>CAWUFW010001069.1:0-1200000 GCA_963921515.1 Calotriton arnoldi | reverse complement strand
GCGACTCGCAAATTGCGACTCGCAATTAAGGAATGGCTTCCCATTCATTCCTATGGGCCTACAGGCCCATAGGAATGAATGGCAAATTGCATGCGCAATTTGTGAGTACCAATATGTACAAGGCCTGGGCGGTGAACTTCGCTCCGTTTGCGGAGTTTGCGGAGTTTTCTGCACTCCGCACTCCCGCTCGCGATCGCGAACGGTAAGTTCGCGATCGCGAGCTGCCGCTCGGGTAGAATTTCTACCCGAGCGGCAGGAATACCAGCACAAACTGCAGTTCGCACTGCACACTGCCACTCGCGGAACTTTGCGGTGTTTTTTTGTAACTTCGCGGAGTTCCGCGTAGCAAAACTCTGCGAACTATGCCCAGGCCTATTATGTACTCGCAAATTGCGCATGCAATTTCAAGGGTGCAAAGGTGTCAAAAGGGCACCCTGTTGCACCCCTGAAATTGTGATGTGCACCCATGTTGCGCACACACATGCCCCAAGGGCATGTGTGTGTGTAACCTGAAACTTTGAAAAATGCATTTTATTGCATTTTTCAAAGTTTTAGCTAATTACAGACCAGTTTGATTTCACTGTAATTTGCGGTCCCAAATAGCGAAATCGCTATTTTAACGTACCTTTTGGATTGCATATAAGGAATCGCAAATTGCGATTCCTTAAATGCAATCGCAATTGAGGAACTCGCAAAAACTTGCGAATTCTTAAATTGCGCTTGCCAAACACTTTCATGCATCGCTAAAGGCCAATTTGCAAGCGCAAACGGCCGATTTTTGTGAATCACATCGTTTGCGCTCGCAAAAACCGTTGATGCATGTGCCTGTGAGAACATAGAATTTGTACACTTCAGTTCTGGTACTGAAACTATTGGGTATTATCATTTGCATTTGTTGAACTTTGATTGAGCCATGTAAGACATATTTACACTCTGTATTTAATACTCACGGGATTTGTGATGTGAAACATTCCACTGAACTATGCTGTAGAGGGTAATACTGTTCTATGCAGCAGGGTAGCAATTTATTTTTAAGTAGTGAATCTGGAAGTGTCTGTTGTTAATCTAAGGACCATCTTTGTGTGCTTCAAAGATGAACGACGAATCAAGTAATAGGCCATAAATCAAGGAGTTTTGTATGACAGCACTGTGGCTTATAATGTTTTTTATTGGAAAGCACTGCCATCTTCATACCTATTGGATGTAAAGGCTAAGAGGCAGAGGCGGCTCCTCCATTGGGGCATGGGGGCGTCGCCCCACTGCTTTCTTGCAGTGCGAGAAGCAGAAACATAAAATGGTAAAACTACCATTTTATGTTTCTGCTTCTCACACTGCGAGAAAGCAGAAGTGCCTAGTTGGGGGCGTGCGGGTGGGCGGTCCTGCTCGAGGGCAGGGGGGGAGTGGCTTGCCCACTTCTGTGGGCCCTGACTTTTGTGGGCCCTGACCTCTGGGGCCGACCAAACCAGTCATGCGCTCTCTCCCTTTTTCTCTATGTAGGCTGCATGCAGCCTACATAGAAAAAATGGCCTCCCTACAGGCGCCCGGCTGGGCGCCGTCCGCACCAATCACAACTCTGCCATTGCAGCATTGTGACTGTCTTAGGGGAGGGAGGCTGCCTAGCTAAAATGAAAACCCGGCTAGGAGCAGCAGGAGCTAAGGCAGCGATGCCTGACCCGGGGGAAGGTAAGTTTAAAGAAAGAAATTAATTACCGTCCCGGGCCGCTCCCCCCGCAAACCCGCAAGACCCTCCCTCCCCCCCACCCGCCTGTCATGCTGGCCGCGACTGGCAAGAGGTCAGGGGTCTCTCCTAACCAGCGTTGGCAACAGGCACTGCACACATTCGGCATCAGAGCATGGGTGAAGGGCTCTTTATAAATGCGCCGCCGGCACTTGTTCATATCCAAGGCTGTCATAGCTGCTCGGAGGCTGTCTGCAGGCTGCGTAGTGCGTCACCGTGTTATCGGCTCGTGTTATTTCACGTGCTGGAGGTACTTGGCAAAATGGTGGAAAGACACAGTTTGGGAGGCAGTCGTGAGGTGCTACCGGTGAGGGGGGCGAGTTGCAACTCTAACCTTTTGGACAAAATGACGACCGTAAATTTCGCCTAGAACCCCGTAGCCAGCTCTTTGCACATATCTGATATCTGTTATACCACGACATTCTCTCTGCATGATGCCTGTTTTGTTTGTACGTTTTGTGTATGGAATAGTCCGAATAGCCTAAACATACTGTCTCCAGTCATTCTTGTTTGTTGACGTAGCATGTGTTTAATGTTCCCCGTATAAGTACGCTTTGTTCTTTGTATAGCGCTACCTTTCTGTAAATGTTGTTGCCGCTGCCTCTGGGATGGTTGGTACCAGGAACCACCACTAGTGTGAATGTTATCATATTACTGCCGGCCTTATGTCTTTTTTCCCGAATGGGAGTGAGTACATACTATGTACTGGGGTTAGAGCAGGCCAGCGTAGCATGTGATCTCGCCCTTGGCTGTGCAGGACGGACCACACTGCGGTCAGGGAAGCGCTATAACTGTTGCAAGATATATCCTGTAAAGCAGTAATATCCTGTAAAGCAGTGATATCCTGTAAAGCAGGCGAATCCAGGCATTGTTTCTACTGCACATTACATCGGATGATTCCTTATCAACATAACACTTATTATCACAAATATATATGTGTTGATTGTGGTGTGCGAGTAAAGATCCTCCCCACCAGCACTGAACATTGTTTTAACCCCCGTTTATCCACATTTTGGTGACGAGGCCCTGTTATTTGTCTGTTTTGGACTCCTCTGCAAGAGGCCATTTAAGAATATAGATGGTATCAGTAGCGGTCGGTGGTGGGAGTGCCGCCGGGCGCTGACGTGGGGTGGGGAGGGGCAGGTTGGGGGGTAGTAAACTACGGATTACGGGCGATTACAGGTAAGTACACATATAAATAAATAAAACGAATTTCGTTTCTTGCGCTGCATCACATTTGGCGATGCAGCGCGAGAAACGAAATTCGTTTTATTTATTTATATGTGTACTTACCTGTAATCACCCGTAATCCGTAGTTTACTACCCCCCACCCTGCCCCTCCCCCGCCCCACGTCAGCTCCCGGCGGCACTCCCACCACCGACCGCTACTGGATGGTATAAATTCGGCTTTTCTGTGTGATGAGGGGAGTAAGTGTGAATGAGCCTTGCACGACGTGAACCCGCATTGTTTGTATCTGTGGGTGTGGGACCGTAAAATGCCTGACTTTCTGAAATCCAAAGGCACCGACATTATAGCTTTAAAACACACCCACACATTCTGCAAAAATAAAGCGCATTCTGTTTTTTTCATCTGCTGTAATTTGGGACCTGTGTCTGGTCTGACATCCAGCGCGTGACTCGTATTCAGTACTAAATAATCAAACCGCAGTCCCATCCCTCCTTCAGTGACATCAGCCAATTAATGCACAGGAAACAGGTTAATGAAGGGGAGATTCCTAAGGAAGCCAGGTGCCTGCAGCCCATGGCGGAGAGGGGGATTCTAGTTACTTAGCGAAAGAGGGAAGTGCCTTGCTTGTTCATAGCTGGCAAGCAGCCCCATGTCATGTGCCACACCACCCCATCCTGTCGAGTTTCCAAGTTGAATGCCCGAATATCTAATCCATTCCCCGTTGTTTTCCTTTGCATTCTGTGTTTTGTAGTCCACGTTTTGTAATGAGACAAAACAGGACTACAGGTCCCAGAATGCAATAGACTGGATGAGTTACTCACGCACGAGCGTTCTTCACCATCATCTGCGCTTGCAGAGCTCTAGGGACACATTGATCCGTGTTTCAGCAGATCTACCAGTATAATTTTTTCCAGTGTATTGTGAGACTTTTTGTCCTGTTTGTCTCATTTTTAAAATGAGGACTACAAGTCCTAGAATGCAAACAAACCGAACTGGACCATCTACTCACACATTGGTCTGTGAAACTTGACAGCCCTGTCCCTGGCTCTTAACCTTTGCATGCCGGTGTTTTAAGCCCTTGCTTACAAATGAATTCAATTCAATGTTTGGCCCCATTTCCTATCGTTCCTCACATCGTTTTAGCTGCAGGTATTTCTGAGAAACATTTTTTAATTTTAGTCTTCAAAGAGGGCAGAGAGGTAGTCAACGGTATCGGTGAGTGATAATGGCACAGGGCATGACATGGAGGAGAAAGCAGGGTGTTGAAGGGCATGGGCAAAAGAATGCAGTGAAAGAGATACATCGAGTGGCATGGCAGAGAGGACAGAATGGAAGAAATCAGTGGAGTGACTATGAGAGGGGATACAAAGTAACAAAGTAGACAGCAGCGATTGGCAATGAAACGGGGGCAGAGAATAATATCAAATGATAAGGGATGGCGAACCATAGTGCAATGGTGCCGTCGTTGGCACTAGGCAGCTAAAACGGCGCCAGTGCAAGGAGAAAGGACAGGAATGCACCGTATTGCATGCCTGCCCTTTCACTTTGGCATAGGGCAGAGCAGCAAGATGACTTGCTGCGCTGCCCTACGCCAATTCCCCGTAAATAAGGGTCCAAGTTCGGGGCATTATATGAATTTTAGTTACCAATGTAGCTGTGCTGTGTGTTGGGTTCTTACGCTATTATTTTGTGCACATTTATGTATTTCTAGTTTCTTTCTCAATTCTATGTATTAACGTTGAACAAATACAATTTTATATTAACTGCATTGCACATTGTTTTAATGAACTAAGGGGCACATGCATCAAGCATACATTTTGTGATTCTAAAATAGCATTTTTTACCGAATCGCTATTTTGGAATCCCAAAAAGCTATGCATGTAGGAATCAAAAAATAATTTGCAATTCCTTAACATTAGCTAATAGCGATTCGGAAATTGCGAATCGCTATTCGCTATTGTGACTGTATTCATTCCTATGGACCTACAGGTCCATAGGAATGAATGATAATGCATTCGCAAATTGCGATTACGAAATTGGTAATCGCAAATTGCGAATGCAAATTCAAGGGTGCCCGGGAGCCTAAGGCCCCCCTGAAGCACCACACACAAAAAGGTGAGTGTGCACATGTAAAGCACACACATGCCCTTAGGGCATGTGTGCGCTACATGGCACTTTGAAAAATTCATTTTTGTGCATTTTTCAAAGCATGTACAAATTACCATGAACTTGAAGTTGATGGTAATTAGCATTTCCTAAATGCACAGTTCGCATTTAAGAAAGGCTACATGCATCGTCATTAGGGAATCGCAAATTGCGATTCCCTAAATGCATTTGCAATTTAGGTCACAACAAATAATTGCGATTACCTGAATTGCGAATGTCAAGCCTTTGATGCAATAGAAATGGCCTTTTTCCGTTCGCAAAAGGGCCGAATCGGCCCGTTTGCGAACGGAAAATGGCTTGAGGCATGTGTCCCTATATGTGATAAAAATGCCATTACTGCATAGGAACAGTAATACATTAAGGTGCTTGCTGCAAATGTATTCTTTTCGCAAATGTAAAAGTCTATCTGCACTCCATCCTCATGGTCTGTAAGTGATACCTCACATCCTTCGAGTTATTTAGTCTACTGGGCGTAATGCAGTAAGTGGAATGTAAAAAAAGAAAGCCTTATTTGAACCCAGGATGGTGTGCCCTTAGCGAAAACAATATTGACATTTTAAATGAGAATGAAAGACCTGGAAAAGACTTCTGAGGTTAAGAAAATGTACCCTGATTTAAAGAACCATATCAGAATATGTCGTATCGACTAAAGCCCAAGGCTGTGGCTTCCCCCTTGAGACTTGCATATGCACTGTGACTGTCTGCTGTCAAAGATGGCTCATTAGGAGGCGGATTTACATGAACATGAATGTTGATCCCTTGGTTACCTGATCAGGTTTGAAGAGATATTGGCAAAAAAGGCAATTCTCTGCAGCTGGGAAACGCAACAAGTTGAAATGTTATCAAAAACATCTGAACTCTTGCGTTTAAATCCAATACTAGTAAGGTATGTTGCTTATGCCGTAACATATTTTATAATAAAAAGGATGTTTCATTATTTAGTTTTTTCTTATCTACATTCACCTGACATTTTAGTCATATGGAATAAAGAAGCACCTGCAAATTCAGGGATGTAATATTTAAGAAAGAAAAATTATGTGTTTAAAAAAAACCCAGGATTTATATCATGATTTATTTTTATAAATAAAACGGCTGTTTCATTAATTTGTTTTTTCTTATCTGAGAATGTGCATTGCTAGTAAATATTTAGTTGTAACTTCTGTTTTAGGTTTGTTGTAAATTTTCTATAAACTGTGTACAAGCTTTTAATTGCATCTTTGGGACATTTTAGAGATTAATAAATCGTAGTTTATTGTCCAGCAGATGGCAGCAATAGCTAAAAATAAAAAGAATTTTGCGACTGTTTGGGATCTAAATTAATGGTTACCTTTTGGAAAAGCGCATAGGTAAAAACGAGTTTTAGACTTTCTGTAGTGCCATGTATAATAATTCATTCATGATTTCATCAAAACAGCGACATTTTATATCTATTTTACCTAACAAGAAAACAAACAATTAGGTCAAACAACTATGAGGGTAAATGTTTAAAAAAATTAAATGAAATAGAGAAGTTCATTTAATAACTAACATAAGAACAATCAACTCTATGCGTTATCAAACCTCCTTCAACAAAACATCCAAATCCAAACGTTGTTTATTTTTAGTATTAGTTGAAATGTTTTTTATTATATGTTATATTGCTATTTCCAGTGCTTGAATGGTTAATGTTGTGAAAGATATAAATTGACTTATGAATAATAATTATTATATAGACTAATGGGCTTTTCATATATACAATTTTTGTGAAATGATTTTCTAATGTACGGTTGCAGTTTGTAAACATTATTTCAAATTCCTTTTTTGGGTGAGTAGCTGTCAGGAATGTATCTTGTGATTTTTTTTATTCGGTTTTATATTGTTCTGAAGGTTACTTTTTTGTTGTAGAATATGTAAAACTTACTAAATGTTAAATTTCCATTTGGTGATTTGAAATGAAACCGCAATGTATGTAAAAGTGGAATATGAATTCCATGTAGAAGACTTTTTAACAATAATGTATTGGTGTTAATAGAAAAATGACCAATTTGTTAGAGGAATGAAGCATTGAATATGTTGGTGTTAGTATTTTGGGACATGTGAACGTTCCTCTTTGGCTTTATATATGAATAGATGATGGTAGTTATTTATGTATGAACAAATTATGGTGTGCTATTATAAGAATTATACATGGATAGTAATACTTCTTTGTGAATATTAATGAAGATATGTTATGAAATTTTCGGACGATGGAGTTGTTCAGAAATTATGTTTAGGAAAAAGTCCATTTTATTGTTCGACTGACATGGGAAGGAGTTAAGGTTAGATGATTTACAGCACAACTTAAAATTTGGCGATCGGGCCGTCCTCCACGTGGGCAATGGAGTATATTACTCTGTTGCCCTGGTAGAGGTCCCGATGACCACATTTTGAAATGTCCGTCAGGCCAGCTGACAATACAAGCATTGGTGGGAACCGCTGTCAAGGTGGTTTCTTCCAATGTATGTTAACTTTGCCGTATTGCTCAGTCAAACATGATGGAGCCATACGGCAAAGTTCTTTTTTTTAAAATTTTAAAAACAAAACACAAAAGCAGGATTTTGTTGTTGAGAAAAATAAATGCCTCTCCCAACATGGGAGATATTTCCCATGGCGAGTGGGGCATTTTGCAGTCTTCACTGCCCCTTACCGTTAAGGATTTACTAGCGGTGACAAAAAAAAAAAATCGCAGAGCGGGTTTTTCTTTTTGAAAATGAAAAAAAAGAAGTGCCCCCGCGCCATAAGGGTTTCTTCCCGTGGCAAGGGGGCATTGAGCACTTTTCAGTGCCACTTATTTTCTGTTTTTTCCTGGTAGTGTTTGGCATTGAAAAATTGACAAATGTCCACCCATCTAAATTATGTGAGTGGACATTTAGCTCCTTCTTGACGGACCTTACTCCATCGGACCGTCAGAGAAATTTGACCATGGCGGAGACAGAGTAGTCTCAGCCATCATCAAACTATGGCCCACATGCATTTAAATCAGGCAGGTGGATCATATTCTTGGCGGGGAGCGAACATTTCCTTCCTACTAGAACATGTTAACTATTTTAATTGTAGTTCTTTCGACAATTTCATCTTTTTTGCTTTTTGTCAGCTGATGATGTGTCAAAATTAAAAAAAATACTGATATTATAGGGTTATTTGATGTGCATGCACCTTATCAGTACTCTCTAGTGCTGCAGCCTATTGTGCAGCCTTGCCCAAACTGTTGGAGTATGTGCTACTCTACCCTCCAATTCCTGCATGTGGCTTCTGTACTTGTGTCCTGCAGCTAGGAGCTTTCTGCTGTTCTCCCTTGTTCATTGTGCAGCTGTGCTTACACCTATGATTTCCAAATGGTGCCTGTTTCCATCAGTGGGGAATCAAGAGAATTTAACAGGTGTGTGGGCATCTGAAGGAGGGTCACATAATGGTGGGTGTGTGGTTAGTTAATCCTGAATGTGTGGGTGTTTGATGGTGCGTATGTGAACATCTGAAGGTTTGCGAGTGGACATCTGAAGTTGTGTTGTGGGCATCTGATGGTGTGTGTGTATGTTTCATGTTTGTTCTGATGGTGGGTATTCAGGTATCTGGGTGTCTGATGCTGGGTATTTGGGTGTATGATGGCATGGGAATCTGATGGTATATGTGTGAGTGTCTGCTGCTGTATGCTTGTATATTTGGGTGTTTGATTGTGTATAGGTATGCATGGGTGTCTGAGGCATCTCATAATGTGTGGTTTCTTGTGCGCATATGTATGTGATTGCATACATTTTTGATTGTGGGTATTTGACTGTCTTATATTATGTGTGCACAGGCGTATAATGATGGGTGTATAATGGTGGGTGTGGGATTCTTGTGGTGGGTGTGTGGGAGAGCCTGATGGCAGGTGCGTTTCTGAAGGCACAAATGGGTGTCAATTAGCTTGCATGAGTGTGTGTGAATATCTGGTGATTTGCATAGTGTGTGCGTGTGCATGTGTGCACGCATGTTGAGAATGACTGATCGGACATGGAGGTGGTACACACATCAGTATGAAGAAGCCAAATGATGACTTTTTCTATCTGTGGCGATTCCAGGGAACTGGGCAGGTGTGTGGGCATTTGAGAGTGGGTGTATGGGCATCCGATTGTGTGTGGACATATGATGGAAGTGTGTGTTTGAGTGGACATTTGCTGGTAGATATCTGTGCATTAAATGGCAGTTCTGCAGGGGAGTCTGACAATGAGAAGTTTGAATGTGTGTGTATGTGTGTTTGTGAGAGATGGTGTTTGACGGCACCAAGGATGTTAGAGTAGAGAATATCTCTCTGCTTGCCCCAGGGTGGGTTAGGTTCATTTTATACCTACCACTAATACTGGGGACTGTATGTGCCTTAGCCATCTCCATCTTGCCATAGGTGGTGAGGGTCCCTTTGTTTGATTTAAGGAAGATTTATGAAAGTTTTCATAAGGCCCTCCTCTTGCCTTCTGCTGTTGGGGCATTAGGCGCATCAAGCTTCACCATGTTGGCCAAGGGCGGGCTTTGATATTTAAATGCCCCAAAAAAGTGCCCCAACCAAAGGCTGGGTGATATTTATTAAAATACACCCTGCCTTGTCCAAGGGTAGGGGTGTTGTTCCCACCCCCCCCTTTCCTAAAGTCTGGAGGGAGGAAATGACAGTGTATTTTGCAAGATTGGGAGACATTCAGAACAGTTTCCCAGTGGAAGGCAATTGTGTCGTTTCTTTTCCAAAAGGCAATTTTGCCAGGGAAAAGTTCTGTTTTCGCTAAAATTATGTTTTCTGTTAAACATAACTGTCTCTGGCTTCGCACAAGGGTGAGGGGCTGTTTGTTCTCTCAGTATCGTTTCCAAGTACAGGAGGGGGTGTAATAATCTTTCATAATGTTCACATGAGAGATTAAAATAAAATTGCCATGAGGTTTTAACACACTCTTGACATGCTCAGTGGAAGAGGAGCATTAGGTGCTTTAAACTTGCGTTGGCCATGGTAAGCAAAGACGTTGATACATTTTACCCCTGCTCATAACTTTCTCAATTGTAAGGGGAGTTATGTTTGTTAACATTAAGAGAAAGGAGAACAATTGCTCAGCGGATGAGCAATCTTTTTTAATTCAAATCATTTTTATTGAGTTTCAAGAAATGAACAAATAACTAATAAAAAAATACAAAACAGTAATGGAAACATAAGAGCGAAAATGAAAAGAAAAGAACAAATCATACAGATAATAATAATAATAATGATGATAATAATAAGTGCAAGTCATGAAAGTACAGAATAAATAAATAAATGGAAAAAATACAAGTTACTCAAGTGCCTAGCCATGGTGGTCGCAGTGAGCCCGCAGTGACGTTCAGGTGGGCAAGCATGCACATATCACCTACGAGAGTTCAAAAACAGATACGATACGATATATAGTACAGGTATGTCAAGCAGGTACATTTTTCGCAATTGTGGAGACAGGAAATATGCAGTTCAGGAATATCCACGCAAAAGTAGCATACAATACTCATTGCAATCTGGGGACTGAGGTCGGTTTTCACGGGGGATCATATGAGAAAGATGAGGCATCAAGGGACTTCCACAATTTTCTGTGTGATTTACGCCATGGAGAGGTATGAAGTGTGACATTGTCTGCTCCTCTAAGGAAAGATAGCCATTCCTGCCATGTTCTAAAAGAAACTTCTTTGGAGTTTTTCCACTTACACAGTATAACTTTGCAGGCTAAAGTGAGCATGAGATCTAGCAAGTATCGGTCATTCAGATCTTCGATCTTAGTGTCCAAAGCACCTAGTATAATATAGGATAATTCCCTTGGAGGGGCTAGGTTGAAAGTATTCTTTATACATTTGTAAACCTTATCCCAATATGTTTGTAAGGTAGGGCAATAGAAGAACATGTGGGCGAGGTTGCCGGCTTGAGATTTACAATTCCAGCATGTCGGGCTCTCACTGAGATTAAGTTTAAAGATTTTCTCGGGTGTCCAGTATGTCCTATTTATTAGCATAAGTTTGGTTTGCGACAGTATCGGAGATATCTTATTCGAGAATGGGGTAATATGTATTTTCTCCCAATCAAATGGGATATTACTGGAGTTGGGTTCAGATTCCCATTTCACTTCACATTTCATGTGAGATTTGCGAGGCTTGGGAGAAAGAAGCTTATATATTTTTGAGACGGTGTGTTCTGACTTTCCTTGAGACTATCAACGGGTCGGAGGGTTTAATGGAGCGCATCGAGAGGAGAGATTTTAACTTTAGAAATTTACAAAAATCCATCGGTTTTAGCCCATGGCGAGCCTGGAGGACAGGAAAAGGTAGTGGTAGGGTCCCTATGAAAAGGTTTGTGACTAGATTTATGCCGTTTTTAGACCAATGTTCCCAGTGGAGTGTCTCACCGTCAATCTTCAGGCTCGGGTTGCGCCAGAGAGAGGACAGATTAGACTTATTGATTTTTAGTGTGGAGAGGTGTTCCAGCCGTAATAGAGCTCTTTTAGTGTTAAGCAAGATATATTTTGAGTGGGGGAGATGGGATATATCCATGGTGAGGAGAGCAGGTAGAGGCATATCGCTGATGGTCGACCTTTCTATGTCTATCCAGCCCGGGGTGTAGTCAGACTGAGGGATTAGCCAGTTAGCACCTTGTTTGCAAAGATATGCTGTTTGATAGTTCCTGAAGTTCGGAAGGCCCAGGCCACCTTTTTCTTTCGGTAATTGGAGTTTTTTCATTGATATTCTGGGTTTCTTGCCTTGCCAAAGGAACGTGTTGAAAAGTTTATAGATTCTGTTCAGAAAGTCATTTGAAAAAGTCATTGGTAGCATGCTAGCTAGATATTTAACAAGAGGAGCAATCATCATTTTTAAAGTCTCAGCTCTTCCCCACCAGGATAAAAACTTAGGTGACCAACCATCTAGCAGTGAGGAGATTTTCTTATGAAGGGCATTCTCATTAGTTTGGAGGGTGGTGATCAGATCTCCCGTGAAGTCCAAGCCCAGGTATTTCAAGCACTTAGACTGCCACAGGAGACCCGAGTCACCAATAATCTCTTTCCCACCAAGGTTGTTCAGGAGTTTTACCTCAGTCTTGTCTTTATTTAATTTATACCCGGATACTGCAGCAAAGTCTTCTATTGAGGACATGAGAGCAGGGATAACAGCTTCCGCGTTCTCGGAGACAACTAATACATCATCGGCATAAGCAGTTATTTTGACCGTACAGTTACTGAAACGTATCCCTGAGATCTGGTTATTGTTCCTAAGGTGATATAGAAAGGGTTCAATTGCGAGCAGAAATAGGGAGGGAGAAAGAGGGCATCCTTGTCTTGTTCTTTGTTCTAATTTGAAGGAAGATGAGAGGCAGCCTCCCGCTCGTACCCTGGCCATGGGATTAAAATATAGTGCCATTACCATACGTGTAAAGTTCTCACCTAGGTTAAATTTGTCCAGCGTTGCTTTCAGGTAAGCCCAATCTACTTTGTCGAAAGCCTTCTCGGCATCCAAAATAATAGCAACTGTTGGTGAGTCAGCAAGTTTGGCCTTCTCCAGGACATGAGCTAGGATGCGGGTATTGTCACTAGATAGCCTGTTTTTTAAAAAGCCCACTTGTGAGGGGTGGACAAGTTTGGGTAGAAGTTTTTGAAGGCGTTTGGCGAGAATCGTTGCATACATTTTGCAGTCTAAGTTAATTAGAGATATCGGTCTATAATTTTTGGGGAGTGTTGGGTCTTTCCCCTCTTTGGAGATTACTGCTATAATGGCTTCTGCTGGTGTCCCAATAATTTGGCCCGAGTTACTAAATTCGTGGAACAAGTTTAAGAGTGGGAGAGTTAGTGTCGAGGAGAAGCATTTGTAAAACTTAGCATTAAACCCATCAGGGCCCGGAGCCTTCCCAATTTTGAGGGACTTAATTGAGCTTTCGATTTCGGAGGCGGTGATTGGGCTATTGATTTCAATTTTTTCTTGATCTGAGAGGGCAGAAAGTGTGCATTTGTTTAGATAATCTTGTGTTTTTGTGTTGTCCAGATCCTGGTTCTTGCTATATAAAGTGCTATAAAAATCCTTAAAAATTCCTGCAATTTTGTCAGGATCAGAGTGAGCTAAACCTTTTTGGTCTAGAAGGTTCTTAATCGTGTTCTTCTGTAGTTTAAACTTTAGGTATGAAGCTAAGCTCTTTCCTGCCTTGTTAGACTCACAAAGCTTGATGCTTTTTTGTTTACTTATCCATATCCCAGCTCTGTCACTAAGTATTTTATTATACTCGTATTTCTTTTTCACTATTTCGTTCAGGACTGAGGTGTCTCTTGATATTACATGTTTCCCTTCTAACTTGGCAATCTCTTTTTCTAACTTTTCAAGAGTATTATTAGAATCCCTATTCATGACGGCTCTTATTTTAATGATCTCTCCTCTGATGGTACTCTTCAAAGCCTCCCATCGTGTGAGGTCTGATGTTTCACCCTCTTTGTTAACCATAAGGTAATTCCGTATCGCGCTCTCAATGATTTGTCTGTGGGACTCTTTTTCTAACACTTCATTGTTGAGCCTCCAGAGAGGTTGTTTTTTTAAAGGCTTCGGGTCAGATATAGATAAGCTTACGCATGAGTGGTCTGAGATCACTCTTGGTTCAATCGAGGTTTCTTCGATTCTGGCTATGGCGTTGCCGGAAATAAGTAGGTAGTCAATGCGTGAGTAGGAGTTATGTGGGGACGAGTAGAAGGTATATTCCCTTTCTGTGGGATTTTGTAATCTCCAAGTGTCCAACAGGTTGAAGCGTGTGCAGAGATTAATAAGGGCCTTGTGAGAGTTGTTCGTGCGAAAAGGGCAGCATGAGTCCCTGTCTAATGCCGGGTCCATGGGTAGATTGAAATCGCCGGCTAGTATGTGCATAGCAGTATCTGGTATTGTGTCAATTTGTTTGCTTAAATCATCCCAGAATTCCAGCTCGTCCTTGTTGGGGGCATAAATATTAGTAATGTAAAATTCCGTATTGTCTTTTGACAATTTTGTTGTAACCCACCTCCCTTTAGTATCGGATGTGCTTGCTACCAAATCAATGTTTGATTTCTTTGCTATAAGAGTCAGGACACCATTTTTCTTCCTATTGCCTCAGAGCCAGCAACGTCGCTGTAAGACCTGTTTCTAAGTGAATTAAATTGTTTTGAGTCGATCTTCGTCTCCTGAAGTAGGAAGACGTCACCCTTTTGTTTGTGAAGGTAATCAAGTATCTTCCTCCGTTTGACAGGGTGGTTTAGGCCCTTAAAGTTCAGTGAGACTATCTTGAGGTTATTATGGTTATTATGGGCTAAGGCACTTGGGGAAATTTGTGACATCATTAGTGTGTTATCAACATTGTAAGCGGACCCCTAGCTCTGTAGTAATTTCCTTGCTGTTTGCGCACTATATGATAAGAGATTGTAGCCCCACTTTGTGTATGTATGCAATGAAGTTAGTGGACATAGTTGCGTTAAATTGGTTAGCCATGTGTGCATGTCCCATATATGAGGCGTATCACTCAAGGGGGTGCCTACTATACCTGCAAGGAAATCATGATGAAACAATAGATTCAAGACACAAGGCATGATACTTGAGTGGAGAGGCTTGCCACTTGCATAAGGTATACATAGCAATGTGGTTTCACCTTTATGTAAAAAGATATCATAGCGAGACATGGTATCTAAGAGAAAAGGCATGGCACACAAGCAGAGAGACATGGTACATATTCGGTGTTTACCAATCAGCGAGGTGCATCGTGTACATATAAAGTTATCACTGTATGACATTACCTTTAAATAAGAAATTGCGGTTCCTGTGCAAAAATATACGTCACTTCTATAGGGCATCTCAAATAATGTGGCAACACCCGTATATGCGCGGATGTCACTGCGGGAATCACTGCGTAGATCATCACTTGAGGAAATAGGCAAGGCACTTGAGCAAGGAGGACAATTGTGAACAAAATGAAAAAGACAGCAGACAATGAAAAATAATATAAGGAAAACAAGATCCAAAACCCTGACCCCACCCACCCTCATCCCTAACCCTCCCACCCAATCCTGAAGGTAGATAACAGGCATGGCACAAGGGAAGAGAGATCCCCTCCCGTGGGAGCCGGACAAGATTGTGTTGGACGCTTGAATCCATTCTGTGGCATAAGGAGTAATAATCTTCAACATTTAAGAACTGAGAACAGAGAACTGAGAACTTAGTGCGAATAGGATGCGAGTAGGTTGTCATATGAACTGTCGCAAAACATAGCGTACTGTTAGTTTATACTACTTATACATTGTGCTTATTGAATGTATAATTCAGGATGAGGCGAGTGTTGGGATTTACCCAATGATCTAGCAATGTCTATTGGTAGCCAGTTAAGGCTATATCTACTGGTAGACAGTTAGGCAGACAGTTAGGGCTAGTTAATTAGCTAACATTAACAAGTAACAAAATACCTGGTTGCCTGACTACTCGTTTTTCCTCGTCTCCCTGCTATGACTCATTCCTCCCCTCCTTTCTTACGAATTCTCGCAACTTCGTTTTGTTTACTGTACCTTACTACTCTATTGTTACGCTAATGTAACTGATGTAGCTTGTAACGCAACGATCTTCTGGTAAAGCGCTCTGATACTTCCGGGTCTGGCCAGCGCTATATAAAACTTCAAATCAAATCAAATGACTCAGAACTGTTTCCCTGGAAGCTGAGATCTGAGCAACATGGCTGATGCCCGGTGGGGCTGCTAGACTGCATTTTAATACAAATACAAATGAGATCACAAGAGTGCGCATACAGAGTGCATATTCAAATGGAGGTTAAAGGGAATCAAATGTTGTTATACAATTTCACTGCATGGCATTAATACATTGGAAGGTTTAAGAGATTACATTGGAGGTTTAAGAGACTATCGAGTATTGACTAACAAGGAAGACCCGGAGGTCGCCGTGTCCATAAAGGGGTCATCTGGTCCATCTAGGAATCTTTTTAGTTGTAGGTGGTCTGTGAAGAAATGTGGGGCCCCCTGGATCATTACTCGGAATTTTGCTGGACCCGCGAAGGCAAACTGATAGTTCAAGGATCTTAGTCTTGGACGGAGTGCTAGAAACCCTTTCCTGATGTACACAGTTTCTTTGCTGTAGTCTTGAGAAATGAAAACTTTGTTATTTTTCCAAAGGATATGGTTGTTTTTACGCATGAAGGCAAGGATCTGTTCTACATGTTGATAACGGAGAGGCTTACACACAATTGGTCTTGGAGATTTCTGATTTGCTACGATTCTAGTTGGGACCCGATGAGCCCTGTCAAATTCCAGAGGTTTACTGAAGGTCAAGTTAGTGGCTTGCGCGAACCAATTTTCCAAAAAAGTGATGCAGGAGCCTGAAGGGTCTTCCTCCCTTTCCGGGATTCCAAAAATTCTTAGATTCCCTCTCCTGTTCCTATCTTCAAGCCCTGACAGACGCTTCATTAGAGAGTCAGTTGAGACTGTTAGGTTTTTGAGGGATTTACATACTTTAGTTTCGGTATCTTCTAGTTGGCTGATCCTGCTCTCTGTTTCCGACAGTCTGACATTAGTGTCTCTAATATCTTGTCTAATTGCAGAGATCTCTTCTTTCGTTGATTTGGCAAGATCATGAACCTCTGCTAGTTTGCTTAATATGGTATCCATAGTTGCGTTGATGTCTCGTTTGCCTTTGGTGGGTGAGTCAGGATTTGGAGGGTCAGCCTTGAGTCTCTTGAGGTTCTTAGCTTCTTTTTCGGCCATTTTTGGGTGGTTACCGTTTTCCTGCAGTGAGCCTGGAATAGTTGGTATGATTGATGTTGATACTTGTAGTATTAGTACTATTAGTATAGCATTAGTACTGATTACTCTAATTACACTCTGATTGCACTGGTGGTACTGATTGCTCTGTTCAAACTGTTCAAACGGTTTGCAGCATTAGCAGCAGCGCTAGTGGTTGATGAGTGCTAGGCAATGATGTGCAGGGTAGTCCTGCTTTCTGATGAGCACTGATAGTCACTGAAGTGCGCTGAAGTGCGCTGAGATGCACTGAGATGCACTGAAATGCACTGAAATGCGCTGAGATTGCTGTGATTATAGGGGGTGCACAGTGTTTCCAGAGTCAATGATGTCAGAGGTAATGTTGTCAGAGGCAATGATGTACAGGGTAGTCCTGGTTTCTGATGAGCGCTGATAGTCACTGAAGTGCGCTGAAATGCTGAGATGCACTAAATGCACTGAATGTACTGAAATGCGCTGACATTGTAGGGGGTGCACAGTATTTTCAGAGTCACAGTGCCTTCATAATTCTCTGGAATTCTCTGGAATCCTCTGCCATAGAAGCATGGGCTTCTATGGCAGCCGCCATCTTAAGGTCAGGCGCCAGAGTACAATCAAAGATACACATTTTGCCTCAAATTGTCACCCATTAAAGCAACACATTTAAGCACAGTTAGGCATACAATTAGGCATACACTCCTGTTTGACTTGTTCTGCTACAGCGTTAATGCGTGAGTGGGGTTAGATGGCATTTATTTTCGTGCCGATTTGGCCACCATTTTATGTGCTGACCACTCAGTGCACACTGTGCTGGTGTAAGCTTGAGAGGCTTTGGCAGACCGATTTGACTCTTAGAACATTGGTCGCTTTAGTACATGAAGAGCATTCCCCATACGGTTTTGCAACTATGATCCTCGCACTTAAAGGCTGCGGTGAGCACGTCGCGTTCGCGACATCTATGGTGGGACACAATGTCGATCAGACCTCTTAGAGTCTTTAGAGCACCTCAGTGTGCCTCAATGCGCGAGAAGGCAGTCGCATTATGCACGCCCAAGCTTCAGCTCAGATCCGGCTGTTGAGAGCTCAGAGTTCTGCGTTAGCGGAGGAGCGCTAGGGGAAAGCACAGCTCAAGCGCAATTATGTATTTTGGGCTCGTCCGCCATCTTGATTACAGGCGCGCACGCGCGATCTTACTTTACAGCTTCTAGGCTGGTTGACTGCAGTTATTCGCGGCGAGCAATCCCTGAACTCTGGGGCATCTCTGTCACGCACTCAGGGTCAGTTTGGTGGTCTGAAGGTACACTCTACACCTCCAATGCCGGTAGAGCTGCAGGCAAGATGTGGCACGGTGCGTGTTCGGGATGAGTGACAGTCAGAGGGTGGTAGAAACGGTGAAGCCGCCACTGTGCTCGCTGAAGGTCAGATGCCCTCAAATGTAATACCGCTGCATTCTCCAGTAATTCCGCCACTTTAATGCCGCCAGGGATGACAACAGTCGATGCAGGAAATGGGTGGAAATTCAAGCTCTGGCATCGCCACGGGAGGAGACGAAGGCTCACGCCGCCATCTTCGCTGATTTCCAAACCACGCCCCGCGGATGAGCAATCTTAATGCTTTTACCAAAATTGCAATTTTGGTATGAAACTGACAAATTTTGGCAAAATTTAAATTTCTCTAAAAAGAAAATGTCTCGCCTTTTGTGCATGGGCAGGTGGATGGCTTTCCCCGTGTCACCTGTCCCAAACAAAGAAGGGGGATTAATATTTGTTTGTATTCTCTCCCAATGGGTACTGGCATCAGAATAGATTAAATAAAGTACCTAGGGGTAACACATCCCCAACATGCTCTTTAACAAGAGGGGCTTTGGGGACTAAAGGAACTTGCTTGCCGAAAAGTGCAGTGGGGGATTTTTTTTTTTTTTCGTTATTATTCCTGCCTTGCCGAAAGGTGGGGGATATTAGGTGCCTTATATCTCTTGCTATGCCTAAGGGTGGGGAGTATGAATCTACATTTTATTTAATTCCCATCCCTTGCTCAAGTGTGGGGCCGTTCTTTAGTTTTTTTTTTACCCCAAACCCACTTTCTGCCCAATTGTACAGACACTCATTTTGGATCTCATGTCCCCCTTTCTTGGCCATGAGTGTGGGGTGCCCTTGTGCCCCTCTTCTATTTTGTCCAGGGGTGAAAGGGGATTTAAAGAAAAAGAGGACAATTGCCCCACCCCATCCCCCTCCATGGCACCACCAATGTAGAAATGGGGAACTTAACATCTGTCTCATTGCTCTGTTCACAACTGTGAGCTACTCCACTCCTCTGTGCTCAACCAAATACAGTGGGTAACTTGCAGTTACTCAGTGTTCAATTAAAAACAGAGCACAGAGACAGCTGTAAGCTGACCTGATCCTCCTTAGCTCCCAACAAGCTGTGGCCCACGAAGAAAGGGAGCAGCTGCCAGATTCCTCACCACCGTGCTTGCCGCCTGCTATTGTCCACTGAAGAGCAAGGCAGGCCACAGCTTTCCCAGCGCTATGTTGATAGTTTCAAACAGGGCACTCAGACAGCGATCGCCTGCCCCATCCTCGGTACTCTGTACCATTTAGCAGGACACAGAGGAGTGAGGCACACCACAGCTGGCCTATGCTATCTTTTTTTTAAAACAATGTTTGCAAATATTATGCATTCATACAACAGCTGAGTTGTATTTGATTTTTATTGCCCCACCCTCCTTTGCAAAGCAGTTAGTGGGGGATTTTATGTAATCCCAGCTTTACAATTGGTAAGTAAAGCATTTGGGGATTTTACAACGATCACCTAGGCAAAGAGTGCCAAATATAATATTTAAGTACCTGCATCTAACTCAAGGTTAATGTAGTGGTCACATATACTCCGCAGCTTCCCATTTGCATGGGAGGTATTGCTATCTCCCCTATCTCCCACCTGAGCAAGAGTGAGGGCATTCATTTTTGAGAGCATCCCTGACTTTTCTCAAGTAAGGGGGCGGTATATTATTGTGCTAGGTCACCTCCACCCAGCGTGGGTGTAGTGTTTGCATGTTCTATGCCTTAATCCCAGTGTGGGAAATATGGTGAAAGTTATATGTATTCCCCCACCAAATGTAAAACAGCTACAAGAGCTAGTATTGGTTCCCTCCTCTCCTTCCTGCTTTGACCCACTGGAGGATTTCGAAAACTAAAAAAGGGACTAAGGGCATTATTTAGAGTTTGGTGGATGGGATATCCCTAAGCAAATGTGAAGAATATCCTGTCTATCCTATTACAAGTACATTGTAGCCTATGACACTTGTAATACGGCGGGGGATATCTGTTACATTTGTGAATGCAGTATTCCGTATGTCAAACTCCACATAAGGCCCTAAGTATTAAGGTAATACCTTATAAAGGGACAAGGTGGAAAATCTGCATGATGTGTGGAATGACCTTGGCTGTTACAAATCCAGCTTTGTTCCTGCTGGACCTTTCAGTGCCAAAACTAATGACTTCAGCGGGAGCTCAAAGACAATGGGGGATATTCACAAGCACGTGCGCTAAACATCTCCCAAAAATGTTAACTCAACTTTACACATCGCAGCCCATCACAGGAAAATAACCCCGTGGTAACGTGGAATTCACAACACGGCGGTACCATGCGATAGTCTGCCGAAAACGCGGCCAATGTCCACGATACAACCACCTCGACGGAGATAAAAACACAAACCTCAACCCCAAAAAACGTGCGATGAGCCCATTCGCGATGAGGAAAGCAGCGATAAGCAGCGCCAGGCCCGCGACACACACACGGCAGGCGGGAATGAGCACAACAAAAGCCTGAAAAAGAAAGACAAACCAAACAGAAAACAACAGCGAAGCACAATGGAGGCAACCGGAGCCAGTACACAACCCCACAAGCCCTATTGGCAACAAAACATTGTACATGGCAGGCCATCGTGGACAAGGTGAATGCAGCCGGAGAGCGGAGGAGGACAATGGAAGAAAACCAGAACAGCTGGAATGATGCGAAACGTACAAACAAGCAGAAACACGCCAACAATCAGAAGGCAGCAATGCACACCGGAGGTGGGAGTCCAGCGCCACACAAGGAGCTGGATGACATGGAGGAAATGGTGTCCACCACATCAGTCTGGGGATGGTGGCAGGACCCGGGGACCGGAAACTGCCCAAAATCAACAGACACAACAGCAGCAGACCACGGACTGGGGGGACGGGGGGAGATGGGCACAATGGCACACATGCACAATTAATGAATGATCGCATCCCCATGAAGGTGGGGTATGTCCCCTGGGCACAGATTCGTATCTCTATTATGAGACTTACTCCAGTTCAATAAAGCTTTATACAATTTTCTTTGGTAGTTTCCGTAATTTGTTTTTATTTCAAATTTTCATCCTAGGGAAATTGTACTTCATCTCCCATAATGCAACTGTTATACACCATTTTATTAAGTTTTCAAATATCCCAATGCATTTCGGCCTCATAGGCCTTCATCTGGGGAATATCTAGAATGAATGAAAAAAATGCTACTCAGAATACAAGGACCACTGGGTCATAAAAAACAATATACACGAGTGGAGTGCCCAATGAAAGTTGTGAACAAAAGGGTGTGATTACACGGGTTTATTTTATGAAAGCGTCCGGTGTGTTTAAAACAGTAATCTATAACTGTTCTTTGTGCTCGAAATGAGTGTTATACCGCATTGGTTCATACTGCTGGTTAAATGCGATCAAAGTTGTGCCGGGTCGGTGAATATTCGTTCATTGTGCATTGGTTAAGTACTGATAAAAAGTGATAGAAATTAATAAAAGTTCGTGCGTCAGGCTCACATGATATGTGCCTCTCGGTTGTTTAACGGGCTGTGATTCTTTGTTACGTTTTAAATCTCTATTATTCCGGTAAATTACAGTGCTTAGTGCGCTGCAAGTTTTACTTACTTGTCTGGAGAGGTGTGTGTTAGTTGCGATCCTTATGCGTTCTACGCGGGTGTCGAACACTCCGGCAGTTGTTACGTGTGTTTAAAAAGAAACGTGACGACGTTAGTGATTGAAATAAAAATAGGACTGTAGCATAAGTCCTAGAAAGTGATGATGGATGCATGTATTGTGATATAATCGGTCTGTTGTCTTCAAGTCCCTGCTATATACTGCTAAAGTTTTAAAAAACACATTAATAAAATCAATCTGAAAAAATAAGAAAAAAGGAAAATAAGTATGTACAAAATGAAACATTAGTCAAATTCGACCGAATATATGAGGTAACTATCAAAATGCAATTAAATAGTGGATGAAATATGATACAATCAATCAGAGGTAACATTGATATTCCATACGATCGTTCATTCCATGGGGTTTCATGGAGTTCAGTAGGCGTATCCAATGGTTTTCACCAATGGTTTTCACCAATAATGAGTTGTGATTGTCTTTTCCTTCATCTCTGGTTATAATTTCTAATACACAGAATTTTAGTTGACAAATGTTGTGTCCTGCTTCTATGAAATGACTGGCCACTGACGATTATAAATTTTTGGTTCTTATATTGCTTTTATGCTTGTTAATGCGGATCTTGATTTTTCTTTCAGTCTGTCCTACGTAAATTTTACCGCAGGGGCATTTCAACAGATATATCAGATTGGATGTGTCTCATGTGGCTGTCACTTTTAATTTGATTTTATGTACTTTCGTCGGGTGTGTTACATATGGTCCACTGATAATGTTGTTACAGTTATTGCAGTTCCAACAGGCTACAGTTCCCTTATATGAGATGTTACTCTGTTGTTTTGTGGGATTTTTTATGATTTCTCCCAAATTTTTTGCTCTGGTGTAAGCGAAAATGGGTTCCTGTTCAAAGATGTTGTTAAAATCTGGTTCCAACTGTAATATCGACCAGTGTTTTTTGATGATCCTTTTGTAAGTTCCACTCATGGTAGAGTATTTAGAAACCACAGTCATGCGGTTTTGAGTGTCTCTGGCTTTGGATGATAATAATGTGTCTCTGCTTATCGTTTTGCATCGATTGTTAGCTTGGTTCAATATGTGCTCTGGGTAACCTCTTGCTTTGAATCGTTGTAACATGTCATTGACACGTATTTCCTTGATTTCAGGATTAGATACTATTCTTGTCACTCTTAATAGTTGGGTGTAAGGCATGTGGTTTTTGAGTGCTGGTTGATGGAAGCTGCCATATAGGAGAGTATTATTTCTGTCCGTTTCTTTTCTGTATAGATCTGTTTCAAATCCATCTTCTGTTTTAGTTATCCTTACGTCTAGGAAATTAATGGATTGTTCTTGAATTTCATAGGTAAATTGAATCCTTTCATCTACCTGGTTAAGCTTGGCTAGTTGATCACTGAGCTCTGTAGATGTTCCGTTCCATAAGATGAAGAAATCATCAATAAATCTTACAAAAAGTTTCAAGTGTGTCTTCCATTCTGGTATTGATAGTATGTGTTGTTATTCAAAGTACCCCATAAAGATATTTGCGTAACTGGGGGCAGCACAATTGCCCATAGAAGTGCCAGTCTTTTGTTGGAACCAGCTGGTTTTCCATTTAAAATAACTGTGGAGAAGAGTGAATTGTAAAAGTTCCATTAGAAACACTTTCAAATCTTCATCATAATCACTTTGTAACAAAGCTTGCTCAGTGGCTTCTATGCCTAGTTGATGTGGTATGGATGTATATAACGATTTTACATCCACCGTACACAGTAGTATTGTCTCGTCCTTTACATTGGATGTATTGTTGATTTTAATCAGGAAATCTGTCGTATCTTTAATGAAAGTTTTTAATTTTATGACCATCGGTTGTAAGTAGCGATCCAAGTATTTGCCCACTGGTTCGTGCAGGCTGCCTTTTGTGGAGACTATTGGACGGAACGGTGGGTTGGTTAAACTTTTGTGTATTTTTGGTACCATGTATATGGTCGGACTCCTGGGGTTGGTTTGAATTAAATATTTTTTGACTTTCTCATTTATGGTTCCCATGTCTAGAGCTGTTTGAACAATATCTTTCAAAACTTTTGTGAATTGTTCAGTGGGATTGGAGTCTAGCTTCATATATATGTTGTCATCTGATAAGTGTATTTCAACTTGTTCCTCATACTGACTAGTCTTTAAAGTCACCAGTGCTCCTCCCTTATCCGCTTTTTGACAGGTTATGTCTGTTTTATTTGCAATAGATCTTAAAAGTCCCCATTCTTTTTGTGTCAAGTTGTTTGGTTTATGTTTTTTTTAAAAATTGAGTTTTGATAGATCTTGTTTCACTAGTGCCTCAAATGTATCCAAGCTCTTATGGCTGATGGGGGCCATATAGGTGCTTTTAGCTCTTAATCCCTTCAATGAGTCTTCTGTGGTTGTTTCTGAATGTTCGGTCACCACATTCTCAAAAAAGTGTCGTAAACGTAATTTTCTCATTATTTTGAACAGACTAATATCTATTTCCAAGCTGTTGGTATGTGTCGTGGGTACAAATGAAGTGCCTTTCTGTAGTGTCTTTAATTCCAGATTAGAAAAATGATAATCTGAAATGTTAATAACTAGGTTATTCGATGTCCCCCCTTCTTGTTCTTGTCCTTCTTGGATGTTGTCGTTCGAGTCTGCGGTGGTACCTTTTCTTTTTCCTTTTCTTGATCTCTGGCTCCGCCTGGGTCGTCCCCCTTGGTGGGGACTGATTCTAAAAAAGAAACAGTAGTTGTTGTTGAGCTTGATGCTGTGACAGGTACTGATGTATCCTGTGTCTTATCTGATTGGCTTGATCTTTCACTTCCGGGAGAGGATGTGTCCGTGTTTTGACTGTATGGCTTATTTTGTCTCCGTTTTGCATAAATCTCTGCCCATGTATAAACTTCCCCAAGTTTATAGTCTATCGTATCTCTACGAAATCTGCGTATTTTTCTCTCATTGACTTCTTGGGCATGTTTTGATAATTGATTGTTTATATCTTCCAGAGTTTTTGTCCAATCTTCGGCCAACATTGATTTTTCTAATTCAGTTTTGACTGTAGATATTTCTTTCGTGAGGTCCTCAAGGATATTTGACAGTTCTTCTATAATTAATAAAACTAAGTCTAGAGAACATTTATTCAGAATGGCGAACCAGCGGTCCTTAAATTGTTGTACATTTTTACATAGTGATGGTTTTAGGGGATTCTTAATCCCCTGGGAATTCTTTGAACTTTATGGTATTTGATCATTGTGCTGGCTAAGGGAGATAAGGGAGAACCCATAGCAGTGCACGCACGCACTACCTAATCTACACATGCACAATTAAGCACAGCACAACTGCAGACAAACCATGCCCAAGAGTAACAACACCAACCAAGAGCACAAGTCACACAACCCGGCAATATCACACCACTGAACAAGCACAGAAGTGAAAACCACACTGCCTGAAAGGGAGAAGGGTGAGCCAAATCAGAGCTGAAGGGACATCTCACACACAATGCAGCACACACACATAGGAAGCAAAGCACCCCAACATCGAACACAATGTGGCACAAACAGCAACATTTGCACAACCGAACACAGGACACAAGTGCACCCGCTTGTGGACGGTAAATGGCCATACGCATCTGGCAAAGCACAAAACAGGGACATGATAATGCACAAGTACAGACCCACAGCCCTGATGGGGTAGCAATGCGCATATGACAGGGACCCAGATAGGCCATGACACACACATTGGCATACAAATCAAGACTCAACACAGTTGGAGACAAGTGAAAGTGCGGAAACTTTATCAACAAGCGCGTGTCAGTACGGCCAAGAGAAGTGCCATGACATGCAGACCAATGCAGCAGCATGTCTGAATGAGGAACGTTTGAAAGCGCCCATGTCCACCCCGGGGGAGTCCAACACCAACACAAGTCAGTGCCAACCCGCGTTTGTTGTCCGCGCATGGATCAGGAGTCCAGGCCAATGCAGCCATGTCCACTGTCATCTTGGGACATGTAACCAGATCCTCAACATGCAACCAGGCGTCGGAACACGTGCAATGGGTCACATCCTGTTGTGGCTGCAGGTACCTTGTCACTCGTCCATGAACGTGAGTGCAGCAGCGTAGGCCAACATTTCCAATGAGAGATCGTTGTCCACCACATCTAACATGTCGGCGACGTAATCCATCAGCTGTCCCGGACAGATGTGCTGACTCCAACCCCTGGCCCCAATTTGCACCAATTCCCAATCGGGGTGCGGCTCAATGTGGTCACTGCACACGACGACTCGTGCAATCTCCCAGGTCCAGTTGCCAGCATGCATGCCAAACATCCAGGCATGCCATAAACGGGCATCACGGTGACACTCCTGGTCGTGGGCCAACAGGGGGCGCACACACACGTTGAAATCCAGGTCAGCTACCGTTACGTTGGAGAGGCAGACATCCATGGTCCACTCGAATATGCACGAGCGACAATGCAACACAGGCTGAACGCAGGTGACGTTCGCAAGGCGGAAGCCCAGCCGGTAACTGATCCGCTGCACTGCCGACGGCAGTGCCCCCAGTACATGCAGCAGACGTGCACGGTATAGGTCCACGTGACTGGAGATGAGCATGTGTCCGGGATGGTCTGCCATTGCGTCAGTGGCTCTGCTTGATGCAGCACTGGCTTGCCCTGCGCCAGTCCTGTGGATGAAATGGCACAGCTCGGAGCAATGAGCAGTGTCTGTGTGCAACGGGTGCAGACCTGGGGTGGGGTGGGAGTACATGTGAAGGCCATATCACGCACGCTAACTACGACCAAGGACTTCTGCGTGTGGGATGTGTACACGTTGGTCTCACGTCAGGCAGTGCGTAGTGTGGGAGTCGCAAGCAAATGCTATCGTATCTGTCAGGGGGTGCTGGCCACATGCAAGTTCCAGCTCAGAGCTGCAGATGTGCTACCGCCTGATAGTTCAGACAAAGGACCTTTCATCCCTACAGTAACTTCACCATCTGCATGCATACATGAGATGTACAGAGGCCTGTCGTGGGTGTGGTGGGATGTCTGCGACCCAGGGAATAATGGATGATATGCCCAGCACGTGGCACATGAGCGGCCTCACTGTGTGTTACGTTGCCTCACAGCTGCTCCTCCCTCCCACGAGCCCCCACACATGTGTGCGCTGCGCTGTTGTACCACGTGCACTCCTACGGCACACCATTGTAATGCCTGTCTGCGCATGTCCAGCGGCATGCCAACAACACCGTGAAGCTGGCCTTTGAGGGTGTGCGGCCACGTGAGTGTAGGCCAATGGTCCGGACAGGGCGGACACAGGTGTACAGTCCATGGCTGGCTGTGATCGCGTTGCGATTGAGGCTAGGCAACTGACTTATGCAGCCGCAGGACTGATACACATAACACTTGGCATGCATGTGCCAAGACCCCGAGCGGTCTTGCGCTCCTACATTTCCCCGTACGTGCGGGCCCGCCCTCCTGGTGCATGCTACATTGCAACATCGACTACTGTGGCCCTGGTGGCGACAATACCCCAACACAGAGACACACTTACCGCACTTCCTGCTCAAGGCCAGACCAGAGCCACGTCCTGATCCCCCTGCCGAATCAGCACACCCCTGCGCTGACCTGACGTATGCCGGACCAGCACACGCCGCATGTGCATGCAGAGGGGGGCGGGCGAAGCTACATGTCCAAGGTCTCAGCCACTGCTGAGGTGACATGGTATCGTCTGCTGAAGACAGCACACTGTGATGTTGCAGGGCTCGGGCACATCATGGTGACATAATGACCACACGGACACACTTGCTTAGATGGTGTGAATGGCTACGGGCACGTGTGCCCGGCCACTTTTATTAGCAGGCTCACATGTCGAGTGACACCTGTGTTGGATGTGTCTGGGGTGTGTGCACACCAGCCGTCATGGAGTGCCTGGTGCAGTCAAAAAACGACAACAGTGTACATCGTTAAGGACACACCCATTCAACATAAAGGCCCCATTACTTGAGCTGCACAGAGTTAGTGGCCCCGGATGCACAGCGTCCTGCACAGGCCTTCCGGCACGGGCCACTGACTTGCGGTGCACTGGGGCAGGGTCACGAGAGCAGAACAGGTTTTCGTAGATGACAAAGGGGGTTGTCGCGGAGTGTCTCGGTGGCCAGTGGAAGGTGTACCCCCAGGGCATGATGCAGAGGGCAGAACCACGCTGAAACAGTCACTATGGTGGAGGTGAATGGAACAGACACACGTCTCACACCAAGTCCGGTCCAGCCAGACGATGATGCAGACAACCCCCAGGCCATGGACTCAGACGCCACCAAAGTCCAACCAGAAAGTGCCCATGAGTCATTGCGCACAGAGTTAATGGCACCAGTGCTGATAGGGGATGCCGCCTGCGATGAGGCATGTCCAATGGTGTGGACTCCTCCACATCTTACCCAAGACACAGTTCCACATGTGTGACCTTCTCGACCGCAGTGTAGGCCTGAGGCAGCGGTCAGCAGGGGCCATTCACCGAGTGTCGCCGGCATACTTTGGATGGTCCCACCGGCCTGCGTAGTTCAGGTTCAGTGGCACCACGGGACACGGACTTGCGGTGAACAGGGTTGATGGCACCAGGTCAGTTGTTGCTAGTGTTCAGTCACCTCCGTGACTAGGATCCGGCTTTCATCCGGACTGAGCCGCATCTTCCTCTTACTCCTCTCCGTGCGTTCACTTGTATGGAGTCTGCCATTCATGAATCATGACTAAGTGCTGGATGTGGGACCTACTGGAGCGCAGTGTAGGCCCGAGCCAGTAGTCTGCAGGGGCCCACAAACACGTGTCGCCCGCTTGCGTTGAACAGGGTTAGTGGCACCACGTGTCGCAGGCCTGCGACGCAGACTTTGGCTTCACTGATCGGAGGGAGTATAGTGATGTGGACGCTGCCACAGACCTTTGGTCACTGCCATTCAGAACTCACGACTCAGTTCAACATGTGCCCACAACTGGGCCGAAGAGGACACGGGTGGAGTATGTCAATGAAAAAGGAGTACTGTGGGCCAGCGTCGTGGAGGCCAGCGATGGTCTGCGGAGGCTGCAAAGGTTGCGGGACTGGGGCTTGGAGCTTGCACCGGCACGTGGTGGGCCCTCTTTGACACACGCCGGTGTCGGCAGGTGAGCAGAGCCTCCTTGGTGCACTGGGGCAGGCATGACGGGTCTGGGGACCAGCGGCCCGGGGTGCAGCAGGCGCACAGGGACGCAGGCCCCGCCGCGCTCGGCGCCGGCCTCGTGGCAGGCTGAGAGGCGCTGCCCTGGCGGATGCGTTGGCCATTCTGAAAGAGAACCACGCCAAGTGCGACGGGCTTTTTATTCACACCCCTATGCAGGCCTGGCGTACGCAGGGACAAACCACTCCGCCCGCGCATGCAGGGGGGGACGTAACGTGCGACATTTCCGCGTTCTGTCCCACAGCCTGTGGGGACATGGTAGCGTCCACTGGCCACTACACTCCATGCACCAGCAGTTAATCTCCACTTGGCCATTTCCGTGGTTTGCACACAGAAGTCTGTCCGGCACCTCCACGCCACACCTGGCATTGGGTAGGTTCACATTTATTAGTCACTTGCCGCTCTCGCACATGCCTGCTCCAAGCCTCTCTTCACATCCTGCTATTGTGTGGCTGTGGTGCCATGCCCTGGCTGGGTTGTGGGCATGGCAAGCCCAGGTTCCCAATGGAGTCGTGTTGTTGTGTCTGGTCGGTTGGCATGTTGTGTGGCATGTTGAATGTAGTTGTGCTGCTTGCCCATTGCCAGTGTCGTGCGTTGCATGACTGGGTTGGAGGTGTGTGGTGTGTTCATTTTAGACTTCCCAACGAGCACTGCATTTCCATAGGTGCCATCCTGGGAGCGCTGGTTGATGATGGACTGTCGGGAGATGTAGGAATCATGCACTCTGCCTGGGGAGTTGGCCACGACATTGTTGAGGAGTCCCGGGCGGTTCACTATTGCCTGCACATTCATGGGATGCGTGTGCTTTCTGTTGAGGTAGTTGTGTGCAGTGTCGGCAGGGGGCACGAGGGGTACATGTGTGCAGTTGATTGCCCCCGACATGTGAGGGAATCCAGCTAAGGCGTGGGAGCCTTGCTTGGTCTCCAGCTGCTCCTGCGCAGTGTGGGTGGAGTGGAGGTGCTGGGGTACCGGGCTGATGTTGGCATCCAGGACAGGTGTGATGAACTTGGATGGGGCTGGCTGTGAGACTCCTCCGACTCTGGCAGTTGTGGGTTGGAAGGTACCAGAGGCCAACATGTGCAGCACAGCCAGCAGCTTTATCTGCGGAGGGATGTTCGTTGTGCGCTGTGTTGGTACCGTCAGCAGGTGGGCGATGTGGGTCAGGATGCGGGGGATGGTTGTCCTTTTGGGCCTGTAGTGGGCAATGTCCTCCTCTGGCGTTCGGTCTGTACGGCTGGTGCGTTTAAGGTGGGTCCGCTGTCTTTGTGTACGCTGCCTCTGTGGTGGTCCGGGGGGGCGGGACGGGTCCTGGGGGTGTTGGGGGTGGGTATTATGGCCCTCATGGGTGTCCGAGCTGCATGATCATTGTCTCCATGGCATCTGTGGGTCTTCAGATGTGGCTCTTGGCAGGGCTCCCTTTCATGCAGCAGGTAGTCGTCCTGCTGAACACCAGCAAAAGGCAGGTGTTAACTCCCTGGTGCTACCGCGGCTTATCGCCTGTTTTTGGTTCGCATCGCAGATCTGGCACTTCGTTGTGAAAGTGGTGTGGTGGTGTTTTCGTGTGTTTTTGCATGGGAACGCCTACTCTGCATCTCATTAGGGTTAGTTGGTGGTGCCACCCGTGGAGATAAATTTGTGGGAAGTTATTGCGGGAATACTGGCGATGTCTGCAGTTTGCACATGCTTGTGAATGGGGCGTTAAATGTATCTCCACTTTTGTTGAGTTAAGATGGCGATAAATCGGCGATGAGTCCTTGTGAATATGCCCCAAAGTATCCTAATTTGAGAGTCCATAGCTACCCACTGCCTTGGACCTTGCCTCGCAAATGCATCTGAGTACCTGGACTGCCAAACTATTTGTCCCATTTAGATCGGCAGACCATACACTTTCCATCGATAGAGCCCCCGTTGGCATATATCTTCCTCTGACAGCCTGACAGAGATGGGGCTTTTAGACCTGGCCCTTTTTGCAGGGTTATCCCCAAACGTTTTGTCTTCTTTCTCCTATTTTTTCTGACCTGTTTTTGTTGACTTTAGGACTCTGGGCACTTTACCTCTGCTAACTAGTGCAAAAGTGCATATGCTCTCTGTCTAAATTATATTGTTGATTTGTTTATCCATGATTGGAATATTTGATTTACTAGTAAGTTCCTAGTAAGGGGCACCAGTGGTGCCCAGGACCTGTAAATCAAATGCAACAAGTGGACCACTGAGAATCACAAATACGAGTGGTTCCCTAATATGCACAACACTGCCTCCATTCTTCTTGCTTCTGAGGACTCTTCTTTCTGTTTTCCCTCTCTCTTTCGTATGATGGCTGAATAGGATAGAGACACCTGTGCCCTTTGAGGCCCATGCCAAGAATGGTTGAGGTGTGGTTGAGGCGTGACACCGACATCAGCTGGTAAGCTTTTCCACTGATGTGGTTTTTGAATACTTTGATTAGTAAAATGTTTAATATAACAGTTCACCTGATTCTCCCCCTCACAAGGAGGTCAAGGGTGTTTCTGTGACCTACTACTGTACAAAGGAACATGAACCTAAATGCCTCACACTCGACCTGCCTACAATAGAGACAGGTTGACTACATTCATGTATAGAATTGTTTGCTTTGCTTGTACACTAACCACCCCACATGGTTGTTTTAAAAACAAGATTCCCCTGCACATTTGTCTTCCACAGGTACCGCCAGTGAATCCTTCACCTTCAGATGCTCCATGGGCTCACTGGATGGTTTTGTATGTATTATGTTGTTCGTTGTATTGTTTTAAGCACACTTGAGCAGCAGCATCCACAGGTCCTGAAGAAAGCCGCGACACCAGTTGGATCATTGGCTAAAACATGTCGGCCTCTGTGACACACAAGCAAGTTTAATTAGTCCTGCAGTGCCACGCTGTTTTTTTATCCTAGCCCAGTGTCACCTTATTTAAGATTTTGTAGTAAACCCTGTTGTTACTTTTAATCATGTTGTTCTTCATTTGTTCTGCTGCCCTCACCACCCGAGCTCTACTATTGGGTATTTAGTATATACCTCTCTTAGTACAAAAAACATCCCTGAGCTCCTCCCTCTCAGAGAGGGGGTTGTAGCCCGTATCGTGACTAGGCATCACAATACGGGGAGGTTCCCCAATTATGAAGCATGCCACCGTTGTTGGTGAGGGAAACCGTCCAAAGAAAGGAATTCTCCTGGGTGGTGGTCCCTTCATCAGCAAGGCTAGTAATGTTTCCAGACCCAAGGGTTTACATTTGTGTTTCAATAAGAGAATAGCCCCTTGATTCAAGACCCTCAAAAGATTTTTTGTATGTTCTTTTTGTATTCCCTTTGTATATTTTTCTTTAGTGTTCCAATGACGCAGTTACCTTCATCAGTGCAGACTACAGAATCGTCAGTGACAATGGTAGATTGCTTCTCCATAGTGAGCAAATGTAATAGTCACATCCACGTACTCATCCATGGCTAATAAGCAGGCCTCTGGGTCTTAATATTAAGGACTATGAAGGGATATATGCAATGGCAATCAAAACACCTCTAAGACAGCTCCGTGTTGTTTGTACCCTCACTGCTCTGTCTTCATGTAACCATTGTAATTTTACAGAAATACATACCAGAAGCATTAAAATCAACTCGGTGTCAACATAGATGATTTAAAATAATGTATGAGGCAATTTACAAAACCATAAGATTTAGAGGCCCTGAGGCGCGTATTTATATGTTTAATTCATTTACATTTCTTCCAAAGTGTTGGCGTGTCACCTTGCTACCACTCCGTATTGCTGTTGATCTTTTGGGTGTCAGATCCAGATGTGGCATTCCACAGAGCTAGGTAATGTTCATGTCATTCAATGGTCGTGTGTCTCAGGCCTCAGTTCTAGGTGGTGTTTGGTCTTGCTCAAGACTGAATCGATCCCTTTTGTAGGTTGTGAGTGTGTGGACGGTAGTTTTAAAGGTATGTGAAAGAGAGCCAATTGCCTACCTGAAAATATTTGTTTTCAGAAGATTCATGAATGAAATTTTGACAGATGGTGTTCTCAGATGACAGCTAAAGGCAGTACAGAACTGAAGGCTTTGCACTCTTAAGATTTTATTTACATGGTTCTTGCTCATACATATAGATTACGGGATTCATTTAAAATGACCACATCATAGGTTAAGGCCATCAAAATAGTAAAGAATCAGCGCCCTGTAATTATCCAGACAGTTCCTCCTGAAACACTTGTAAATAAGTTTTAAGTTTAATTCTTTGCTGCACTAGCTGCCAATTATGTTTTTTAGGGCCATCTGCTTTCCTAATGTTCAGTCTAAGGCGAGGCACTTGTTTCTGGGTCCTCTTCTGGATTCATACTCAATGTTTTAGATTCACTTTGAAGTTCTTTCTATGGTACCCCCTATGACAACATGGTTGTTATTGAACCTGGCCCCCACTGCAGGGTAACACCAAACGTTTTACTCCCTACCTTTACTGGATCCGGTTTTGTTGGCCTGTAGGACTCTGTGCAGGTTACCACTAATCACCAGTGCTAAAATGGTGTGATCTTTTCATAAAACATGGTAAATTCGGACTACACTTGATTGATACATTTAATTAAATGTAATCTCCTAGTAAACGGTACTACCGTTACCCAGAGCCTGTGAATGAAATGCTACTAATGGGAAGCAGCTTTCACTGGGCCACCCACTAAAGTAGCGTTTTAAAACATGTCTGAGGCCTGCCACTGCAGCCTGTAGTGAAGTTTTAAATCGTCATTTCATCCTCTCAACTAAACTTTTTGCCAGGCCTAAACATCCCTTTTTAATTATTATGTCACCCCTGCGGTAGACCCTAAATTCATTTTTCATTAATTTAAGGCATATCTCTCCCATTGACTAGCACTGAGTTACCTTATTACATTTAATAAGTGCTAACTTTGGATTGGGAGCAGATAGAGATATGCTGTTTAGACTCAAATTAATTGTAATTTAAAATCATTTTTCATGGTAAAGTAGGACTTCAAGTCACAATTCTCAAAATGCCACTTTTATACATTTGGCACTTTCTTGTCCTAACCATTTGTGCCTTCTGCCAGTATCCTGGATCACATAGCTGGGATGGCTCTGCTGTTAGAGTTTGTGTATTCCTCCCAGTTAGTGACACAAAGGGGACTAGGTGGATGGCTAAAGGAGGAGCTGTACCCAGCCTCACTTACATTTCAAATGACTTGCCTCCATCGCACAAAAAGGACCATGACACAAGCCTATTGCCACCACAGCCAGTTTGGAGCCTTGACAGGAGAAGGGACGAACTTTCCAGAACCAGATGTGGGGGTAGGTCAAGGTGTCTCCCAACAAACAAACACTGGCACCAGATATAAATATTGGACCTCCAGAGTCACTCATCAGAACACTTCTGGACCTGTGGACCTTGCAGAAGAAGGACTACCCTTCTGTTTGAAATACTGCCTTGCTGTCTGAGAAGGTAGACTGGACCTGCTCACAATCATCCCAGGCTAACTTGAGTGACTCCAAGGATCAGTTAGCCAACCTCCTGTGTGAGCTACAGGAAGCTTCAGAGGCCTCCCTGCAACTGCCCAGCTGACCTGCTGCAACTGGACCTGCCTGCCCCTGCTCTCTTTTGCTGGGGTGAGTTCCTCATCCCCAAGACCTGCCTCCCCATGTTCTGGGCTCTTGGTTAATAGCAGAGTGCATGCCTTCTGCAGTGGAAAGGTGAATTCTGAAGTTTTAGCTCTTCGCATCTGTGAATGGGCCCGTTCATGCTGAGACTCTGTGACGACTGCCAACACAAAGCTCCAGTGAGACCCGCTCTTCACACTACAGTGATTGCCAGTGACGACTAACAATGTAAGATTTGCACTTAGTGCTACACTAGCAACAGCCTGCAGTAACCGCCAACGTGAAGCTCCAGCAACAACCGTGAGTGATGCCCGACCAGCTTTTTGCGTTATGGTGATGACCATCTGTGACGCCGGTCCTGCTTTTTGCACTATAGCAATGACCATCCGTGATGCTTTCCCTGTTCCTCACAACCTCCTCCACTGCAAACTGAACTCTATGCTTCGCGCTCAGAAGGTAACTTTTCAGTGAGACAAACCTGGTACGGGTATTCGGCACATGCTCCATCGTAGTCGGCCTAAAATTGTGACTTTCCCCAGTCTAGCACGACCAGATGACAGCGAGTGGCATGAGTGCTTTTAGTTGCAATTTGTACCTACATTTTTAAAATAGAATATCTCTGGTTTTACTGATTGGTTTTTTGGCATCCTGGTGTCATTTTGTTTATTAAAATGTACTTTATTTTTCTTAATTTGTTTACGTTTTTCTTGTGTTGTGTTTTCCTTTACTACTGTTTATGTCCTGCATAAAAACTTTTCACATTGCCTCTAACTTAAGCCTGACAGCATTTGTGTCAAGCTGCCACATGAGTGTGGTTCATCCTGATAATTGTTGCATTTGTTGCCTGGGTGGGGCTTCCACCGCCCTCAACCAATAAACCAATTTCTTACAACTGTGTACCAGAGTAAAATAGAACATTGGACTGCACTACCAGTCCACTTCTTAGAAGCAATGAGACAGGTAGTAAGCAGGTAGGCAATCATTTAAACAGTATAAAGCTGGATAAGAGAAACTGCCAATATGGCAGAAAATAGTGGCTTGATTATGTGGCAAAGTGAAGGAGGCAGGGAGGCACATGAGTGATGTTAACTGTGAAGATACAAAAGTGAATGAAGGCCTGGTCACATAGTGTTAGTCCTCCATATCTTGAACATACTCCTGATGAGTGTAGAATGTGAGATTAGACAACTGAGGGAACGATGACTCTACAGTGTGTGACTTTAAAACCTTTCAGATAATTTAGGTTATAATTGACGCCGATGTCTATAGAGCAGATCATGACATTTGCGACATTGGCCTGATTAAGACTTTGGCCTTTGGTTGTAGTGGACACTGACTTTGTCACAAATGTGACATACGTTTGGCCAACACAATACAGCCTGAAGTAATAACAAAGGGATATTATGCATGCCACATAACATTAAAAGCACAGTTGTGGCAACACATGTTTTAATATAGATCTGAGCATGTCCAAAACTGTCTATGTGCACCACAGGTGTGTTTCTAATGAAACACTTGATGAAAGGGCAGGTGCACGGCAATCAAAACACCTCTAAGGCAGGGTGCAAGTTTTTTAGGGCATTATCTATCAGTAACAGATATTTCATAAGCAAAATTACAAATACAGTATTGACAATATGCCTCGTTTATTGTTTCATGGTCATATCACTGCGCCACAAATGTGACGATATTTCCTCCTCTTAATTATTACAAGCTGATTATATGCAATTGCACTTATAATGTGGACAGGATATCTGTCAAATTTGTGATGAATCAGATGACTAGCAAACTCTAAATCATTCACCTAAAACATTAACCACTTCCCACACACACCACAATCATATTCAACCAAGTACCCAAAGTTCATATTCTATTACCCAGTAACTTATTTGTTTCCTCTTTAAGTCTGGCACATAGTATCAATAATATCATGGCAGGACACATATTCACTTGCACTTAAATCTGGTCGAAACCCACTTATATCCTAAGGCATTTGTAATAGGAACTTCAGTATTTTTTTTAAATATTGTGATGCTGTATTCCACCCTTAAAACTAAATAATGGCTGTCAACAACCGTAGCCCCTTGTCCTGCCCCATGGCTCTTTGTTTCCCATCCAATTCACCGTAGGTTGCTGGCAGAATGTGCCACATCAAGGGGCCAGCAACGGCTGCACTCACTGTTTTTTTGCTGGGAGGTCCTTCCCAGTTTGTTGAGGTCAATGAGCCCGGTCCATCACTGAAGGCTCTCCCATTGTTTCCTGCAGTGAATATGGCAGTGCAGGGAGTCCACTCGTTGGCGCACTTGCCTGGTAATAGTACACCTGGGGCCTCATTTATGAGCCACTTGTGCGGTCGGAACATCACTTTTTGTGACGTTCCATGGCTCAGGAGCCTGCTTCATATTTACGAGGCAGCACTAAGCCACTCTTTTGGGCTTAATGCTGCCTCGTAAATATTGTCCCCTTTAACGCAGCTTTCTGCGTTAAAGGGGCGTGCAATGGATGTTGCTGGGGGCGTTCCCAGCAACATCCATGGCATTTTGACACTGCCCCAGAATTACGAGAAATCGTAAATCTGAGGCAGCGCCAAAATCTTACGCCTTCCCAGGGGAGGCATAAGGGAGGCACAACGAGGAGAAATATATTTCTCTTTGTTTTTCCTTTTTCTATGTGTGCTGCATTCTGCAGCACTCATAGAAAAAGGAAAAAGCCTCTTGTGATGGTTTTTGTGCAGGGAGGTTTCCCTTCCTGCACAAAACCAATCATCCCCTCAACGCAGGCAACCTTGCACAGTGGTGCAAAGGTGCCTGCGTTGGTGCACGGCAGCCCATTGTGCTCTGGCGCAGGGGAAAAGGACACAAATGCGCAGTGTCTCATAGATACGGCGCATTCCTGCCTTTTCTTTTGCCGTAGGGCAGTGCAGTAGGAAGGCCTGCTGCGCTGCCCTACGGCAAAAACACATAAATGAGGCCCCAGGTCTTCTTCTTTTTGTGGGGGCTGACCTATACAGAAGAATATAAGAAAACAAAAAAGAAACCTATTAATAATATTGTGTAGTTAAACAACATAAGCTAACAAACATACTGATGTAGCTATAGTTTTACATTTTATTAACATATGTTTGGACTGATTGAGATTTTATTAGACGTTAGTGCATCACAACTGTGATGGAAATGCTGTTCACCCTATTTGTACAAGTGAGTAATATACTATGTAAGTTGTAATAAGGTGGATGGGATATCCGTTACGTTGTCACGGAGTAAAATGTCAAACACCTTACAAATCATGACAAATTTTAGTTTTATTGTTGAAAAAAGTATGTCACTTTTACTTTGGCAGCCTCTCAATTTTGTGTGATGCTAATAAGGACCATAACCAGAGCCACATTTTTACTTGGTCAAGTTACACCATGGCAATTTGATGAATGGGCTATCCTCCCCAGTACAAGTGCCTTACATTATTGGCTGTCTAGTTACGTGAATGAGTTATATCCCACATTGTGATGTAGCAGCAATTCTGATAAACACCATCTGAAGTCAACAATTCTTTATTTTGCGAATGAGCCATAAAAGTGCAACACAGTCATAACATTACAAACATATGTTGAAAAAGTTTAAAATATTAAAAGCAATTAAGCCCGGTGGGTAACTACGCTCCGCCAGACGAGTTTACGTAGTTTTGCATACTCCGCGTTCCATTGCGAATGAGGAGTTTAGGCAAAATTATGACTCTGTGGCAGAGCGTAGTTAGCCGGCCCCTCCACTCTCTCAAAGTAATTATAAAGTAAGAAAAAAGGCACTTATCTGCCGTGGCTGCCTCCTCCTCGCCATGGCCGCTCTCCTCCTCGTCCTCGCCGTCCTTCTTTTCTGATAACCCCTACATTGTATGTCTTGCGAGTGCGCACGCGGAGGGGAGTGGAGTTCCACAGAGTTTTTTTCCAACTCCGTGGAACTCCGCGTAGAGGCACTACGCCTGCTCCGCCCAGGGTTAAAGGCAATATCATCTTCCCACGTTAAATACTGATACAATTATTCCTACCATAACATTTTCAAAGCTCGGCATATAAAAGTAGTTACAGTCAACATATCTTTTCCCGAAGAAAGCTGTTGTATCGAAACCATTGCCTCGTTGTAACTTCTAGCATTTAAAGTGTTTAGGACAGGAAAGAGAAAAACGTTTCCATGAGAACCCATATAATATGCAAAAGTAATAGGGTATGTAAAGTGCTTTGTGCCCATATGTTGTCACTGAGACAAGGGGGCAAAGATGCAAACCAAGGGGCATATTTATGAGCCCCTTGCGATGCTGGAGTGTCACTTTTTGTGACGTTCTAGTGGCGCACACTACAAAATCATGTTTATACGGTCACGCAAAGCCACTTTGATATGGAGTAAGGCAAGGCAGCAGAAATCGTTGTGTTGCCTAACTCTGCTCTAGGAAGGCATTCCATGGGCATTGTGGTGGGTGTTCCCATGCAACAGCCATGGATTTTGACACTTCTCCAGATTGCCAAAACCATAGAAACCTGGGGATGCGCACAACCTTACCCCTCCCAGGGGAGGTGCAACAAGGCAAAATAACTTTATTTCTCTTCGTTTTTCTCCTCTTTCCATGTGTTCTACATTCTGCTGCAAACATGGATAGAAGAAAACGCCTCCCAGGATTGTTTTTGTGCAGGAAGGTGCACCTTCCTGCACAAAAACAATCCTGCCGACAACACAGGCACTTTTTCACCATGGTGCAAGGGTGCCTGCATTGGTGCTACGCTGCCGAAATGGTGCCAGAGCAAGAGGAAAAGACAGGAATGCGCCGTATTGGATAAATACGGTGCACTCCTGCCCTTTCACTTTGACTAAGGGCAGCGCAGCAAGGTAACGTGCTGTACTGCCCTATGCCAAAGCCCCATTCATGAGGTCCCATGTGCCTGTGACAAGGAAGGCAAGCAGAAAGTGCAAAGTATTCAGTCTAAAACAAGTTAGATAACATCCAAATTGTACATTCCGAACAAATATTCGATAGGGTTCCACGCCTCTTGATAAAACCAGCGCCAAGTATTCTTTTCCTACTGGGCTAGTCAACTCATTCTCTATCATTTTTAATCTCATAATACTCATAAAACATAATTTTTACTCTGGACTTGACTGACTTGTCAATGCATTTCAGGTGCTCAAATAACTCAAGAACGCCCAGCTCAGCTAGAGTTTGTTTGACGTACTTCATCCAGGGTATGGCTAACATGTTTTACAGTTCTAAACAGTCCTTAATAACCGCTTTTGAAAAGGCTGTTTCCTATTTAGCCCAGATTGAGACCCACAGCAAGATTGAGTGGCTTTTTATAAAATCGCTGATATAAGGCGTGCCAGTCTCAGTGTGACAAATAAAATTAGGATTAGATTTTGGGACACTAACTACAATTGTAAAAACGAATTTTCAACTTTCTGATGGGTTTCAGGGTTAATGTAGGCCCAGACCTCTGCTCCAATGGTTGGCACAGATGTACATTTAGACTTCTATATCTGAAGTATGGGCTTAATGCTTTTTTACCTAGCTTGGAGGCAAATCTGTGGACTGCCTCAGTTGCTCTTATCAATTGTTGGGCTCTAACGGACAGAAGATGTCTCAAATCTAGGGGTGAGGCAAAAAGGAAAGCCATGTAGGTGAAATTAGTTACTCTCTCCAACTTTATAATGTCAAGTGTGTGAACTCTGGTCTTTGTTCTTTTAGGGCCACAGGTCATGACATAAGATTTGGAATGATTGATGTTCAAATCCAAATCCTTCATAAATAGACAAAAAGGGTTAAGCAGATATTGAAATCTGTTGGCTGCCCTGAATAATGGCACGGCATAGTCGCATAAAGTCATACTGGGACAGACTGGTTCCCAAGCTGTGGACAGCCTACTTACCGATCAATCACAGATTTTTCTAAGCCATTAATGTAGATGAAGAATAGAATGGGCGACAAAATGCACGCCTGCCTTACCCTCTCCAGAGGGACCTAATTTTCCCATGCATGCCCTGTTAGTACCATAGCCAAACCTTGCACGCATCTCCTGATGTAATCGTTTTAACAGAGAGAGATTAAGAACTTCTCTACATTCAAAGATTCCATCAGCAGCCTCATTTTAGACTGATTCACTGTGCCAAAAGTACATGTTAGGTCCATGAAACCCATGTGAATCGAACCCTTCTTAGCCTCAGTGTATTTCCCTGTTAGCAAGAGGAGATTGCCTAAACATAGGCGAAATCCAAACTGAACCTAAGAAAGGACCCCATTTTCCTCTGCCTAACTCTCTAGCCTTGTGAGTAGACTCTACCAAGGATTTTCATCATTGAGTTGAGCAACGAAATAGGACTGTAACATGCTGGGAGATTCCTCTTTCTCAAATATGGGAACTATAGTTGCTTCGGACCATGTAGACAGGAATGTGCCAATAACGGCAGCCCAGATTGCGTTTGTCAGCAAAGGGGCCTACAGAGAAATATTACTTTTTAAAACTCCTACTGGCACCCCATCTGGGCGTGGGGCTTTGCCTGATACACAGGTCATCAGTTCATCTGTTACCTCCTGTACTTAAATAGAGCACAAGAGCTGCACTAAACCATCACCTCTCGGGGTAAAGTACATTAAAAACTGTGCCCCGCCCCCGGAACCTCAACAGAGTTAAAAACTTTTGAAAGAAGCTCCGCCCACTTATCAGCAGGAATCAAGGTTTCTGGGGAGGACACGCTAATATTAATAAAATAAGGAGTATTCACTAGCTGCCAAAACGCTCCAGCATCTTTATATTTACCAGCCACCACCATATCATTCCATGCTTTTTCCTTAATTTCCATTGTCCGTTTATTAAGTATCTGCTTGTAGTTCACTCTAGCAAGTCTGATTTCATCCCTAGACCATGGTACTTTATTAAGGGCTAATAGTAGCTGTTTATTTGCCCTAGAACATGCTTGGTTAAACCAACCCCGCCTGGATTTACTCACTTGCTGACATTTACTCGTCAGCCTTTGGCTAATGAACTTGCTAAGTGACTGGAAAGCACATATAATCTCATTAGGTTCACCATCCGGAATTAGGCATGTCTCTATTTGCTAAAGGTTGACTATCACGAAGTCTCTCAAAAAATTGTTGAGGCCAATTTTGTCCCATTTTAATCAGACTTCCTGATTTTTGGAATGATTAAACATCGACTCGTTCTTTTGTATTCACTCCCTCTATAGGTGGATGGAAATTGAGAGTTGGCTATGATCATTGTGGCATTTGGGGGTGACCTGAAAGTTAGACATCAGAGAACATATGGGTGCAGAAAATAATATAAAGTCAATGGTGCTCCCTTTTCCTTTAAATGTCGGCGGTGTAAGGTTATTAACATGGGTCTGATCTTTGAATACATAATGTAGGTTGTGTTTTATGAATACATTATTCATAAATTCACGATATGCGTCATGTTTGAAGTGAGGTAATCCCTTTTCATCTATGTCTACAAAACTGCATACTCTCTTGCCAAGATATTTATAAGCTGTAACATTGAAATCACTCACCCATAAAATTGGCAGGAATGAGTAAAATTTACTCATTTTTTTAATCAAGATCATGTTCTGAACCTTCAGCTACCTTCAGCTACTGAGGTATTTGAGTGATCAAAAATGTTATGATAAAAATTGACTAACAGAAATTGTTCACAAACCTAAGCTTTTAACAGGAGGAGTTGAAAATATGGTGAAGTGGATAATGACCACAAGATAAGATTAGAGCCATTCACCAATAATAAAGCGGCGAACCTCCCCTTAGGTCTGCCTATCTTAGAGTGTACAGAGTAAGCACAGAATGATTGATAACCATGAATATACACATTTTCTGTGAACCGAGGGGCATATTTACATCGAGTTAACGGCACCAGAATGTCACTTTTTCCTATGTCCTGGTGGCATTAACTCCTTTGCCTTATTTACAACGCAACTTTAAGCCACTTAACGTGGCTTAACGCTGCCTTGTAAATAATGCCCCTATTCACGCAGCACTTAGCGTGAAAGGGGCGTGCAATGGGTGTTGCAGTGGGCATTCCGCCGCAATACCCATTGCTTTTTGACCCTGCCCCATATTTACAAGGTATGGGGCAGCGCCAAAAATACCACCAGGGAATACCTGGTCTTAAGCAGGATATACGAGGAGAAATGTTTTATTTCTCCTCGTATTTTACTCTTTCCATGTGTGCTGTATTCTGCAGCACACATAGATAGAGCAAATCGCCTGTAAATATTGTTTATGTGCACGAAGGTGCCCCTTCCTACACATAAACAATTGTCCCTGCAGTGCAGGCACCCTAGCAAAATGGTGCTAGGGTGCTTGCGCTGGCACTAGGCAGCTTTTTTAGCTCCATCGCTCGGGGTAATGCAGGGGTGCGCCGCATTCTTGTGAATACGTCACATCCCAGCATCTTTAAACAGTCAGAGCGCGGTGTTACCAATTTTGGCGTAACGCCGTGCTCCACCAGTTTCTTGTAAATATGCCCCTGAGTCTCTTGAAAACAAATCAGGTCAAAATCATTAATAAATATGTGCGAATCTTCGTTCATCAGCTTTGCACGAAACCAGTTATGTTTCATGAGAGCAAATGGGTGAAACCTTTCCTTGTGATTTGGTCAATTGGGCGATGTGCCACACATGGGATTTTTCTGCCAGCAAGGTCCTTCATTCACTGAATACACGCAGCCCTCTGCAATGTGTTATCTAAAGTTCCAAAGGGGTTGCATGTGGGGATATTAAAACATTCATCTAGAGTTCTAGAATTGGGGGCGTTCATCTTAAGGTTATGCAGATTGTTATTTGGCCTTTGATGTAAGAAAACCTATGTTTATAACCGCATTACGCCTAGGTTGTAATCTAAAGAGAAAGAAACCTTTCTAGTGGTGTGGCACTTTTGAAGTTAATTACCACACAAGCTTCTGGGGTGGTTTTTATCCCATAACCAATACACAAGATTCTCCTTACAATGATTTTTCATCACAAAGATCTTTTGACCAGCAAGCGTTCTTTTTAAGCCAATGTGCCACCTTGTTTCTCAGCTCCTTCCACCCTTCCTGCTGGTCTTTAGATAGGGTTGAAACATTTTTCTTTTATATAGGTTGTGTATTCATGGTGTAGTTGCATTCGAACCATGGCCCTATGTTCTCCTACTGGTGCCCTCATGGTCATTGATGACCAAGGTTTCATTATTCCGTTCTCCGAGACTTTTAATTTTTCTGAAATCTGAGTTAATGATCCCATTAGTAAGGTCTCTAATTTTGAAAGTGTATTTGAATGAAAATTCTAGGCCAATAAAAGCGGGGGACAAGACTTGCAAAGGTCTTGTCTTGGCTTTGGTGTCCTGCCAGGTGCATTTTATAAGCCAGCTCCACTAGGAAGGCCCTGTAGCATTGGGGAACCACCAGGGCCCTTGTTGTCCCGTGCACAGGAGCTGTGGGCTTACTTTAAAGGAGGTTTTCCTCTCAGTAAATGTGATGACTCGCAGAGGCATAACCTGCTGCTTCAGCTTCAGGCCCATTGCCTCAGTCGCACAAGAGTTGGGAACTCCCTTTGTGCCCCACAGAACTCCTCCTTGGTGGTTCCTCTTGCCACATGATATCCAGCAATCTCTGGTAGGTCACCAAGTGGAGCGATGCCCTCCTCAGTGGACTCCGGGGCAGCTACCGCAGGGGCCCCATCCACCTCACTGGGAAGACATTCAGGGGCTTGTTTCCCATGCCCTCTAGCTTTACCCTTCTTAGCAGCTGGGTGAGCCATTTTACCAGGCTCCAGCCCTTTATGACTCCCATCCTGGGCAGCCATGGACCTTGTGGTTGCCCAGATCCAATCAGGTACCCCCAGCATCTCCACATGAGCCTTGAGCTCCACTTCATTCCAGATAGTGTGCTCAAGGTCATTACCACACAAACAGTCCACAGGCATGGCAGGGCTCACAGCAACCTTCAGAAGTCCTAAACCCTTCCCATCCTACTCAAATAGAACAGAGGCCACTGTATGTTGTCAGCTACCACAGCCTGGTGGAATGCATGGGGAATCACCTGCTCTGGGGACACCACCTGATCATAGTCATGCTGGCACCTGTATCCTTCAGAGCCTCAACACCTTATTTATTGATGGTAACCCATTACCTATACTTTGTAGTATTAGAGGGCACATGGATCTTAGGAACCATTTCACTGTCACCCAGGGACACTAGGGTAACCCCATTAAATTCCCCTCATTAATTGGGGCAAACTCTTCTCCAGCACTACGCTAGCCACCCCTGGAACCTTTCTTCCGGTGGTAGGTGGTGTTCTTTTTGTACACTTGGGATCCCCTGGTAATGTCCATATTTGAAACACTCATAGCACTTAATGGGCTTGAGCTGCTGACTTTTGTCAGGGTAGGTTTTCTTCTGGTGGCCAGATTGGGATGAGATCCAGACCCTTTCCTCTGTGAGTTGTTTTGGCGGCCTTTGCAAGAAATCTGTCTTTTTATCTCCTTCCTCCTTTTTTGGTGAGAACCCTGACCACCCTTCTCGGAGTCCCCCCCAGATGCCTTCTTGGACGCTCTGGTGCTGACCCAGATGTCTGCCTCCTCAGCAAGCATCCTGGGGTCAGGAAGCTTACTATCAACCAGATGTTGGTGCAGCTCTGTAAAACAAAGATCAAGCTGGTACTCCTTCAAAATCAAAAGTTGTAAAGCCCTGAATAATCATCTACTTTGCTGCCCCTCACCCAGTCCTTCAGTGCCTTGCTAGCACAGTCTAAGCAGTCCACCCAGCTTTGTGATGAGATCTTGTGACTTCCCCTGAAAACCTCTGTCTGTATTTCTCAGGTGTCAGCCCAGACTTGTTGACTAGTATGGTCTTCATTGCAGTGTAGCATGTCTGGTCCCCCACCTCTACTGTAAGAAGAGTATCCCTCCCCATTGTGTGTATGTACCTCCATAGACAACCACCCCAGTACTCCCCTGAGACCTTGTGCACTCTTAGAGATACTTCATGGGCTGCGAACCATTTGACTATGTCATCCCCACCACATAACTGGGCACGGGACTCTGACCCCTGTAGTAGACACTGCAGGCATTCTGCCACCATTACTGCTGGGCTCCACTTGTAGTGCTCTGATATCCAGCTCTCTGAGGTTTAGCTCATGGGACATCTTCCTCTCCTCAAGAGCCAACCTCCTTTCCTCTAGAGCTTATACTTTCTCAGATTTTAGATTGGAAAGCTTTTCTTCCTGCTGTAACTTGGCAAGCTCCAGTGTTTGTTTCCTTTCCTCCCTCCTGTGTGCCAGCCGCTTTGGGGACCAATTCTTTGAGGAGACACTGCTCTGGGAATTGGCATGGCTTCCAGCACATTGTTGACCCCCTCCACAGGCTTTCTTAAATCCACTTTGGAATTCAGTATCAGCTCCTCCTCCTCAATCTCTTGTTCCTCCTCCACTGGGACCTCAGCCTCTGCATCTCAGGTCTCTGACCAGACTCTCAAAGCCTTCTGCAGCTCCCCCTCTGGATGAAGCCTCTCATAGAAACCTGAAACTCTTTGTAAAAACTCTGCAGCTGGGCCTCAGTATAAAACTCAAACTGGGCAAGCTCAAATTCAATGTCTTCAGGAGCTACTCCTCCAGATTGAGACATGTTTTAGCAAAAAGTCAAAAAGGCAAATTAGGGAGAATTGATAAAGGTTCTAATTGGTCTTAGCATAGAGTTGTAGTGAACAATGAGTTACTATATTGTTTTGCACATACACAAGTCCTTTCCTCACCGCTGATCACCAATGTTAGAAATGGGGTTTCTGATTGGCAGAGATATGCACCCTGTCCAAGCAGGAACCACCATTCTAGTCCGGGTAAGCTAAATACACACTGAAAGATAACCTGTGCTTACCCTATGATAGCTTGGCACAGAGCAGTCGGGTTTATCGAAAGAGGCAATGTGTAAAGTATTTGTGAAAAACACACACACACACACACACACACACACACACACAGTAACACAATGAAAACACCACAAAAATACTCCACACAGGATTAGAAAAATAGATAATGATTTTATGAGTACAAAAACCAAAAGGTCAAAAATCCAAAACGTTGAACCGGAGTTATGAAATCATACAGTCATAAAGCGCCAAATGGGGACATCTGGTCGCGCTAGAACAGGGTAAATACAAAGTTCAGGCCGACCATGATGCAGGGCAGGCTGGCTACAGGACTCACCCAGGACCCGCTGAATAAAGTACCTTTGATGGAGGGAGCGTTGACGTCGAAGACTCAATGCGAAGAGCAGAGGAGGCGATGCATCGTAGTCAATTCCATGGATGGACGCAATGCGCTGGTTCAGATCCAAGCAGTTGATGAAGGCTTCGTCGACTAACCTCTTTACGATGCAGGTGATGCGTCATCGATGAGCTATGCAGTCCGTCATCATTGAGCTGCGCAGTCTGTTGAAGTGATGGCGTTGATCAGCAACTGCGTTGGCATCGAAGAAGATGCGTCGGTTCCGATCGACGGAAAGTCATTGATGCGTGGGCTCTGCTGGGTCAGCACCAAAAAAAGGCACTTCCAAGGGCCCAGGGCTGGATTTGCACCACTTGTCAAGATAGGACTCACAGATGGCAAAGACTAGGTGCTGTTGCAGAGCTGTAGGGAGTCTTTGTTGGCCCCTGGGTTCAGAACAGGGAGCAAGTCAGCAAGCCCTTGGAGTCACTGTGGGTTTAAGTGAGATGGGTACAGTCCTTTCCTCAGCAGGGCAGAGGGTAGCAAGTAGCAGGCAACAGGCAGCACATCAGAGCAGAAATGCATGTCTTCCAGAGCAGCAGTCCAGCAGAGTGGCAGTCCTTGTGGAGCACAGCAGTCCTTCTTCTTAGCAGAGTTCTTCACAGGTCCAGAAGTGTTTTGTCTTGGTAGGGTCAAAAACCCAGTACTAATACCCAGTTGTACCTTTGAAGTGGGAGTGACTTCAAAGAAGGGTCTTTGAAGTGCACAGAGGTCCTTTTTCCCAGCCCTGGCTCCAGTCTATCAATAGGGGGTAATAAGCTGTGTGTGTGGGAACAGGACACTGCCTATTCAATTGTAAGTGTCAGCCCCCCTCCCTTCCCGCCCAGGAGGAGCCATCAGAATGCAGATGAAAATTCAGTCATACCTAACATTCCTGTGTTTGTGCATTCCTGTGAAGGAATGCACAAAGTGTAGCTGTCACCCACCCCAGGCGTGCATTGGAAACAGGCTGCAGGAATAAAGAGCAGTAAGAGCAGAGAAATGCCCATTTTCTAAATGCAGAATTCCTAAAATATTAATGTTAAATCCAACTTTACCAGTAAAGAGGATTTATCGCTATTATTCCAAAGATATAAAACATGAATCCGCTACTCCTTTCTAATCAGGAATTACTGCTTAACAGTGTATTAAGGAATTCCCAATGTTAACCTACGAGAGAAGTTAATAATCTTCTGTGAGTAGTCCTCACTTCTGTGAGTAGTCCTCACAGAAGTGAATAATGAATTTAGCAGTTTGTCACTACCAGGACATTTAAAACTTAAAAGTACATGTCCAACCTTTTACTTACACAGCAACCTGCCCTATGGGCTACCTAGGGCCTACCTTAGGGGTGACTTATGTGTAATAAAATGGGAGTTTAAGGCTTGGCAAAGGGTTTGAAATGCCAAGTAGAATTGCAGTGCACACACAGGCCCTGCAATGACAGGCCCTGGATATATGGTATATCATTTTACAAGGGACTTACAAGTAAACTAAATAGGCCAATTGTGTATACACCAATGTTACCATGTTTAGGGGAGAGGCACATGCACTTTAGCACTGGTCAGCAGTAGTAAAGTGCTCTGAGCCCTAAGGTCAACAAAAAGAATAATCAAAAAGAGGATTTAAGCAGGCAAAAAGTTTGGGGGAAGACCACCCTAAGGATGACAGCTCTAACACTCTCCCACAGGACTCACCGAGTTAGACTTTCCACTTTCACCTCCGAAAACAATGAAACTCTCCCACAGAGACTCCCTCAACCCATCCCTGTTCAACGTGTATATGCCACTCCTTGCCCGTATCATAAGAACTTACAGCATCAACACTGTCTCTTATGCTGATAACACTCAACTAATCCTTTTCCTCACCAACATGAACAACTCTACCAGAACTAATTTCACTGCCTGCATGTCCAGTGTGGTCAACTGGAAGTGGGAGAACTGCCTCAAACTCAACACGGACAAAACGGAGATCCTGATTTTCGGACACAAGAGCTCCCCTTGTTACATCCCCTAGTGGCCACATGACTTAGATCCCACACCCACACCCATGCTCACAGATCACACTAGAAACCTCAGCATCATCCTCGATGAGAAATTCACAGTGAACAAACAGGTAAATGCTTGATCGCATCCTGCTGCCACATCCTCAGAATCCATACAGAAACATTGCAAATTCAAGCTGCTCATCCTATAAAGCCCACCACATCACTGGACCAGCATACCTTAACGAGCGACACCAACTCTACCAGCCTTCCAGACAGCTATGCTCCACCTCTCACTCCCTCGCATAAGTCCCCAGCATCTGCAGAAGCAAGTCAGGAGTTCGCGCATTCTCCTTCCTCGCCGCCAAAATCTGGAACAAACTTTCTCAACACATCAGGACTGCCACTCCACTTCTCAATTTCTGCAAGAATCTGAAGACCTGGCTGTTCAACTAGGAGCACTGTCGGGCCTTTGTTACTGCTCCAGTGCCTGGATACCCTCAAGAGTGATAAGCTGCGCCATACAAATCTACAAAACATGACATAACATAATGTATTGCACGTCAAAGTAACATTTAATTAATTTTATGAGAAGAAGGTTGAAATGCATTATTTTAATTGATTATTTTATTGTTTTATAACTTAGAAATAAATATATAATTTCAGACTCTCCGAAAATATATTAACTTGTATGTTGGATGAAGAATTATAGATGAACCAGCAATTACCAAGAGTCCTTTTCCAGACAACAGTCCTTGAATGGATGGGAAATGTGTGGACATAATGTGGTTAACGTGGTTAGTCCAGATGCTCACATTAGGACATCACTTTTTAAGTCTCTTGGTGATAGGCTCTTGGGTGTTGTACTCAACCGGATCAGATCAACAACCCCTCTTAAGGGGCACTGAATTGGTCTGAGTGTCAACACCCGAAGTGGATACAGGTGACTCCATGCGCAACTGTCTCTCTCTCCCACTTGCCGTGGAGCTGCCAGTGGAAGACTATTCTGTGACCACGTTGGCAGCACATGGTACTTGACCACATAAAGACCATTGCTGAATGAAATGCTGCTACAGACAATGCTCTGAAGCAATCCTGCACCACTCCAGTATTTAAAGTGAGGGCTCTCAGGTAATGCTCAATGAAATCATTTGGGCAAAAATGTAGCTAAGGCTGATCTGGCTGCTTCACCTTAACAAAAGATATTTTTATGCAATGATCGTTTATACAAATTTATTTTTAAAAAACGTAATAACTCTAGACCATATGCCCTTGTATTCAAGTTTATAATGTCAAACAGGTGTGCCATGCTTTTATAAACTACTGATCACAGTGATGGTCCAGTATAATTTTCCTTTATATTAAACAAGAAGGAGTTTAGGAAGATTAATATCTATGTAGATGAGTGTTTTCTATTTTAATAAAAATAAGTAGTCCATGCACTATTCAACGACCAACCTACTCAATATTATATGCAATAATGTGTTAGAGTGCTACTGGTTAAACAAAAAGGCAATTTCTTTATGACTCCATTTATTCATTTGAAAATTTTCGGTATCATTAAAATAAGGCTTGCTTGTACAATAATAAAAAAGTAACATTGCAGAATGCAGTGACATCTGATTTCCAAAACCAGATTTGGAATATTGTAGTCCTGGTGACATGGATTCATCTGCCTCAACTTGTACTACCACAAATTATTTCTTATATTTCATATCAGACCAAGAGAGATTTTTTTTTTCTTTTTTTTTAATAGGAGACTGTTTACTGACGTTTCAAAATTGTTGCGTGGGTTAAAGAACATGGGGTGGGGGGGGCAGGCAGTAAAACAGAGTTTAATTTTTGCAGACCATACAAAGTTGTTCAAGTAAAAAAAATGTTTGGTAAAACTTTCTGATGGGAGATGGTGGGCTGTTAGAAACTTGATTCCAGGGGAAGATTTTCAAAAAGATATTATAAGGAGAAAATTACAGGTTCCTGGAGATTTTCAATGTTATTCAACAAACACAAATCTAATGAACAAAAAAGTGAGGAATGCAAGTCTAATGATTCCCAAAGTTATCAAGTTGGAGTTTCTACATATTTCAATGATCATCAGAAGTGTACAGTGTTGTTGCAAGGCCATGTGAATCCAGTGATGTTGTTTTGTGCCATGTAAATCCAGTGATGTTATTTCAATGCCATGTGAATCCAGTGATGTTGTTTTAGTGCCATGTGAATCCAGTGATGTTGTTTTGGTGCCATGCGAATCCAGTGATGTTATTTCAATGCCATGTGAATCCAGTAATGTTATTTCAATGCCATGTGAATCCAGTAATGTTGTTTTAGTGCCATGTGAATCTAGTGATGGTGTTTTGGTGCCATGTGAATCGAGTGATGTTATTTCAATGCCATGTGAATTCAGCGATGTTGTTTCCAGGCCATGTGAATCCAGTGAGGTTTTTTCAGTGCCATGTGAATCCAGTGGCTTTCAGAAATAGAGTTCCGTGGGAAATAGATCAGATCAAGAGAGATAGTATGTGAATCTGATAAGATTGGTTGGAACTTGCATTGTTACGAGTAACTTGATAGATGTTGTTGATACATATGGAGTGTGTGCTTTATTGTTCAAATGTAAAATCACACCTGAATTATATTAAGAATGTTGTGCCAGTGTGAGTATAAGGTAGATTATGAATACATAGTGAATGTAATGATTTGCGAGGTTGTCATTAGTGTATATGGATTAGGGATGGCAGTGTGCTGAGAGGGAGAAATAGTTATTGTGATAGAGATAGTGTTTGTACTTATCAGTCTTCACTTGGTATGCATTTTCCACAATGGCTTCAGTGTGGAATATGGACAACACCTCATCCTCCCAGGATATAAAGTTGACAAGCAATAGAGATCCACCACCATTTTCCAGGGCCTTTTGGTGTTCCCTAGAAGTGAGGGAATAAACTCTTCCTTGTGGGTCATTCCACCACTTGCCGATGTCCTCCTGTGCGTGACTTGTGTTGGAGACAGCATTGCCCTTATCCACAATGGTGACCCACATTTCCCTTCTCTGTCTCATGGTTGCTGTCTGGATCAGTGATCCAAACTAGTGGGGTTCAAACCCTAATCATTTCATCCACCAGCACATTTAACTCATTTTCAGAGAACCTAGGTTGTCTTCTTCCAGACATTTTTAGATAAAATGAAGACATATGTCTGCTGCTGGTGGTTTGTCATGTGAGTGGTAAATGGATTCGGTGGTTAGAGGAACGTCTTATGTCTGATCTAGTCGGTGTTGCAGGTGCTGTGTGTGTGTGAGTAGATTTTGATCAAGTATGTGTCATCGAACACGCCCATCAACCTTGGCGGACACGTCCGTTGTTGAAGGATTTATCCTGTCCGCCATTCCTCTCATCTGTCATGAGGGTCACTCCATGCCATTCTGATGGTGGACAACTCTAAATATGGCGAATGTATGCCTGCCATATCAGCATTGAGGGAGTGGTGTTTGTTGATGCTCGACGGAGGACCACATTGGAGGACTGAAGTTCAGCCCACAAACTACTCTCCATCATGACGGATGGTGGACCCTCATGCCAAATTTTAAATAGGGAGGACAGATAACTACTGGCTTGATGGACGGAGCAGCCCCTTCCTAATAAAGGAATGACAGTCCATTCACCAAATTCTACATCAGGCCACCTGTTCATCCTTGAATTTAAAATTATGCACGAAAACACTGTGATCACGGGAAGACCAATACTGTGAGACGTGAAACACTTGACCATCACCTTGGTGTGTATGAACATGTAAAGAATTATGCAATAGGTCCACAGATCCATACAAAATTAACTCTGAATTTAATTGAAATAATGGTGGTGTGTTAGTATAAAGGCATGCAAAATTAAAAGGAGATTTTACATAAATTGCAAATGGGTCTCAATGCAAACATGCTCTGGTTTTGATATGTAATGCACCCTTCCTCAATAACAGTGTGAGTGTTCAGGGACAATCTCCTAAAAGTGTTAAAATATATTTGCCTTGATGGTGGGGTGGGGACGGGATCACTGACAGAATATTGAGGAGCAAAATATCGACCTGCCAAAATATCGATGAAAAAATGTAGAATGACAGAATATCGACTTCCTATCTACAAACAGGTAAGTACAAAAATATCGAATACAAAATATCATTGTAAATAATATAGGGGCCCATTAGGATGGCGGGCGGAAGCACCACCGCCGTGCTGGCGGATGCAAAAAGCACCAGTTACCGTCCGCCCGCCACAGCACACACGCCCGCCCAATTAGGATGCGAAAAGACAGCCAAACACCGCCCGTACGCCAGCGACGCCGTCCGCCATCAAAGTGCGCCCGTTCACGGAGCGGCGCGGCCAATGGAGACACACCGCCCGACGAAATCACGTACCGCCCGGCGTACAAATTACGATGCCAGAACCAAACAGTTCCTCCGGCTAAAAGACACCGCACGTGAAAGCAAGGCGGAAAACCGAACTCACAGTACGGATAGCAAGAGGCGGACCCCCGAGCATGAATCCAGCACTGCAGGCCCTCCCCATGCTCTACCTGATGCAGCACCCAGGAGTCAACGCACCGCGGCGACGCAGGTAGGCAGACACACAACAGGGGCACGCAAACAGCGCACACAGTGCAAGGGCGGGACAACTGTATATGGCCCCCACCCCGACACCCCTGCGTGGACACGACACATCCACCACTGCACCCACACATGCGCACAACGCAGAGGCCAACGGCAGCGCAATGCATGCGCCGCACACAAAAACACAGGGTCACAACCAAACACCACACACACCAGCACCACCCAGAACGCACATGTCACGTGACAGCCCTGCCACAGTCATGTCCCCAACCGGCAATTCACTGTTGCCAACCTGACGTCACACAACTGACCCGAACATGTCAGTGACGTCACGCCACATTAGGACACACCCCTGTGTGCAAAACACGGCGAAGCTCACAGCGGAGGCAACATCACCCAGCAGAATATGGACCCCGTCGGGAAAAGGTACGCCAGTACCACACAGAAACACCGGTGCCACCCTGCACCCAATAACAAGACATGCAATACGTAACATCAAAGATACCGGGGACAGACAACAGGTGGGACCAATTATAACACAAGGCCCAACGTACAGCGGAAACGCAGCCTGCTGCCCACACACGGGAGAGGAGACAGCACCGAATGACCTTCCATTCCCACTGTGAAACCACATCCCGACTAAACAAGCCGGAGAAAACAGTCATTGCACCAAACAAAGCCCAACACAGGCATGCAGAGGGAAGCAGCCACAGGGCAGATAGCGCATAACACCAAAGAACATTCACAACGGAAAGAAGAAATGATAACACTCCCCCATGTGGTTCACATGCAAGTTATCTGGAAGGAGTCAGACACCACTGACCTTGACCATTCAGAGAAGCATGTGGGATGAGGCCCGTGTCCTCCGCACAAGCCAACATAACACAAGTCCTGCCTCCCTACGACCATTACAGAATTCCCAGCTACATCGGAGGTTGCACTCTGCAGACTGCACAGACAGCCGGAGCACGCCACCACAGCGCCCTGCAGCAAAATGGCACTTGCACCACACCTACCCAACTACGCCGGACAGATCAAGCTGTACAAACATAACATGATACAGATATTGGGATGTGACAATCTGGCCCTGCTGAACGTAAGTTACCGACTAACTTACCGCATCGCATTGTTCAGCTGCGTCATCCCCGTCTTCTACTGTCGGAGGTGTCCCTTCTACTATCCTGTGGAGTTATGTCTCTCCAACCCGGCATGTCCAAGGGCGGACCTGCTACAACTATTCCACCCCTGGACGCCCATGACAGGGCCTGTTCAGCCTATGGGGGCATGGCGTATGTGGCGACTATCGGACCCACACTGCAAGGGGACCACTGTGCCTCCACACGACGGATAATGGATTACAGTTACATCGAATGCCATCCAACATGTCCCATCATGCTCCTACAAGGGACAACTCACGACCAACACCTTGACAGCCACCATCCGCTACATTGGCTGGCAACCATGTCCACCACCAATGCCATGGAAGCCCTGCTGGAAGGTATTGCATTCCTGACAACCTGTCAATTCGTCGGACCCCGTCGCCAGACCCCCAATTGAGCAATGATGTCCCACACCGTACCCATGCTTGGCTTACGCACGGACTAGGCAGTTACCAGTACAACTACTACACCATGCAACCTGCAACTGACACCACAACAACAACTACACTGCCATGAAATCTGATACTATTTGGGAAATGCACCCTGTACCTCATCACATCCAGTAACTCTGCATGAACAGGGGAGGCAGAGGCATGGGATTTGTGTATGGCAACCACATGGACAGAACTGCACGTACAACCATGCCATGATATGGATCCTGCGCCCATGAACATATGCACCGGTCAGTGGACAGCAATCGTCCTGCTGTAGTATGTGAGAGCTGTCACCACACCTCCCACTGAACGTCCGTGCCAGGACCTTTGCATGGACACCAAGTGCATCCACCAACAACATGAGCCCAGTGACTGTGACATGGCCAGTACCCACCACATCGCAACAACAAGTGGGACGCCTTTGCATGCACGTAAGCCCATGCCCTGATGTCACCTCCACGCACGTGTGTATGAGTAACCATAGCAGCAAACCTGTAACATGGAACTGAGATGCACTGTGCCCATGATGACAAGCGGACTGGTAGGCTAAATGTATACTGTCTGTGTCAGTCAGCAGCACCACAGTAATCAGCAAATGTACATTAGCACACCAACGGCTAAGCAGTTGTAACTCTGAAGCCCACATCCCACAGTCAACAACTAAACACTGTACCCCTACACCCTATGCTATGTGTAATCATGCTGAGCATATCCTCCACATGCACTTCGCTGCCAGTAGTGTTCACTATACTACATCACAGAGGACATTAGTCCCAATACATGGCTTGAAGCAACAATGTGTCTCTGCTGATTCATTTCACAAGTACGAATGATAGAGGATGAGAGTGTGTGAAGTACACGGCAGTTGTGAGATGACCATGTAGTCCACTGTCATTGGATGTCAACGCAAATGAGTAGCACAACTGTGGAAGACACACATGTGTCATGTGAAGCGGGAGTTACGCATGGCTCAGGTGGGTTGGTGTGACGGGTAGGTGCGCACATGCAATGTTGAAACACGCTGTGTTGGTAGGACTCAGGACCAGTACATTGGCGCACTGCTGGGAATCTGTAAAGACCACCTGTCTGGTGACGAATGTGAACTCGTGTGTGCACAACAGGCGGGCACACGAACAATGCCGCATCAAGTGTAGACGTCAGCCCACCCTCCGTGGACATGCCGGATACTGCTGCGCGTCCGCCAGGCCCTTGCCAAGGCACTCACATCCCCTGTCGACCTGGTGTATCCCCAACATTGTCCACTTGCACAGGCAATCCAGGGCACGGGATGGCAGTTGAGCATGGTGGGTGAGAGGTCATGGCGCGCCCATCCTTGTCACATCACGCAGGCAACACATCCACAATGTGTAGTATGGCACAAGTCAAATGGAAGTAGTGGGGGACGCACACATCACAAGCAGCAGTGACGTCACGGAAGGTGGCTCGCACCATCCCACCCATTGACAATACACCCACACACGTTACATGCCATTGCAACAGAGAAGCCAGCGCGTGCACAAGCAGCTCCAAGCTCGCTCCAGAGAGGCCAAAGAGTGAATGTGTGGGGCCATGAGCTCCAGTTGAATGCGGACTGGCCGCTAGGGCAGCTACAGCCTCTGTGTGTTGCAGGTGGTGTATCCGGACTGCGGAGCCTGTCATGCATTGTCAATGTTGCCCGGGTCCCGAGTCGGGGCACCACGCATGTGGACGGCGTCACGCCACTAATTATACCGTGAGACAGACCACATGTACAAATGGACCCACACATACACTCCTTGGCCTCTCTGGGGCGAGCTTGGAGCTGCTTGTGCATGCGCTAGCTTCTCATGTGCAAATGCATATTGGTGTGAGCGAGGGGAGGCCATGAGGACAGTGTAAAAGATAACTGTTTGACTTCCAGTTAGTTTAAGGAATGCCCCTGATGTGGTCAGAAAAAGACATGTCTCGTGTGTATTGCAACTAGTAGATAAGCCGATGACCTACCCATGTCTTGCATGTAGCCCCGCACCTAGCCCCGCACACCCGACACAGCGTAATGAGTACCAGCACCACATACTTCCCATTCGAAGCACTGACTGGGGGTGACAACCATTGGACAGTCTTGTGTAGTCCACCCACGCGTACATGTGGGCCCTCCATGAACCATGTCACCTGCGGCAAAGTGATGTCATGGGCAATGACGGAAGTGAGCAGAGCTGTCTGCCCCACGCACAGACGGTGCATCAGCACAACAGACCCAGCACTGAGTGCAGCAGGGGTCACATGTGCAGGGGCAGTTGTGCCTGGTGTGAATGCACATGCACATAGACAGCACATCGAGCAATGTGTAGCCTGCCCACATCTACTGTCCATTGTCAGGCTGACCTAGAAAAAGATCACAAGGCAACACATCTGTGTGGGTGTACCCACTGTGACCAACACTGCGCAACCATCAGCGTACTCGCCCTGTGCATGGCCCACCCCGCAACGAAGGTCACATTCAGTGCCACTATCCCTCACACACATCCCTATCACGAGTCATGGTGTGTCCAATCGACAGTGCAGAGTAAGCGCTCATCCGGGGGTCCTGAACAGGAGACACATGTAACCCACTAGGCAGTCTGTGTCGGCACCTACTGGCATTGTGCAGTCAATGTGCAGGCCAGGCCTGCTGGGACTGAGAAGGGCAGCATGGCCCCAGCCTGACTTCCACCACGACCGACAGGTGCACTGAGACCTGCCTTGCCAATTGTCTGTGTCACTGGATGTCTGACATGAAGTTGCCATGTACCACCACTCGGGTGGGACAGACAGGTCAAAGCGCCCGAGAGCTCACATACCCATGCCACCTGCGGCCAGCATGGTGTGCAGTGCATGTCTGTACTCCACAGGCTCTGACTCATAGTGCTGAGGAGCAACGACATGTGTGTCCCCCACATGCACACCCACACCCACTGCAGTTGTCTCTCACACACAACTTTCGCAAGGAATAGCCATGTGCAGTGTGCGTGGAGCACGGAATCCAGGTTCTCCGGCTCCTCGCTGGTGAGTGGACCTGGACATGTCCTCAGCGTCATCCACGTGTAGGTGTAGTGGTGGCAGCAGCAGCTGTCGTCGACGGGTGCCAGGCTGCAGTGCCAGGTAGCTGTGGTCAGGCCTGTCCCACTCACACACACATATTACCCCCTGGGGCCGTTTCAGTGGGTACAAGCTGCTGCGATTCGTGTACCATGTCTGGCAGCTGCAATTGCAGATGTTGGCCTTCTCCCAGCTGGCCCGGGACGCTTACCTCCACAGTGGAACACGCAGGGTGCAACCGCGAGGGTCATTGGAGTTGGCCGTAAGGGCCTGGCCCATGCCGGGTACAGTCCGCTGATGCCATGTGCACCACACAGTATAATGTGCGCAATGCATCTGCAGGTGTGGCCATGATTTGCGTGTGGGTGCAGGTCCACAATGGACAGGGCCACAACATGCCGTGTGCATAGGCAGGGACGGCCAGTGCTCAGCCTCCACATGTATGTAGGAACATCATCATGTACACATTGGCATGGGAGCATGGGATATGCATATGCACACACATGCCATCTTTCACTATGTACATCTGCCACTTGGCACGTGCAATGTTACGTGTCACTTGTGATGTGTAGTTGCAGGCCCACAGCCGTGTCGGCATGGGGCTGTCAATGTGTACACCTGTCAATGTTTCAGGAGGTGTGATCCGTACAGTGCTGTACTCAGGGTGCAGTAGGGACATCAATGACTGTCTCATATCCCCTCGTGCCACCAGTCCCACTTGTTTTGGCCGCTCAGCCTGTGTCCATAGCGTTGTTGGTGTGTGCCCTACACACCCAGCCTCGGAAGCAGTGTGATGCACAGCAGCTAGTCATGTTGCCGTGGTGTTGCAGCTTACCGATAATGCAGTCTGTTGCCTTCAGCATGCCTTACAAGTTGTTAATGCCTAACTCCCCATGTGCATGCTCATAGCAATGGTGTGTGTCACTGCCCATTGCTATTGGTAGGGGACCTGTGTAAGTGTATTGTGGCTGTGCTGTCCCTACTTATCAGCCGTTCTGTCATTCAATTGCCTGCCCAGTCATTTATGTTCTGTGTATGTGAATATGCCATGTGGCGTGTTGCTTTGACATGTGTACACTTCCATCTTTCCTAGGCGGAGACCAAACATTCATCGCCCCTACCAATTGCTGTCAGACATGGTGGATGTTGAGGTCATCCGCAAATATCGTCTGGACCGACCCACCCTGCATCGTCTATGTGTCTTGTTGGAACCCCACCTCCGTCCTAGCAGGGTGTATCCAACAGCATTCACCCCCACGGCTAAGGTGATGGCTGCACTGCATTTCTTCGCCACTGGGTCATTCCAGCACACAGTGGGCAGTGGAGGTGGGATGTCCCAACCCATGTTCAGCATGGTGCTCAGGGATGTACTGTCAGCCATGATGCTGTACAAGAACAGATACATCCGCTTCCCCAGGGCTCGTGAATTGGCGGCAGTGAAGGGTGCTTTCTATGCCCTTGGACGGATCCCCCACGTCGTTGGTGCAATAGACTGCACCCATGTTGGCCTTGTTGCACCACAGGCCACTGAGCACCTCTACCGCAACCGGAAGCACACGCACTCCCTGAATGTGCAAGTGGTGTGCCTTGCGGACATGGTGATCACACACGTGTGTGCGAAATTCCCAGGATCGGCCCATGACGCGCACATCATGCGCAACAGCATCCTACCACGTCTGATGACCAATCTGCAACCGGACCGTGGCTGGATTGTTGGTGAGTATGTGGAGTAGTGTAGCGTGCTGGCTGTGCGATGCTGTCTTGTGTCTAGTTGGAATTGCAACGGTTCTCTGTGTCCCTCACACCCAGGTGACTCTGCTTACCCGAATGGAGCCTGGCTGCTCAGCCCATTACGACGTCCTGGGAGCCCAGCAGATGTACGCTACAATGAGGCACATGGGAGGACCAGACGTGTGGTTGAGCGGACCTTTGGCCTCCTCAAGTCCAGGTTCAGATGCCTGGACCGCACCGGGGCGCACTGGCATACTCCCCACAGAAGGTGTGCCAGATAATTGTGGCTTGCTGCATGCTGCACAATCTGGCGATCCGCAAGCAGATCCCCCTAATTGTGGATGACGGAGATCAACCAGGGCCCCAGCCTGCAGACCTGGACAGCTCCAGTGAAGAGGACAGTGGAGAGGATGAGCTGTGAATGTGCGTCAGCAGCTCATCGCCCGCTACTTCACTTGACGGTGAGTGACCATGTACGACGGCTGATGTAGCTGTAGTTGTGCAGGTGTATGTGTGCTCTGTTACGGGGGCCTTTTGTTCACTGAGTGCTGTGTGTCAATGGTCCATGTCCAGGTTGGTATGCCACTGACAGTGGCTGTAGCATTGTGCCCTGTTGCTCTGTGAGATGTGTGTGCATTGCTTGTAGTTGGTGACAAGTACTGTGTGATGAGTGTGTGACACACTCATTGAATGTACTCTTGCTCTGTTTTACACCCCTAGGTCCCTGCAGCCTCTCCTGTCCCATCGACATGCCACACAGCAGATGCATTTCTGCTCATGGTGGCGATTGCACATCGTGGAATAAACCCAGGACACATTAAGCCGATTGTGAACAAGGTGTATTTATTAACAGCGGTGACATGTGATTGTGTGCAAGGTGATGACAAATGTGGTGCATGCTGTGACAATGAGTTGACGGTCATGGCTGCGTGATGGTCAAGGTGTACCCATGGAGTTCTATGTCCACAGTCCAACAGACACATGCCATTCACATGGCAGTGTGGGGTAGGATCGTATTCCATGTCAATGCAGTAGGTGGTCAAGGTGGCTGGCTGACTCACTGGCGTTTGGTGCGGGCGAAGTCCTCTCTGGACACCTGTTTCCTCTTCGGACGGCCCCTTCCACGTTTGGTAGGGGGGGTGTTGATGTTCCGCTGGTGGTGGCTGAGGAGTGCTCACTCGCTGTGGACGCAGGGGAACGCGAGGCTGCACGAGCCTGTGCCACAGCAGGTGGTGGCGGAGGTGGTGTTGCTGGCCTTGCTTGTGCCCTCCCCCCCACCACCAGCTGGCCCATGAGGGCCGCGATTTGGGCCATATGGGCGTCCATGGACCTCAACACCGCAAGGACCTCCCGCGTGTCGCTTGCCGACCTGGCCCATTCGCCTTGGGCCTCTTCATAGGCCCCAAGGACTCTGTCGATTGGCGGCAGGGCTTGGCTCCCAGGCACAGTTGGCGTTGGCCTGACCCTGCTCCTCCTACCAGTACTGCTGCCACCGACCTGCCCACTAGCCACATTGCTCACCACGGTCCTCGCTCTGGCTCCCAGGGTGGAGCCCGACGGCCGTGCCGACCCTTGCACAGGTGCTGTGGCGAGGGATGGCGTGGTGGTGGTGGTTGCGGCGGTAGTGGTGGTTGCGGCGGTGGTGGTGGCCGCAACGGCCATGGCAGCAGGGGTCTGTGACTGGTCAGCAGCCCTGGGTGATGGGTTGGTAGGCAGGAGGGGCCCTGGGGAGCGGTTGTGCCCTGCCACTCCAGATGGGCCTGCTGGGTGGTCCGTGTCCGGAGAGGTGTCCAGCTCCTCTACATCCGTGAGTCCGGGTCGGGGGCTTGCAGACTGGCTGTGCTGGCTGCTGTCACCCTCTCCAGCATCCAGCAGTTCGGCACCTGTGGGGAGGATGAAATGGGTCATTGTGTTGCACCTAGCAAAGTATGTATTGGTTGTCTGACATTCACAGTTCGTGCACTGTCGTGCACAGGTTTCCCAGTGGCGTGTGTGGATGTACGATGTGTGTATGCGTGGGCTAGGCAATGGGTCTGTGTGATGTGGACATGTGGCATGGGACGGATTAGCAATGCCGATGGGTGTGTGTTGCTATGCTCCTACATTTTGTGGCTCGTGTGTATGCGTGCTCCAGGGCCATCGGCGATGTTGGGTTGAACGATGGTTTAGGGGGAGGGATGGTACGCTTAGGTACGCTGATGCCAGAAGGGGTACAGCCCCCTACACACTCTTGGGTTGAGATATGCTTTTGGGGTACATGCTGTGGGTGATGGGTGCAGAACGTGACATGTGTTCTGGCAACGTGACAGTGCATGGACAAAGGTGTGTGTCTGTCTCACATGGCCGGAATATCTGCTGACTGTTATCATTCATGGACATCACATTGGTAGCAATGTTGTGAGTTCGTGCTTGTTGTGTGCCACACGTCGTATTGAAGATGGGCCAATTCCTTTGTGTGCACGCTGCCCTGGTACATGTGCATCAGTGCTGTGCTCTTGGGGTGTTGACTATGTTATGTGTGTCGTTATTCGCAGTGTGACGTGCGCTTCGGTCACTGCAGGCACTTTTTTGTCATGGGCAGGTATCTTTGCATGTCTACTGGATGTGGGCCAGCTGTTCGGATGTCATACCTATCATGACATTGTGGCTGTGAGATGAGATGGATGATATGTTGAATGTGCATTGTGTGCCTGTGTGTTTCATGGGTCCGGTTGTCTTTGTGTGCAATATTGTGGTTCCAAGCTGTTACTTCTAGTACGGTCTGTCTTACGTGGGCGTTGTTGTACGATGTGTGGGTGACAGGCAGTGAGGACTACATGGACAGGACTTCGATGGTGTTGCTGATGTGTGTGATGGGTGGCACAGTACCTGCTGTGTGGGTCTGTGCTCCAGTGGGACTTGTACATGCAGACGTGGCTCCTTAGGTGTTGCTGTATCTGTGATAGGTCATGTGGGGTTTGACTCTGTCGAACATGTTCGTGTGCACATTGGTCTCATGATTGTGACTGGGAGCAGTGCTGCGTGTTCCTCTGCTACGTGTCATGTCCCATGTGTCAGTCGTAGTACAGTCCTCATGCCTACAGACGCCCGCCCTGTACAGTTTCCCACCTACAGGTTGTTTCTGAGTGCGCAATGCAATGGATGCCACATGGTACTGGGAGGGAGGGGTGCTTCACCTTGCTGGTCTGTGGTAGTGGGGGCCTGGTGGGTGTTTGACTTCAGCTGTCCCCCCTCCGACTCACTGTCTTTGTGTTCCGGCTACTTACCTGTTCATTGTCGGTCAGTGCAGCTATGGCGGACACATGGATGTGGGGTGTGCTCCACCTTGCTGGTCTGTGGTAGTGGGGGCCTGGTGGGTGTTTGACTTCAGCTGTCCCCCCTCCGACTCACTGTCTTTGTGTTCCGGCTACTTACCTGTTCATTGTCGGTCAGTGCAGCTATGGCGGGCACATGGATGTGGGTGTGGGGAGTGCTCATTCTGGCGCATCTGGAGTACAAGGGGACCTGGTGGTAGTTGCGGTGCTGGCTCACTGTACACATGCCCCCATGGTTTTGTTGGTTGGTAGCTTTGGGCTGAGTGTGTATGAGTGTCTGTTGCATGTGTGGGTGATGTCTTGTGTATTGTGTGCTGGACATGGGGGTGTTTGTCCCTGGGAGCTATGGCATGGTGGTGGTGCATGTGAGTACATAGCGGTGTGCTGGTATACGTTTGTTTGTACTTACCAGCCTCCACTCCCCCTGGTAATCTGGTGAGGATCTCCGGATGTATGATCACTCGCACCTTCTCCTCCCACGCCTTGAAGGTCTTGAATAGCGCGGGATTCCCTCCGCCAGTCCTGGCAGCCAGCTCTCGATTTTTGCTCTCCTTCTTCTTGACCACGCTTTTGAGGTCGTTCCACCTTTTGTTTATTTCTCCTCTGTTGCGTGGAACGTTCCCGACTGCATTGACCTGGTCTACGATCCTGCTCCACAACCGGTTTCTGGTGGATAGTGGTGTCTGTTGGACCTGGTTGCCATAGATTTGTGGGTGCACCTTGACGATCTCGTCGACCATGACCATCAGCTCAGTGGAAGTGAACTTGGGCATTCTGTGTGATGCCATGGTGTGTGTTTTGGTGTTTGTGGTGCTGGTGCGGTGTGTGGTGTGTGATGTGCAGGGGGTTTGTGGGTCAGGTGTTTGGTGGTGGTGGTGATGGGTGTGATAGGTGCATGTCTGTGGTGTGCTGCTGTCCTTTCTGTCTCGCTGTGTTGTGTGCTTTCGTCCTCAGTTTGTAATGTTGCAGGGGTTGTGGTCTGTGGAGGGGCTGGTTTTGTACTTACCTATGTGGGTGTGTCATGGTGGTCTGTTGTTTTCAGGTGTGTTGTGGCTGGTGTTCTGGGATTTGTAGTTGATTTGTATGTCCGGGGGGGGTGTTTCAGGGATGTGTACTGTGTTTGGGGTTTTGTGCGTGGGTTGCTGTGTGGACTTGTTAGCCATGTTGTGTGTGTTTGTTTTCGTCAGCGGATGGTTTCTGTGCATGGAGGTGGCCGCCAGGTCTTCCGCCGTGTCCATTTTCGTCACTGTTGTTTGCGCTGGCGGGCGATGTATTTGTGGATTTTCCGCGCTCATGTCGGTACGATCCTAATTTCACGGGCGGTGTCTCGGTCGTCAGGGCGGGCGGTTTTGGCTTTTCGTGCGTCTTTCCGTCCGTGGCGGGCGGATGGACTTGGACTCGGACATGGGCGGGCGTTTTTTTCTGTTTATTTTCCGCCTCCGGCGGTTTTCGGTTCGCGGCATCGTAATTGCTCGGTCGGTATTCAGGGGGTGTAGGCGGGCGGATTTTCGCCACTGTGGTTGATGGCGGATTTTTATCCGCCCGACATCGTAATGGACACCATAGTTTGTTAAAATATAGAATTTTTTAAATGTCTTAAAAGTAATGTAAAATAATTAAATAATGAATATAATTAAGTAAAAGATACTCAAAAATACTTAAATAACTTTAAAATTAATAAATAATTAATGTAAATTATAAAAAACATCCATTTTTATTTTTTAATACATATATACGTTAACTTAATAATATTTAAAAATATTCAATATTTTTAGTGTTGGATAGCGAGAGCGTAAAATTTACTATTCCCACTCCAGTGAGTGCAACAGTAGGGAAAGCGTTGGATAGCGGGAGGGTCAAAATTACTATTCCCACTCCAGTGAGTGCAACATTAGGGAAAGCGTTGGATAGCGGGAGGTTAAAAATTACTATTCCCACTCCAGTGAGTGCAACAGTAAGGAAAGTGTTGGATACCGGGAGGGTAAACATTACTATTCCCACTCCAGTGAGTGCAACAGTAGGGAAAGCGTTGGATAGCGGGTAGGTAAAAATTACTATTCCCACTCCAGTGAGTGCAACAGTAGGGAAAGTGTTGGATAGCGTAGGGGTAAAAATTACTATTCCCACTCCAGAGAGTGCAACAGTAGGGAAAGTGTTGGATAGCGTAGGGGTGAAAATTACTATTCCCACTCCAGAGAGTGCAACAGTAGGGAAAGTGTTGGAAAGCGGGAGGGTAAAAATTACTATTCCCACTCCAGTGAGTGCAACAGTAGGGAAAGCGTTGGATAGCGGGAGGGTAAAAATTACTATTCCCACTCCAGAGAGTGCAACAGCAGGGAAAGTGTTGGATAGCGTAGGGGTAAAAATTACTATTCCCACTCCAGTGAGTGCAACAGTAGGGAAAGTGTTGGATAGCGTAGGGGTAAAAATTACTATTCCCACTCCAGAGAGTGCAACAGTAGGGAAAGTGTTGGATAGCGTAGGGGTAAAAATTACTATTCCCCCTCCAATGAGTGCAACAGTAGGGAAAGTAATGATTTAATTATTAAATATATATACATTAATTATCAATACCAATAAAAAATTAATAAAAATGAATTACCAATTACAAATTATTTAATAATTAATTAATTATAAATACCAATAAATATTAATTATTAAAAATTAATTACCTATCAATAGTTAATTAACAACAAATTAATTTTCAATACCAAAAATTAATAAGTAATACAAATGTTTACCAATTAATAAATAATTAACAGTAAATTAATTATCAATACACAAAAATAATTTCAATAATTACGTAATTACAATTAAATTACTTCCCACCCTATTCCCCTATGAACACACAACCCGCTCCGAATAATAAATTAATACAATTAATATAATTATCAATTAATCAATTAATAAAAATTAATTACCAATTAATAAAAATTAATTACCAATTAATAAAAATTAATTACCAATTAATAATTAATTAGCAATACATTATTTATCAATACCAATAAATAAAAATAAATTATTACATATTTACAAATAAATTACTTCCCACCCTATTCCCCTATAAACCCACAACCCGCTCCAAATAATAAATTAATACAATTAATATAATTATCAATTAATCAATCAATTAATAAAAATTAATTACAAATTAATAACAATTAATTACCAATTAATAATTAATTAACAATACATTAATTATCAATACCAATAAATAAAAATAAATATTTACTTTATTACAATTAAATTACTTCCCACCCTATTCCCCTATAAACCCACAACCCGCTACAGAACTAAAACGCAAAATTAAATTAAAAATAATTAATAATTCCTAAAAATTAATATTTAATTTACTATAATTAAATTACTTCCCACCCTATTCCCCTATAAACCCACAACCCGCTACGGAATTAAATTACGCAAAATTTAAATAACATACAATTCTTTACTTTAAAAAAATTCAAACATACATTACAAAAATAATACATACTTTTAACACGTATACTAACACTTAAAACACTATAAAAAAAATCGATATTTTTAACAACTATATTATGACTGTCGATATTACTAACTTCCATATTATGAAAATCGATATTTCTTACCTGAATTTCGATATTCTGCACCACTATATTTTTGCAATTCGATATTCTGTCCATTCTATATAAAAAACTCAATATTCTGTCCAGTCGATATTTTTTTTTCGATATTGTGACTAGTTACCGTGGGGACGCCTGGAAGGAGGGGGAACCACTTTAGAGGATTGCACACTTCCACATTGGGGCGATCTAACTGCAAAAACACTAGATTGAGCCCACCGCCTCTTTCCGCAAGTAGACACCTATTCTTAATAGTTTAGGTGTAGATACTCATCTTCACAAGGCATGAGTGCCAAATTGCAAAACGTTTTTGGCTGGTGATATTTCATTGCCTAAGGTAAATTAAAGCAGGTCTTGGTAAAACACCTTTAACACTATTATGAAAGCAGGTTTCTGGATGTGGCCATGTGTGACATGTGTATTTACATTTTTCAAGTGGCATTTTGGTGAGGTGGTGATACATTGTTTTGTTGTTTGTGCTGCTGTGTTTCTGTGCTGCAGTATTACAAAATTGTGTTTTTCTGTGCTGCATTATTGCAGTATTATGTGATTGTGTTGTAATGTTGTTGTTGTGTCCTGCTTTTACTGTTTTGTCCCGTTATATTTCAAATATTGCTTATGTTTATCAAAATTTATCAAAATGATCTAGAGAAAGACGTAAAATGCCCTTAGCACGAGGGTCTGATGCATCAGCAAATCACACAGAGAGATGGGTGGAAGAATATAGTAAAGTAGGGAGCGACTCCACATTCTGCCTTTTGTAGACTTATGCGGTCTTAACTGATTTTTTAAAATCTTGATTGTCATATTTTTTATAGCTTTTATGATTCACTTTGTGATTTCGAATAAAACTTTGTTTTGAGTTTGACTTATGCGGTCTTTATACTAAACTTGTTCGCTGCCTCGTATTAAAATCTAGGTATCTCAGACTTTCGTAATTTGTTGAGACTGGTTGACAAATGTGACAAGCGGTAAATTAATCAAGGCATGGAAGATGTTTTCCGTTAGCACATGTTACCATTAGATTCATCAGCTGTAAAAAACTGCCCCAAATGTATTCCTTTTTCGAATTGAGGTAGTAAGCCGTTTATTACCTACTTGTATATGCTACTAGAAAATATGTGCTTTATGCATGCTGTACATTGATCGGCTTCAATAAATTAATGGAAGGCCAGATAATTGTAAGTGAACTATGTTACAGCTTGCACAGCATAATTTAAGGTGCTGTCATCTGTGTCTAAATGTCTAGACCAGACTCCCTGTTCAATTCTGCTGTAAGCCAGCTGTAACAGGTTACCAAGTACTGTAAAAACACTTAGGGCCTGGACCCGTTTCAAAAGTCATATGCCATTTTCCCTTTTGATCTGAAAGATGCAGCTTTCAAATCATTTACAGAATATGTGCAGCCTCTGAAGGAGAGACATTATAATTCCTTTGAAGAAAATATTGACAGCTCAGTTTGTGATTTTTAGTAATTCACCTTCACAAATTAAAGAGAGTGCAGAAACAGAAAGGAAATGAATGGAATTAAAATGTGGAAAGAGGATAAAAAGCGCTCGGGAAACCTGATGTCATGATTGCTTTCTCCTGAAGACCTTTCTAATTTTGCCTTAGCTGGTCCTGATCTGGAATGGAGTGTGTCGGGAAGGAGCTTCTCAGGGGATCTGCCATTAGGGAGGTTAGAGTTAAAGGCAGGGGCTTATATTAGGGGGATGGAGTTGTATTAAGGGAACGGAGCCCTAACAATGGGGTTGGAGAATATTGATAAGGAAAACATTGGTGTGGGAAATTGGCATAGTACAATATGTGCACGCAGAACTTTTGTGTAGGCATTACTAAAGGAGAAGTAGGGTAAAGATCACAGTGTGTTTGACTTGAAAAAAGAGGTGCCATAGACCTGTGATTGTCAAGGAGACTTTTTCGAAGGTAACAAAGTAGGATGCTAGTGAGTGAGACAGCATTTTGTGCATGAATGAAGGGCACCAGGTGTAGAGGAGAGTCAAACCTGCTGTGTAGATTCGGGGGTGCCCATTTTGAGTAGCTGACCTCTTCAGATATGAGGAATTTGTAGTGTTTGTTGAGTACCTGCCAGAGAGTAAATTGCTGCACTCTGGGAGCTGAGTTTTTAATGTTTCTGTGCATTTAAAATTTTTGTACATTATTAACAACGTGCAGAACGTGAAATTGCTTTCGAATTTACGTGTGCACGCTAACATGGTCCTATTGCATTTAAAAAAAAAATTCTATGACATATAGAAGAGTGTATTCCTGTCTCTTGTTAACTAGGCCTCAATTTAGGCCTAGACTCCAACTTGTTTAAAATTGATGGCTCCTCCTGCTTGAACACTATTCATAATTTCTGCAGCACACAGGCAAGCAGTCATGTTTGTTTATTTCCATCGACAATTTTCTTGCTGTTGTGGAAGAAAACTTTCCAGGATGGTTACAATAATGTTTCTTTTCCCAAGGACCTTCTGCTAGCTCACTGTACCCTAGTCATTCCTAATAGTTTACTGATGTTCATGTAACTAGTTTGTCTTGCCATCTCCATATGACATTAGCATAGAGTGGGCAGAATTAATATTCATGTAGTGGAATAGTGTTTAGAAGCTAAGTCAATATGATTTTTTATAAAGCTGTGCTGTGATTTGCAGACATTGTGATACTTTTGCTCACACCATGATGATTCTGCAGAACTAATGATTTTCTATGAAAAAGAGAGTTGTCTATAAACCCCTGACTGTGGGGGCGAGACAGAACTTTGCTGAAGACTTTCTGATACTACTAGGGATGCTCTCTGTTTTCTTTCTTATTTTGCTGTTCACTTGGGACTTAGAAGTTTCCTGATTTGTACACTTCTGTGATGCATTTGTATTAATGATCTCTGTACCACACCTTTTTAAAATGTTTGTAATAAGTCTTTAAAATCTTTAAAATTTCTATTCCTCATCTAGAAATCAAATTTTGAGTGGACCCTTACTCAACTGACTGTATTTTGATATGCCTTATCTGAGTGACATATTGCCTCATGAAACTGAGGTTTAACACTGCTTCTGATTCATCAATATGTGGGTGAGTAAGATTTTGGTGTACACAAATTTAGGGGCTCCCCTGTACCCACAAGGTAATGAGTTGAAATTCTGTGTTGGTGGATTCTTGAAGAAAGAAATGGGAGTCCACTGGAAGGCCCAGGGTCTGCACCCTAGTGAGTCTTTTCTGAACTTATTTGTCTGAGAGATTTGAATTGCCTCGTCATCCAGGTGCTGTGGCAAGAGCAACAACTGGTGGAGGATGAGGCCCCACATTTATCAAAGCGAGAAGGGGAGGTTGTGAACCTAGGAGACACGTCATGGGTGGAGATGGAGAGGCATCTTTCTGTTTGTTTCAAAATGTCTGTCAAGGTGAGAGAGCAGAATTAATGATAATTTGGTGAAGGAGCTTAAAGGGAAATTTCAAATTTGGTGAGATGGGAGCTTTCCCATAAATTGATGCTGCTCTTGTCCGCCAAACCCTCAGTTCCCTTGCCTCATTTAGAGACTGGAGATGGCAGGTTTTTGGCACTGGAACATCAGCAAGCACTACCATTGGAAATCCTCGATCCGGTGACTGGTCCATAACAAAACAGCCACATAAAGTGGGGGTAGCTGAGCTGGGCGTGGAAAATAAACAACGGCCCATGCATAGGGAGAAGTCTCTCTGCGTATCAAGGCCATTGCAGTTTTGTTGTGAAAAACAAGCCCCAGCTTTGGGAGGTTGCTTCTAAAAAACCAAATAAAATGCCAAGCGAGCTAAGAATACATGATAGCTTGCTCGACATTCAGCTATGACAAAAGTGTGTCTGTGTATTAAGTAGATGCACTTTTGTCACAGAGATCCCTGCCAGGCAAGTGGGATCTCTAAATGTGGCATCCTTGGCCTGGGAAACCAGAGGCCCGGGCCCGCACCAACCTGGCAAGTCATGCACTATGCTCTAAATGATCCTCTTAGGGTCATGAGAGAGGAATCGGTAAACCAAACCAAGATCCAAAAAGATGTTGTGACAAATGGATGAAAGGGAGCATCAGTGTCTTTGTAGAGATATAATGGGGGATGGTACGGTCATATCCGCACCACCCTTGATGGGTGAGTGAGCTTTCCTGGGAGCATGTGCATTGCATGGTGTGCAATGGGGAAGCCCATCACTATCAGCAGGTGACTCCTTCAAGCAAAAGCAAGATTGGGCTAATGGTTGGTGGCAGACGGTGGTGGAGCTCAGATGGGGCAGACCCACTTGAGGTGTACAGAACAAATTAGGTGTCATGCACTGTTATATTATAGGGTGATGTCTTCCTATGGTGAGCTGGGATACATTATGCCAGCCTTCTGCTGCATTGTTCGTCTTTGCTTCTTTGTTTAGGCTGTTGTGGTAAATCTTACATCATTCTGTGTGAAACCTTTCTTGGTGCCTGTGTTCTCTGTGGTGCAGATGACCAACGTATGAGTGCTCAAAGTAGTCAAGGAGTGCAGATAATATCTCTTCATTGGCCTTATAGAATGTCGATTCTATTAGTAAGTCATAAAATTAGTTACTACTTCAGGTGGCACGAAGGCCAGCACAAACTGTTTTTTCAATAAAAATTGGAAGATGCTGGTGTTGATTGACCTATACTTGTGTGTATTTTTAAATAGCTCTGTTGTAGTGGAAATGACATCCCTATATTTGGGCATTTGAACTTTGCTACTGTGTGCATTGCAATTTTGAAATCTCTATTTTACTGGGTTAATAGTTGTTTGGTGTCTCCCTCAATTATGTTTAAAAGCCCACTGTAGGTTGTGCTTTATTTGTATGTAAATAGTGTGATTATGAGAAGTATGATATTGTCTTTGTGTAGTCCATGGATAGTATATATTTGATGAAATGGAGGTAGGTATGTTTAAAATGACTATCCATCAGCCAGATGAGTGATTGGATTAGCATTAACAGGTTTTGTGGTGTTGCAAATATGAGTATTCTTCTTTTATTACTGAGGTTATCATACAATATAAAATCAATTTTTGTGTGGGTAATTGTTAGATTGTCAAAGATGTCTATTTCTGAGAAAGACTTTGGTGCAGAGTTAGCACTTTTTCACTTCTTTTTTTCTAGATATTTCCTGTTTTAGTTTAGGTGCAGCAGGTACTTGGTCTATATGGTGAGTAGGTATCCTTTATATGTAGTATTTTATTATTGCTCCATGTGGAGGTCTGGAACTTGTTGAGGCCTCTTTTCAGTCTTGGATTATATGATGAACTTCAATCTCTGCCATATTTGAAGGTGAACGTGTTATATTCTCCACTTGGTCATTTACAACAGTGGCCTTTTTATAGCAACCATTTGAATAATAAATTCTTTGCTACTGTGTACTTTGTTTTAGGTGTAGCCCATGTACATGAGCAGGAGAACAGGGGTTTGCCTTTCTGAGATTCTGGGGAAGTGACTTCATGGATATGTTGGGATCTGTATTTAATTTAAAATTTGAAAAATTAATCTACTGTATTATTCGATGTGTTACAATGAATAATTATTAATATTAATCATTCAGGGGGCGTGGCTAGCAGCCAAAGCAAATGGCCGCTGCCTAGAGAGGCTCCGCGACCCAAGCAACTTCCCCATCGATCCGCCTAAAGATCCGACGGTGCAGGATGCCCTAAAAACAGCGAGTGAGGCATCGGAAACATAGCGGAACCGATTGAGCGGCTCCCGAGCCCCGAGAATGGAATATTCAACAGCCTACGTCGTGTGAAGGAGACGCGGCCTATGGAGTGCGGTGGAGCCGGGGCATTGCGTTGCCCGGTGGCCGCGGAGTACTGAGGGCGGCGCGGAACGGCTCCACTGACAAGACGAGCGGCGCTCAAGTGGCTTTCAGGCAGAGAGCAGACCAGACCTCAGAGCAACTGTGAGCAGAAATGCGGAGTGGAGCTTCTGAATGTAATGCGCAGCGCAGCAGGAGCTGCGATCAAGTGAGAAACTGAGCCGCGGCGGTGCCAGGGTGAGCCGAGCTGGCAGCGAATTGATCTGAGCAGCCCCAGCGGGGAGTGAAGATTCGCGCTAAGTGCCTGCCCACGGGAGAGGGGCGCATTGCAGCTGTTGGTGCCGGCCACGGAGGCACATTTCCTGACCTAACGGAGATCGCCCCCCTCTGCTTTGCCACGGTGATCTCTTGGCGCCCACAAGCACACCTGACTTTTAATACCTGGTGGGCTGGGCGGGTGCTCACCGGGACCCATGACTACTGCTGTGGTGCTCCCTGCGGCGGCGCCTGCGGTGTTCTGTGCCTGTAATTCCGGCACTGCCCTAAATAACTCTACATTATGACCACCGCATTCAACACAACACTCCGCCAGCCTCTATGAAAGTGAATGCGTGTTTTCACATTGCGGTGTACCTCGCCTATTCCTGACACTGCCGACTGGAGTAGGTGGCGCGGAGGCCCGAGGTGTTTTAGAAGGGCGCAGTGAGCAGATCTCCGGTGCTCGATTGCGGGTGCTAACACTGTAGCGATTAGTCCTATTAAAACTCTGGCACACTGAAGCACAGCTGGGAGGACTCAGGTGCGCAGATACACCAGCAATCCTGGTAAGCCCCCCCCCAGACACGTTCCCAGGCTCTTGCTGCGGGGTGAGGACGGCAGGAAAACCGAAAGGCCGAGCGTGGCTGTTGGTCAAGCGGGCAGGCAGCGGCGAATACTGACGCTCACCCGCGCTGTTTAGAGTGATCTATGGAGGACCAATCACAATGGGGGTCCGGGGTCAACGAACTGTTCAGCAACTAAAACTGGACAAATATGCGTACAGCAAAGATCCGTCTGACCAGTCAGGATCGCGCACAGAGCGAGGGGAAAGCCTTCCGACTGAGAAACCTGCAGAGGTCACTCTACAAGCTATCATGACCACTCTGACCAAGCTCCAAACGACTGTGGGGTCGATCTCAACGGACATTTCGTTAATCCGTGCTGACTTCCAGAAAATGGCCACGAGGATGACGGAGGTTGAAACCACGACGGCGACTCTCTCCACGGATACAGCCGCACTACAGCGTCAGGTCAAGCAGCTAGAAGCGGATAACAAGTTAATGGCGGCCAAGCTTGACGACCAGGAAGGCCGCTCGAGACGCAACAACGTCCAAAATATTGGTGTGCCAGAAAGGGCGGGGGGCCCTGCACTGGACTTGTTTGTTGAAGACCTCATAAAAAACCAGCTACAACCACGTGGATTGTCCAACTTCTTCTCAGTTGAAAGGGCCCACCGAGTGCCGGGTGGGAGACCACGACCCGGGCCCCCCCCGGCCCATACTCGCCCGCATCTTCAACTTCCGTGACCGCAACGCGATCCTGCAGACGGCACGAATTGCTCCCCCAATTCATATTGAGAACTACACTGTTACCTTCTTTCCAGACTATACAGCAGCAGTGACTAAACAACGCCGCAGCTTCCTGGAGGTTAAGAAAGAAATGAGAACCCGAGAGCTAAAATACTCCATGCTATTCCCAGCAAATTTGAGGGTGGAGGCCGAGGGGAAACTTTGGTTCTTTGAGTCGCCGGAAGAAGCCCACGACTGGCTGGAGGGATGGAGCCCGGCAACCGGGCCTAAAAGACTAGGCAAGAAGCAACAGCATCGTTTGCTGGAGGGTGTGTCTCCAGACTCCAGTGACTCAAGCTCAACAGAAGATACCACGCAGGTGACAGGTGGACAATGAGGATAAGGTCCGGTTCTGTGATTCTATAACTGCTGGTGGAAGAGACTCCATGGGGTTGACGTCGGGCCCGAATGCCGGCCGACTCAACCGCAACGGATCAATGCTCGAGATTCGAATTGTTGTGGATTTAGCACTAACTGGCGCTCTCACTGGTGTGGGACAAAGACTTATTGTTTGTACAGTTAGCCGATACATCATGCTTTTACCATGGGGATGATGCGAGAAGCTCGTGGGACTACTCTCCCGCCCTCACGCAAGTACAAGTTCTGGGTCGAAAGCACTCTGCAATGTTTGGGTGGCCGGTAGTTTTAGGTCCGCCGAGCAGGGAGGCAAGGAGGGGGGTGGGGGAATGGGACCAGTTTAATGTTATGACTTTTCCAATGTTCCAGGTACATTACGTGATTACTAGATATATGCAAAATGTATACATGATGTTTATATTGCAATGCTCTGTGAATTCTCCCATTGACGAGGTAATAGATGGCACACGCGAATGCCCTGGCTGACTCATTGGCCGCACGATCACTGACCTCTAATGCGAAGAGCACCCCTCTCTCTGTTAAATCATGGAACGTAAACGGCCTTGGGGATAAGATAAAGAGAGGGCTGGTCCTACAATATCTTAAACGCAGGGTGCCGGCAGTGGCCCTGATCCAAGAATCGCACCTGGTGGGCTCAGCCTGCAAGGCCCTAGATAGGTGGGGTTTTAAAATGGTGGTACACTCCGAATTCACTTCCGGTTCTCGCGGTGTAGGGGTCCTGATTAATAAACGCTTCCCGATTATTGTTACTGGGTCATGGTCTGATGATCAGGGACGCTTTGCAGCTGTAGCATGCCAATGGGAAGGACGTCCATACAATCTAGTGTCGGTGTATGTCCCACCGGCTTTGCATCGGGTGGCCTTCCCTGCCCTGGGTAACTTCCTACTTACACTTCCACAAGGCGAACTGATACTGGGGGGTGACTTTAATGCCACGGTCGATGCCGCCATAGATCGACAGCCCCCCAGGGCTCAGAGTGGCATGAATCTCCGGCTATCTGAATTCTTAGACGCCTTTGGCCTTGTGGATGCTTGCCGATCATGGTTCCCACAGGTGCGACAATACACCTTCCGCTCGGGAGTACATGACAGTCTCTCGAGAATAGATTATATTTTCACACTGGCGACGGGTCTAGAGAGAATATTGGAGATATCGCACCTGCCTAGGGCTATTTCTGACCACTCCCCAGTTTTAATTAAATATACATCTCATATCCCGGGACGACGACGCATATTCCCCGTCTACCCAGGGTTCCTAAAAAACCCTAAGATATGGAAGGGTCTACTAACAACCACGAAACAGTATTTTACGGAAAATGAACACTCAGTCACATCCCCAACGACTCTATGGGAGGCATATAAGACAGTACTGAGGGGCCACGCAATCTCATTAATCACATCCCATAAAAATGATCAGTTGGACCACATAGAGGCCCCGGAGAGGGCGGTGGGTCAAGCCGAAGAGGATCACGCCTCAGACATCAATGACACTACGTCACACAAATTGAATTTGGCCAAACAAGAATACAGAGAATATATGTGGGAGGAGGCGAAGAGTAGGCTCACCAAGACACAGCACACTATTTATGAGGTTGGGGATAAGGCGGGAAAGCTCCTGGCCTGGTTGGATAAACGCGAGAAAGCTAGTCGCTGGGTGGCGCAATTGAGACTAGACAATGGAGACACCACTACGGACCCGCAGCAGATAGTCGATGCGCTAGCGCTCCTTTACGAGAGAGTGTATACACCTACAGCCACGGCCACGGTATAAGATAACCTTGCATTTCTCAAGGATATCCAGATGCCTACACTCGCCCCTAGTGAAATGCAGGAGCTAGAAGCAGATTTGACGTCAGAGGAACTGACATTAGCTATAGGTGCATTGCACGCTGGGAAAGCTCTGGGCCCGAATGCATGCCTATCAAACTGTATAAAAAAGCAGTGACCCACATTGCGCCACGTCTGCTAGAGATGTATGTAGACAGCCTGGGAAAGGGAGAGCTCCCCCGGGATCAATGTCTGGCGACAATAGTGGCAATACATAAACCTGGAAAACCACCGCAGGAATGCACATCTTATCGGCCAATTTCACTGCTGAATGCAGAAGCTAAAATACTGGCTAAGACGCTGGCCATCAGACTATTACCTTATCTCACAAAGTTGGTGCACCCAGATCAATCTGGTTTCATGCCGGGTCGAAACACGGCACTTAACCTGCGACGGCTCCACGACGTTATGACACGTATACCACTCATTGAGGAAGACGCTGCCATTCTTTCCCTGGATGCCCGCATGGCATTTGATTTAGTCAAATGGCCTTTCCTTTTTGCAGTCCTCAGACACCTGGGCCTCGGCCCCAAGTCCTGCACATGGATCCAACTACTCTATGCGAAACCCCTAGCAAATGTGGTAGTGAATGGACACATCTCAACCGATTTCCCTTTGGGAAGAGGGACAAGGCAGGGCTGTCCCTTATCACCGCTTCTGTTCGCGTTGGTGCTTGAACCATTAGCGGCCTGGATAAGATGGGACCCGGTCATTCGGGGACTGAAATGGACGGAGGGCTGGGAAGACCGCATTTCTTTATGTGCGGATGATGTACTACTATACATGGCATCCCCCGCATGTTCCATTAATCGCCTCCTAGATATCTGTGCGGCATATGGCAAGGTCTCAGGCTACACCATTAACTGGGCAAAGTCTCTTCTATACGTGCTTAGTGGCCCTCCGCCGCAACTACAAAGGAACTGTGAGATACAGATCGCGGATGGCGGGTTTAAGTACCTGGGAATTTATATTACGCCCCAGCCAGAGCAGTTCATGGGTAAAAACCTCCTTGAACCCCTTGGACGGTTCCGCCATGATGTGAAACACTGGCGCTCCCTACCGCTGACATTGTTAGGAAGAGCCGCCCTTTTCAAAATGATGGCACTCCCTAGATTCCTTTACGCCCTACAAAATACCCGGTTCCCGGTTCCCCCCACCTATTTTAAAGCAATAGACACTGAAGTAAACAATCTTCTCTGGGACGGAAAACCCGCCCGCATAGCGATGCATAAATTGGTAAAGGGCTGGTATGATGATGGAATTGCCCTCCCAAATATAAAAGTCTACTATTGGGCCTCGCAGCTCACCGTAATAAACCAGGATTCATGCTCCGCAAGAGGAACCGGCGTTACGTATGGACAGATATGTCCTCGGTACGGTGGGCGTTATGGGAGCACTCTATAATAAGCATCGGGGGACCACCCTCGTAGGACCAGCGGCACACACAGTACATATATGGTTCACCACACTTCGCGCACTTGGCTGGGAAGGGGTTATAACGCAGGCCACACCGCTTTAGGAAACCCGACGCTTAGGTAAACTAGGCAATAGCAAAGGCTTTAAACAATGGGACCTCATAGGTATTTCCCGTGTGGGGGATCTGTGGAAAAAGGGCAAGATCATTACGTTCGGTCAGCTTCAAGACACATATGGGATGGCGGCGACGGAAACCTTTCGTTACATGCAGATTAAACACGCACTCATGAAAACTATCCCTCCAGGTACTGAGCTCTCAGAGGCTTCACCATTAGAAGATAGACTATTGACAGACCACATGATAAAAAAGGCGATCTCCCAAACCTACCGCAAGATCATAAATAACCAACCAGACCCCATAAAAACCCTAAGGGACAGGTGGCAGACTGACATTGGGGAGCTGGACGAGACAGACTGGCAATACCCTCAAAATTGAAGTTAGTGCAACTAAAAATCCTCCATCGAATCTACTATGCACGCACAACTATGCACCGAATGGGTCGCACTGACACACCACTCTGTCTGAGGCAATGTGGGGGGCAGGGTACCTTTTATCATATACTGTGGGATTGCCCGGAGATCAAACTGTACTGGGAAGTTATCATGGGTACCATCTCGCGGGTGGCCGGAGCTACCGTCGAACCGGAGCCCAAGAGATGTCTTTTAAATATCTGGGAGCCGACAGACCTTACCCAAATGGCCCAGGGCTGGGCGACGTTAGGTATAATGATAGCAAAGCGGCACATAGCTCAATACTGGGGGGCGAGACTCATTCCCTCTTACCGTCAGTGGTGCTGTGACATGGACGGCGCAATGATAGCGGAGAAAGTGGTATATGTATAGGGGATGCCCTAAGAAGTGGACACTGGTTTGGGGAAAATGGAATGCTTTCAGGGGAAACATCTGCGATAAGCCTCCAGATGAGTCGATGTCGGATGTCAGTGACTAACTGTGCAGATTGGGACAATGCGGCGCTCTCAACGTTTACATAAATGCGTTGAATTGTCTTTGAGGAGGAATTGCGGAGAAGAGCATGTAAATGTAATTAACCGTTATGTGACTAATCGATGTATCATCATGTATCAATATCTGTCAGAAAGTAATAGTATGTACCAGTTAATGAAAAATGCAAATAAAAATGTTTAAAAAAATATATATATCAATCATTTACCTATTTTTAATATTTGAAGAAGCTGTTCTTTTTTTCAGTACTAGTGGTATCAAAAATATAATAAATATAATTAATTCTATTTATTTGAAAATGATAGTGAAGTAGGTTACTTAGTTTGATGTATTAGTTTTTCAATTGTTAAAGTATTTATATTTACTGTTTTGAAGTTGATTTCTTAGTATCATTGGACAGCGTAGCAGGCTTCTGTCTTCTTTTTAGCATGAAGACACAAAAATAGTGCATTTTCATTTATTTTATAGTGTTTTGTTAATTATATCTTTGTTCTGATTTGATAACTACTTTTATTTTCAATATGAATGCTAATGAGGTTTTTTTCGCATTTCGCATTTTACACATCTAGAAAATTCAAATTTTGGGTGTATATGTTAATGTTTTTGTATTATTTAGAAGGTTTTGTGGTGATTTATATGTTAAAATGGCAATACATATTTATTTGTTTATTGATAATTTGCTTCTTGATATTTTATGTTTTAATATTTTTGTATGTTTGGATGTCAATATTTTGTTCATCTATAGTCTATCTTTCAAAACTGTGTTATTAGCAATATTAGACTCACAATATTAGTTTCGTCAATATGTTTGTACATTACATAGGGGCCATTGAAAATCGATATTGTGGTTATTGATGTTCTGAAACAATATTTGTTGGGGATATTCAGTAGTACAACCATTTGCCTCCAGTAAATGGCTTCATTTCTTTCCTGAATAAATGCAACCTAATAATTTTATCATTTCTAAATAAATTATTTTGTTCGTATTTGAGGAATAAGAATGATGTACAAGTGCTGTTATTTATAAAATCGATACAAACTCCTGTGTAACTCTCATTTGGAGTTTTCCATTGCCTGCCATAGGCACACACCAGCAAAAACTTTTTACGGTTTATTCCATTTTCTCCCTCCACCCCCTGCCTGCCATAGGCCATAGACACATACCGACAATAATTTTTTTAAGGATGATTCAATTTTTCCCCTGCACCCCTCCCTGCCAATGGCACACACCAGCAATAATGTTTTTAAGAATTATTCCATTTTCCTCCTGCATCCCCTGTCATGGGCCGTAAGCACACACCAGCAATATGTTTTTGAAGACTTTCTCGATTTTCCTCTAGCACTTGCCGCCTGCCATAGGCATACACCAGCAGCAATTTTTTAAGGATTATTCCATTTACTGAGTGCAACCCCTGCCTGCCATATGCGCACACCAGCAATAATTTTTTGGGGAGGATTATTCCATTTTGCCCCTGCACCCCCTTCCTGCCAAAGGTCATAGGAGCACACCAACAATAATTTTTCTAAGGATTATTCCATTTTCCCCCTGCACCCCCTGCCTGCCATTGGCCCTACGCACACACCAGCACTATTTTTTTAAGGATTATTCCACTTTCCCTCTGCACCCTCTGCCTGCCATAGGCGCATACCAGCAATAATCTTTTTAAGGATTATTCCACTTTCCCCAGGCATCCGCCACCTGCCATAGGTGCACACCAGCAATAATTTGTTTAAGGATTATTCCATTTTCTCACTGCACCCCCAGCCTGCCATGGCCAAAGGCGCACACCATAAATAACTTTTTTAGGGATTATTCCATTTTGCCCCTGCCTTCCACAGGTGTCTCATAGGCCTTAGAGGCACATAAATTAAACTTTTCAATCTGTTGGTTTTTGAAATATTATGTTATGGTTTGGAAAGGGTATTAACAGTATTGTTAATTATTTGTGGTGTGACCTCACTAAATTATATTGTCTTTAGATTCAAACTGCAAATGCTGCATTTCACTGAATTGTTTTCTTTTTTGATTGCTTTGAGGTGCACAAGAGGCATTACACACAGTACAGCCAGACAGAAGGCCAGCAGTGACACACAGCACCTCAGTCCTCCTCAATTTCGCTTGTACAGTGAAGTGGCAACTGCCAGAGCTAAGAAAGAACTTGAAGATGGCCCCAAAAAAGGGTGTTCCTGCCAAGAAAGGTGCCAGTTAAGAGGAAAAGAAGAAGGATATTGCCACAACTGGAAGTGACGCGCTCCACCTTTTTCAGAAAACGTGGTGTACCTGCTGCACCCTCCTCTGGACAGCAAAAGGTTTATAGCAGCACTCCTGCACCATCAACAGCACCACCCCAACCTAAGGCTAAGCCCAAGCCCATGTCTCTCAAAGATGCATCCACTGCAGCAATGGTGACGAGCCGTGAGTCTGAACTGCATTTTTCTGAGCCGCAAACTAGTTCCCAATCGTCGTAGGAAAGTGGACAACAGGAGCCGTAGCCACCAACGGTTCTTCTAAAGTAGGAGCAGGACCAGAGGTTGAGCTTCCTGCTGAGCAAGATGTTGCTCTTGAATTATTGGACTCACAATCTCAAGCAAGAAAAGGAAAGGGTGTTCCATCATCTTGTCCAAGTCTCCCTTCTGATGATCTGGACATGGATTGGACCCCGGCTGAGTGCAAGACTCTCCCTGAGAGACAAGGGCAAAGGAAAGTTCCTGAAAGCTATAAAATTATGGAAAGTGACAATGATGATGATGAGCCAGTGACTGTTAGTATGAAGGACGACTTTGAGTCGACCGAGATGACTCCTCCTATTCAACCTGCTCAGAGAGACCACCACCACCACCACAGCAGGCTTCTAAATTTGTAAGACTCCTGCCGAGACCTCCATCCATAGTCAAAGTACGCCCTACAGAGAGGCAAACGGCACAGCCACCTACTTCCAGTTCTTCAGGCATTGGCAGAAGCACACTAAAAAAGTTATCCTCCCCACTTTGGGATTTCTTTACAATTAGCAAGCAGGAAGATAATATTGCAATATGCTTCATATGCCATATGAGTGTTCATCGAGGTAAGCCAGGTTTGCACTACGGTACTAGAGTCCAGTCATCCCATCTGAGGAAACCTCACACAATCCGGTGGGAGGAGCACCTTAAAAAGACAGCTGGTAGTGGTGATGGTGATGAGAGAGGGGAAGCAGCTGAGTGTATAGTGATAGAGAAGAAGGTGGTCATGAGGAAGATGAGGATGACAGTATTACACAAAGTAGCCCTGTCCCCTGTAGTGTGCCTGCATCAGCAACCTCCAAATGGCACAAGACTCCGTTGCAGATACCTCCGCCACATACAGTGATTCCCCAAGATTCAGATTGAGCCTATCACCTCCTTGTTCTCTTCGTAAGTCGTCTAGGTCAGTGGCACACTAGAAGGAAAAATCCAAACTACTATTGTGGGCATGTTTAGGCATGAGGGGCCCTACGAACGCAGCCACCCAATTGCACGTTTGTACATTCGGAAGTTGGTTAAAATGTTATTGCTGGACCGCCTCCCTTTTTCTTTTGTGTAAGTAGTGCGATTTTTAGAATTTGTGGTGGCCATCTGCCTGAACTGGAAGGCTTCCAGCTGGACCTATTTTGCCAAAGTTGCTGTTCAAGCCCTCCATCATGATGTACTGCAATTGGTTCGCCATTTTATGAAGCAGGGTTCTGCTTACACTATCCACCTGATGACAGACATGTGGACCAGTTGCAAAGCAACTCATTACACGTGTATCACTGCACACTGGGGGCCTTATTGATGAGGCCCTTATGCCGCCATTGTGTCACTTTTTGTGACGCTGCAGCAGCGTAAAATATGCTCCACACTGCGCCATATTTGCAAAGTGATGTATCTAGAGTTTTGCTTAAACTGGCGAGGGATAAGGAGAGACCCCCTGTAGTCACACTCTGGGGGAGAGAAATGAACATAGGAGATACCAATGGTTAATCTTGTTGAACCACATGACATTACTGTGAGGGTTATCCTCTGATCTCCCGAAGTGCCCCCATTGAAGATTCAAAAGGTTTTCATCCGTTTTATGCCCTCCGCTTTATAGGAAATGCTATCACCACTAAAAACAAATCAGGATATATGGCCAAACACATAATCAAGTGCTGTTCCCGTGGTGCCGCCCATACCGATGCTGACTGTATGAGTCTACATCCCTGACTAAGTAGGTCACAACTGAACTTTCATACATTATCATCAAACTGCTTTGCAAAGAAAACAAGCACTTGCAATGCAATAGGTCTCGCATTCACACGATTTTGAGCTATTGGCATTGTAAATGTCAATGCCTTCTATTTATGTTTTGGGTTTTAAAACATAAATACAAGGCATTGTTGTTTACAATACTAATAGCTTAAAAAATGCAATGAACCTCACCATCTAAACCAACAGAAAGGGCACTTCAGATATATCAGGTCAAAGAGCAAACACCCCGACTGGCGCAGATGAAAGCCCCTCAGAATACTGAACGGACAGCCACTTCACCTCAAAGCAGACATCGTTTGTCACAAATTGAAGGGACCCATGCACTGGCGGTATTTCATCTCAATGGAAGAAACAGGAGTTGTCAATAAAACGCACCCGGTGGCCTACATAGCCTATGGCACCAAGTACTGTGCTCGACCTATAGGAAAGGAGACTGTTGTGTAGTTCCTATAGTACCCATGCAGCATCTGCGCGTTTTGATAACATAAGCTGTGGGCTTGGTGGCAGACTGGCTCTGTGCACCCCCACCGCGTATGTTAGCCGGATTTGCATTAGCTAGCTCACAGTGCCACTAGAATCTCCTCTTATCGGGGAGAGATTAGTTCCTGGCAACCTTAGATCATGACAACCCAAATTCCTCAGAATCGTGGAAACAATGTACTACTTTTCGCTCAGTCACTCGTGCTTACTTATTCGGTTTATCTCAGAGAGTTACACAGAATAAACAGTCTGTGCGTTTCAATAAGTATTTATTGAACAGTTGTTATTCTAGTGTAAAATATATGTGCTGCAGAAACCAGCAGACAATAGCAGAGATATATTATCAGCAGTACGATAAAAGCAAAGGGATAGAACAGTTCTACCATATTGCAATAATCATGAATAAAAACATGAATATAAAAGCATTATGAAAAGTGCGCGTACTACTACGATGCCTAACTAGATGTAACTGAGTGTACCTAGCATATGTGTAGGTCTAAAAGCCTAAGAGCCAAGAATCCTTCTAGGATTTAGTCAAACCCCCATACCTGAATAGAGAGAGTGTGGGACCCCGTCCTGGTCTCGATTTGGACACCCCGCAAGGGCTGTGTCAGACCGCTGTCAGCTGGAGCGACTGCATACAGGAGCCTCAGCGTCTCTGGTCAGTGTGTCAGCATGGAAGTCTCGGTTCCCTCTGTCTTACCGGGGTAAGATGTGGTGTATTTATACCCTGAAGACTCTAGTTGCTTCATATGGTTTGTATTGGCCCTTGTTAGACTTGAGGAAGACGTCAGGGGTGAACTTTGTACATACATATTATGCAGGTGGTGTATTCCTAGAGAGCCATGCATAATTGATGAGTGCAGTGTGGGCCTGTGTTTGGGAAAAACCCTGCTGTATTCAAAACCACAGACTAGATAACGTTCAGCCCTCAGAGCACGTTGTGTACTAGCGAGGACCAATGTAGGTGAAAGATCATGCCTATATAAGGAATCAAGGGCCATATGTATCAAGCCTTTTTCCCATTTGCAAACGGGCAGATTCTCAGAATCGGCCCGTTTGCAAATTGGAAAAAGCCTGTTGGGATGTATCATCCCAAAAGGCCATCGCAAAATAGAGAATTGCAAAATTTGCGATTCTCTATTTTGCGAATGCAATTAAGGAATTGCAAATTGCGATTCCTTAAATGCAATTCTGGAAGCACCAGAAATTTGCTATTTGGCCTTAAGGAATTGCAAATTACCACCAACTTCAAGTTGGTGGTAATTTGCGATTTTCTTTAAAAAAGCACTTATTTGATTTTTTAAAAGTGCCATATGTCGCACATACATGCCCTTAGGGCATGTATGTGCGCAAAATGTGCACACATGCATATTTCAGGGGTGCAACAGGGTGTCCTTTTGGCACCCTTGCAACTTTGAAATTTTATTCTCAATTTGCGATTCTCTAATTGGTAATCGCAAATTGAGAATGTCTTCCCATTCATTCCTATGGGCCTCCTAGCCCATAGGAATGAATGGGAAGGTATTCCTTATTTGCGAATCTCAATTTACGATTCGCAAATAAGGAATATGTAGGATTCGCAAAATGTTTAGCAAATCCTACATACATTGCATTTTGCGATTCTCTAATTGCAATTCGCTAAAAATCGCAATTTGAGAATCGCAAAACTCTTTTTTGATACATATGGCCCCAAAACTATAATTGACCATGTACAGTTATGACCGTAATAGGGCATATGCGGCTTTGACCATAATAGGGCAAGTACGAATATGACCGTATTAGGGCAAATATGGATACGTCCATTTTAGGGCATGTATGAACGGGTCTACATTAGGGCCTATATATGGGACATAACAAGACGAAACTTGTGAGTGTTGTTTTTGGCCGCCCAAGTTAAAGTGCTGAAGGACGAACATGGTGAAGGTGGGCGAGTCCACGAGCTCGACACGCAATATGTGCCCCCGACCCGACTCCAATCTGTTGTGCCACTTGTAACTTGCTGCCCGCTCGACAGGGTCATCAGCCTTTGTGACCATTATATGAAGCAAAGACATTTTACACCAACAAGTGTACTAACTGAATAACCTTGTGTTAGCCTGCTAGTTCCTCTAAATGCAGCTGAATGTCTGGCGCTGTGCGATGCTGACTCTCGCTCCACACTGAGTATTCCATTTAATGATGCCCGCAGCTGCTCCCTGCTCAGTGTTCCCCCTCACTTCCCCGTTGTTCCGACATTCCCTCGAGGCATAGTAACCTCTAAGTGGGAGAAGTGAGCGAGGCTGACCTTACCACAGCTGCTGGGGCTTCCCTCCCCCGCACCTGAGAGGCTGATGGTGTTTGTAGAATTAGTACGTTGGATCGCGCTGCAGTATAGCACATTTAACCCTCCAAAGCATAGGGTCCAGCGGTCGCACCAGGGCCGACGCTGCCTTAACACAGAGACCCGGCCACTACGATCAGCACCTTCCGATGCGCAACAAGATTTCTTAGCTCTAATGAAGAACTACAGGCATGCACTCGCAGCCGAGGCGTCATGCTGCCGACCTGTAGTGCAGTGTACAGTGCGGACGGGACGACTGTGACGGACGGCGCGCCTCCCTGCTTCCAGCTCTGAGTCTCTGTTACCAGGATTACTTCATCCTTTGCAAATAAATGTGGCCCACAGCATGACGCAAATTTATTAGGTTACCAAATGCTCCTTTTTTCCTACCTGAAAATACGTAACACTCATAATAGGTGCTGTTACTAGGCACGGGGAGATGAGTGATTCTCCCACACTCACAGGACGTTGAGCCCACGCCGAGGCTTGAACCGGGATATCACGCTCCACAGACGGCACATCCGGCCGTTACGTCACATCCTCTCTTCTCCCGATAGTTACCCCCAAAGCTCTGCAGGAGTACCCTTATCACAGTGCCTGTCGAGCTTACCGGTTTTTGGCCAAATGCATAGCAAGAGAGGCATAAATTATATCCCTTGCCACCTGCATGTTGTGTGATTACCTCCAGCTGGGGCCCTTCGTGCTAACATTAGTGGAGAAGATTTCGGCGAGCTCGCTCTGTGCGAGACTGGGGAAAGGTATTTCCCCAACCTGTAGCACGTTAACGCTCGCCGGTGCTGCTTAAGCATGTATGCCACACCTTGAAAAACACAGCACTCCGCGAGCGCGAGCCCAGCCACTCTTATGCCAAAAACGTGCCACTCAAATTCGCTCGCACGCCCGATCTCGCCAGGTCAGACCTGCCCCAACACCCGCAGACAGGGACAGCCGGTCCTACAAGGCATCGCCTGGAGGCCATAGAAAACCCCCACAAATGGGGGGGCAAAGCTACGTCTTGCTATAACCGCACTTGACCGCGCAGCCCTTTACAGGCACAATTGCCCGGCCTGATGCCCGGGAGGACAGAACAACCCCAGGCAAGATAATGGCCTCACTTACTGCGTAGACCCGATGCCCGCAGTGCTACAACTGGGCGAGTGGATCCTCGACCACGGAGCCTACGAGTGGAGCGGGCCGAGGCGCGCAACCGTCGGTGGCCCCGCCAAGTACACGCAGCGCGAGCACGGAGGCACTGGCATACCCGAGCCCACACCCCCCCACAGACCGAGGAGTCGCTGGAACCGGGGAGTGCGTGGGTATTGGGAACAGAGCATAGCCGATTCGACGAGGGCCCTGAGCAGGGGGGATACCTCCAGGGCCCATGGACCCCACAACTGGAAGGGTTGAGGTGAGAGCCCAGCCGCCCGGCCCACCAGCCGGCCTGCAAGAGCCCGCGCCCCCTTAATCCTCCAAGGCAGTGGATGACTACCACCCGGATAGAGGAGAGCCGAGGGGTGACCGCCCCTGGTAGTGGAAAGTGGGGGGTGGCACACGAGACGACCGAAGGCACCAACCCAGCAGGCCTCCTGCGGGGCCGGACCAGGGAGCTTGCAGCTGGGATGGGGTCAAAGCACAACACGGAACACGCGCGGACAACGGTAGGGGGCGGGAGGAAGGAGAACACGGACAACGGGAGGGGGTGGGTACAAAGTAAAGCACAACACTGAAACTAACTAGGAAAGTACCCTACCTCTCCATGTACGTAGCGCCACTGCTGTCCTATTGGCCAGGGCAAAATAACACATAACGCTAATGGGAAAACAAGACTTCAGAAACATGATCCGCCACTACACGCCCCCTTGAGATAAGAAATTCCTCACGACCCAGTCCAGATGGGCCGTCCAAAAGGGAGACAGGGCGGTAACCAAGAAGCATCCTTTTCAATGGGAAGCCAGCGTTTAGCATATACGCTGATGCCACCCAATGAAAATGATGGGCGGGGCTTCAAGTCCCCTTCTGAAATCTACAATCCCACAATATGTCTCGCAGAGCGAGCAGCGCATGCGCGCTGCAACGCTAGGCGAGACCTAAAAAGGGATATAGAAGAACATCTATATATTTAGTGTCTGTCTTACTCAGCCCCACTATTTATTTACATGTATGGAGTGGAGTTGGACCAGTGTGCAAAGAAGAAGCCTTCTCATTTGCTTAAAGGCATGAAGACATTGCCTCCCATCCCTATCCCTATTCTTCTTTTTGTCATTCCTTAGCTGGGCTACCAGTAAAGATAATTAATTATACAAGACTGGTATTGTTTGTTGCTTCCATGGGAAAAGAGAAGATACAATAGACAAATGTGCTCCTCGCTTGGAACAGGTAGCTATTGCACCAATGAGTGATATATTGAGTGAGTGATGATTGTGTGGTAGCTGGGAGGGTAATATGTAAACTTGATTCATAATATTTGGGGCACGATGGATGATTCTACTTGAATGGTTGCCTTGCATTCACACTTCACTATAATTACCACTCCTTTCCTGTACTTTTTTCAGGTTCTTCAGAGACCAGTCAGTCTAGTTAACAAAAGTACACAAAATGCTTAAATGTATATGCTCTTCTTGCTCATCAACACTACAGGTCTATCTCTCTCAATCTCATTTGGGTCAGAACTCAGAGTCACGACGGGACTACCCCAACAGCCATAAGAAGGAAGATATGAACAATGCCTATCTACTTCGGCGGGAAACAACATGAATCAAAGAGGCCTACTCAGTCCTATGGACTGGAGAGACGTCCATTGATTTGGGAAGTGCTGAGTAGTCTGCTGGCTCAAATGTCAAACGCCTCTAATAAGTGGTTGTGGTCTGAGGTGGGGCTTTAAGTGGACACATGTCACATGACGGATGCACTCAGCTAAATGTTCTGACAATTGAAATTTGTGAGATTAATCAGCCAGGTACATTAAGCTGCTTATCTGAGTTGGTGAAAAAAGATTGTTCTCACATCTCAGGTAATCGCACATGACTGTGCCAGCCTATGCTCTGCCCTCATGGTCCTCATCCTCCATGAAGCTTGCCTGCTCCATGGCTCTACAATATTGACATTTACATTTTTGTATTCCACAGGCCTTCTCTTCTTCTGCACAAAAACTCCATAACACTCATGTTTACCAGACCGGTTCAGCCTTGCAGCCAAGAAGGACATTCTGAGAAGAAGAATGAAGATGCACTGTCCATTTTGGCATTTATACACAGTATCATTTTTCTTTTCTTAACAATAACAATTTGCAGAACGCTGTGGGTCCTCCCTATTTTCAATTTTTAAAACCTAGTTAATAGAACAATTAGATAACTTCAGACTCTGGTGCTGAGGGACTGTTTGCAATGCATTTAGTAAATGAACTGTGTCATTCCTTGATTTCCCTACACAACAGATGTGATGATGATGTGCTGCTTGTCGACTTGATGAATGCTGTGTTTGTCTTTGTCTCACCTTTCCCTAGGTCCCTGTCCCCATCAATTCATCATACCCCTAACCCTCTTCCCCAAGGTTGTGTGATCTATTGAGGTGTGACTTAAGAATTTGCACTCTAAATGGATCACACACTTGGCAAGGCGGATGTGGTGAAAGTGACACCAACTTACTGTTACAGGATTTTCTTACCCAAACAATAGCCCGCACCAGCCCCACTTACCCACCAGGCATGACAGGAACATCATCATCATAGTGCAGAGTCTTAGTTAGAGCAATGTCTGTCACATGATAGGTAGTACTAGTGTATGCTAAGTAGCCTGATTCACACTTTTGGTGTAAGTTTACTCTTGCAATGTAATTGTACTACCAGTAACTTTGCAAGTAGTAACTTTATAAGTAGTAACTACGTAGTAGTAATAGTAACTCCTTTTAAAGTGATAGGGGTTACTTACTACTCACAAAATTACTACTAATACAGCTACTGAAGGAAAGTTACTAGTTGTAAACTTACACTGAAAGAGTAAAGTAACACCAAAAGTGTAACCTACTTTACTTTTGTGAATCAGGCCTTGTGTTCTTTACGAAATCTATGCAACATGGACTAACCCAACCTTCTCCTGAGTCCTCGCTTGAGGTGTTTGTAAGTTTTAATTTTTTTAATACATTTAATAATTACTAGCTCCCCAGTTTACTTAGAATTTACTACTGCTAGTTGTTGTTTGTAAAATGACGTTTTTGTTATGGTGGTCTGGTCTCAGTCTTTGATTACCCACTAACTCTGTGTTTTCTTTCAGTCTAGTTGCCTGTGATTAATAATCCTTCTGAATAATCCTACAGTTGAAGTTCACCCCATTTGGAATAGGTGGAAGTGGGACCTTGCTTTGTGATGTCGTCCCTGTTAGCACTAGCCCACTACTACCACCAGCATTAGGAAGGCCCTTTGGGAAAACCTGCAATAAGGTTTGGGAAGATTGATTTAGGCAGCAGACATTGCTTAATCTATTTATGTAAGAAGAACTAGTTAATAACTTAGTACTGAGTTGTTCATGGGAAGGAAAGATAGATAAGATTGAGATTTTTTGTGTATGTTGTTGTCAGACCACATTAGTGGTCAATGGTTACAGAAGGTAGGACAAGGGCAGAAACTAAACTAACTACTATACAGTATCATTGACAGGTGGCTGAGTGCTGCAAAACCTCATCAGCCAATAAAGTGAAACAGAATTAACCAGTTTTCTGTTCCCTGTGCCACTCTGGTGGTGGGGTATAATTACTGGACTGCAGGAAGAGGTAAGTAAACTACTGAAGAATAATTACGTGGCAAGAGACTTCAGGTAGGGAATGGCTAGGGGGAAAAGTTGATGCACAGTATAATGTGTGACAATTTCAGAGAACAGCTTCTCATCTTGCTCTCGTCACAAATCCAAAATGCTATGCTACGCTAACTAGCAATGTAAAGACCGATAGTGACAAAGAAAAAACTAAAGCTCATTTATTTTATTTTACATTCACAACCCATCCTCTCCACCCACAGGCTTGCTGACTGCTTCTTCCCCCACATCGCTCTTCCCCTACATCGCTTTTTTGCTGCTCCTATCCTGGGGGCATATTAACAAGGGCGGTATCGCTGCTTTAGCGGCACTTTTTGCCGCTAAAGCGGAGATATTTCTATCGCCCTATTAGCAAGCTGTCGCTAACAGATGTTAGCGACAGCTTTATGGCGACAGCGACTGTTTTGGTGCCGCTTTGCATGTCAGCGATAATTATCGCTAATGACATGCAAAGTAGGCGTTCCCAACTAAAAGCGACTGGAAACAGTCGCAAACACAACTTCCCCCTATTAGCAATGCCCGCGAAGCGATAAATTCGCGCTAACCGCGAATATCGCTGGAATTTAACACCTGCTAAAAACCTGACTTAACCATTCTAGTCAATGGGAGGTGGATTGTAAGATTAAGTCCTCACCTGCCTATTAGCGAGCTTTTCATTAGCGCAGTGAATTCATCGCTGGATTTCTCGCGCTATTGCTGGGTTTCGCCGCTATCGCTGGATTTTTTATCGCCTTGGAGATAAGCGTTGATAATAACGCGTTATCTCCGCGATGAAATCCAGCGATGTCCAGTGCCAGGAACCCTGGTTCTCCTGCCCACCGCAGATACACTGCCGCCGAGCTCCGAGCCCTGGACCTCAGACTCCGAAACAACAACTGCTGCTCCACTTTCCCACATTCTATGTAGGACCTTTCACCTGTCGGCACTGTCACTTCTCCTGCAACACCAGAGCACCAGCCGATACGATGACCACAACCACTCCAACTGTGCCAAACACGATGGTCTTAGAGCAACTCCACTGCATCCTCCTCAACACTCAGTCTCTGTGCAGCATGCCCCCGAGATCTGGGACACCATCACCCCCCTCACCCCCGAGGTCATCTTCCTCACCGAGACCTGGCTCAACCCCACACCCATACCCAACTCGCTGCAGTGACTCCTGATAGGTACAAGATAGCACACTGGGACAGCATCAACAAACATGGAGGGGAAATAGCCATCATCTACAAAGACACCATCCACTGCACCACCACCTCAGACGTCACTACTCCATCCATGAAACACCTCAACTTCCAACTCCATACCGACGGCAAGACCACCATCAGATATACCCTCACCTACAGACCTACAGGACCACACCCCAGCTTCTGCGAAGCCATCCCCGAATTCATTGCCCCACTCGTCATTGACTCCAAACACTACATTCACCTTGGAGGCCTCAACTTTCACATCAATTACCTCGATGACACCAACACTGACAACCTCCTCATAGGCTTCAACAACATCGGCCTCACTCAACTAGTCACCGACCCCACACCACAACTAACCCAGATCACGCAGTGAAGAACTTCTCCGCTTGGATCTCTGATTGCGCTGACAGAGTCAACCCCATCAAGCCTACCAAGCTCATAAGAGCCACCACACAGGCCAGCTGGTACACCATGAAACTGAGAACCATGAAGCGCAACAGCAAGTGACTGGAAAGGAAGTGGCGCACCAGCAAAGAACCCACAGATCCGATCACCTTCAAGTTAGCCCTCAACCAGTACCACCAACTACTGAAGGAGACAAAAAGAAGAGCCCTAGCTGACCACATTGAATCCAGCTCTAGACATAATAAAGAACTCTTTAACATTGTCAGAGAGTTCTCCAACCCTTCTGCCACCAAAAACACCATCACTCCCTCTCAAGAACTCTGTGACATGCTGGCGGACTTCTTCCACAACAAGATCGTCACCATCTACAACAACTTCAAACCCCAACCCACCGCGACACCCTCAACCTCCTCGCTTCCACGGATGCAAAGCCCAATGCAATCTCTGACCACCTGCTCACGCCTGGGACCAGCTCACCACACAAAATACCACAGCCATCATGAAAACTGTCCACTCAGGAGCACCCACGGACCCCGGTCCCCACTACATGTTCAACCTCGGGAGCAAGATGATCAGCGAAGATCTCACTGCCATCTTCAACTCACCCATGACCACAGCCATCTTCTCCGAAGAATGGAAACACTCATAAGTTAAACCCCTCCTCAAGAAACCATCCGCCCACCCCAGCATACTTAAGAACTACTTCCCATCTCTCTGCTCCCCTTCCCCACCAAAGTCCTCAAAAGGCCATCAACTGCCAACTCACGGAACACCTGGAGAACTACAGATCAGAACCCTCCTTGACCAGTGAGAGTCAGTGGCCCTGATCCTCCTCGACCTCTCAGCTGCCTTTGACACCATATCCCACCACACCATTATCAAGGGGCTTCGTCACATTGGAATCCAATGAGACGCCTCAAATGGATCGCCTCCTTCCTCACAGCAAGAACCCAAGGAATCCACCAACCACCTTTCACCTCGGACCCCAAGAACATCATCTGTGTTATCCCTCAAGGCTCGTCCCTCAGCCCTATGCTATTCAACATTTACATGACCCCCCTGGGCAACATCATTAGGACCCATGGAATGAACATAAGATCCTACGCTGACATCACCCAGCTCATCCTCTCACTATCAGTAGACCACCCCACCATGAGGGCCAACGTCTGCAGGCGCATGACAATCATCGCCGACTGGATGAAAAACAACTGCCTAAAACTCAACACAAACAAAACAGAAGTGCTGATCTTGGGAAACAACTCCTCCCTTTGGAACAACTCCTGATGGCCTTCCAAACTTGGACCCACGCCACCAGACCACATTCTCAACCTTGGCATCATCCTGGAAAGCAAGCTCACCATGAAAATCCAGATCAACACTGTCTCTTCTGCATGCTTCCTCACTCTTTGCATGTTCCTCAAGATCGTCAAATATCTCCCCATCAACATAAGGCATACCATCACTCAAGCCCTAGTCACCAGCCAGCTGGACTATGGCAACGCACTCTACACAGGAATCACCATGCTCTTCCTTAGGAGACTACAGACCATACCGAAAGCAGCGGCAAGACTCATCTTTGACCTCCCCAAACAGACCCACACCACCCCTACCACAAGAATCTCCCCACTCAGGAGAGGTGTGAATTCAAGATTCTGATGCACACCTACAAAGCCCTTCAAAGTCAAGGACCAGTATACTTCGTCCACCACCTGATCTTCCACCAACCCTCAAGACAGCTGCAATCTGCCTCCCCCTCCATCGCACACACCCCCACATCCGATGAAGCAACAGCAGGAAGAAACTCATTCTCCTACCTCACAGCAAAGCCCTGGAACGACCTCCCCATCACTTACGGACCTCACCCTCGCTTCTGGAATTCAGGAAAGGACTCAAGCCCTGGCTGTTCAACTGAGACCCCTGTAGCAATGATCTCAGTGCCTGGATATCCTGGCGGGTGATTAGCCACGCTCTATAAATCCATGATGATGATGATGATGACAGCCCACCCCCTCTGCAAGCTAAAAAACATCTGAATCACCTTTTCCCCAATTTCCCTTCCTACCCTCTCCAACCACATCAAGCACACCCAACTCCGCGAGCAAAACCCCAAATGTCCCTTTCATCCTTTCCCCAGCTTCCCTTCTCACCCTTTCCACACACAACAGGCCCTCCCACCAAAACAAATGTTCAATAAAAAAAGGGCTTTGAAAGCACTCAGTTGATTTTTAATGTCATCCACCTCCCAGTCCAGGTTCTGCTGCCCTTGCCTGAGCAGCACCACCTTGTGCCTGAGAAGCGTCAGCTTGGTAGGGGTTGGTGGAGGAGGTGGTCAGATGATGATGAGGAAGGGGGCTGGTAGTGGACTCTGGCTGCAGAAGGCGACGGTACTAGCGTTGGCGTGGCCGGGTTGGAGGCGGGCCTGGCTGGAACTAGGCCTAAGGAACAAGAGGCCATGCCTCTTGTTCCTTGGGCAAAGCCATCTGCTGTAAATATTAAACTGCCATGGCCTCCAACTTTTGGTGCCACAGCGAGGCGGCTATCTTCTGCTGGGATCGTTATTGGCCAGCTCCAGCAGCAGGAGTAGCTAGTTTAGGAAAGTTAACAAAAACATTATTTGTGATGCTCAGTGCAAACACTTGTTTATAATGTGTGTAGTGGCACAGTAGCAGAACATTGCAGGTCCCCTTAGGTCATTGGAATTTAATTTGCATGTGATGATTAGTCACAGGGCCAAGTTTTTCCAGCACATGCATCACATAATGCAATAGCACTGACACTTCTGACCTGTGCATGTGTGGTGTACAGGCCGAACTATAATCTTGAAGGAAGGACTAATTCAGTAGTCCTTCCGTGTGAGTGCCCAGTTCCTGTGCGAAAGAACGATGGATTAAACCCAGATCTTTGTGACTGGGGTGAATGTTTGCATTGTTCAGCATTCCGTCCATCATTTGTTCCTTTTGCACATGAGATTGCGGGATTGCACGTGAACTGGCAGTCACCACAGATGCAGCATAGCTTGAAGGTGCTTCAGAGTTGGACGCCAGCGCTTGGCTTCTCGTCTGACTTGTGAAGTTCCACGCTAAATCCTGCACTGTTTCTGGCAATATTACCCTTCTTGTTGCCCCCGCTCCCCTCATACCATTACTAGAGACCTACCTGCACCATTTTAGTAGCTCCTCTTTTCTTGTTGGCCCCTCTCCCTGCATACTGTTAAAGGAAACCTGCCTGCACTAATTTGGCAAACACAAGGAGAGCGTAGCTGATGAGGGTTGTTAGCCCGAAACCGGTCCCAGGATGCTTGTTTCTGGTCCAGGGAAGACAAGGCTTGGCAGTTCGGGCTGGACTGTTCCCATGAGGCACAGGGTCAAGACTGATTTGCATATAGCTGTTTCTGAACTGGGGTGGCAAAGTGAGCTAAAGAATGATGATGGATTCAACCCAGATCTGTGACTGGGGGTGAGTGTTTGAAAAGTTACAGCACTCCATCCATCATCTACTTGTGTTTGCTTTGTTCGCCCTAAGTTGGCAGGGTATGCCCAGACGTGGGTCCCTTGCTCACTTTGCCACTGGATTCAAGCTAGCCTGGCTGTTGAGGGCTGTTAGCCCGAAACCGGTCCCAGGATGCTTGTTTCCGGTCCAGGGAAGACATGGCTTGGCAGTTCGGGCTGGACTGTTCCCATGAGGCACAGGGTCAAGACTGATTTACATATAGCTGTGTCTGAACTGGGGTGGCAAAGTGAGCTAAAGAATGATGATGGATTCAACCCAGATCTGTGACTGGGGGTGAGAGTTTGAAAAGTTACAGCACTCCGTCCATCATCTCCTTGTGTTTGCTTTGTTCGCCCTAAGTTGGCAGGGTATGCCCAGGCGTGGGTCCCTTGCTCACTTTGCCACTGGATTCAAGCTAGCCTGGCTGATGAGGGCTGTTAGCCCGAAACCGGTCCCAGGATGCTTGTTTCCGGTCCAGGAAGACATGGCTTGGCAGTTCGGGCTGGACTGTTACCATGAGGCACAGGGTCAAGACTGATTTGCATATAGCTGTGTCTGAACTGGGGTGGCAAAGTGAGCTAAAGAATGATGATGGATTCAACCCAGATCTGTGACTGGGGGTGAGTGTTTGAAAAGTTACAGCACTCCGTCCATCATCTCCTTGTGTTTGCGTTGTTCACCATAAGTTGGCAGGGTATGCCCAGACGTGGGTCCCTTGCTCACTTTGCCACTGGATTCAAGCTAGCCTGGCTGATGAGGGCTGTTAGCCCAAAATCGGTCCCAGGATGCTTGTTTCCAGTCCAGGGAAGACATGGCTTGGCAGTTCGGGCTGGACTGTTCCCATGAGGCACAGGGTCAAGACTGATTTACATATAGCTGTGTCTGAACTGGGGTGGCAAAGTGAGCTAAAGAATGATGATGGATTCAACCCAGATCTGTGACTGGGGGTGAGAGTTTGAAAAGTTACAGCACTCCGTCCATCATCTCCTTGTGTTTGCTTTGTTCACCATAAGTTGGCAGGGTATGCCCAGACGTGGGTCCCTTGCTCACTTTGCCACTGGATCCAAGCTAGCCTGGCTGATGAGGGCTGTTAGCCCGAAACCGGTCCCAGGATGCTTGTTTCCGGTCCAGGGAAGACATGGCTTGGCAGTTCGGACTGGACTGTTCCCATGAGGCACAGGGTCAAGACTGATTTGCATATAGCTGTGTCTGAACTGGGGTGGCAAAGTGAGCTAAAGAATGATGATGGATTCAACCCAGATCTGTGACTGGGGGTGAGTGTTTGAAAAGTTACAGCACTCCGTCCATCATCTCCTTGTGTTTGCTTTGTTCACCCTAAGTTGGCAGGGTATGCCCAGACGTGGGTCCCTTGCTCACTTTGCCACTGGATTCAAGCTAGCCTGGCTGATGAGGGCTGTTAGCCCGAAACCGGTCCCAGGATGCTTGTTTCCGGTCCAGGGAAGACATGGCTTGGCAGTTCGGGCTGGACTGTTACCATGAGGCACAGGGTCAAGACTGATTTGCATATAGCTGTGTCTGAACTGGGGTGGCAAAGTGAGCTAAAGAATGATGATGGATTCAACCCAGATCTGTGACTGGGGGTGAGTGTTTGAAAAGTTACAGCACTCCGTCCATCATCTCCTTGTGTTTGCGTTGTTCACCATAAGTTGGCAGGGTATGCCCAGACATGGGTCCCTTGCTCACTTTGCCACTGGATTCAAGCTAGCCTGGCTGATGAGGGCTGTTAGCCCGAAACCGGTCCCAGGATGCTTGTTTCCGGTCCAGGGAAGACATGGCTTGGCAGTTCGGGCTGGACTGTTCCCATGAGGCACAGGGTCAAGACTGATTTGCATATAGCTGTGTCTGAACTGGGGTGGCAAAGTGAGCTAAAGAATGATGATGGATTCAACCCAGATCTGTGACTGGGGGTGAGTGTTTGAAAAGTTACAGCACTCCGTCCATCATCTCCTTGTGTTTGCTTTGTTCGCCCTAAGTTGGCAGGGTATGCCCAGACGTGGGTCCCTTGCTCACTTTGCCACTGGATTCAAGCTAGCCTGGCTGATGAGGGCTGTTAGCACGAAACCGGTCCCAGGATGCTTGTTTCCGGTCCAGGGAAGACATGGCTTGGCAGTTCGGGCTGGACTGTTACCATGAGGCACAGGGTCAAGACTGATTTGCATATAGCTGTGTCTGAACTGGGGTGGCAAAGTGAGCTAAAGAATGATGATGGATTCAACCCAGATCTGTGACTGGGGGTGAGTGTTTGAAAAGTTACAGCACTCCGTCCATCATCTCCTTGTGTTTGCTTTGTTCGCCCTAAGTTGGCAGGGTATGCCCAGACGTGGGTCCCTTGCTCACTTTGCCACTGGATTCAAGCTAGCCTGGCTGATGAGGGCTGTTAGCCCGAAACCGGTCCCAGGATGCTTGTTTCCAGTCCAGGGAAGACCTGGCTTGGCAGTTCGGGCTGGACTGTTCCCATGAGGCACAGGGTCAAGACTGATTTGCATATAGCTGTGTCTGAACTGGGGTGGCAAAGTGAGCTAAAGAATGATGATGGATTCAACCCAGATCTGTGACTGGGGGTGAGTGTTTGAAAAGTTACAGCACTCCGTCCATCATCTCCTTGTGTTTGCTTTGCACTAATTTGGCAGCACCTCCTTTCTTTTTGGCCCCACTCCCAGCATCCATTTTGTTTACTTACCTGTAGGTGGGGAAACTCTCTCCTTTCTCTGCTGGCCCTGCTCCTGCCTTTGGAGGTCTTGGCTCGTTCTACGTACCTGTATGTACTTACCTGTGTTTTTTAAAACAACAGGCATCACTTCCCTCTTGGAGATACTCTTCTTCTTGGCTGGAGCCTTCCCACGTCCCCTGTGACCATATATATAAATATATATATATAAATATATATATATATATATATATATATATTCACTGAAAAAACCATAGGTTTTAGGGACAGTTTTAGTTACTTGGACATTGCACTCGTACAAAACCCGTGAAATTCCCCCGTTATAGTTAGTTCAGCTAACTATAACTCGCGCCCCATAATGCACTGCTGATGACGTCACATATTACATCACTCATGACATGGTCAGTGACATCACTGATGACATCACTGATGACATCTCAAATGACATCACTGATGACATCATCCAGTGACTGTGTGTTTCTGTAAAGTTTAAATATTTTTAATATATATAGGAAAAGACGTATTGAAGAATGAGTGGGTGTGTAAGTGTCTGTATGGATGATTTAGTAGGTGCGTGACTGACTCTATAAGTGAGTGATTTAACGTATCTTACTGAATGCATGGGTTAGTGACTAAACTGGGTGAATGTCTGTATCCGTCTGTCTGTTGCTGTGTAAGTGGCTGCATGTGTTTGTGAATAGCTAAATGAGTGTCTATATGAGTTATTGAATGCTTGTCTGAGTATCTGTATGGGTGCCTGAGTGTTTGTGTGGGAGGGGTGTGTGCAACTCTGTGCATAGATGTGTGAGTGGGTGATTCACTGGGTGGATGGTTTCAAGAGTGCATCTGTGATAGACTGTATGGGTGGGTAAGTGTGTGTAAGAGTGTGTTAGTGAGTGAATGTATGTCCCAGTGGTACATGTGTGAGTAACTACATATGTGAAAGGCAGTATATATGTGTGTTGGAGTATATAAATAGCTATAAGCAAGCGTGAGTGATTGTGATAGTGGCTGTATGGATGAGTGTGTGCTTGTATCTGTGATTGTATAAGAGCGTAACAATGTGCTACTATTTGTATGAGTAAGTGAGCTGGTGTGTGTATAACTGTATAGGTGAGTAAATGGCAGTGTGTTTAATTATTTGCATGACTGACTAGGTGTGTGAGTATCTCTATGGATGAGTGGCGTTGTTTGAGTGTCTATATAGGAGTAAGAGTGCATATGATAGTCCTGTACTGAGTGACCGTAAGTATGAGTGACTGTACGGGTGAGTGAGTGGATGTGTGTGTGTAGACCTAAGAATCAGTGAGTGGGTATGTAGTTATTGGTGTTGGAGTGTCTATGGTTTTGCGAATGGCAGTCTGTAATTTAGAGTGGGTGTATCAAAGGTTATATTAGGGTGTGAGGAGGTGCATCAGATTATCACGTGGATGATGTCATCAGTGATGTCATTTGAGATGTCATCAGTGATGTCATCAGTGATGTCACTGACCATGTCATGAGTGATGTAATATGTGACGTCATCAGCAGTGCATTGCGGGGCGCGAGTTATAGTTAGCTGAACTAACTATAACGGGGAATTTCACGGGTTTTGTACGAGTGCAATGTCCAAGTAACTAAAACTGTCCCTAAAACCTATGGTTTTTTCAGTGAATTTCAAAGGTTTTTTAAATGCTAATTTGTAACTATAACGTGTCTGAAACCTATGGTTTTTTCAGTGAATTTCAAAGGTTTTTAAATGCTAATTTGTAACTATAACGTGTCTGAAACCTATGGTTTTTTCAGTGAATTTCAAAGGTTTTTTAAATGCTAATTTCTAACTATAACGTGCCTGAAACCTACGGTTTTTTCAGTGAATTTCAAAGGTTTTGTAAATGACAATTTTTAAATGTATTAATTGTTATATTAATTTTTTCATACTGATTTACTACATTTTTAGAAACAATTTTTTTTTACATATTTTATTTTTTAAATTACATTGTAATTACATTATACATTACATTACAAAAATACTTTCTCAGAATGAATTACTTTAGTTTAAATACTTTGCACATAGGCAATAGACTTTTAAGTACAGTAGTTACAGTTGTTGCAATGGGCAACACATTTTCAAACACAATGCAACATTCAGCTCAATGTGAATTTCTAGTTAAATGCAATTAGTTACTTTAGGGATTACTTTTCTAACCACAGGACTGGATCCTAGATTCAGTCCTGGGACATCTCCTGTAAACAGTTGAGTAAAAGCGTTTTGGTTACATTAGTGATTTTTAAGGAATATTATTGTATTTTAAAAGTTGACACTTTGAAACTTTTTCTCATAGAATCACCAATGTTATCCTATGGAAGGAAATTCACTTAGCAGGTAAAAACTGTTATCGTTACTTTTTCTTACTCAGTGTTGGATCCTGGATCCAGCACTGGTGCATCTCCTGTAAACAGTTGAAAAAATGCGTTTAAGTCATACAGGCGATTTTTAAGGAATATTTGTAGTTTGTGAAAATCAACACTTTGAAACTTTTTGCTGAAAACCAGTCAATCTTAGCCTATGAAGGAAATTCAAGTTACCGGTAAGTACGGTTAAAATTACTTTTGAGGATCAGTACTGGGCTGAAAGATGCAGCACTGAGGTCTCTCCTGATAACAGGTGAGTAAATCAGAATTTGGATTTCGGCTGATTTTAGAGGAATATTTGTATGTTTCAAAAATCAACACTTAGAAACTTTTTCAGCAAAAAGCAGGCAATGATATCCTATGAAGGAAATTCAAGTTACCGGTAAGTACGGTTAAAATTACTTTTCAGGATCAGTACTGGGCTGAAAGATGCAGCACTGAGGTCTCTCCTGATAACAGGTGAGTAAATCGGAATTCGTATTTCGGCTGATTTTAGAGGAATATTTTAAAGTTCCAAAACTCCACACTTAGAAGAATTTCCAAGTGAAACCAGTCAATGTTAGCCTATGAAGGAAATTCAAGTTACCGGTAAGTACGGCTAAAATTACTTTTCAGGACCAGTACTGGGCTGAAAGATGCAGCACTGAGGTCTCTCCTGATAACAGGTGAGTAAATCGGAATTCGTATTTCGGCTGATTTTAGAGGAATATTTTAAAGTTCCAAAACTCCACACTTAGAAGAATTTCCAAGTGAAACCAGTCAATGTTAGCCTATGGAAGGAAATTCAAGTTACTGGTAAGTATGGTTAGAATTACTTTTCAGGACCAGTACTGGGCTGAAAGATACAGCACTGAGGTCTCTCCTGATAACAGGTGAGTAAATCGGAATTCGTATTTCGGCTGATTTTAGAGGAATATTTGCACAATGGTGAAGGGAGGGGCGGGGCCTGAGGTTACATCTGTGCAAACGCGCCCTGTGGCGCGTTTTAAGTTGGGGATTAAGTCCCCTTGAATCCTGAGGGTCCCTAGGGGCCAACTAGCCCACCAGAAACCTCCAATATGCGCCAGGGGCTGCGTTGCAGAGACGTGTAGAGAGGCCACACCCCTTTTACACCTCTCTGCAACGCAGCTCTGTGGCGCTTTCTGGATGTACCTGTTGGGCTAGTTGGCCCCAGGGACCCTCAGGATTGAAGGGATTTAATTCCCCATCTTAAAACGCGCCACGGGGCCTGTTTGCACACATGTCACCTGAAGCCCCGCCCCCTCCCTTCACCACTGTGCAAACGCGCCCCGTGGCGCGTTTTAAGTTGGGGGATTAAGTCCCCTTGAATCCTGAGGGTCCCCGGAGTCCAACTAGCCCACCATATACCTCCAAAAGCGCCACAGAGCTGCGTTGCAGAGAGGTGTAAAAGGGGCGTGGCCTCTGTACACCTCTCTGCAAGGCAGCCCCTGGCGCATACTGGAGGTTCCTGGTGGGCTAGTTGGCCCCAGAGACCCCCAGTATTCAAGGGAGTCGTTCCCCTCTGCAAACGCGCCAGGGGCGCGTTTGCAGAGTGGTGAAGGAAGGGGCGGGGCCTGCGGGCCCGATCGTTGTTTTTTTTTTTTCCCCTGAAGGGAGGCTGTGTGGCCCCCCTTCCTTTTTCTGTTTTTGGGCCCTGGGGACCCCATCCCCCAGGGCCTTACCCCTTTTTTAAATTTCAAAATAAAAAAAAACGGGAAGGGGGCCGCGTGGCCCCCTTCCCCGGGCCTGTATTGGCCCCGGGGACCCCATCTCCCGGGGCATGGCCTCTATTTTTATTTTTAATATTTTGAGGGGGGCTGCGTGGCCCCCTCCTCTGGCCATTTTAAGGCCCGGGGACCCCATCCCCGGGCCGGCCATACGCTTTTTTTTTTTTAATTATTTTTCAAATTTTTGGGGAGGGGGCCGCGTGGCCCCCTCCCGGGCCACTACTGCCCCGGGGACCCCATCCCCCGGGGCTGGCCCTCTCGTTGGGGACTGTGGGGGTCCCCAAACCCCCACAGTCCCGCCGGCTCCCGTGTCCTATGGGAGCCGGCATTGCTTTACACATGGGGGCAGCTAACATGCTGCTCCCCATGTGTAAAGCAATCAGCTTTGGATATTGGAAGAGAGAGCAGGTTTCCTGCTCTCTCTTCCAATATCCAAAGCAAGTTTGCAATGACAGGATGGGAGCCGCGAGGCTCCGTCCTGTCATTGCAAACAGCAGTGTCCCGGGGTAGGCACCCGGGACACTGCAGGAGCCGGCCCTGGGGGTGGCGGTCCCCAGGGCCACCACAGGCTCCAGGAGGGGGCCGCGCGGCCCCCTCCCATCGTGTGCACAGCCCGGGGAGGTGGTGGTCCCCGGGGCTCTGGGGGTCCGTAACGGACCCCCATATTTAAATGTTTAGTGCCCGGGGAGGTGGCGGTCCCGGGCGTGTGGGGGGCTGGAGCCCCCACACAGGTTTTCATTTAAATAAAAGAAGCCCCGGGAGGTGGTGGTCCCCGGGGCTGCGGGAGGGCTCAGAGCCCTCCCGCACCGTACTGCATAAAGCCCCGGGGGTGGCGGTCCCCGGGGCTTGGGGAGCCCTAGAGGCCCCCACACATAAAATTAACCCCCCCAGCATGCCCCCGGGACTTGGCCCACCCGGGGGCCAGTGACTATCGAGCGCGGGAGACCGCGCTTCGATTTTTTCGGCAGGATTCGCGCTCCCTGAGCGCATCCTGCCGATTTTTTAAAAAAAAAAATGCTTTTTTGCCCAGGGGGTCCTTGTGGGACCCCCTGAGCAGGCCTAGGGGTTAGGGTGTTTCTACCCTGCCCCCTTAGTGCGTTTTGCGCACTTGTTTCTTTTTTTCTCGGCGGGATACGCGCACCCTAAGCGCATCCCGCCGATTTAAAAAATATATATTTTTCTGCCCAGGGGGTCCTTGTGGGACCCCTGAGCAGACCTAGGGGGTCAGGGTGTTTCTACCCTGCCCCCTTTTGCGCTTTGCGCACTTGTTTCTGTCCCTCGGTTCTACCGAGGGACAAAATGACTGCCAACACTTCTTGATTTGGAGTGTTGACAGCCAATTAGCATGCAGCTCGTGATCGGGAGGGTGCGCGCAGGGTGCGCTGAGGGTACGCGTATCCGACGCGCCCATAGATATATATGTACTTTTACTTTTGATTTTCTCAGGAACTACTGAGCGGATTTACACCATTTAAGAAAAAGGCACCAGTCTGAACCAAGGACTACCTCTTTGCCAAATTTGGGGTAATTCCGTTCAGCAGTTCGAGCTGTAGCTGCGACTAAAGGTTCCTATGGAAAAATGAATGGGGAAAACGCGTTTTGGGACCCCCCTTTTTCTCGGCCCCAGCTTGACGTATCACCCGAGACTTTCAGGGTAGGAGCGGACCGGAGCGCCCCAACAAGTTGGAAGCTTTCGCGAAGATTCGTCAACCGACGCCAACGTTATTGCAAATAGAATGTCGCGGATTTCCTATGGATAATAGGTTGTAACTATAACTATCTACTGGCGACCGCCAGTAGATAATATATATATATATATATATATATATATATATATATATATAGATATATATGCACAGTCTTTTGGACTCCCTCACCTTCTGCTTCACTTAACTGGATCCTTTCTCTTGCGCTGCCTTCTGGAGTCTTTTTGTTGTCAGAGCTTTTTCGTTGGATCTGAGGCAGCATCAGTGGCAACAGGAAAAGTAACAGCGTCATCTTCAAACAGGTCAGTGCACTGAGCCTGCAGCTCCAACAAACTTAATTACTCAACCTATGAGAGACTATTGATGCGGATCAAACTGGGGAGTATTTGATAAAGATTGACATTTCTGGACTATCAATCCATTTACCCACACAAAAGTATAACCTGCCCCGGCGAGGATGGATCAAAGTAGTCTGGTTCCACCTGTGGAATCTGGAAATACAGTTTCTCTTGGGGGCTTAGCTGTAGCATCCCCTACCACCACCATGGAAGAACTAGCTAGATCTTGACTTGCATACAAAATGAGGAACAAACCTTAAAAACTGAGACTCAGCAATTGAAGACAGAGTTAAGCCGGTATAAACCTAGGGGAGATCCATGGGGGAAAGGTCCGGGGACCATACCTAATGCTCAGATGTCATACATTCAACTGGAGCATCTATTTGCCTCTTCTGGGGAACCTCTACTTCAGTTTCTGCAGGGTCTGCCTGTTAATCTCAAAGTTATGACATCTAGCCCGGTACCATTAGAGGTCCCTGAACGATTTAATGGTGATAGTGCAAAGTTTAGTGTCTTTATGAATTAGTGTCACTTACAGTTCCTTTGTCATCCCATCTCCTTCCCTGATGATGCTGCTAAAGTAGCCTTCATCATTTCGTATTTAGTAGGCAATGCAGCTTCATGTGCTGTTCCTTTGGTGGAAAGTAATCATCCCATATTTTATAACTTTCCATTGTTCAAAGACAAAAGGCATAGTTTATTTGCCATACACATCTTCATGCAGGCCAGTGATACAGAGTTACTTAATTTGAAACAGGGGTCAAGCACCCTTTTATCTGATGTGACTAGCTTTGATAGAGTAATCGCATAAACCCATTGGCCTGAAGAAAAGAGAACATCTCTCTTTTATCAAGGGTTACGTGACGATCTGAAAGAAGTCCTTACTCAAATAGTGGATCCTCCAGTAGAGTGTTCTGCTTTCATTGATTTAAAAGACACGTTGGATCATAGACTAGGAGACAGGAAGGGTGAGAATACTAAAAATGATATGCCTCGTGTGGTAGTATATCATAAAGGAAGCCAAGAAAGAGGTCTCTCGAGACTAGTGAGCCCATGCAAATTGGGGGAATCTGTGGTCCGATGTTCCACAACGAAAAAGAAAAAAGGCGTCAGCAAACTTTATGCCTGTATTATGTGTAACGGAGCAATTATGCCAGGGACTGTCCTATTAAGCCAAAAGTCCCTAGGAAGTCTATAGCCTTGACAAATCTTCGGGACAAACACAGCACTCCAGCAGAAAACTTAAATGCTTGGAGAAGAAAGGGATCGACCCTCCGAGTGTTCCTTGTTCTGAGATCTCACATTGTTTAACTGATATTGTGGAACACATTCCCAAGCACTATAGCTGTTACTTTAGTGATTTCCAATCAACAACAAAAAAGTATGTCTATTCTATTAGACTCTGGAGCTACAGGAAATGTTGTTAGACCTGACCCTGGCTAGGGCAATGGGTGTTGCCTTACTCCCCAAGAAACGCCCTGATTCTGTTAGAGCAGTAGATGGATCCAAGCTTTCCTCTGGGCTCATTATTTATCATACTAATGATATTGTAATGGTGTGTGATAAGGGTAATTCAGAAATGATTTGTTTTGATTTGATTGACAGGCCTACATTTGGTGCCATTCTTGGGTTTCTCTGTGTCCTGACACCACTGTAGAACCACCCAATACTGCGGGAGCGAAGAATAATCCCACTCCTCCTCCTCAGCTCCGGTCGCCAACGCCTATCTTATATACCGGCGTCGGCGAACAAGAACCATGGAAGAAGGTGGGGGGAAAAACAAAACCAGGGGACCAGGTTTTGGATCAGCTCTGGTGGCGAGATATCTCTGTTGTCTGTGTTCTAGCGGGAACTCAGGGTAACCCTCTGCACAGACTTCAATGGCTAGAAATGGCTAGAAAGGGATTCGTAAGTATTATCCCAATCCGATGTCATCCAACAGGAAGGCGTAGGCCACAAGGTACACTGATCCAGGATTACTTCAAATTTATACTGTCCATAGGAATACCACCTCCTGGGTTCAAGATGAAAACAAGGACAGGGGAAAAAAGCCAAAGCACAAAAAAAACCTTTCCTAAGAGAGGAGAATATGGTTTGTTTCCATTCCCTTATAGGGTGCACCCATACTCCTAACAACTACTAAGTAAGGGGGAATTCATTAAATCATAAAAGTCTCCAGTAGACTGCTATCTAGGAGCAATGATCAGTGGGACAAGCGTAGAAAAAACGCAGCCGCGTTTTTCAACTCCGCTATATATGAGCCCATAGAGCAGGGGAAAAAAGGCAAAAATAAGTCACTGGGGGGAAAGAACGGCAGGCTACACTACCTGTACTCGTTCCCCAATCCGCAAAGGCATATGAACAGATGTCCACCACAATCGAATGTCCAGCTTGCAATCCAGAAGTTTACCAACAACCGACAAACGCCGGCGTTCAGTAATCCGAGAAATCCATCAGGCAACAGGAAGTCCTTGAAACAGGAAGTCAGGCAAAAGCAGAGGGTCCGGAGCACCAACACAGCACAGACCTTCCGGGTCACAGGACCGGGAAAGAAACCAAGCGCTGACTCAGTGCTATGGAGAGCGTTAAGTACCCCAAAATACCCCGCCCATTCCCAAGTACACGCCCAATCAAGCGCGCCTGGCAACACAAACGGGATAGGAAACAAAAACGGGACAAGTAACAGAGGTAAGAGCTAATTCCCAACACTCTGGCTTCAACGCCATAACCCTCATTTTGGTTGACAGTAGATTCAAGTTTTTGTTTGTTGGTATGTTATCAAGAAGCAGCAGACTCCTCTTTTTTATGCCATTTCCACTATAACTGACAGTTCAGCCCTGCCTGTCCAATATCTTGAATACAGGAATGTTTTTGATAAAGCAAAAGCTAAGGTTTAACCTCCTCATCATAGCTTTGAATGTAGGATAGATTTACTTCTGGGAGCAGAATTCCCTTCTAGTCGTATAGATGCTTTAACAGAACCAGAAACGGTGCATTTGAAAAAATATATTGCTGAGTTACTATCCTGTGGGTTCATACGTCATTCCTCCTTTCCAATTTCATCCCCTCTGTTTTTTGTCCCTTAAAAGAATGGATAATTGAGGGCCTGTATCGATTATAGAACCCTTAACATGGCCACCATAAAGAATAGATATTCTTTACCACTTATTCCTGTACTGCTTGATCAGGTGAAGAGTTCCACTATATATACAAAACTGGACCTTAGCTGGCCCATCATATGATCAGGATTCATGAGGGAGGCCTACTGTACCAAGCACGGTTTATTTGAATATTGCATAATGCCCTTTGGACTATGTAATGCTCCAGCAGCCTACCAATTTCTCATTAACGAGGTCTTGAAAGAATATCTGGATGTTTTTGTCATCATATATATCAATGATATTTTGATTTTTTCACAAACTGAAGAAGAACATGTAATCCACGTTAAAAAGTGTTGAAATGCCTATGACAGCATTATTTGTTTGCCAAGCTAGATAAAAGTGTCTTACACACCACTGAGTGGAGTTTCTTGGATTCATTCGCTCTCCATCAGACATTCATATAGATCCCAAGAAAACCGAGCCTATTCTGCAGTGGCACAGCCCTACGTCTGTCAAAGAAGTCCAATCATTTCTTGGTTTCACCAATTTTTATTGCTGATTCATTCCTCAGTTTTCAGACATTGTTACACAATTGCCAAACTGTTACGCAAAGGAAAACTTTTGCCTGGTCTGCAGATGCGGAGAATGCCTTTTTGTTTCTCAAAGAGCAGTTTAATACAGCCCCAATATTGAAACATGCTGACCCAACACACCCCCTATTTTCTCGAGGCAGAAGCCTCTCAATATGCTGTGGGTGGGGTCCTGTCTTGATGGCATTTATCATCAGGGAAAATGCATCCAATCGTCTTCTATGCCAAACAATTGTTGCCAGCTGAACAAAATTATACTATCACTGAGCAGGAATTGTTGGCTATTAAATTGGCATTTCAGGAACGGAGGCATTACCTTTTGGGCTCATGGCATACTATTACCATTTATTCTAATCACAAGAATTTACAGTTTTTTTAGATTTGCTCATGCTCTTACTCCTCGTCAGATGAGATGGGTTCTTTTTTCTTTAGTGAATACGATTTTGTGAGCATGTATAGACCCCTGGATAAACAGAGGAAGGCTGACGCCCTTACTTACCTAGGTACAGGAATCATGTCCCCGTCACAGACATGGACATACATCATTCCACAGGATAAAATTCTAGGGGGATGCCATAATATCATGGATGAGGAATGGCTAGCAGATCCTGTTAATAGCATAAAGGATAAGTACTATTATCATGCAGGTAGATTATAAATACCTACTCCTGAATTACAGCAAAGGGTGTTACACTGGTGTCATTTCACTCCTTTAGCGGGTCATCCAGGAGAGGAGAAGACAAAACAATTGTGTGCCTGTTGGTTTTAGTGGGAAGGCTTGTCAAGGGATGTACAAACCTTTGTCCAGACCTGTTCCCTTTGTGCCCATCAAAAGACACTTTCCCTACTGGTCTTTTACAGACACTAGATATTCAATCTACTCCATGGCAGTCCATCAGTATGGATTTTGTTACTGACCTGCCGTGAGTGAATGTGTTGACAACAGTCCAGGTAGTTGTTGATCTGTTGACCAAGATGGATCCTTTTATATCATTAAAAAAGGAGCGCACTGCAAGGAATTTATTGAAGTGTTTATCAACCAGATTATCCAATTACATGGGCTACTTTCTGTTGTTGCATTGTTTCAGACCGTGGCGCACAATTTATCTCCAAGTTTTGGCAAGGCGTCTGTTCTGCTTTACAGATTGATAATCGTTTGTCATCTGTCAACCATACACAAACTGATGGTGAAATGAAACGTACCGATCAGACACTGGAAAAATGCCTATGCTGTTTATTAAGCACCTGCACCAGTGAATGGGTACACGCATTGCCACTAGCTGAATTTGCACCTACTTAGCGACTAAAGTTTCTCCCTTTTATTTTTTGTTTGGATTTCATCCCAAGGTTCTTCCTTTGCATGTTCCCTCAGAGCTAACAGCAACCCCTGTAGTAAAAACACACCATGAAAACCTTGCCTAAAAATATGTACTAAAACAAACACAGAACTGCAGCAATATAAAACACAAATGAAAATAAAGGCAGATGAAAATCGACGTCCTGCTCCATCATATGCCATTGGAGATCAGGTGTAGTTAGCAACAAGAAATTTATGATTAAGTGGGCTGCGAAAATTGGAGCCTCATTATATTAGCACTTACACAATATCTAAGATCATTAATCCAGTAGCCCTGAAACTAAAATTACCAAGGGAATTACAAATTCATCCTGTTTTCCACACCTCCCTTTTGACCAATTTCACCATACTTCCTGTGCTGAACCCCCTCCACTGCCTGTATTTGTGAATTGGCATGTAGAGTTCGAGGTCCAAAGAATCATTGATTCTTAAAGACAAAATGGAAAACTTTATTACTTAGTAGATTGGGTGGGATATCCCCCTGAGGACAGAACATGGGAGCCTAGGGTGCATGTTCATGCCCACTCCCTATTCGTAGATTTCATGCAATGAACAGACAAACCTCAACCGGTGGGTCAGCCTTTGGGGGGGAAAACTGTTAGATTTTGCCCGACCTGCACATGCGTGGTGCGCGGGCCAGAGCGTAATCCTGAAGGAAGGACTACTTGAGTAGTTCTTCTGTGTGAGTGCCAAGTTCACGTTCTGGCATTGAGAGATCGCAGGCTCACGCGTGATCTCGCAGTCACCACAGACACGGCACAGTTTAAAGCCACGTCTTGTTAGAAGCCAGAGCTTGGCTTCTCGTCTGGCTTGTGAGGTTCCATGTCAAATCCTGCATCGTTTCTGGCAATATTACCCTTCTTGTTGGCCTCGCTCCTTGCATACTGTTACCAGAAACCTACCTGCACTAATTTGGCAGCACCTCCTTTCTTGTTGGCCCTGCTCCCTGCATCCATTTGTTTACTTACCTGTAGGTGGGGAAAGTCTCTCCTTCCTCTGCTGTCCCTGCTCCTGCCTTTGGAGTTTTTGGTTCGTTCTACGTACCTGGAGGCCCTAATCTGCGCTGCGTCACTTCCCTCTTGGATGCTTATGAAAAAAAGAAGATAAAAAAACATTTTGACAGGCACAGCATTGTAATTTTTAAATCAGATAGCCTATACATAGTTTCCTAACCTAAAATTACATTTTGAACTATTCATGCATTACAACGAATGATCTTTGCTTCTCCGCCCCCTTTTGATGGGTCGTAGGTCTCCCTTTGTGTACTACACATCAGGGAGTTTGGGTCTGTAATGAGCTACATAAAGCTACGGAAAAGAATGCTAATACCCCTGACTTACTGGTAACATAATAGTGAGTAACATGAGTTTACATCCCTCAAATCAGCCCAAGCGAGCACCTGACTAGCTCACACTGGAATAGAATCCTGGCAGAATCCTTCACTTGAGTTCCACCCCACTCTTGTGTTCCTACACATTCCCTGTCAGGCTAGCACAATGCACCAATACTCTTATCAAGGGTTTGTGTTGCCCTTGCCTCTAAGAATTGTTTTTGTGCAAGGAGGTGTCCCTTCCTGCAAAAAAACAATCCTGGGTCTTGTGTAATGTGGCACCATTACACCATGGCACAAAGGTGCCTGCATTGGCGCTAATCAGCACTTGGTGTGCCAGCGCAGCGAGTGAGCAGGAATGTGACATAGCTTGATAAATAAATATGTTGCTTTCCTGCCCTCTCCCATTGATGCAGCGCCATAAAGTTGTCTTGCTGCCCTGCGTGAAATTACGATAACTCTGAGCCCTGATGCACTCAGCAAAGTGTACAGATAAACCCTTTGTCAGGAATGGCTCTGTGATGGCCAACGTCCAAGGGTTTAGACTCAGCAATTGGTTCAAGGTCAGAAAATATCCTCGCTGGAGAAGGCAGTTACCCTTTTCACGACTTCTCCTGAAACTACTCTTAAGGATCCTTGATCGCCGAGAGGTCGCGGAATTCCAACATGGCCGCCGACCCAACTCTAATGCGGTTAGCATTCTATGCCACAACTATCTACAGGTTCCTCAAGGCTTGACAGCTCCAGCGCGAGCCTCGCTCTGCGCACTTCAACTGTAGCGGCTCCGAGGAAAGCAGCATCTCATCAGCGCGCCAGTTTCCTGACAGGAATTTTTCGGAGGAAGCTAACACCTCCATTTTGGTAACGTCTATTTTTGGTAGGCTGGTGTGCACACCGAGGAGTTCATTCTCCTCTTTCGAGAATTTGTTCGTCTTGAGTTTGCCTGGAAAATTCCATGAAGAGAACCCAGCGCAAAACTTCTGAAGAACAGTCAGTCAATTATCAAGACTTGTTTCTTGACATTTCCAAGTAAGGTTTTCTCTGTAATTTTTCCCTCAGAGTTCAACACATTTAGGAAAAGTCAAGTAAGGAAAAAAGACATTAATCCGTTCCATGCTCATGACGAGCTCAGCTCGTCATGTGTCACGCTGGGCGTGTGCTCATGACGAGCTGAGCTCGTCATGACCACGCCCGCGATTGGAATGTCCAGCACCTGGCTGGAATTCCTGCCGCAGGCAAGCGGTTAAGAGTGTAAATTTCCTAGTGATATCAGGAAGGAGACTTTGAAGATATTTCGTCTACTATTCTCCTTTTTGGATTTATTCTTCGCTGAATTATTCCCATTCAGAGTATTTCAACATCACTAAAGAGAGAGGCTAGTGCCTCATAGGTTCTAAGTATTGAAAGTGGATGTTTAAATCTAGAATTGCATTTAATTGTAAAATTGAAGTTGGTATGTTGTTTATGTTTAATGTCTTTTCTAGATGCCAGTCTTCAGCACAGCGTCCAGAAAGAATGAAGAACTAAAGGGCATAGTGAAGGCAGAGCAAGGAACCTGGGCAGTCTCTCTTTCTCATCCCATCTCCCCTTCCCCCTGTAGTGTGCTGGCAGGTGTTAAATCTTCCTGCCGGTAGACTTCGGTGGGCATAGGAGAAATACTCTTCTGCTCCTGTGGAATCAGTTGGCAGAAGGTTAGCATTCTGACAGATTGAAGTGCCAAAAAGGAAATATTCCTTCCACCCGAGCAGAATGGCTGAAGGGTTAGATTTGAAGGGATTAGCGACTATATTAGAAACTATGCAAAGACAATTAAATCAGACTGTAGAAGAAAATAAGAATCTACGAGCTAAGGTAGACAAACTCTCAGCAGGCTCTTCAGGGTTTTCTAAGGGAAATAAGGACGGTACCTCGACCACATCTCCCCAAGAATTGTCTACGCAGAATATCCATGCAGTTTCTCCCATAGTTCGATTAGCTTCGCCAGAGAGTTTCAGTGGAGACCCTCACAAGGCTCAGATTTTTTTGACCCAATGCTCACTACATTTCTTGTGCCGACCCATTATTTTTGAGAAAGATCAATCTAAGGTGGCCTTTGTACCGTCTTATCTGAGCGGTGATGCAGCTGCTTGGTCAATGCCTTTGGTTACTCAAAATGACCCTATCCTTTATGATTTTGAAAGATTCAAGTCAGAGTTTCTTCGGATTTTTGACAGAAGAGCAGTCACTCAGGTTTCAGATAACGAATTACTTGAGCTACGTCAAGGAAACAGAGATTTAATTTCATATTTAGAACAGTTCAACAAGTTGGTGGTGGAAACAAATTGGCCAGAGTCTAAAAGAGCAGCAATTTTTTACAGAGGTCTGAAGGACGAATTGAAAGATTTGTTGGCTCAAATACCCAATAGACTCACTGAAATTTCAGGACTCATAGACCTGGTTTTGCAGATGGATCAAAGGCTAAATGAACGGAAGTCGGAGAAGAAAAGAGACTTTCGTCCCCTTCCTCCGTGTTTTGATAAAATCTGAGGTAAGCAAACCCACTGAATCCAATGTGAGTGAAGAACCAATGTAAATTGGAAGCCTTAGAGGTCTGTTATCAAAGGAAGAGAAGGAGAAGCGAAGGTCAGGAAATCTCTGCATGTACTGTGGAAATACTGGACATTTTGTAAGAGAATGTCCTAAGAAACCAAAGTCTTCTCAGCCGTTAAAAGAGAGACCCCATCAGTAAAGGGAGTTGCTCTGATGGGTGTGAAGGAACGAAAGACAACTCCTGAATCTCAGCAAATTGCTAACACTCTACACGCTTCAGCCCCACATCTAACAGTTTCTTTGACGGCAAGATTTAATGAAGGGAAAGTCCAAGTGGTCTCTGTTATGATTGACTCCGGAGCCACTGGGAACTTTTGTGATATCAAGTACGCGAAAGAAATAGGCATTCGCTCTACCAAGAAGAAGATTTTCAAAGCAGTGCGGGCTGTTGATGGAACAAGTTTATCTTCTGGACCAATAACCGAAGAAACTGAGCTAATCGAGCTCACGGGTTTCAATGGTCATTGTGAAGAAATCAAATTCAATCTGATAGACACTCCTCAATTTCAGCTGATACTTGGACTACCTTGGCTTACGGAGCATAATCCAACAATTGATTGGGAAAAAAGAACTGTTAAGATGAACTCGAATTATTGACTGGAGAATTGTTTTCACTTAGCCCAGAAGGAGCAACGAGAGTCACAAACTAACCTCTTAGCTCAACTTCCTCAAACGATCAACTCAGTGACCACCACAGACATTCCTAGAGAATACCAAGAATTTAAGGAAGTCTTCAATGAGACAGCAGTCGAGAAACTACCACCACACAGACCGTATGACTGCAAGATTGATCTGGTACCAGGAGCAATATTGCCATGCAGTCGTATTTATGCTCTGACCGAAGCTGAGAACAAATATCTAAAGGGGTACTTGGATTAATACCTTGCAAAAGGATTCATTCGACCTTCTCAATCTCCTGTATCGTCTCCTTTGTTTTTTGTTCCTTAGAAGGATGGCAAACTTAGGACTTGTATTGATTACAGAGCATTAAATCAAGTCACCATCAAAAACTGTTACCCCTTCCCTTGATCTCAGTTTTACTGGATCAAGTGAAGAACACCAAAATATTCACTAAATTGGATCTTCCCGGAGCTTATCACTTGATTCGAATCGCCGAAGGAGACGAGTGGAAGACTGCCTTCTGTACACGTTTTGGGCTCTTTGAATATCAAGTAATGCCCTACGGATTGTGTAATGCCCCAGCGGCCTTTCAACATTTTGTTAACGATGTTCTGAGAGAATTTCTGGATCGAGTGGCAGTGGTTTATATCGATGACATGTTGATCTTTTCAGCAAACGAGTTGGAACATGTACAGCGTGTCAAGGCCATTCTGCAGAGGCTGAAGGAGCATCAGTTATATGTGAAACTCGAGAAATGTGCATTTCATGTGAAGGAAGTTGAATTCTTGGGGTTTGTCCTCACTCCCAATTGGATATCTATGGATCCATCTAAAATTCAAGTGATTCAAAATTGGCCTTACCCTAAATCTGTGAAGGAAGTGTAAAGCTTCATTGGCTTCGCCAATTTTTATCGACGATTTATTAATGATTTTTCCAAAAAGGTTGTACCCTTAACCGGCCTTTCGAAGAAAGGGGTTAAATTTCTATGGACCTCCGAGGCAGAAGAGGCCTTTAATTTTCTGAAAAAAGCCTTCACCACAGCTCCAATTTTGTTACATCCAAATCCTGAAGAACCCTTTTATGTTGAAGCCGACACTTCTGACCGAGCTATTGGTGGAATCCTTTCCCAACGGCACAAACTACAGGCCAACTACATCCAGTGGCTTTTCGTTCTCGAAAACTTACACCCCCGAGAACTGAATTACTCCATTGCTGATAAAGAATTGCTAGCAGTGAAAGATACGCTTCAGGATTGGAGGCATTATCTTTTGGGCGCTAAATATGTTGTGACTGTGTTCATGGACCATAAGAACTTACAATACTTGAAATCCGCCAAGACCTTGACTCCCCGGCAATTAAGATGGTCCCTATACTTTGCTGACTTTAACTTCGTGATTACTTACCGTCCAGGTTCATCCAATGGAAAGGCAGATGCTCTTTCAAGATTAAGTTCCGAAGGGATCCCAGAAAAGTCTGAAGTCTTACAAATCATTCCAAGTGAAAGGTTCGTTGGAACCACTGAGTATTCAAAGTTTGAAAATGGAATTCAAGAATCCTTATCTACTGCTGCAATGAAGAGATGGGCAGAAGAAGATGTAGATAGAGAAATAAGAAATAATCTACCCTATTTCAAGGAAGCCTTATATTTACCTACAACCAAGCTACAGGAGTTGGCCATGCAAACTCTGCACGATGATCCTTTGGCCGGACACAAGGGCATTAAGAAAACTACAGAGTTAATCAAGAGATTTTTTGTTGGCCTGTAATGAACCATCAGATAAGACAGTATGTTCTAAACTGTGAGAAATGTGTTAAAGGTAAGGTAACCCGACAGGCTCCTCAGGGACTGTTACAGCCACTACCTTCCGCCCCCTAGCCCTGGCACACTGTTTCCATGGACCCAATTGTTGACCTTCCATTTAGTAAGGGGTATAACACAATTCTAGTTTTTGTAGACACCTTTTCTAAAATGGGTCACTTCACTCCTTTAAAGACTATTCTCCGAGCACCAGAGTTAGCTCAGTTGTTTAGTCAACATGTAGTTCGACTCCATGGGTTACCAGTAGTAGTAATCTTAGACAGAGGAACTCAGTTTGTATCCCGTTTTTGGAGGGCCTTCATGACTCACCTTGGGGTTGACACAAGATTTTCTACCAGTTACCACCCTGAGACAGATGGTCAGACAGAAAGGGTTAATCAGGAGCTAGAGCAACACCTATGTTTATACTTGCAGGATCAGGAAGGGGAGTGGCCGGAGCCGGTTTGGACAGCAGAATTTGCCTATAATGGTGCAGTTCATTCCTCCACCGGTTACGCACCTTTCTATTTGAATTATGGAAAAAATCCGAATATATTTGTAGGTAAAAAGGATGGTTCAGTTCCAGCCGCAGAAAATCTAACTGAGAGACTCCAACTAGCTTATCAAATAGCTGGAAAAAAACTGAATGAGGCAAAAAACTTGTACAAGAAACAAGCAGACAAGAAAAGAAACCCAGTCCCCAGTATGTAAAGGGGGATAAGGTGTGGCTTTCCACGCGCCACTTGCATCTAAAGGGAAATAGGAAATTTCAACCCAGATTCCTAGGGCCTTTTGAGGTTATGAAAATGGTAAACCCAGTAGCAGTAAAATTGAAAATGCCCTCCTCTATGAAGATCCCTCCAGTTTTTCATGTGTCCCTAATAAAGAAAAGTCCTCCGAAACTGAGAATGAAAGAGTCTCCCCCAGCATTCAGGTGGGATCCGACAAAGAGTTTGAAATAAATAGAATCCTAGATTCCAAGATAGTGAAAGGTTGTTTGCTCTATCTGATTGACTGGAAAGAGTTTGGTCCAGAGGAGAGGTCATGGGAACCCTTTTCAAATGTCCATGCACCAAGACTGGTAAAAGAATTCCACAAAACCTTCCCAAAGAAGCCTCGTTTGGTGGGAATCTCTTTGGAGTGAGGTACTGTCAGAAATGGCTCTGTGATGGCCACCGTCCAAGGGCTTAGACTCAGCAAGGGTTTGTGTTGCCCTTGCCTCTAAGAATTGTTTTTGTGCAAGGAGGTGTCCCTTCCTGCAAAAAACAATCCTGGGTCTTCTGTAATGTGGCACCATTACACCATGGCACAAAGGTGCCTGCATTGGCGCTAATCAGCACTTGGTGCGCCAGCGCAGCGAGTGAGCAGGAATGTGACATAGCTTGATAAATAAATATGTTGCTTTCCTGCCCTCTCCCATTGATGCAGCACATAAAGTTGTCTTGCTGCCCTGCGTGAAATTACGATAACTCTGAGCCCTGATGCACTCAGCAAAGTGTACAGATAAACCCTTTGTCAGGAATGGCTCTGTGATGGCCAACGTCCAAGGGTTTAGACTCAGCAATTGGTGCAAGGTCAGAAAATATCCTCGCTGGAGAAGGCAGTTACCCTTTTCGCGACTTCTCCTGAAACTACTCTTAAGGATCCTTGATCGCCGAGAGGTCGCGGAATTCCAACATGGCAGCTGACCCAACTCTAATGCGGTTAGCGTTCTATGCCACAACTATCTACAGGTTCCTCAAGGCTTGACAGCTCCAGCTCGAGCCTCGCTCTGCGCACTTCAACTGTAGCGGCTCCGAGGAAAGCAGCATCTCATCAGCGCGCCAGTTTCCTGACAGGAATTTTTCGGAGGAAGCTAACTCCTCCTTTTTGGTAACGCCTATTTTTGGTAGGCTGGTGTACACACCGAGGAGTTCATTCTCCTCTTTTGAGAATTTGTTCGTCTTGAGTTTGCCTAGAAAATTCCGTGAAGAGAACCCAGCGCAAAACTTCTGAAGAACAGTCAGTCAATTTTCAAGACTTGTTTCTTGACATTTCCAAGTAAGGTTTTCTCTGTAATATTTCCCTCAGAGTTCAACGCATTTAGGAAAAGTCAAGTAAGGAAAAAAGATATTAAGACTGTAAATTTCCTAGTGATGTCAGGAAAGAGACTTTGAAGATATTTCATCTACTATTCTCCTTTTTGGATTTATTCTTCGCTGAACTATTCCCAATCAGAGTATTTCAACATCACTAAAGAGAGGCTAGTGCCTCATGGGTTCTAGGTATTGAAAGTGGATGTTTAAATCTAGAATTGCATTTAATTGTAAAATTGAAGTTGTATGTTGTTTATGTTTAATGTCTTTTCTAGATGCCAGTCTTCAGCACAGCGTCCAGAAAGAACGAAGAACTAAAGGGCATAGTGAAGGCAGAGCAAGGAACCTGGGCAGTCTCTTTTTCTCCTTCCATCTCCCCTTCCCCCTGTAGTGTGCTGGCAGGTGTTAAATCTTCCTGTTGGTAGACTTCGGTGGGCATAGGAGAGATACTCTTCTGCTCCTCTGGAATCAGTTGGCACAAGGTTAGCATTCTGACACCCTTGTGTATTACATCACATGCCCACTCCTTTTGGAACAACGACAGTGGGCGTAAGTGCAAGCACTCTCTGATGCAAAATGTGCATTTATTATTTTGAGTGGCACACACTAACATTAAAAAACCTCTTTCCTGAACATGGTACCATGCTCATAAATAAAATGTCCTTTTTGTACCAGAGGGCACATGTGACCACAATCATTGCTACAAACATATCTATATTTATATCTATATCTATATAAATGCATACATAACCACAATCAAATTAATTCACACCTGTAATTTACATTTTATAATAAATGAACACATTGACATTAAATATAAGTACATTTATATACACTTACTCATATACTAAATAATTCATATGCACACTTCATATTATTAACCGGTGTAAAATATATATTTATTTTTATAAATACAAAAAAGATGTATATATATATATATATATATATATATATATATATATATATATTATCTACTGGCGGTCGCCAGTAGATAGTTATAGTTAGGACCTATTTTCCATAGGAAATCCGCAACATTCTATTTGAAATAACTCTTGCGTCGGTTGAGGAATCTTCGCGAAATTTTCAAACTTTATGGCCCGCTCCGGTCCGCTCCTACCCTGAAAGATTTGGGGTGATTCGTCAAGCGGGGGCTGAGAAAAAAGGGGGGTCCAAAACGTGTTTTCCCCATTCATTTTCCCATAGGAAACTTTAGCCACGGCTACAGCCCGAACTGCTGAACGGAATTACACAAAATTTGGCAAAGAGGTAGTTCTTGGTTCAGAAAGAACCCTTTTTGTTAAATGGTGTAAATCCGTTCAGTAGTTGCGGAGAAATTAAAAAGATAAGAGTCAAAAATCAATTTCCCATAGGAAACTTTATGCAAGGCTACAGCCCGAACTGCTGAACGGAATTACACCAAATTTGGCAAAGAGGTAGTTCTTGGTTCAGAAAGAACCCTTTTGTTAAATGGTGTAAATCCGTTCAGTAGTTGCTGAGAAAATCAAAAGTAAAAACACATATATATCTGGGCGGAGCCTAACCACACATGTCATCGTGAGATCTGATTGGCTGTCATCACTTCATCCTGGAATTGCTGGCAGCCATCTTGGGACCAATATAAATGATAGTACCCCATTGAAATGCATTGTAGTGAATCGAAGATTTTGAGGGTTACCAAAAGGAGAACTATAAAGGGTGATAACAGACTTTAGTTACATTAGAATTCATTTGTTGATGGTACCATACTAATTTCAGGAATTGTGGTGTGTTCTAAGGTGATTTTACCCTGTGAAAAACCTTCTGCAGGGATATCATGAATCATGTTTGAGAGAAAACTATTTTCACATGCTTGTCCCATAGAGTTTTGGAAGGTGCTCCAGAAGCTAAAATGAGAGCATATTTTCTGTAAATTCACATTATCTTTCTCAGTCATGTGAGAATGAAGTCTGACATTCTCAGTAAAACATGTACATCCAACAAGGGCAGAGACTGTCAGTTGATTCCTTTGTGTTCTACTGCAGCTTCCCAGAGTGTTCTAAAGAACAACTAGAGTGCTAACAGCCTTACTTATGACAAAAGTATGGCACACCTGAAGCCATCTTGATTGGAATAAACTGGTAACACTTAAAACATTTAATTTAAAAAGGAACAAAATGAGGGGTTCATTTTGCCATAGAAATTATGGTTAGTGCTGTAGAAAGAAAAATTAGGACATGTTTTAAGTGAGATCTCAAATATCTTCCTGTTATATTTCAACAGGAGCAGCCTGTCAGTTGATGCCTTTGTGTTCTACTGCAGCTTCCCAGAGTGTTCTAAAGAACAACTAGAGTGCTAACAGCCTTACTTATGACAAAAGTATGGCACACGTGAAGCCATCTTGATTGGAATAAACTGGTAACACTTAAAACATTTAATTTGAAAAGGAACAAAATGAGGGGGTTCATTTTGCCATAGAAATTATGGTTAGTGCTGCAAAAGAAAATTTAGTGCATGTTTTAAGTGAGATCTCAAATCCTCTTCTATTTCATTAGAAAATTCTGACATGCAGACTGAAACAATCACTTTCAATACCAGCAGTAGACTTCCAGTTAACTCCTTGGTGAGCAGTAGCTTTACTACAGTGATCTAATGAACAACTAGAGTGCTAACATTCTGAATTTATGGCAAATGTGTGACACATCTGAATGCCTTCTTGATGGAATCAAAGTAAAAACTGAAAGCATTTCCTACTGAGGAGACTGCAGTAAATGAGGAAATTAGGAAACTTCATAACAAAGAAGTCTTCCAAGATGGCCACCAGTGAAAAAGAGCCCAAATGTAGCACAAATATTACCCAGATGTAGCCAACATATAGCCCAATGACAAAAGTGTGCAAAACACTTTATTTTTAGATTTTTGCAGTTTTATGTAGTGCAGACTGGTCAGGTATTGGAGCGGTGCATCTTAAAACATGACCCCCTACACTACAAAAACACCACTGCACTACCTTAAACCCTAAAACACTACCCCCAGCACGACCCCTACACTACCCAAACACCACTGCACTAACCTAAACCCTAAAACACAACCCCCAGCATGACCCCCTACACTACACAAACACCACTGCACTACCTTAAACCCTAAAACACTACCCCCAGCACGACCCCATACACTACCCAAACACCACTGCACTAACCTAAATCCTAAAACACTACCCCCAGCACGACCCCTACACTACCCAAACACCACTGCACTACCCTAAAACATGACCCCCTACACTACACAAACACCACTGCACTACCCTAAACCTAAAACACTACCCCCAGCATGACCCCCTACACTACACAAGCACCACTGCACTACCCTAAACCCTAAAACACTACCCCCAGCACGACCCCCTACACTGCCCGAACACCACTGCACTGCCCTAAACCCTGAAACACCAGCCCCTGCACGACCCCCTACACTGCCCGAACACCACTGCACTGCCCTAAACCCTGAAACACCAACCCTAGCACGACCCCTACACTGCCCGAACACCACTGCACTGCCCTAAACCCTGAAACACCACCCCTTCACGACCCCCTACACTGCCCGAACACCACTGCACTGCCCTAAACCCTGAAACACCACCCCCAGCACGCCCCTACACTGCCCGAACACCACTGCACTGCCCTAAACCCTGAAACACTACCCCCAGCAAGACCTCCTACACTGCCCGAACACCACTGCACTGCCCTAAACCCTGAAACATCACCCCCAGCAAGACCCCCTACTCTGCCCGAACACCACTGCCCTAAACCCTGAAACACCACCCCCAGCACGACCCCCTACACTGCCCGAACACCACTGCACTGCCCTAAACCCTGAAACACCACCCCCAGCACGACCCCCTACACTGCCCGAACACCACTGCACTGCCCTAAACCCTGAAACACCACCCCCTGCACGACCCCTACACTGCCCGAACACTACTGCACTGCCCTAAACCCTGAAACACCATCCCCAGCACGACCCCTACACTGCACGAACACCACTGCACTGCCCTAAACCCTGAAACACTACCCCCAGCAAGACCCCCTACACTGCCCGAACACCACTGCACTGCCCTAAACCCTGAAACATCACCACCAGCAAGACCCCTACACTGCCCGAACACCACTGCCCTAAACCCTGAAACACCACCCCCAGCAAGACCCCCTACACTGCCCGAACACCACTGCACTGCCCTAAACCCTGAAACACCAGCCCCAGCACGACCCCTACACTGCCCGAACACCACTGCACTGCCCTAAACCCTGAAACACCACCCCTGCACGACCCCTACACTGCCCGAACACCACTGCACTGCCCTAAACCCTGAAACACCACCCCCAGCACGACCCCCTACACTGCCCGAACACCACTGCACTGCCCTAAACCCTGAAACACCACCCCCTGCACGATCCCCTACACTGCCCGAACACTACTGCACTGCCCTAAACCCTGAAACATCACCCCCAGCACGACCCCCTATACCGCACGAACACCACTGCACTGCCCTAAACCCCGAAACACTACCCCCAGCAAGACCCCCTACACTGCCCGAACACCACTGCACTGCCCTAAACCCTGAAACATCACCCCCAGCAAGACCCCCTACATTGCCCGAACACCACTGCCCTAAACCCTGAAACACCACCCCCAGCAAGACCCCCTACACTGCCCGAACACCACTGCACTGCCCTAAACCCTGAAACACCACCCCCTGCATGACCCCTACACTGCCCGAACACCACTGCACTGCCCTAAACCCTGAAACACCACCCCTCAGCACGACACCCTACACTGCCCGAACACCACTGCACTGCCCTAAACCCTGAAACACCACCCCCAGCACGACCCCCTACACTGCCCGAACACCACTGCACTGCCCTAAACCCTGAAACACCACCCCCTGCATGACCTCCTACACTGCCGGAACACCACTGCACTGCCCTAAACCCTGAAACACCACCCCCATCACGACCCCTACACTGCCCAAACACCACTGCACTGCCCTAAACCCTGAAACATCAACCCCAGCAAGACCCCTACACTGCCTGAACACCACTGCCCTAAACCCTGAAACACCACCCCCTACACTGCACGAACACCACTGCACTGCCCTAAACCGTGAAACACCACCTCCAGCAAAACCCCCTACACTGCCTGAACACCTTTGCTCTGCCCTAAATCCTGAAACACTAGCCCCAGCACGACCCCCTACACTGCCCGAACACCACTGCACTACCCTGAAACACCACCCCCAGCACAACCCCCTACACTGCCCGAAGACCACTGCACTGCCCTAAACCCTGAAACACCAGCCCCAGCAAGACCCCTACACTGCCCGAACACCACTGCACTGCCCTAAACCCTGAAACACCAGCCCCAGCACGACCACCTACACTGCCCGAACACCACTGCACTGCCCTAAACCCTGAAACACCAGCCCCAGCACAACCCCTACACTGCCCGAACACCACTGCACTGCCCTAAACCCTGAAACACCAGCCCCAGCACGACCCCCTACACTGCCCGAACACCACTGTTCTGCCCTAAACCCTGAAACACCAGCCCCAGCACGACCCCCTACACTGCCCGAACACCACTGCACTGCCCTAAACCCTGAAACACCACCCCCTGCATGACCCCCTACACTGCCCGAACACCACTGCACTGCCCTAAACCCTGAAACACCACCCCCTGCACCACCCCTACACTGCCCGAACACCACTGCACTGCCCTAAACCCTGAAACACCACCCCAGCACGACCCCTTTACTGCTCGAACACCACTGCACTGCCCCAAACCCTGAAACACCACCCCCAGCACGACCCCCTACACTGCCCGAACACCACTTCCCTAAACCCTGAAACACCACCCCCTCACGACCCCTACACTGCCCGAACACCACTACACTGCCCTAAACCCTGAAACACCACCCCCTACACTGCCCGAACACCACTGCACTGCCCTAAACCCTTAAACACCACCCCCAGCACGACCCCTACACTGCCCGAACACCACTGCACTGCCCTAAACCCTAAAACACCACCCCAGCATTACCCCCTACACTGCCCAAACACCACTGCACTGCCCTAAACCCTAGAACACTACCCCAGCACGACCCCCTACACTACCCAAACACCACTGCACTACCCTAAACCCTAAAATACTACCCCCAGCACAACCCCTACACTACCCGAACACGACTGCACTGCCCTAAACCCTCAAACACTCCCCCAGCACGACCCCTACACTACCCGAACACCACTGCACTGCCCTAAACCCTAAAACACTCCCCCAGCACGACCCCCTACACTACCCGAACACCACTGCACTGCCCTAAACCCTAAAACACTCCCCCAGCACGACCCCCTACACTACCCAAACACCACTGCACTGCCCTAAACCCTAAAACACTACCCCCCGCATGACCCCTACACTACCCAAACACCAATGCACTACCCTAATCCCTAAAACACTACCCCCGCATGACCCCTACACTACCCTAAACCCTAAAACACTACCCCTGCACAACTCCCTACACTACCCAAAGACCACTGCACTACCCTAAACCCTAAAACACAACCTCCTACACTACACAAACACCACTGCACTACCTAAACCCTAAAACACTACCCACTACACAAACACAACTGCACTACCCTAAACCCTAAAAAACTACCCCCAGCACGAACCACTACACTACCCAAACACCACTGCACTACCCTAAACCCTAAAAAACTACCCCCAGCAGTACCCCTACACTACCCAAACACCACTGCACTACCCTAAACCCTAAAACACTACCCCCAGCAGTACCCCTACACTACCCAAACACCACTGCACTACCCTAAATCACTACCCCCAGCACGACCCCCTACAGTACCCAAACACCACTGCACTACCCTAAACCCTAAAACACTACCCCCAGCACGACCCCTACACTACCCAAACACCACTGCACTACCCTAAACCCTAAAACACTCCCCCAGCACGACTCCCTACACTACCCAAACACCACTGCACTACCCTAAACCCTAAATCTACCCCCAGCATGACCCCCTACACTACACAAACACCACTGCACTACCCTAAACCCTAAAACACTACCCCCAGCACGACCCTCTTCACTACCTAAACACAACTGCACAATTTGTTACAGGCGTTGCAACGCAGGCCTGTGGTGCTTACTGGAAGTACCTAGTGGGCTAGTTGGGCCCCAGGGACCCTCAGGATTCAAGGTGACCTAATCCCCAACTTAAAACGCACCACGGGGCGCGTTTGCACAGTGGTGAAGGGAGGGGCGGGGCCTCCAGGTGACATGTGCGCAAACACGCCCTGTGGTGCGTTTTAAGTTGGGGAATTAATTCCTTTGAATCCTGAGGGACCCTGGAGGCCAACTAGCCCACCAGGTACCTTCAGTAAACACAACAGAGTTGCGTTGCAGAGAGGTGAAAAAGGTGCGTGGCCTCGGAGCAGCCTCTCTGCAACTCAGCTCTGTGGTCCTAACTGTAGGTACCTGGGAGGCTAGTTGGGCCCCAGGGACCCTCAGAATTCAAGGGACTTAATCCCGCAACTTAAAAGCGCGCCACGGGTGCGTTTTCACACATGTCACCTCAGGCCCCCCTCCCTTCACCACTGTGCAAACGCGCCCTGTAGCGCGTTTTAAGAGGTAGTTTTAATCCCCCTGCCCTATTATGTACTAGGGACTTGCAGAGGAGGTCATGCTAATCACAGGGGTACCCCAACGCATAGTGTTCCCTAGTGTATGTAGGTGTTTTCACTGTATTCTAAGTGTCTTTTAGCATAGCACTGGCTCTGGTTAGTCAGAGTCAGTTACCACCAGTACCCGTCTGAAAAGGTTGTGGGCACAGCATGATTTAGCAACAAGGCCTCTTTCTGCTCCTCTGTTGGTTCTTTCTGCACATCTTTTGCTTCTTTCTGTGCGTTTTTTCTTCTTTCTTCACATGTCCTACCTCTGTAGGCATAGTTAGAAACTAGCATTTAAAAAAACCTTTGAAATTCACTTAAAAAATCATAGGTTTCAGGCACGTTATCGTTAGAAATTAGCATTTAAAAACCTTTGAAATTCACTGAAAAAACCATAGGTTTCAGACACGTTATAGTTAGAAATTAGCATTTAAAATTTAAAAAACCTTTGAAATTCACTGAAAAAACCATAGGTTTTAGGGACAGTTATAGTTAGTTGGACATTTCACTCGTACAAAACCATAGAAATTCCCCCGTTATAGTTAGTTCAGCTAACTATAACTCGCGCCCGCAATGCACTGCTGATGACGTCACATATTACATCACTCATGACATGGTCAGTGACATCACTGATGACATCACTGATGACATCTCAAATGACATCACTGATGACATCATCCATGTGATAATTTCATGCATCTTCTCACACCCTAATATAACTTTTGATACACCCACTCTAAATTACAGACTGCCATTCTCAAAACCATAGACACTCCAACACCAAAACGACATACCCACTCACTGATTCTTAGGTCTACACACACATCCACTCACTCACCCGTACAGTCACTCATACTTAGTCACTCAGTACAGGACTATCATATGCACTCATACACCTATATAAACACTCACACACCGCCACTCATCCATAGAGGTACTCACACACCTAGTCAGTCATGCAAAAAACTTAATCACACACCCATTTACTCACCTATACAGTTATACACACACCAGCTCACTTACTCATACAAATACTAGCACATTCTTACGCTCTTATACAATCACTGATACAAGTACACACTCATCCATACAGCCACTCTCACAATCACACACTCTCACTTATAGCCATTTATATACTCCAACACACATATATACTGCCTTTCACATATGTAGTTACTCACACATGTACCACTGAGATATACATTCAATCACTAACACACCCATACACACACTCACCCACCCATACAGTCCATCACAGATGCACTCAGTGAATCACCAACTCACACATCTATGCACAGAGTCACACACACCCCACCCACACAAACACTCAGGCACCCATACAGATACTCAGACAATCAATCAATAACCCATGTAGACACTCATGTAGCTATTCAGAAAGCCATGCAGCCGCTTACAAACCAACAGACAGACGGATACAGACATTCACACAGTTTAGTCACTAACCCATGCATTCAGTAAGATACATTTAATCACTCACTTGTAGAGTCAGTCACTCACGTACTAAATCATCCATTCAGACACTTATACACCCACTCATTCTTCAATACGCCTTTCCCTATATATATTAAACATATTTAAACTTTACAGAAACACACAGTCACTGGATGATGTCATCAGTGATGTCATCAGTGATGACATTTGAGATGTCATCAGTGATGTCATCAGTGATGTCACTGACCATGTCATGAGTGATGTAATATGTGACGTCATCAGCAGTGCATTGCGGGCGCGAGTTATAGTTAGCTGAACTAACTATAACGGGGGAATTTCTATGGTTTTGTACGAGTGAAATGTCCAACTAACTATAACTGTCCCTAAAACCTATGGTTTTTTCAGTGAATATATATATATATATATATGTGTGTGTGTATATAAATAATAATGGAACCTTACTTACCAATAATCATGCTGTTTGAAAAAAAACCCATCAAATTTTAAGAAAAGACGAATATTACTCACCGAGCCCGCAACCTCGATGCCTAGCAGGTCGATCAGGTCCTGTTCCCTTTCTAGGATGTTCGCCCAGTGGTGCGTCAGAGCACCCACTGCTCCCACAGGGCATAACCCTTACCGGGCCTGTCGCCTGCTGCCAGCATGCGGGGAAGGTGGCGCTGCACCCAGACAATTAGTGCTCCCACCTCTGCTTTGCTGAAGATGGGATGGGGCCGCACCCTGCCCACTCCTGTTGCTCATTGGGGGTTTGGGTGGTGCTGCCTGCTTGTTCTGTCAGTGACGGGACAGGAGGGAGTTGGACTGGGAAGGAAACAGGAGCACAGACAGAGAGGTCAGGCCAGGAAAGGAAAACACAAGCATGAAAATACTCGCAGGGAAAGCCAAACAGTACTAAAAATAAGTAGCGAAAAGGTAGAATTGGGAAGTGGTTGATCAGATGGGGTGGATTAGGTCGGATTGGAGTTGGGAAATAGAAGGGAGAAAGGCAGGCACGAGCAGGCAAAACAAAATGGCCGTGCGCTTGCGCACCGCGTTCTGCAGTCCTGCTGATTTTTCAGCACAGAACAAGCTACTGACATAAAATCGCTGCGCGAGCAGTGTGACTTGCATTTTCCACCTGTTCCCAGAACTCTGAGAAATCTCACAGAGTTTTTATGTAACTGTAAATTCTGTGAGTTCCGCTCACCCTTAGTGTTTTCCCCACCACTGGAGGAGCACTTTAGGTTTCACTCTTCTTTTTGGCTGATTGAGCGTATCCTTCCCGTACTGATATCAGGGAACTATTTTTCTTTTCGCATGCTTCCCTGGCATTTTAGCACTTGATAGGGGTGCGTATTCTGCTTCTGCCCTCTCATACTCTCACTCTTTTACTCTCTCTCACTCTCCCTTCATTCTCCTCACCTTGTAATCCTCATATTTTTCCTCACCTCCATATCTCTTTTCCTCCCCTTTCTGTGCCAACACTGAGCACTGCTGCTGCACAGTGTCTCTCTCTCTCCCCTCCCAGACTCTTCATCCCTCTACTTCCCTAAAGCACCCAAATGCCGACTCTCTGCAGGTTGTTGCTCCTGCTTTTTGTTTAACTAGTGCTTGCAGAATTGCATCAAAACACTGGCAAAGCCAATACCGGTGGGCAACTGACTTTGACAGTTATTTTTAATACTTCCAAGGTAGCCAGCACATAGCATCTAGACATAAAAGATCAGCAATCTTTTGGAATTATATAATAATATTATTGTGTATACTTAAGGTAATACCATTCCAAGACTGCTGGTACATTACGTCTGCCTGCAACATGATGGCCATCTTGAATACACACAAAATAACTATCCAAAATGGCTGCCTAGTACTATTGGCTTTGCTATTGCTTGTGCCACAATCCTACAAGTATTAGCAAAGTGAAAAAGCATTGACAAAAGTGAGATTGGTTGCCTTTGCCAATGTCTGTTTTATTTGGATGGGGGGGGGAGGAATTAAATGTTGAGGGTGATAGGGGTGGGTGATAGGTCACCAAGTATGTTTGTTTTTCCCCCCCAATATTTGGGAGGGAGAGAAGCGGGCATTACTAAGTGTTGTGTGGGAGGGTGCCGGGGTGCTGTAGTTGTTTATGCTTTGGATGGGAGAGAGGCAGTAGGGGCCGTAGCAGGGCACAAGGTGTAATACAGGGAGAGGGCTGAATCAGGTGGGACCATGTTTTGTTTGGCTCTGTGGGAGAGGTAATACTAGACGTAAAATTGTATAGTGGTAACGTTTTTTAAAAAGGGTATTGTTTTTACCTCAAGGTTCCGAGTGGCATTAGAGAAATTCGAGCTTCTCTCATTGTCTGGAGCGTCTCACTCAGGACCTATCAGTGAAAAACATCCCCATTATTCATAGTTTCCTTTTCATAATCCTACATATGCTTAATATCTTTAAGCCTTGCACGTTTCCAGCACTAACTCTGGCCAGCATTGAATATGTGTTACTCACTGTTATAATTTCGACCTACATAAATGATGACTTTTCCAAGGTGGAAGTCTACTGTACGCCAGATAAACGCTTAATGAATGTCCCCTTAGTGTCTCTACCACTATGGAACACATCTAGCAGATCTTTAGTTACAAGGCGCTATTACAGGATTTTCAATGTTACTTATTTCAAAGGCCTTGGGTACAGTTTAATATATTCCCATCTGGACTGCTCCTTTTATTATTACATGGGACATGGGGTGACTCACATCTCCCACAAAGGCTTAGCTTTGTGTTATTTGACACAACTCGGTTAAGCATCACACATTCTTTCTGCCTCCTCAAGACATCAGTTTCCAGTCACATCCATACTTTGCTAAAGGTGATACATTTCTCTCCCTCTCTAGTTTCGTGGCTGAAATCCCTTCAAAAAGTGCTCCTTTGGATGCACGCAGTTATGCTGCTCCAGGGACCACTTTGGTGAACACATTATGAAATTATGAATTTCATTTTCCATATCCACAGTTCCTCAAATATATAAGCATTGCTCTGTGTCACAGGAGCTGAGTGCGATGTGTTTCGGGATATTTAGATGAGGCTGCTTGTTTAGTACACGTAGAACCAATTAAAAAGATTTAATCAAAGTGTGGTTGAGGGGCACGACCGCCTTCTTTTCATCTCTTTGAACAGTTTATACATCGAATGCTTACGTAATTGTTCTCAAAGCCAGTTTGTGTAACATAAACATCAAAAACTGTTGCACTAATGTGGGCACTTAGTCCTGAAGTAATATATCTGTAACTTACAGCATGTCCGCTTCCTGCTGTGGCTATTTCATCTGAAACAGAAAGGGGCAGTTTTATATCTCCAGGGATCTAACTTGGCATGCAGTCACTGCACTGAAGATAGGTGGATGATCCTATCTACTCGGTTGTTCCTGTACCAAAATGCTGCTCATCTGAGAACTTCTCACCTCAGAGGAAATAGATAAAAACGAGCAACAGGTCTAGGCTCTAATAGGCCGAGCTACTGACTTTGCCAATGCTTTTGGCAAATGGTTTCTAAAAGTGGGAGTCAAGACGCACTCACATGCATGGTTGCCAACCTTGGAATGGGTTTCCTATTACAGAAAACCCACTCCCCAGAGTCAGACTGCAAGAGAGAATGGAGGGGGGCGGGGGGGGATGGGGATGGAGGGAATGGAGGGAAAGTGAGAAATAGAAAGATAAGAAGAGAGGGAGAGAAGAGCGGAGAGAAAGAATGGGGTGGAGAGAGGCAGAGTGAGAATGGGGAAAAGAGCGAGAAACATAATGTAGAGGAGAGAGAGAGAAAAATGGATGGGAGTTAAGGATACAAACAAAGGAGAGCGAGAATATACATAATATAAAATACTACAACTGAAGTTGCGTAAGTGCACACATAGTAGGACCAGATTTCACAACAGGCACTATAAAGAGCTGACAAGGGGGGGGCTACAATTTGGGGAGCTCCACATATAGCATTTTCCATTGTGAAACGCTTTCCTGGGTTATCACAGACAACACGTCTCGCGCATTTCAAGTGACAATATCACTGATTAATCAGAGAATCAGCTGTCAAACTAAACATTCTCATGCAACATCAACACTGTGACTGGGAGGCAGATTTGTCCCTGTTTGTGAGCGCCAAGGAGTCCTCAGAGTGTGTCTAGGGACACACTTTTGTCCTGTTTTCAATAAGGGAGGAAGTGCCTGTAAGACTGGAATGACTAACTTTATCTTGGCCGAGCAATTCCTATGGTTGGAGCCAGAGGTTAATTCACAGGCTTGAGTGGGCTCAGGAGCAGGGAATCTGGGAAGGCAATGCCATTCTACTTCAACTCGTGGCTCAGTTGGCAGGCTGCGGGTGAGAGATGGGCGTGCCACTGCCAAGTCTTGACTCACCAGGTCTAGTACTACCGGCCCTGACTGTGCACTGCTGCACACCACTGCATGCCCACCCTGGTGGTCTTGTTGCATGCAGGGGGTCAGCTTTGTGAACCATCTGTCTGAGTCTGCAGTCTGCACCCAGCACAGCCCTGCTCCCTGCTGTCCTCCACGTGGTGCCCTGGGGTTGTTAACGTGGCATTAGGCTAGTGCCAGCCTGTGAGGTCGGGGTCTTTCTGGCCTCTGATGCCTATAGCAGTCCTTAGCCGCACAGTGAGGTAGGAAGATGGGAGTGCAACCTAGTGTGGTTTCGGTGCTGCACCTGTAGGGTAAGTAGTGCTCTTTTGCAGCACCAGACAAGTCCGGGGTTCCGACAACTGATCCACGCAGTGACATCATGTAATTGGGACTGTTGGGGGAGGCCTAGAGTGAAGGGCTGAAGGTTGTGTGACATCAATTGTTGTGGCTTCATTAATATGCTAATTAGGTATTGATATTGATAAATTTATAAATTGCTTGAATGCCCTTCGGCGTCTTGGCCCTGGCGTCTGTAAATCCAGAAAAAACAGATCTATATAAAATGGAAAGGTGGTATTAAAAACAAATTTGAAAAGAGACATGTTTTAAGTTGTTTCCTAAACTGCAAAAGGGTAGCTGAAGCTTTGAGGTACAAGGGATTCGTATTCCACAATTTAATGGTGACATCTGAAAGACTTGTCCCTCCCCAAGCTGCTCTCCTTGTTTTTGATCTTGCCATTGACTTAGTAGACCTATATCGGGTGGGGTCTTCTGGGAATGTACCAGCAGAAAACATTTCTCAAGTAGAGTGGGCCTTAATCCTGAAGTGCTTTGTAAGCCAAATACAGCGCTTTAAAAGCCATTTTTTCCCCAAATGAAAGCCAATTAAGCTGCTCGACGGTTTGGGAGACTGGTGCATGTTTTTGGGATTTTCATCAGCAAACAAATGGCTATATTTTGGAGTGTCTGCAGTTTATTCGTGTCTTTTCTGAATACCCATATAAAGGGCATTACAGTAATCAATCTTAGCAAGAACTATGGTAGTGATTACTGAGTTTTGTAAATCAAAAGTGATGAACTGTAGTATCTTTCTCAGTGTTCTTAAAAGATAAAAGCAAGATGATGTGGTTTGATTTATCTGGTCTGAAAAAGTAAGTTTACTATCAAAAATGGTCCCCAGATTTCTCACCTTAGAGACTGGGGGAGGGAGATGGCCTAAGTCCTGAGGCCACCAAGTAGGATTCCAGAATATTGTGTCTTTTCCTAAAAGCAGGATTTGTGTCTTTTCAGAGTTTAACTTAAGACAGTTGTTTCCCATCTATCTCACAACTTCACACATACATGTTCTGAAATGACTGGCAACCTCCAATGGATCTCCTGAGATTTAAACTACAATCTGCATACCATCTGCATATGATACGGTGGAGAAACCAAACGATCTAATCAGTTTGGCCAATGGTGCTTCATATACATTAAAGAGGTTCGGATTCAGGGAAGATCCCTGAGGGGCCCCGCAAGGCAGCGTAAAAGATGTAGAAGTAAAGCCTCCGAAAGTCACTGTCTGTTCTCTATTTGAGAGAAAAGATGTCAACAATTTGCATGCTGATCCAACAACACCTATGCTTTCCAGCCGTTTGTTAAGCACTGTATGGGAGACAGTGTTGAAAGCGGCAGATAGGTCTAGTAAGGTCAATGCCACTTTCCCTCCACTGTCCAGGATCATTCTGATTTCTTCCACAGCCACGACCAGTGCTGACTCTGTACTGTGCTTTTTCCTGAAACCATACTGCCAGTGACGGCTGGTGACATTTGAAAGTGGTGTGGCGTAAAACAATTGTCGTACTTCACTGCGGCGAGCGAGCCTGAATCACCTACGGGGCGTTCAGGGGGTCCTCCCCCCGAGAAAATTTTGAAAAAAGAGTGGGCAAATGGTGCATTTTCAAGCAAACCAGAAGGTGTGGAGAACAGCCCTGGAATGCTTTCTACCCAGAACTCAGGATCCTTCCCACCTGACAGTGCCAAAGGAAAAAATGAAAACCTGCCTCTTCAAAGAGGCTTTTCTAGCCCTCTACAAAACTCACAGGATGCCTCCCATCCCATGCAAAGAAAAAGTCCCTGAAAAATTTTAAAGTGCCGCAGAGGAGCTCTGTGAACTGAGTAAAGAACAAGTGACCTGAGCCTGTCATATTTTTCTCATCCTGTGCGTATGTAGGGGTTTTGGTTACACATGAAATACACCTAGACTCAATATCCAAAACAGCATTACAAAGTGGCCACCAGCCAAAAGTCAGTGCACAACAATTCAATTAAATACATAAATAAATTAAGTGAGAGAGATCCCGCTTAAGCGCAGCGACTGATGCAAGGATAAGACCACCACTCTGATCATCTGCCCTCAGTACCCCTCTTCCATCTCATGTGCACAGGGCTCTCTGCCATCAGTACCCCTCTTCCATCTCTCCCATGCACAGGGCTCTCTGCCCTCAGTACCCCTCTTCCATCCCTCCTGTAAGGGTGACCAGATGACTCCCTGTCAACGGGACACCAGTTTTCCAGTCCTGGGATTTAATTTAAGAAATAGGTGCGTTCTGGAAAGGAGAAGATAGTGCTATTGGCTTAATGGAGTCAAACCTAACACCCGATTAAATTAATTACGGATTAAAGGACAGCAGAAGATTCGAAAACGTGACATGGAGCCATATGTACATTCTAACTGGAGGGATGCAAAAACATAGAAGAGTCTTCGTCTCAGCTCACTTTCTATTCGGTATGTGTCAAACGTGTACTATGTTATCAACAAGCACAGCGCTTTTTAACTTTATTGTGAGTGTATATTCAGCAAGCTGCGCTGCAAAGTCTCCAGAGAATCGAGCGGATTCAAGTGTATATTTATAACAGCTGCAGGCTGTGTGTACGGGATGGAATAAAGAAGCGATATTTGTGTAATAAATGGCATGAAATCCATAATATGGCTGCACGTGAGCAACGCACATAGAGTCCTCACTTACTAGGAAAGAGCAGAGACAATGCACAGAACAGCATAAAAAACAGGGACCGGCACAGCTGAAAACAGAAGTTTGAAAATGCTCCCCTGGAAATCGAAAGAGTTCTTACTTTCCACTCCTCACAGACCACTCACAACTCACCCAGCAGCAGGACCCTCCCAGGAGTTATGTAACAGTGCACAGAAGCCTGCCACTAAACCACGAGGCTACAGGGAAGACAATACATAAAGGCACGGATAGGCACATTTATCTTACGCCCAAACACGTTTAAAGCGCTCAGCTCCTAGGACTGCATGGGATACAGCGCTTTATGGAGACCTTCACTGATGTCTTAACGGCGCTTCTGTGAAACGAGAACTCTTGTCACTTAAAGCGCCTACGGCTGCACAGATTGTTAATTAAACCATCCCAGCCAGTCTGGGCTCTTAGCAATTAAAATGTTTAATTAAGCACTGCCTCTTCATTCTGCCGTCTCTCTTGCCGCTGTCTGCCAGGGCGGCATGCCGAAAAGCACCTCTCCTGCTGAACTCTAAAGGCACAAATCCACAAAAACTTAAACTTCTCTATCTCCAGTAACAGACAACCCCAGCCCCCTCTATCTCCAGTAACAGACACCCCCAGCCCCCTCTATCTCCAGTAACAGACACCCCCAGCTCTTCTCTATCTCCAGTAACAGACACCCTGTGCCTATCTTTACCTCGTGCTGCGGACACTCCCAGCCCCCTCTATCTCCAGTACTAGACACCCCCAGCCCCCTCTATCTCCAGTAATAGACACCCCCAGCTGTTCTCTATCTCCAGTAACAGACACCCCGTGCCTCTCTTTACCTCAAGCAGCAGACACCCCCAGCCCCCTCTATCTCCAGTAACAGTCTCGAGTAACAGACACCCCGTGCCGAGTTTTTGATCTGAGTGCATTATGTTATAGCCTGTAAGGGCAAGGATTGTGAAGGTGTCACGCGTGACATGGGGCTCCCGGGAGTGCCAGTGAGCCTGGGCTGTGGCCCTTGCCTGCCTCTCTGCCTGCCCTGACTGCGCACATGTGTGACCAGCAGGCAGCGGTGCTTGGCTCGGTCAAGGGGCCCTCTCGGCCCCTCTGAGTGACAAGTTCAGTGCCGCCAGAAGTGGGACTTGTGCGCCGAGAACCAGTCGCGGCTCACGCTCCAATACTCGCTGGGGGGGGAAGGGGGGGTGTTGGGGGTCGCGCGCGGGGGATATTAAAATAAAGCAGCATTATTAAGCAAACTAAACTTACCGGGTCCGCGCCGCCTCTGCGATTCCTCCTGGGCCGGGGTCCGACTCCCACGTTGGCGCCTTGGCAAGTACCGCCTGCGTCTCAGCCAATACAGACGCTGCTCCAGCAGCAGCGCCAGGATTGGCTTGAGCAGTAGTGCGCATGTTCTGTTTAGGGCTTAACATTTTTTGCGACCAGCCCGAACATGCGCACTAGGCTGCTCATTAGAAGAGCGGCATGGAACAACCCTCGCTCTTCTAATGAGCAGTGCCTAGTGCGCATGTTCGGGCTGGTCGCAAATTTTTTAAGCCCTAAACAGAGCATGCGTACTCTTGGTGTGCGCTCCGCCGACCACCTGTGATACATGTTATGGTGGATGTCAATCAGACACTTGCAGCTGAACTCCTGTAGTGCTGCCCCGCCCCCTTCTGAGCCGACTGCCTCCGGCGGCCTGGGATAGATTGCATTGTGTGAGTGAGAGAGTCAGAGAGAGTGACGGCAACGCTCAGTGGGGCAGCGCCCAAGCGCCCTAATGGACGCACCGCCCCTGCATACTGCGTAGCATCTAAGGTTTCATTTGCGTCCAGCAAGGAATAGAGTCCAGAATTAAGATGTTTTTCCAGTATTTTAGCTGGAAAAGGAAGCCGAGAAATGGGCCTGTAGTTTTTTGCCTCACTGGGGTTGAGTGAGGGATTTTTCAGTAGTGGAAGTATGAATGCTTTCTTCCAATCAGTTGGAAAAATTCCTGCTTGGATAATTGAGTTTAGAAGTATGGTGAGGTGACCTTGGATTATATTTGTTCTGATTGTAAAATTGTTGGTGGACAGGGATCTGACCGTAAGCCAGATTTTGTAGATTCAATAAGCAACTTAACTCTATCCTCAGTCAACAGAGGGGACTCCTGCAAAGTGTCCTGGGATGTCTGTGAACTATCCAGGCAGTCACTTGAAGTATTTATGTTCTGGCTAGGGCTGAATTTACAATATAGTTCCTTGATCTTTTCTTGACAAAAATGTGCTATCTTGTTACACATAGTTTGATCCGGTAGTAGAGTATTATGGGTATCCCGGCCAGCAAGTATTTTGACTGTATCAAATAACTCCTTCACATAGTTATTCGCTGAATTATTTTTATCCGTGAAATATTTAGATTTATTCTCTATATTCAACTGCTTATATTCTAATATATGTAGTTTTTCACAATATTTTTCCCTCCACGCACTATCTTGGTGCCTGCTCTTTTGATCAAAAAGTCTTAGGGCCTTATTATGAGTTTGGCAGTGTGGGAGTGGGGCAGCACGTCACTGCCCCCCTCCCACACCACCAAACCTCACAGCCGGCCACCCACCAGATTACGAGCTTTCTTGTGGTCTGGCGGGCGGTCGTTCGGCATTTCCACGGTGGTGCCTATTAAAAAGGCACCGCAATGGGAATGCCAACGCACGTTCCTGTGCGGCAGGGATTGTGCAGTCCATACAGTGCAGGAAAGGGGGTGCATTCAGACTGCATGCATACTCAGGTCATGAGGGAACAGGGGACCCTGTATGGCTCCCTTAGCCTTAGATTCGCCACCACCACAGGTTTCATGGCGGGCTCACCGCCATGAAATCTGTGATGGTGAGGAAACTCGTTATATTCTTGCCAGTGCCGTAGAGACTCTGCCAGCATACTGCGGCCCTTAGACTGCCGCGCCACTGCCAGGGATCGCAGATCCCTGCCGGTTGTGGAGGTCCTATGGTGGTCCGACCATCATAGTTGTAATACAGCAGTCAAACCACTGGTGCGGAAGTCCCCGACTGCCACCGCACCTCCACTGCGAGTTTGGCGGTTCTATGGACCTCCAAACTTGTAGTTAGGCTTATAGATCCGTTGAAAACCAAGGGCCAGTGGTATCGCTTCTATGTTTTCTAAGGATGTTTTGGAGGATTGTTAAAGATACTGCAGCATTAATCCAGTCCTTGTAGTTAGAAGCTGCTGCATTCGGATCCATGCCTACAATAGGCTGAGTATTAGCCACAATCTCAATAAAATTAGTGGTGTTAATATTTTTCCAGGCTTTAATTTTGGCCAGCTACTGTGTGGTCTTTTCTTAGGTGACTTCTTTGAAAAATGTTAACATAAATACTATGGATTTATGATAAGTACAGGTCAATGGCAGAATAGAATTTCTTTTTAACTCTTTATTATTAGAAAAAATGGCATCTAATGTGTGGCTGCTGTTTGAGTGGCTTGGTCGACCAGTTGGACCAGATCAAAGGAGTGTAAGTTATCAATTAATTGCTATGTGTTGTTTGAATCTCCTAGATGAAAACTATAATCACCTAAGATTGTGAAATTGGAATACTGCATACAAGACTCAATATATTCATTTATTGTTAATAAGAATCTAGTTTTCGGGCCTGGTGGGCGATAGATAAGGAGACCATTGAGCATGTCCTTATTGTTGATTTTACATTTAAACATAATGGCTCGCAATCATATTGGGATACTTCATCACACATGATTTTTAGATGGTCTTGATAAATAATTGTGATCCAACCTTCACGTTTATCCTTGTGGTCTAATCTAAATGAAGAAAACTCCTTGGGTACTGCGAACACTAATTCTGGGTTGCAGGCCTGATCTGCCCATGTTTCGTTTATAAACACTCTGTAAGGTGCGTATTATCCAGTAAATCATTAAACTCATAACAATGTTTGATGAGTGATCGAGCATTAGTTTTCCCACCTAAAAGAACTGACAACTTGAGAGCTCTGTTATCAGTGTCACAGCAACCTCTCTGTACTGCAGTAGTAGACAGAGTAAAAGCACGCCAGTGTTGGGTATCAAAAATGAGCCTGAACAAATTCTATTTTCAGCAGGGTGATGGGGTGTAAGATATTGGAGTATTTGTTGAAGGGGCTGAGAACCCACTTCAAATAATTATCACAATCCTTGTTAGGGTGAACTACAAAAGTCACTATATACACTGTGCATAACCTTCTGTTAGCTTGGCACAAAGGAGTCAGGCTTAACTTAAAGGCAATCTGCAAAGTATTTGTGCAGTATTCAAACAGTAAAATCCTAAACCAATTTAGAAAAATAGCAAACATTTTAATAAATAAAATGACACCAAAATGACAAAAATCCAATGAGTAGTACTGAAGATATGAATTTCTAAATTTTGAAATGAAAATAGCGCCAAAAAGCACAAAGCACCAACCATGGTCATCTGGTCGTGCTAGACCAGATCAAAGTCAAAGGTTAAGGCTGACCTCAATGGATCGCTGGCCGGATTCAGGGACCAGGTTCTCCCTGGTGGAAAGCTTACTTCTGACTGAGAAACCTTTACAGAGAAGAGTGATTGTTGATGAGTCATCAGCCATGGCAAGATGCATGCTAGATCTAAAGCAGGGCGGGATGCCAGCAGGTTGCTGAAGACCAGTGTCCCAGTGTAGTTATCGTCAAAGTCTGTGCTTAGGAAGTCCTTGAAGTCAACGGGTTGCTGCTCGACATCAGTCCTGATGAAGCCCTTTACATTTGGACTTAGAAACCTTTCTGGAAGTCAGATCTCCTTCAGCGGGGCAAACCAGCAAGCTGAGGCTGACAGCAGTTTGACATTGATGGCTGCGGCTAAGACGGTGGTCCTGGTCTCCTATGGTTCTCCAGTCATAAAGTTGTCAAAAAGGTTTTAGGTCCCAGATCTTGGAGTTTGGGGACAGGAGGTGTACACTCTAACACCAGTCAAGAGTCCAGGCCCTTGAGGCACCACTTGGGAGTTAGGACTCACTCCAGTAGAGACCAGCAGCAGGGCCCAGGGCAGGGCCAGTTGGGACTGGTCAGCTGGGCATTGGCAAGGAGGGAGGCCTCTGGAAGCTTAGTGTTTACCTGTAGCTCAAAGAGGAGGTCAACCAACTGACCTTTCTAGTCTCTTGTGTGGTCCTGAGTTCAAGGCAAGCAGGTCCTGTCTTCCTTCAGATTTTTCAAACAGCAGGTCAATCCTTCTTCAGATTCTTCACAGGTCCAGGAGTGTTCTGGGAGGAGGCCTGTGGGGTCCATGTTTATACCTATGCCAGCCTGTGGGTGGAGGGCAAGCCTTTGTCTACCCCTTTAAACTAGTTATGGCCAGTTCCTCTACTCCCAATGAGTTTGGTGCCAGCCTGACTAGAGAGGCAAAGGACAAGCCCAGGTGTGAGCTGTATTTGCCAGTGACAGCCAGAGAGTGATTTGCCAGAGCTTACAGCTCACTGTTTTAAGCGGTAGAAGCATCACTTCACACAGTGCGAGAGTGCCTTCTGGTGGTGCTTGGCCAGGGTGCGGTAAGTCTGTATCGTGATGCGCCGGTGCTTGCTCTTTTCGGTGTGCAGGCTGTAAAAGTATTGCTGGCCGCCCCGTGCACGAGGTGTCAACTGTCTAAGCTACCTCTTAAAGGTGCACTCTTCTTTCATTGTTTGCATTTGGCCCCCAAGTCCCGGTCCTCAGGCAAAGCTGCTGATGTATTGTCTTGCAGAGTATTACCCCCACATTCACAAGGAGTTTTTTTAAATAGGAGCGGTTGCAGGCAGATGTTCTCCGAAAGCGACCATCATCTCTGCAGCCCATCTCCACCAGCATCACTTCTTAATATGGCTCAGGATTTCTTTCCAGAATGCTGCTAGAATGGTGCAACTCCACCAGACATGAAGTGTGGTACTTTGTGCCTTTTTGAGCATCCTCCACAAATAACAGTGGCTGTAAAATAGATGCCTGTGAATCTCTAAGGAGACATGTGCCAATGAAATAGTAGCTTTAAATTTGCTTGCTTCTATTGGCTTTAGGAATAGTCCTCCGTTTTTCTTTTTTTTTTTTAGTTTTATATAGCGCGAACTAGACCCGAAGATATCAGGTATCACAGCGCTTTACGTAAGCACCAGTTTCGTTACACAAGGACACATTCATTTATAGTCCTCCGTATGTCTTCCCATATTTTTTTTTTCTGTAATGTCGCTGTTCAAGATTTGTACCCAACTCTTCTGCTGTCCCCACGGGGTCTCCCGTAATTATGAAGAGGCTATTTGTATATGAACAGCTATTACACGGAACTGAGTTCCATTCAAACCAAAAGTCCTTGCCTTCAAAAGAAGGTGCACCCAAACTATTTTCGGACATCCAGAAGTGTATTAGGTGCATAAAAGCTAAATAAATACCTTTCAGGAAGACCCAAAAGGTGCACAAACATCAAGTGTATAAATTAAGTTTGGAAGTGCAATTTTTAAATACCATTTGTGGCAGCTGGGGCCATGGAATATCCTGTATCCTATCCTCTTGCACCTGGGCGGCATTTCTACAGGTACACTTTGCAAAAATGCATTAGGTATGACTGTAGGCTCCTGATCAATAAAGAGAAAATGGAACAACATTCTTGACATTCCTAGTCTGATTTTTTTTAAATGCTAATATTAGGGCAGGCAGGCAGGTGTATTACTGTTCAATTGATTCACAAAAGCTCCAAGTGTACACAAGGTTAATTCCCAATTAGTTTTATAACATACTCCTATTTTCCTTAACCCTACGTGTATAATGGCCATGTTGTGAAAATTCTGTGCCCATATGGTTAAGGTAATTCTGACAATAAAAACATATCTTTCGAGCAACTATTTTTGTTTTTAAACCTGATTTATATACATTTTCCCCTCAGTGATCAAGTCTTTCTCGTGAAATGTATGAGTTAGTGACACCTAAATCTGGAATATAACACAACTATGCCCCAAACAAATGTGTGTGAATCTTGTTTCCGGTGATTGCGGGCACCAAGCTCTTCCAAAACACCATGCTCAGTATGGTGAATATTTCAGATCAAACATATATTCATATGCATGTTATGTAAAGTTAATAAAGGAGCTTCCTCTCACTCACATTTCCAGACGGCATGTGGGCTGCCTAAGGGAGATTGAATAGTTCTTCCCACAGTTTTCTTTGCAGATTCCCGACTGATTCAGTCACTACTTGAGTTGTCGAAATTTCAGCCCTGGGCAGAGGGATAGAGTGCAGATTTATATGCGTTAACTAAAGTTAGAATTGGAGAACTGGTGAATCTTCCTGTTTTTGTCTGTCTTTCATGTGTGACCCGAAGCTGCCACTCTTGAGGGCAATGGGTCCTCATATACCAGAATGTGAATTTTGCTTCACTGAGGTACATATTGAAAAGTAATTGGACTAGTAGGTTGCCACGCTGTACGGTTACTGATATAAATGTTTGAAAAGTTGTCCTTGACTACCAAATCTGACTAGCACCATAGTACCGGATTGATAATTTCAGATGATTGCCTCCAGATAAGGTTAACTGATATTCTCTTTAGCTTAATCAATATGTGAATGCTGTAACTTAAATCAAAGGGAGAATCAGCTACCTATAGTCTAAGAAATAATGCTATGTTCTGATTTTGCTTTGGAAGGTGGAGAGAATGTGGTCTATAGTGCAGTAGAAAGCTGCATTGTTCTTATCTTTTTGATAATTTGGTGTGGTGATAATTTGTGCCATGGCTCAGGAACAGATGTAGTGTTACATTCCTCCAGCCTTAGAACCTCATTTATACATTACATTTAAGACAAATGAGGGTGGGATAATAAGAGGAGGGAAGACGAGGTGTACGGTGGAGAGGTGGGGGGTGAGAGAGTCTGAGAGATAGAGTTCAGCTCTGTAGAGAAAGGTTGCATTGGAAAGGTAATTGGCATGATAGGGAGATGAGGAATGACATGGAGAGCATCAATAGGACATGACGTTGTATGGCGTTAGTGAGAGGGCAGATACTGAGGTGAGGTGTAGGAAAGAGTTGTGTAAGGAAGCTTGTTTATAGGGAGAAGATGTAAGGGATAGGTGGGAGAAGCGGGGGTATTAAAGTGGGAAAAGAAAGGAAAGGGCGGTCACAGGAATGGGTTAATAACAAATGAGGAAAGTTAGCAAGGGAAAAACAGAGGTGAGAGGTGGTCAGTAGAAAAGATCTTCATTGAACAAGAGGTTTATGGGTGGCTGAGGAAGGGTATGAGGAAAGGAACATGGAGAAAGTGACAGGAGGCAGTATCAGGGAGATATTTGGGAGCCGTGTGTGATAAGGTGAGGAGCACAGGAAATGGCACTCGGAGGTAAGTTAGAAAGAAGGTACAGGTTAATGAAGGAGGTGGGAGGTGCAAGGATGGGGTAGCGAAGATATAGGGGTTAGGTGAGGGGGTAGTTGAACTGAAGGGGGAGTTTAGAGTGAGCGGTAGAACAATATGTGGAAAGGGGAAGTGACAAAGTAAACAAGCTTGCAGGGAAAAGGGGTGGAGTGGTGACCAGGGATAGGATGGAAGAGGAATGAGGATGTTGGGAAACGAAGCGTATGAGAGAGATGGAAGGCAAAAATGCTGAGTGAGGAAGCAGAGGAGGGAAAGGGTGGATAAAGAAGTAGGGCATTGAGGGAGAACTGGGAGGTATGAGTGAGGGACGGGAGGTGACAGAGACAGAAAGGTAAATACAACAAATGACTAGGTGATAGAGGGGCTCGAAAGGGAGTAAAAAGACTGAGTTTTAAAGTAGAGATGGATTGGGAAAGGAAAGGAATGAGTGTGGACTGATGAGAGGAAGGAGAGATGATGATACAAGAAATATGTGAGTGTTGTAATGAGGTAAATCCAGTCCAAGTAGTTTCATGTAGGTTTATTGAAGATGAATGTTACATCTTAAAGAGAGCCTCACCAGGAGCAGCCTCGCTGCTGCTCAGCCCATCACCAACTGACTCTCACGCACATGAACATTCCATTCACCAACATTCTCTCACACAAACACCCAGGCTGAGCAGCAGTATAACACATCTCCTTCCTTTAAGGGAATAAAAAAACTCTCAGAACAGTATCAGAACAAATGCAAGAAATAAATCACAAACATAGTTCTGAAAAGTAGCATGAAAATGAATGATGGCGAATTCATGCAGAAAGAATAAAGTAGAAGGAAAGAGACCCGGTAATACACCATCTCCCTTCTTATCACAATAAAACCCACACTCCCACACCAAAACTACCAACAAACCAAAGTACCAAAATCATGCAAGCTGGCCAGGCAAACACGAAGAAAGTACAAGAGTGCCAACAACAAGGTGTAGGAGAGAACAGACCAAAGAAGCAAAGAAAAAAAACCAGAGAAAGGGTGAAAGCAGCTGCACAGGAAGCACGGAACAGAAAAGTTGCCTTCGACTCAAAATCCACACCGAAAACAACAAAACGCAAAGGTGGTGAGCTCACAACAAAAAGGAAAACAGTAGAAGAGGAGAAGCAAACTACAAAAAAAACACTACCCCCAACACAAGTTGGGCTGGAATGTGTGGGCACACACCACACGACACAATGCAACACACCGAAAATGCAGAACTCCCCCCAGCGCAAACTGGGTTGTGATGTGTAGAAAACACTCTACACGGAATCTAAGCAGGCGCACAAGACATCACTCAACCTGTAAAGAACTCCCCCCAACGCAAAATGGGGTGTGATGTGTAGAAACAGTCTACACGGAACCTAAGCAGGAGCGTAACGCTACACTCAAAAACTACAGCACTACCCCCAACGACAAGTTGGGGTGTGATGTGTGGAAGGGACTCCACCCGGAACAAAGGTAAATGCACATAAGGTAAGTAAGTGCCCAACTGAATATCCAGCAACAACATCAATGAAAAGGGAAAAACCACTCACTCTACAATATCCATACTACGATAGGTATTAATACAGGACCAACTTATAACTACATAAAAGAGGGAGACATGGCTACAAACAACTGCACCGTTCCAAACAATCATCTACTGTAAGTGTAACGGAAAATAAAGGAACAAGTACCCATGGAAAAAAAAAAAAACAACCTATGACGCAAACAGCAAGCACACGATAGAATCAGCGCAAGCAAAGAAGGCTCAAAACCTCTGTGACATTTCAAACAGAACCACAGAAGAGCAATGAATCATAAAAAAAAAAAAAAGAATAAAAAAAAAAAACAGTGAACAAAAGCACTATAAGGCAAAATAAGGCATTTGAAGACAGGAAGCACTAAGCAAGGACACGTGTGAAACTCCGGTGAGCGACTTCTCACCCGGGTGTGCAAGAAGTCTGAACACATAGTAAGTGCCGCAAAATGTTCCTTGGTAACCGGTGCGGAAAATGTCACAGAGCAAAAAAAGTTCAAGTGCAGAAATGTCCCAGGAGCTCATCCAAAGAAGAGGAAGGAAACCTCAAAACAACCGCCACATAAACCACTTGCTCAGCACTAACCGGGTTGAACAGGCTCACCTCACAAACAGGATACTGATGGTGGCAAACGAAGAAGTTGCTCAAAAGGAGTGAGCGTTACAAAGTTAGAAGTGGCTCACGGTGACGTGGAAAAACGCTCATGTATGCGTGTGAAGTCGGTTCCAGCAAACAACCTCTCTCTGCGGAACACACAGTGTGAAATAGACAAAAGGGCGGCACGTCGACGTGAGTAGTGCCGGATGGCTCAAATCACGTCCAGGCTGGATAGCGTCTCTTGGCAACTTAAACAGCTGCGTAGCAACCAAAACGCCGACGACACCAAGGGAAAGGCTCGTGAATGACACGCGCACCCATTTCAAACCGCAAAGGTGCGGTTAAACTGCCATAAGAGTACAAGGGCCAAAAGTAAATTATAAAGAAATACCGACTCACCCCTAAATGTCCATGGCAGACGGAGAGGAAAAAAAAAAACATTCCCATGTCAAACAAATATTCTGGCTCACCAGGGGTGCTGATTGTCCAATTCTTGTGGGGTGCCAGGGAGTTGCAACGGAAAGCAGAGCCGGTAGAGAAGGCATGGTGTAGACAATACAGTAGCTTGTAAAAATAACGGTGAATTGCTTAGGGGCACGCAGCTTGTTTAAATATGGCACGCCTGGGAAGTGACACAAGTAGGAGCAGCGGGTCTTCTGCGTAACGACCCTAGTAGGGTAAAGTAGGTCACTGGAAAAGCAGAAGGAGGCAGAAACTGGTCGCTCTTCTGGGAAACTGCACTTTGTGGAAACACTCTCCCAAAGTAACAGGGCAGGGACCACTGTCCCAAAGGAGGAGAAGAGGAAGAAGGAACGAAGAGCAGGTACTGGCACATTAACGTTGGGGTGACCGATGTCAAGTTCACTGGTGAGGCTCAGGGGTGCCAGGTTTCTTTAAATATGCAGGGTACAGTTTCAAAAGAAAGTCCTTTACCTTGAAGTAGTTTAAAGCTTCACAGTAACAATCCATTAAGGTAGCACAGGCAGGTTCTTGCATAAATCGTCGCCAAAATATGTTGTAATGAGGTAAATCCAGTCCAAGTAGTTTCAAGTAGGTTTATTGAAGATGAATGTTACATCTTAAAGAGAGCCCCACCAGGAGCAGCCTCAATGCTGCTCAGCCCATCACCAACTGACTCTCACACACATGAACATTCCATTCACCAACATTCTCTCACACAGACACCCAGGCTGAGCAGCAGTATAACAGTGAAGGAGAGCGAGGGATGAGAAATGAGCCGGGGCAAGTGAGAAGGTAGGTGAGCAAGTGGAAAACGGGAGGGGAATAGAGGGAAGGGATGAAAGAGAAAAGGAGAGACTGGATAGAGAAGATGGTAAGAGAGAGGTGTGAGGGAGTGTCTATCTCTGACTAAGGTCCCATGGCGGCATGAAGGAGAGGGATGAGGCGCTAGGAGAGTGGAAGAGAATGGTTTAAGTGAGAGAAAAATTAAAGGGATAGAGTGAGGGACCTGAGGTCAACGAAAGCAAGAGCGGGAGGCATGCAGAGTGGTGGGAGAAAGCAAGAGAATGAGTACATGGAATGGGGTACAGCTGAACAGATAAAGCTGATTTTTTGGAGAGGAGGGTGAAGAATGCAAAATGGAGATAGAAATTTCTCGTGAAGCAGATGTTCAGAGCATGCAGATGTTCTGATGTCTAGCCAGGGATTAGCGAGTCCTGATACAATGGGAGCTTGGTGTGGCTGTTTATGATATAAAGGTTTGTTGGCTTCAAAATGAATCAATTAAATTTCATTTTTAAAGAGCTACAGCTACCCCAAGGTATGTCCTAGCGCTATCAGCTAGCAGGAAAATGCAGTGCTCTGAAGAGGGCTATGGCCAGTCCCACTACAGAAATGCTTGGAATAACCAGGCTCTAGTCATTTTTCAGAAGGCATGATAATTAGAGGTGTTGCCTGTGCTCATACAGAGGGACTTCCAAAGCTTAGTTTAGGATAATCATAGTTAGCTGAGGTACATGGGTAAGGCAGTTAGTATCACAGGTGTGACGTCCTCTGAGAAAATATTTTTGTACCTTTGAGCAGGTGACACTCTAGTTCATAAAGCCAATTGGGCAAGGATTTGATGGTTCTAACCCATCAAGTGTTTTACCATAGTAAAATATGTAGTGTAGCTCCTATTTCCCTAATAGGCTCTGCGCATTGGAATAATATATCCTATAGGTTTGACATAGGACTAAGGTCAGTATGTCCGTATCGAGTATATTAAACTTAATTACTTGTGCCAGCTAGCTCAGAGGCCACTAGAAACTCCTTGACAACAAGAAGGGAGTATTGTCTGGCAGCCGCAAAACATGACCACTGTGTTTCCCTTTAGAATGAGAACGTGTCCCAGAGTCGTGGAAACAATAGATAACTATTTCACTCAGCTCAGTCGTGCATGCTTAGTTTTCTCCAAGTTACACAGAAAGAGATAGACGGGCGTTTCAATAAAAGATTTATTGAACAGTCTTGTTTCTGGTGTAAGTAAAATGTGCTGTTACAATCACAAGACAGTATGCGATATAAATAATGTACAGTGTGAGCAGTAGAAATAAATAATACTGCGAGAGCATTATCTTTTAGTACATATGCTGTTACATAAATAACACAGACTAAAAAATGCGAGTACTCATACGATGCGTTTCTAATCTAGTTCTACCCCAATGTACCTAACCTAACCTAGGTGTAGGACGAGGTATGAAGTAGGTGAAGTATTCCTTACTATGGTATACTAAGAATATGCTAACCCCAGTATGCCTAGTATGCCAAGAGTCCCTCTAGGTTCTAGTCTGCTCCATACCTGAAGAATGAGAGAGGTAGGAATCTCTTTGCCAGACTCGAACTCCAACACCCCGCAAGGGAAGTTAGATCACTGGAAGCTGGACTCTCTGCGTGCAGGGATGACAGCGTCTTCTCAGTGCGTCAGGCCGGGAAACGGGCTCCTCTGAAGTCGAGGTCTCCTCTGATTTACAGGGGCTAGGGAAGGTATATTTATACCTGAGAATTACCTCAGAATGTTAGCATTGACGTGAGTCGGACAGCGGAAGACGTCATGAATGAATCCCTAAGGAATAATGGTTCATGCATTATATATGAGTCCTTGAAGAAATCAATAGTCCTGGACTAGGGAAACTCCCGCAGCCTAAGGGTCTGTTCTTCAAAAACTCGTTGTGACGTTAGGGTGGACGGATGTCGGAGACCATGCCTGTATTTGGAGTGCACGGTTTAATGCCTAAATAAGGGCTGGGATTTTATGCCTATATAAGGGCAGGGTGAATTGTGCCTATATAAGGACATGATTCTGGAAAGCCCGTTTATGGACACCCTAAGAGGAATACAACACCCACTCCACTTTTGTGTGTACGATAATACTAAAATGCTAAACATTTAATATGCTAAACATTAAAATGGAGTACCGCATATTTCTAAAATATTTCATAAAACCATTTAAAAAAGGCATTTAAAAAACCTATTAGAATGCAAAAGGTACTGTACATTTGAAGCATTGCTTTTCATTTCAGGCATAAAGTTCGAAAATAAATGCAATTGGAATGAAATAAGCAGTAGTATTTACATGTGACAGAAAATGATCGATAAGTTGTTCAAAAATCAAAGTCATTTCATGTCATGAAAATAAATTAACTGTTGTAGACACACAAGATGACTAAGTGTCCGTGGAAGTACCTTGAAGTCTGTATTATAAGGCTAGTTCTACTTTAAGCAGATTGAAGTGCCATTTTTGTTCGAAAAAATGGGACAAAAGTTCAATTTTGGTAGAGTTCCAAGTTGTTTTAAAAATGAAGGCCAAATTGTTACTGCATCTCTGGAACACAGTACGCTGAATCAGAGTCAGTTTACGGGTCTGGTGTAAACATGAGATCATCTATTTCTATAGACAAAACATCGTCCACTGTAGTTGGTGTCAGTTGGAACACCTCGTGTAGCAGATTAATTGCACAGAGATGTGAAGCTTCGCTTCCAGCATAGGGTGCCGCAGCAAAGTTCGCGTCCGTTGTTACCTGTGTGCCTGTAGATCTTTCTCGTACCTCAGCAGCAGCCGGAAGCGTCTGTGAGATCTCAATGAATGCTGACATCAGGATCGGTAGCCTCTGGGGACAACACAGAGCATGGGCCGTTATCGGGACCAGCAGAGTATCGAAACCCGTTGGCGTAGCTGATGGAAAAGTTAGACAGGTGTCCAACACGCATTCTTCACCGCATAGCAGGCATCGTAGAACAGGTAAGATGCAATCTTGCCAGATTGGTCGGAATGACAGGAACCAAGTTGTATTAAGGTCCCGTAGACGAGTCATGCCCAATAGCTGTACTATTCGCTCACGGCACTTTTGTTCAAGGAGAGCTTTCTCCATTTCGCTCGGAGTGATGTCTGCGAATAGGCTGGACATAGCGCAATAGCAGGAAGAAAAATAGAATTCCGGCAACAAGTGCTAGAATTAATGGTATGCCACCAAACACCGAATGTGCAAAGTTCGGGATGATTCCGAGTATTGCCTGGAAAGGTGCTAACAGACCGGTACAGATGCTCTTAAATACATGTATAATTCCACTTGTATCAGACATGTTGAAGATACGTGATATCATTTCTACGAAATGTATAGGGCAGTTTGTACGTATTAAAGTCTGTATCTCAGCCGAAGTCCTTTCTACTTGTAGATCATAGGTTTCTTTGGCCGAGGTCAAAGGCACTGTTTGCTGTAAAAGCATGGCTTTCATTCTGCTCAAAGTGTCAAATCTTATAAAAGAGACGTTCAGCGAAGGCCATAGAGGCGACTCCCTGACTGTGTCTATTGGGGCAAACAATACTTGCATACAGCAAGTGACCCTGGAGTTGACCATTACTAGATATGGGATGCCTGGCAACATGCCGCAGCAACTCTGATCATTCAACATGAGGTAACTCCCATTAGAAAGTTGTCCAAACGTTGGATTAATCACAGCGGCTGGTGTACCCTGCTGATGGCAAGACAAATTTGCCACAGAACCGTTACAAGTCCCGTGGAAAGAAATGTCCTGACATATAAGCGAACCGCTTAGTGCAAGTTTACAGTTTGTACCGCTCAAAAACACTTCATGATCCCCACTCCAACATCTATATGTATACGGTAAATCCCAAGATGTCTTAATGTATTCCTTACCCAACCTTTCATTTTGCCTGCTTGCATTCGTCTGAGGCAATACTGAAACTGAAAAGTACTCACAGGTAATGTTATTTTGCCATGAATAAGCCATTCTGTAGCTGGTTTTTCTGCCACTGTGAATGGTAACTTTTCCAGTTTTTCAATGCTCAGCACTGTATACTTTGCTCCTCTTTGTGCCAGTTCGATCTGTTTATCAGTTAGATTGTATTCTGCAAACAGAGCCGTTGTGTTGATGAATCGCCAAGGCACATAGCCCGCTGGCAAAGATTGCAGCGTCCAGCTTAATAACATAATAGAACGTAATTGAGACTGGCCTTGCTGTAACATCGCCAAATCTTGTTCTAGTATGTCGATAGCAGAGGATACAATGCCATCCAATGAATATATTCTGGAGGACAAAGTTGTTAACCCATTGTCGACCACAGAGAGTGTTTTCTCTAAATTAATACGATCAAGTTCACGTATTCGTTCTGCAGCCTCCATCTGTGATACTTTCCATGCTTCATTATAGGCAGCATAAATGCCGGCATATATGAAACGTTTTTGACGCAGTTTTCTTGGTCCAAGCAAGAATTCCCTAAGGTCTGCGTCCTTTTTAAGTAAGGTTAAGTGTTGTTTCACATCCTGTAGTGTAGACTTATGCAGCCAATCGAGGCATAATTTTCCTACACTGTATGTTGTTACTACCCCCGGATGTTGTCTTTGGACGTATCTTGGGTCTGGCCTATGAATAGTAAAGCCCTGAGTTTTATTCAGGAATCTTTCCTGACAGTTATTCATGTCTGTGGGCCAGATCAACCATTTTTCCAATCAGGATTAGATCTGTTGAGTTGTAGTATATTGTCAACTGTCACCACTGCCTGTGTATCGTTATCACTTGCAGGTGTTGGTACAGAAGGTGTGTTCATCTCTTTGATCTTGGCTAATCCAAGATAAGATGTTTGTTGGATGTTTCATTCAAAAACATTATTTGTTCAGGGATGATGCAGGCTCTAAATAAAGCTTCTATCCCCTGCACTTGCCAATCTTTAGTACCCCAGACTGTTTTTGTGTCTATTGTGTCTTTCCAAAAGTCGAAACCCTGTTTAGACAGTTGGGCATTAACCCCTTCCATGCTCATGACGAGCTCAGCTCGTCATGCTGCGCAGTGCTCGTGTGCGCATGACGAGCTGAGCTCGTCATGAACCCGTCCGCTCAATGCAATGCCTCGCACAGGGCGAAAATCGGCCGCGCATGGAAGGGGTTAAATAACGCAGAGTAAATCTGTTTTGTATTTGTTAACATAATTTTCAGTCCTGTCTTGTTTACATTTTTATAGTAAGACATTTCTGGTTCAGATGTATTGTGTCCTGAAAAATATGGAAATTTACTAGCAAATGTTTTTGAACTACCTTTAGGTGGTGTAGGACAATGTTCCCATTGGTTAAACATAAACACATTTCTTGGATATGCAGATTTATGCAAATAATGATGACCATAGTGGTTAAAACAATACATTTGTTCATAGTCTGATGAACCCTCTAAATATTCATGTTTAGAAAATGCAGCAGATTTTTCTAGGTCAAACATTATGTCATTCACAGTCTCAAAGTCCCAATCATCTGAATAGGTACTGGACGTAATTAGATCACTTAGTGAAATTTTAAACAAATGTGGAATGTTCAATTGTTCCGTCGGACCAAAGATTTCAAAATCTGTTTTGTCCCACACTATACCATCCTGTATAGGAACAGCTGTGATGTTCACTGATGACAAGTCTCTTGCTTCACGATGGGAAGATTTATGAGGTTTCAAAAGTACGTTCACGTTTTTTCCTTCAGTATTCACATGGATGTATCTGCCACTTATAAGCACGCTCACAGTTGTTACCAAAGCTAGCCAGAGCAGGAAAACAAAAAGTCCAGATGTAATCCAGAGTTCAATCCATGGAGAAACCAAATAAGTCTTTTTCAGAAAGTGAAGAAAGTCTTGTACTTGCTGCTTGAATTTCAATGATGCTGGCGTCGTTTCAGGTTCACTTGGATCTTCTGAGAACGTATCAAAGTTAATGAAATAGCCAGAAGCAGTTCTGTCAATTGTTGGAATTGCATCAGGATTTGTAGAAATCACTGGAACCAGTTCATCACCTGCCACGTTGGTGTAGACAGGTGTATTTGGACGAACTGTTACTTGGTGTTCAAGAGGGATGAGTTCCATAGCGTTGTTGCTTAGTCCTCCATCAGTTGCAGCTGAATTCTCGATTGTTATCAGTCTTTCAGTCTGAACCTCTTGGATAGTAGCGAGAGGAGTGCGTCTGCTACTAGGTCGGAGTCCACGAGGCCTACTATTTAGTATTGGCCACATACTGTGGTTTGATGAGGTCGATGGACACAAATCTTTTCTCCTTTCTTCCAGCAAGGGGCGGCAGAAGTACTGTTCTTGTTCCTTGAACTGCTAGGACAGGTACTGGTTGTCTGTAAGAAGGTCCAAATTCCTTCTTGTCCGCAATCTTTTCTCTGACTAGATCCCCAACTTTTGGAATCCAGACAGGCCTTGCTGAGACAGCCGGTTGATCCCCAGTGGTGGTGGGCTGTAGGAATACGTTGCTTTGTTTCGTTCTTAACTTGTTTAGTTCCTGTAAAACAGCCAAACGATCTTTGATATCAAAGGGTTTATTTTCCACCACTGTGCCTACGTGTTCAAGGTCTGATACCCACATTCTTGTCCCAAATAGGACCTCATATGGAGGGACCCCCCCTAGAGAACTTCTTGGCAGATTATTCAATGAGCGTTAAACCCCACTAAGGTGTTTGACCCACCCATCACCCGAACCTAATACCCTAGCTGTTCATAGACTGCTTTATGTCCCGGTTTTTCCTTTCCACAAACGAATTTCCCTCAGGATGGAATGGAGAGGAGTACCGCAATGCAACGCCCAGACTGGCCATGGCTTCTTTGTAAGCCCGAGAGCTAAACGCAGGACCCTGGTCAGAATGTAGCGTGCCTATTGCGTATATGCCGATAAAGACTCGCAAATCTTTTATAACAGTTCGAGCGTCAGCCGAGCGCTGAGGCCATAACCATAGGAACCTAGATTCAGTATTTGTGGGAATGCCTTTGTCCAGAAGGACGCAGGCGTGTAGATAGTCTAAGGCTGTCTAACAGTGGTGTCTGTACTGGGTTGCCGCATTCGCAGCATGGTGTCTGGTGGCTATCTCGCTGTAATGTACAGTCTAAGCAGTTGTTGATGAATATGTGAATTTCTGTATTCATTCCAGGCCACCAGTACATCTCTTTTAACGTTAAAATTGTTTTAGAGATCCCTTGATGTGACAGACCCTTCCCCAAATGTGTTTCATAAATCAAGGCTGCTCTACGTTCCATGTTTGGAATTACCCTATCCCCCACTCCAGGGATTCGAGCAAAAGGAACGTTGTTCGCATCAATTACATAAGAGTACTTGAGTGGAAACTTTTTTGGTAACGCTGCACTGCTGCCTTTGCTTGATGCATTGACAGCTAACATTATCTCACCGTCTATTTTTGTTTTTGAACGAGTGATCGCAGCTACCGAAGCCGTCTGCACAGCCCCCTTTGCGGCTTCGTCAGCCAATGAATTCCCTGCAACGTGAACGCCATCACGTTGATGACTCAGTGTGTGGATCACGTGAGCCTTTGGTAGTTCGTTCTTCAACTGAACTACTTGTTCCCAAAGCATTTTATGCTTTATTGTGCCACCTTTCGCAACTTTGAAACCATTTTCAAGCCAGTTTTGTATGTAGTCATTATACGACTGAACACAGTAAAAGGAATCGCACACTATTAGTGTGGGGAATTCTCGATCCGTACTTTCAAGTGCCAGTTTGAATGCTAGTAGTTCAGCTCGCTGAGCTGTACAATCTCCTAAAGATTGAGTTTTTGTGACCATAGGTCTGAAGATGCCATTTCGCATGCGACCTTTAACGATTGCACACACTGCACTGTAAGCTTGCTTACTCCCTGTTGCGGGTTGTGCGGATCCGTCAGTGTAAATTATGAATTCGTACTGATCGAGAGGCAGAATTTCAGTAGGCAGAGGACATTCTTGTTCATATTGCAGGAATGCTTGAGTTTTTAAATCTGGATCGAAAACATATTCAACATCTGTTGCAGCAAGAGAATTAACCCATTGTATCCATCTTGGATGTAATGCTTTAGCATTTGGAATGCTTGCTTTTGTGACCGCTTCTAAAGCTGGTACCGGAGTTACGACAATAATGCGTTTCCCTTGGGCTAAGGCTCTTTCTTTTGCTACAGCGGTTTGAACTGCTGTCAGAATTTTTCAGTTGAACTGAAGCACATTTCCGCTTGTGTGTACAAATGGGATTTGTATGCGATTGGTATTTTTTCACCCTCATTGTAGGTTAAGTAGGTGAATCCACATTGACCCGAAATTATTCGGATCACCAAATTGCGTTGACTTACGCGTGTTTGTAAGTGATTTGTTGCTAACATGTTAGCCTGGAGTGAACGCAAGATTTCTGTGTGTTCCTGTGTCCAGTTTCTGATCGAAAAATCAGGTTTGATTAATGCGTAGAGAGGTTTAACCCTTTCTGCGTAATTTAGAATGTATGTTCTTCCAAAGTTTAGGAAACCCAGGATGGATTGTAAGTTTTTTAGCGTTTTTGGAGGTTGGAGCAGCGCACACTTTTCTAGAAAGTTAGCTGCCAAGCTCTTGCCTTCACTTGAAAGCTCATATCCCAAAAATAGGACATTGAGATGGGCAATTCGGGACTTTTTAAAGTTGAACTTGTAGCCCTCAGAGGCGAATCCCAGTATAATTGTGCTCACCCTGTTCAAGTGTTTGTCAAGGTCATCGTCAGTCAGATAGATGTCATCGACATAAGACAATGCCTCATTGTCATAAATTTGTAGTAACTCCGTTACCCTCGCTGAGAATAAACCTGGGCTGTTCTTGAACCCTTGTGGGAGTCGACAAAAGTGACGCTGGGTCCCCATTATGGAGAATGCTGTTAAGTACCTGCTTTCAGGTGCTCTGTTTTGACAAAAGAAACCATTTGAGATGTCTAATGTTGTTTTATATTTTTTACGCACAATGTTATTCATTAATGCTGTGCTATGTGCATTTTGTACTGCAAAAGTTTTTGAACAAGTGTTTAAGTGTCTGTAGTGCAAAACTAGACGAAATGTATTGTCTGGTTTGGAGACAGGAAACAAAGGATTGTTCATTGAGGAGGTGCATGTTTCAATCACCCCTTGATATTCAAGTTGATCTAAGATCTCCCTGACCTGTTTTTTAGCTTCTTGCTTTATTGGATACTGCCGTTGTGCAGTTGGTTCATGTTTCAGATGTATTTTATGGTGAGGTGAGTCCTCATCCCACCCTACATGATTTTTATATAATGCTGGGGCCTGGGCCACTGCCCATTTCCTGGCATATGTATATCTTAGATGCATTGGTATATGGTTGGAGAAGGCAGGCATAATTATGTCCTCGCCATGTGGGCACTCCCTGACAAATTGTGGTGGCCAGTCCTTTTCTGCTAGAAGTATGTCATAGCCCTTTGATAGTCTTTCCCAAAACAGTGCTTTCACCTGTCTAGGTTTGTCTCCCTCCATCCGGAGTGTTATGTCATATAACTTTTGTGGAGTACTAACCCTGGTGTCTACAGTCTCAACTGTGATGTACTCATTCAAGTCCACTATCTCCAGAAGTTCCTTCAGGTTCTGGCGAACTTTGTGACTTCTGCTGCACTGTCCAGCATTGTCTGAGCCCATTCTCCGTTCTTGAGTTGTGTTCTCAGTATTCTCGGCATGTCTGATCTTTAGATCTGCTACTTTCTTTTTGGAGAATTGAGGTTTTACTTTGGTTTTTGGAGCGTGTTTGTCGTCTTTCGATTTCACGCGTTCTTCTCTATGTTCTGTTCGTCCTCTTCTTTCCGAAGTCTGTGATGAGATCTGAAAGGGACGAGAGGAACGTGTATCAGTATCTTGATACCTGTCAGGCTTTCTCAAATTATCCCTATTCCTGAGGTTATACCTCCTTTCAGAGGGCTCCTTTTGAGGAGACCTACCTCGGGATTGAGAACGTTTCTCGTTTGATTTTTGTTTAGTAGACTCCCACTTCTTTCTAGACGATGTAGGAGTTTGTTTAATTGAGTCCATCTCAGGACTTTCAGATAGCTTCGGCTTCACTGGTCTTCCACCCAAACTATCTCTGCCTAATTCTGCATAAGATTGTTCTATAATTCTGGGTAGCTCTGTTTGATGTTCTGTAACATCAAATACCCTTAATTTTTGGCGGATCGCCACTGCTGCTGCCTCCCCTTTAATATTAGATAATATTATTGTTGAGACCTGGTCGAAATTTTTCAGTAATTTCATACCTAAATTCAGAGCAGGCTCTGCCCCGTATTCGTTTTGAATTTGTTTCAGGACATCAGGTATTACCGCAATTGACGGAATGCCATGTGTTTTAGTATAGATGGCAGCAAAGACTGAGCCCCAAGTGGTGCAGTCTTCCAGTTGTGGTGTGATCCCCATCGGTAAACTGATTGTCAGTATTCTGTGTTTCTCATATGGGCTAGTATTTGGAAATACTGCTTTGATTTGAGTAATTTTTTGAGCTATCCAGAATGGAATTTGCTCACGTTTTGTGGGCATTTTACCCATGACTGCATATAGAGTCTGTGGTGTAATTTTTAGAGTGTTCCCCTGGTGAGGGGTTTGATTTGGAAGTGTCAATGGTGGTTGGACTGTGAAAGTCTGCATCACATTTTGGACCAATTGTCTGTAGATTTTTATTAATTCTTGTATTTGAACAAGTAAGTCCTCATCTGACATTATATCCAGTTCAGGATGAGGTGTGTAGCCGGCTAGAATCGGCCATGTTGCTCCTGGTCTACCTAGTGGACCGAGCCTGGTAATGTTTCTGTGATGTTTTAGGGCGCCTTTAAACCAGAGCTGATGCTCCTGGTATGTTAATTGAATTTCTATATCCTCGATAGGAATGTATTCCTCTGGTGGTTCAGAAGTGAAACGTGTGTTACTGAATTGGATTCAGGAAATATATACCCATGAATAGAATACCTCTGTCTGAAAGGATTCATGTGCCTCTATCACGAAAACTGCTCTACCGCCTCTTGGTGGTAGGCCATGTTTTATAAGTTTTAGAGTAATGGCTCTTCTTAAGTTTGGAGCGATGTTTATGACACCCTCCTCGGTTTCATTTAAACCTGTAATGTTAAAGGCTGCTGCTTGGGCTGGATCAGCTGCAGCTCCACCGTTTCCGGCCTCAGTGTCGGAGCCAGGCATTTTGTTGTTTGAAAAATGTAGATCAAGTTTCAAGGAAACAAAGATAAGGGGCACAATATTTTGGAACACTGTATCCTTCAACGTTGAGCCAACCAAACAGCTAATATATAGGGTACTGCCCTATGTAGCCGTGGTGGATACTTAACCCTGCCCACTCCAGACGTCTTTTGGAGTATATGGGTAGGGGTCTTGAGAGAAAAAGCACGGCTGAGTTACTCAGTATCTAACGTTGAATTACTGCCTTACCAAACCATTGGGCGCCATGTAGTGTAGCTCCTATTTCCCTAATAGGCTCTGCGCATTGGAATAATATATCCTATAGGTTTGACATAGGACTAAGGTCAGTATGTCCCTATCGAGTATATTAAACTTAATTACTTGTGCCAGCTAGCTCAGAAGCCACTAGAAACTCCTTGACAACAAGAAGGGAGTAGTTTCTGGCAGCCGCAAAACATGACCACTGTGTTTCCCTTTAGAATCAGAACGTGTCCCAGAGTCGTGGAAACATTAGATAACTATTTCACTCAGCTCAGTCGTGCATGCTTAGTTTTCTCCAAGTTACACAGAAAGAGATAGACGGGCGTTTCAATAAAAGATTTATTGAACAGTCTTGTTTCTGGTGTAAGTAAAATGTGCTGTTACGATCACAAGACAGTATGCGATATAAATAATGTACAGTGTGAGCAGTAGAAATAAATAATACTGCGAGAGCATTATCTTTTAGTACATATGCTGTTACATAAATAACACAGACTAAAAAATGCGAGTACTCATACGATGCGTTTCTAATCTAGTTCTACCCCAATGTACCTAACCTAACCTAGGTGTAGGACGAGGTATGAAGTAGGTGAAGTATTCCTTACTATGGTATACTAAGAGTATGCTAACCCCAGTATGCCTAGTATGCCAAGAGTCCCTCTAGGTTCTAGTCTGCTCCATACCTGAAGAATGAGAGAGGTAGGAATCTCTTTGCCAGTCTCGAACTCCAACAACCCGCAAGGGCAGTTAGATCACTGGAAGCTGGACTCTCTGCATGCAGGGATGACAGCGTCTTCTCAGTGCGTCAGGCCGGGAAACGGGCTCCTCTGAAGTCGAGGTCTCCTCTGATTTACAGGGGCTAGGGAAGGTATATTTATACCTGAGAATTACCTCAGAATGTTAGCATTGACGTGAGTCGGACAGCGGAAGACGTCATGAATGAATCCGTAAGGAATAATGGTTCATGCATAATAGATGAGTCCTTGAAGAAATCAATAGTCCTGGACTAGGGAAACTCCCGCAGCCTAAGGGTCTGTTCTTCAAGAACTCGTTGTGACGTTAGGGTTGACGGATGTCGGAGACCATGCCTGTATTTGGAGTGCACGGTTTAATGCCTAAATAAGGGCTGGGATTTTATGCCTATATAAGGGCAGGGCGAATTGTGCCTATATAAGGACATGATTCTGGACAGCCCGTTTATGGACACCCTAAGAGGAATACAACAAGGGTGAAGAATGCAAAATGGAGATAGAAATTTCTCGTGAAGCAGATGTTCAGAGCATGCAGATGTTCTGATGTCTAGCCAGGGATTAGCGAGTCCTGATACAATGGGAGCTTGGTGTGGCTGTTTATGATATAAAGGTTTGTTGGCTTCAAAATGAATGAATTAAATTTAATTTTTAAAGAGCTACAGCTACCCCAAGGTATATCCCAGCGCTATCAGCTAGCAGGAAAATGTAGTGCTCTGAAGAGGGCTATGGCCAGTCCCACTACAGAAATGCTTGGAATAACCAGGCTCTAGTCAGTTTCCAGAAGGCATGATAATTAGAGGTGTTGCCTGTGCTCATACAGAGGGACTTCCAAAGCTTAGTTTAGGATAATCATAGTTAGCTGAGGTACATGGGTAAGGCAGTTAGTATCACAGGTGTGACGTCCTCTGAGAAAATATTTTTGTACCTTTGAGCAGGTGACACTCTAGTTCATAAAGCCAGTTGGGCAAGGATTTGATGGTTCTAACCCATCAAGTGTTTTACCATAGTAAAATCTGTGTGAATTTGAACGAGTGCAGGAGAGATCAGGAGAGGAAGCCAATCACATTTTGCAAGGAAACTGAATCCAGCAACTATACACCACAATAAGTGAATAGCAATGCTTCCTCATCCACCCCATTTCATGATGCAGCCTAAAACACCAACGTTAACCCACCTTTAAAGCCAACTAAAAGAATACATCCACGTGCCACTGAAATTCATCATAGGGATGCCCAATTATTTTCTGAAAGGGTTCCTATCGGAGCTCTCGTCCTCTCGGATTACTACTGGCAGCAAACCTTGGAGAATACTGGGTCATGTGAAGTGCTTGAGTTTAGCCTTGGTAACTGCGACTCAAACGCAGGCTCCCTTAAGAGTGTGTAAAGCATTTTAGCATCATCAAAGCAACATTAAAGTCAAGAAATAAATCAGTTCAACATTCCCAAACTCAAGTAGCAGACAAAGGAACACTTGATTATTAAAACAACACAAACATTATAGGGCATCAGAAATTATATATTTATAAGAGAAAATTAAAAGGCGTCCTAAAACAACGTAGACTTGTAGAGTCAATGTTAGTCTATGGGATGCCTGTGACTGGGTCCAAGGAACCTTTTCATACAGATCATGATGGAGCTCCAAGACAGGTACAGCCTAGCTATTTACCCCTGTCAACAGTTTTACCTTCTGACTTAATAGTTAGAAAATGGTCTGGTTTTTATTTACCCCTGCAATTACCAATATCACAGGCATTGGTAACTGCAGGTGTGTATTTTTTCCCCATTACAAGATCTTGGGGACTAGCAAACAGGAATTTGTGTTTGGGTACCAATTCTCTCGTGTTTTATCCTGAGATTTCACTTTCAGCAGGGGGAGTGTATGGGTGAAAAACTCTAGATATGTGGCATTCCTTAAGCTATTGCAGTCCCAATTTGGCTGGTAAATCCCACCGCCAATCTTATCCCGATTACCAAGGCACTCATAATGAGGTCCTTAGGGTCTTTCTTTGAAGTCAGAGCAAATAAAGGTAGGGCGCTATGGCCGAAATGGGTTCCACAAGATCGAATACACTGCAATCGTGGTCCCTATGAAGCCTTGAAGGTTGGTACAAAATGTTCAGAGTGGGATCATTTGAAAATAGTAGCCCTTTGAGATACCTGGTTTCCCTGGTCACAAAGAAGCCTTAAACTTCACTGTAAAAAGCTCAAAGTGTGCCAAACCAAGAAATTATGCCCAGGGTGCAATCAGGCCTCCACCTTGTCCTTGACCTGCGGTAGTATAAACGTGCCAAAGTCTCAACTTCACAGAAAATGTAATTTCTTCCTTTTCCTCACTATAACAGTTCTAAATCTTTCAAGAACTCTTCACAGTGTACCAACCTTTTCCTTAGTACAAAAGCCCGCAGATACCAGTAGGTGAAAGGCTTCCATGCCTTTCTCGTCAGCAATGGTACCAGCCAAAATCTAGTCCCACTGGCATGTAGGTTCTTCTTCCAAGATTTCCTCAGTCATTATATCCCATGAATTACAGAAAGTCAGCTTCCCTGAGCCTTGAGAACGGCTGTCGGTGTGTTGATTCATAAGGAAGCAGGATACCAGGATTGGCGACAGTGGTGGACAGTCCGCAGTCTTTTATAGGATCAAACAGCATTTTCCCATCCAATCGGTGGCCAATCTACTTTATAGATGTAACCTAGTAGTGATTGGTGCTCACCTTGAATTTTTCACTAACAAGTTCTCTCACTGTTTCCATCCATCTTTCACAGTACTTCATTCTCTTCATGGCTAAAACTATCCCAGAAAGTATTATTTGAAAATGGTGGAAGGAAGTCTCAACTCTCCATCACGCTCTTGGTTTCCTCTCCTCTTTGAAGGAAAACTCCCCCAAATGGGTCTACTATCTACTGTAAGCCACGTGAGTAAGTAGCCATTGATTTTGCGTGAAGCCCTGCTTCAAAGGCTAGTTTTACTGTGTCTGGTTTTTAAAATGTGAGTGAGGGTAACAGGCCAACCTGCCTGCCTTTGTGGGGCAGATTGTCAAACTGTATACCCTCTTCTCCTTCTCTACTTACAACTACCTCATAAACAAACGAATGTTACTTGGTGGTAGCGGTTGCTCCTGTAATTATATTTCCATGATCTTATCGAAAGTGAGCCCACAGGTGAGGTTGCCACACATAAAGGGCAATTGTCCTCCAAGTATCCCAAGTAAGGCTTTCCTCCCTAGGCAGAAATGGTTTGGCGACCCTACAACTAACAAAGAAAAAGAATCGAACTTTCTAGAAATCATATTTTTGACGTTTACGCCACAATCTAAGCTCATAAATGCATTGCATTTGCACTATTTAGTACAATGTTACGGGGTGAAATTCTTAGATTATTGGTGAACCAAGTTAGCAATTGGTAGATTTTCAAGCACAGTGCAGGCCTTACCAAAGAATGTCTGCCACCAGCTTATGCTGGTAATTCTGAAAGAAACATGCACGTTTAGCACAACCTCTGAATATTATGCACTTGGGCGTTTCTGGTTTCAATGGGAAAATGTTGTAGGTTATTTATTTAGTCTTAGAGGAAAGCTAAAACATATCAAAAATGGTTTTAGTTTGACATGTTAGCGCTGCAGCTTGCCTGCAGTGCTACGGAATTCACATTCAGCGATGCAGTGCGCGCAACGGAATTCATTTTATTTATTTAAATGTGTACTTACCAACGTTCCGCCGTATTCTGGGGTTTACTACCCCCCACCCTGCCCCTCCCCCGCCCCGCGTCACCGCCCGGCGGCACTCCCTCCAGGAGCCGCTACTGAGTTCATGTATGTTTGTTTTTGATTTATTTGTTTATATTGTATAGACATGTATTTGTGGGCAATGATGTTACATGTACACTTTTGTCTCATTTAAATGCATGGTATTTTGAAAAAATATCCATTGACAAACATAATCCCCTGTATATTTTCTTGGGAACATGGTTCAATTTGTGAACATGATATATTCAGTTTGCATCATTTGAGATTGTTTAAATCACCAGTTGCCATTTATTAGATGTTCAGAGAAACAATGGTAACGTCTTTCTCTGTGAGATGACGTAAGATTGATGGTGTAGGGCAGTGTTTCCCAAACTGGGGTCCGCGGACCCCCAGGGGTCCATGGCACATTCCCAGGGGGTCCCCAGGCAGCAGTTTTAAAAGCACTGCAAAGTTCTTTGTAAAATTAGCAGTTTTCTAGCAACAATAAAAGTGTCAAGAAAATGCCAGTGATTAATGTACCTGCTGGAGAGAGATGAGCGTTTTGTCCAGTTGCAGCTTTGACTTATCTAATGTAGCACAGAGGGTTAATATGCCTACTGCAAAGAACGTGTACCATGCATTTAAAAAACAGTATTTTATGTGCTCAGGTCAGTGGGTTACTGCTTTTGTCACAGAAATTCTTTTGTTACTGTGCAATTCATAAGGGACAATCGTAATCTAGCACAGTGACCTATAAACTGTCATCAAAGAGCTGCTTGCAAACTGCATGGTACAAGTTAGTAACTTATGTTTTTTCCCAGTCTATCATTATCCGGATGCTGCTAAAAAGGTTTATTTGGGTGGAAATACATTTTTATTGTTAAAGTCAATGCTAACCACTGAGTTGTGTCCGGAATCCTGAGTTTGTGCTTCACCAGACCAAGCACTTTTAAAAATGCCTACCAGTATGAATGACATGTGAATCCTACACCTTTTAGTCCCCTTTGCCTTATGTAACTTTTTCTATACACTGATTTTCACGTATGATTCATTGTCTCTATATGTGTGTGATGTAAAGTGCTTTGACATCCTACAATGGTATGAGAGATGCTACAAAACAAATGAAATACATGTGACAGATGGGCTATGGAGAGATGAGAGGCACTGTTGGAGGGTGATAATAAGGGAATCATTGAAGAACCCCAACAAAGATTGTCGTATCCTGGTGCACAGTAAGGTCTTCATTTACTATTCTCTAAAAGCTAATACAATTCATTATATAATGATAAATGTGTTGTAGACTGCACCATTGTTTCCTAAATTTTTTGGCGGGGAGAGCCTCCCAAAGCCCCCTTTGTAATGGTCAGGCTCACTCACTGCACTTGGTCTGCACCATATGGGGACTGGTCTAAGAACGTTTGCCAGGGCTGCTTTGGGTTTCCAGTCTGGCCCTGGCAGGAATAGGAGCCTCGTACTGCGAAATAAAACCAACCATTCAAAGGTTAGTCACGGAGATGCAGCACCAACCTTCCCATTAAAATGTTTCGGTTTTTGCAATTTCTTTCAATATAAAATACTAAGGGGGATATTTACAACAGAATTGGCGGAGCATGTCGTTAGCCTCCTTGACTTAACGACACGCTCCGCCACTTCAGAAACGCAGGGCTGCACCATATTTACAAGAATATGGTGCAGCCCTGCGATTCCCCCTGCGCTGGCGCTACACTTAGCAGTGTAGTGCCAATGCAGGCACCCTTGCACCATAGTGCAAGGGTGTCTGCGTGCAGGGGGACATTGTTTATGTGCAGGAAATTCCCCTTCCTGTACATGAACAATTTTGAAATGCCGTTTTGTCATTTCTATGTGTGCTGCCTAATGCAGCACACATGGAAGTTACAGAATGTCTTTTTTTTTTTTAAAAGATTGTTTATGTGCAGGAAGGGTCACCTTCCTGAACATAAACAACCCAAGGCGTTTTTGCTTTTTCCATGGGAAAAAACAAAATCGAGGAGAAATAATGCATTTCTCCTTGTTTCGCCAAGTTAAGACCAGGTTTTCCATGGCCTTAATTTTGGTGCTGTCTCCTATTTACGCTGCCCTTGTAAATAGATGGCAGCATCAAAATCAATGGGTGTTGGGGTGGAACGCCCACCACACCTCCCACTGCCCACCCCTTTCATGCTCAGCATTGCGTGAAAGGGGGCCTTATTGACAAGGCAGCGTTAAGCCACATTAAGTGGCTTAACGCTGCCTTGTAAATAAGGTGAAGCCCCTATCGCCACGGGAACATCGCAAAAATTGACGTTCCCATGGCGATAGGGGCTTGTAAATATGCCCCTAAAATCTTTAGTAATTCGAGTATTTGTTTTGTGTGCACACGTGTTTATTTTTTTCGAATTACTGTTATAATGTTTGAAATTTAAATCCTACAAATTGCTTGGGGGTCCCCGGCTTCCAGTGGTGACTCAATGGAGTTCCTCAGGAGTCAAAAGTTTGGGAACCACTGGTGTAGGGGATACCTTTTGAGATAGATTAACTGGTCTGGGCAGCCAGTTATATGCCCGATTCACTATAAAACTTGTCCCAGAGAACACTTTTGACTTTCACTTGGGGCTGCAGTCACAGATGGAGGGCCACCATTGGTGCCAATAGGCCACATGATGACTTGCTGCTCGTCTCAGATTGGAAGTATGCAGAAGTGCCACTTTCAGGTTCTATACCTTAGCTATCCTCTGCTTTCAGTGTCTCATGGGTCTCATCATGTTCCCCAGCTACACAAGGACTGTGGGAGCCACACACATCTTGGGAGCACCCAAAGAAGTGGACAAATGGGAGCTACATTGGTAGCACCAAAATATCGTGGGTATCATGGGTCCTGGTCCTAACTCTCTGCTTTGAACATGAGAGGTACAGTGCTCTATTCCATTTGTGGATGGAGCCTTGTGCGACACTACCCCTCAACCATAATGAAACAGGCATCCGTTGATTAAATTATTCGTACCAACATCCGTTGTATAACCTTTTCCATATTGTCAAGCAGTCAAACTGCACTCTGTTCCCTGTTACAATACACCCTTATATGTCAAGGTACCCTGCCTCTACACTATCATATTTTGCTTTAGAGAGACCGTGTACCACTGTATTTCATATTTCATGTTATTACCAGTTCTTTTGCTACTTTGCTACTCCTTTAAATAATGTCTATTGAGATTGACTGTCGCAACAGCCGTTTTTGACTGACTGTTTTCACTACTCTACTACCTGTGTAAAATTAAAGTCTAGTTTGTTTGAGTTCTTAGAGATCTGGATTGGATGAAAATATTAGAAAAAGTTGCCAAGGTTTCTAGAAATGCCCGATCTAAATTTATTAATTTCTATTTTATTAACAGAGCACATCTTACAGTGGACAAGATTAATAAAAATCTACCTGCATTCCTCAGCTGCCTGTCCCAGGTGCAGGACAGTAGAGGCAGAAATGCTGCATATGGTATGGGATTGCACGCACCTCTCAGGCTGCTGGGTGAAGATAGACATCCCTGACCGTCATATACTGCATTCACCCACAACATGCTTACTAGGGTCACATCTAGGTTTATTGACCTGGCCTTGATTCAGGTAAAACAACGAAATAACGATTAAGTGGAAAGTCTCCAAGGGCCGCAGATTGATCAATGGGAATTGGATCTCATTAGATGGTCTGAATATTAAGGCAGAATACCTTTTAGTGAAGCCAAGATAGGTGGGGGCTCCATGGCGGTAACAAGGGCAATGGAGGGATACTAGACGATGTTAGAGGCGTAGATACTGCCTAAGAGGTCAGCCTTTCCCCTTGAGGGACTTAGGTGCCCCAAATAGAGGTAGGATAAGTGGGCTTCGCTATGTATTCATCTATACCCATCAGGTTGCAGGTTCCACGAACTAGGTAATGACTAGTGGAGTTTGTTCCCCTTCATACTTCTAATTATGCTGGGATAATTGGCAGACCGAAATACACCACATTACATGGCATGCTGTGCACATTAGTGAATTCGATTCTAAGCAATTGATGGATCAAGTTGCGGAAGGAAAAAAGAGGGTGATATCTATTGAAATGTTTGATGTTCATTACTTACATGCTAGCAATGAAACTATTTTCGATCTGGAATTTGAGTGCAATGTGGACATGTAACAGTACTATTACCAGGCCAACAGTCAGGTTGGGATTACAACTGCACGATGCATTTCCCTTTACTGTTATTTTCTTTCTTTTTTCCTTATTGAAAAATCAATAAACTTTGTTTTAAAAAAAAGGTTTGTTCGAGTTCTGCCACAGCTATTACATGATTGACTTGTTTTTTATTTGTGATATACCTCGCTCTGAAACACTTTTGAGTGGAGTTTGCGGTAAATGAGACAATACATAAAAACCTAGAATCTGCATTAGAAAGGGCTAATTGCTCAGTTAACAAGGATCAGAAGGCACAGTAATTCGCAAACAAGCCAATAGCTCTCAGGTATAAAGAGAAGTGCCTGGATGCTTCTATCCATGCATTCACTCATCCAACTGTGCACTCAATCTCTAATTCATCATCCATGCAGTCAGTCAATAATCGTTGTCTGGCATATCATTTAAAGTGCCTGGAATCTTTCATCTATGCCCACACTCATTTATGTGTGCTCCCAGTTATTACCCATGAAATCGGTCAATCTTCTTTCAGGTAAGCAAGTATTCTTCTTCCCATTATCTCATATTTGCATTTACCCACATTTCCACTAACAAAATCACAAACTCAACCATAATTGAAAAGGTACTTTTAGCCAGACCTACGGGCTTTGCAGCTAGTCTGTGAGGATGGTGGAAGTGCAGTCAATATTGTTAGACTGCTAGTTTGTGAGATGTGTGAGAGCACTGTTGGTAACTTGTGCCTGCCTCTCCCAGGGGTATGAGAGTGTTCTCTTTAGTTTGTGATTGCTAGTGTGAGCAGTGTGAGAGTGCTAGGCTGAGTGGGTCTGTGAGAGTGTGTGAATGCTAGTATATGACAGAATAGAAAGTGTTTCCTGTAGAGTGAGACTGATACTCTGTGACGGTGTGAGTGCTTTTGGTAGCTTATGAAGGGATTTACAGTACTGCCAATAGTGTGGATCTGCTAGTCTATGAGGAGTGTGAGAGTGTTTTAAATAGTATGCATCTGCTAGTTTGCGAGTGTGTGACTGCTAGCTTGCTCGCATAGTGTTTGTGAGAATGGTGTTGGTTGTGTGACTGCTACTCTGGAAAGGATTTCAGACTGCTGTTGATAGTGTGGCTACTTGTCTGTGAGGAGAGTGAGAATGGTTCTGGTAGTGTGTGTGCCCCCCTTGCATGTGAGCTTAATGATAGTAGTGTTGGTAGTTTGAGGAGTGTGTGAGTGTTATCAGTAATGCCAGACTACTACTCAAGCAGGGCCCCCAGGGACAAGGCATCAGCTTTATTAATGAGAAATCTAGAGTAAGAAACTGGATAATTGATCGGGGTGGATGAGTGCCGATCTCTGGAAATAATCACAGCTCTTGTTAGGGCTAACTCTTAAAGTCACTAAATTCACCTTAGCTCAACCCTCTGTTAGCTATGGCACAGCGCAGACAGGCTTAACTCAGGGCAATGTGAAAAGTATTTATTCAGTACCAAAACAGTAAAGTCAAAACACCAAGCAATAAAAATCCCTAACTAAATTAGACAAATAGAGTACAAAAATAATAAACAAAATGACACCAAACAACAAAAATCCAATGAGTGGAAGCAGAGATATAATTTGCTAAAATTGTAAGTAAGAATAAAGTAAAAAAGTGCTACGTGCCAATGATAGCCTATGGTCGCGGTAGACTGGGACCTAGGCGCAATTTCTGTCTGACTGTGATGGAGCACTGGTTGGATACATCAACCAGTTAATTCCAGTCAAAGATTTTACCATCTGATTTAGTCTTTTAAGCCCCAACCTTTCAAGGTTTCAGGAGCAGCTCCTCTGGGTAACTACTAAGGCTGCCAGGACAACAGGGGCAGCACTTAGGGGCCAGGACTTACACTAGCAGAGGCCACCAGCAAGGCCCAATAAAGATCCTGTTGCTACTGGTCAGGTGGGAACTCCAGGGAAAGGCCTCTTGCAGTTTGTTGTGTCTCTGTAGCCTGCTCCTGTAGCCACAGGAGGTCAACCAACTGTGCCTTGGATTCTTTGTCCTTGGTACAAAGGGGAGCAGGTCTAGTTCTTCAGGGCTTCCCTCAGGTCACAGTTTAGTCCACTCTGCTTCTGTTCTTTTGCGGGTCTGGAAAGTGTTCTGTCCAAGTGCCTTAGGATGCCACATCTAAGTCTGGCACCAGCTATTAAGTGGGGGTGACTTCTGGGCACTCCCTAACAAAAGGGGTAAAGGTTCTCGGGAGCAACCCTACCCACCTTTTCAGTAGTTTTTGTTGCTTTACTGCAAGCAAGCCCAAAATGCAGTGTGTCAGGGTATTTTCAAGATGGAGAGAGTCTTCAGTCCTACTTAACTTGGCCTCTGAGGGTAATGGGTGTGAAAGGGCGATCATGATGGTTATCACTAGTGTCTGCCCAAATGTAATACTAAAATCCATTTTGAAAGAGACACTGTACCCACAACAAACCCAGAGACAGGCGTCTGGTAGGACAAACGCAAGGTCTTTCAGCAGCCAGACAGGTGATGCAAAAGAATTTCCCTGACAGTCTGATCTCTCCCTTTCAAGTGCTCCAAAGTGTTACAAGTGCTTCAACAGGCCTGTCAAGCAAGATTTTACACTGTGGTGTCAACAGAATGCACACAGCCCCCGTCCTGCGTGTTCTATTGAGCTCAGAGGAGTCATCTATGCCCATTCAGGTCAGCCTATCGTGTGCTTCTGGGTGGAATTTCAAACTTCTTGGACACCTTTTCCCAGGCTGAGCACAGACTTGAAGTTGCGGAGAGTTAATGCAAATTATCCTCCAGGAACTTTAGACAGGGAAAGGTAACTTTTTATAGTTACTTTTCCCTAATAGTTATTAAAAATCCAACTTCACTAATGAGTTGGATTTTTAATAACTATTAAAAAGAGTGGTTTAATAATTTTTCTAGCAGGTCCCTTTCCCAAGTTATCAGTATTAGCATTTTAATCTGCACATTCATTTTCTACCTGCTCCACTTGTAAATACCCTGGACCCTGCATTGTGGGGGCGACAAGGACTACATTAGGATGACTTAATACTATTTAAAAGGGAGGTCTTTATCTTTCATAAAGACGTTTTTTGACAGGTTGCACTTCAGGTTTTGCACTGCAGCAGTCATGCTACACAAGGTAGGCCTGAAACCATGTTTGCACTACCACTGTAGTAGATGGCACAATAGGTGCTGTAGTCCACAAGAGACATTTAACTTCCATGCTCTGGGTGCACATTTCTACACCATATACTAGGGACCTGCAGGCAATTTAACCATGTTTAAAGGGGGAGCACATGCACTTTACACCTGGTTAGCAGGGGTAAAGAGCACAAAGTTCTATGGCCAGCAAAATAGGGTTCAGAAAAAAGGTGAAAAGTTTGAGGTGACCATGCAGAAAAGGTGGATTTCCTACATCCAGACAATGGAGAATGCTATGAGCTAAAGCGCTGTGGATATTAAGCAGATCACAGAAAGGGAGGATAGCTTCACTCAGCAGATATATACTCAGTTGTAGAAGAATTCATGACAACGAGGAATGCTCTGATTGCCCTATTGACATGGAGAAAAAAAGTAAAGCACAAATATTCGTGTGACTTGACGGTCACCCATGGTAATAAATAACTGCACATACCATGATATCTATTGTAGAAATAGAAGTTACAGCCCAAGGGTGTGCAGACAAAGAGAGCAACCACTAAATGAAAAAAATGCATATGTGATTACCTTACAAATAAGGTCAAGTGCTAACTTTGTGCAGAGAGAAAATGCTATTCCCAGACATGCTCTAACATCAACAGGGTAGAAGAAGCAAATGAGCAAAGCTGCAAAAAAGCTTCAGCTGGTGATCGAAATACACAGACTCCGTGCTCGCAACCTAGGAGCACATCTCCTGTGACGCAAGTGCAAGCTAGATGGCTGTCCACAGCACAATGCCCCTCACAGGAGCGCTAATAAAAGGAACGAAGGAGCTTCAAAACAACGTGCAAAAGTAGTGAAGCGCTGACAGGCTTTGCGACCAGTTTGTATTGCTTTTTGCACAAGACTTGAATTGCTAATTTTAAAACGCTATTTTATTGTGTGTAGAAATATTGTGCGCCCGTTTTACTCACTGGTTTTAAATGTTTTTAAATGTCGATGTGTGCTTAGTATCAGGTGTATCCTCTCCTGATTACCCATCACGTAGCCCCAGTCCGTCACGGCTTGAGAGTGCCGATTGAACGGAGGGTCGTGACTCCGCCCCTTGATCCTCCTCACATCCGGGTCCCTCAACCTAACTCTATTTAGAGAGCATGGGTGCCCCGACGCGCAGCGAAAGGTAGTGAAGTGCTGACAGGCTTTGCGACCAGTTTGTATTGCTTTTTGCACAAGACTTGAATTGCTAATTTTAAAACGCTATTTTATTGTGTGTAGAAATATTGTGCGCCCGTTTTACTCACTGGTTTTAAATGTTTTTAAATGTCGATGTGTGCTTAGTATCAGGTGTATCCTCTCCTGATTACCCATCACGTAGCCCCCGGTTTGTCACGGCTTGAGAGTGCCGATTGAACGGAGGGTCGTGACTCCGCCCCTTGATCCTCCTCACATCCGGGTCTTTTAACCTAACTCTATTTAGAGAGCATGGGTGCCCGGACTCGCAGCGAAAGGTAGTGAAGCGCTGACAGGCTTTGCGACCAGTTTGTATTGCTTTTTGCACAAGACTTGAATTGCTAATTTTAAAACGCTATTTTACTGTGTGTAGAAATATTGTGCGCCCGTTTTACTCACTGGTTTTAAATGTTTTTAAATGTCGATGTGTGCTTAGTATCAGGTGTATCCTCTCCTGATTACCCATCACGTAGCCCCGGTCCGTCACGGCTTGAGAGTGCCGATTGAACGGAGGGTCGTGACTCCGCCCCTTGATCCTCCTCACATCCGGGTCCCTCAACCTAACTCTATTTAGAGAGCATGGGTGCCCGGACGCGCAGCGAAAGGTAGTGAAGCGCTGACAGGCTTTGCGACCAGTTTGTATTGCTTTTTGCACAAGACTTGAATTGCTAATTTTAAAACACTATTTTACTGTGTGTAGAAATATTGTGCGCCCGTTTTACTCACTGGTTTTAAATGTTTTTAAATGTCGATGTGTGCTTAGTATCAGGTGTAGCCTCTCCTGATTACCCATCACGTAGCCCCGGTCCGTCACGGCTTGAGAGTGCCGATTGAACGGAGGGTCGTGACTCCGCCCCTTGATCCTCCTCACATCCGGGTCCCTCAACCTAACTCTATTTAGAGAGCTTGGGTGCCCGAACGCGCGCAGTGGACGCGTGCCGCCGGCGCGCCGAAGGCAAGCCCGTCTGCGCCCGTCCACGGCCAGACCGCTGCCAGCGCCAGCCACTCTGCTCGAATGTCAGGCGATGGGGTAATCTGTTGGTCTCGAGAGGCCTTAATGTCTTACAGAGGTAACCCATGCACGAAGGCGCATACTACTAACGTAGTTACAGACAAGCCTCTAGGTCCCTGCCCGGCCTGTACTTGGGACCCCGAGGCACCTTCGGGACTGATGGGGATAAATGTAAATGTAGGAACTACGCAAGGTCAAGTGGCCATGATTAAGGCTGGCATGATAAATTGCAGATCCTTGTCTAAGCATGCTACGGACATTTGTCTCCTACTAGCGAGTAATGAGTGGGATGCCTTGTTCTTGACAGAAACATGGTTGAACTCAGACTCAGTGGCAGCAGTAGCCTTGGCTGTTCCCAGCGGTTTTAAAATGTGTTACGCGAATAGAGAGTGCGGGAAAAGAGGGGGAGGGGTTGCTATTATTTTTAAAGACTCCTGGATCTTAGCAGCCTCTGGCCCGCTCAGACTGAATGAGATTGAGGGGCTTAATTTCTGCTTACAAATAGATCCTTCTACTTCCTTTTCTGGCATTCTTATTTATAGACCTCCTGACTGTGCGTCTAACTCAACCCAAGAGCTATGCAATTACATTATCGAGAAATCATTAATGTATGCGAACTTCACCGCGCTAGGGGATTTTAATTTACATGTGAATGATACTACCTGCACACAGGCAGCTCAATTTGTGTTGTCCCTAGAGGGGGCTAATTTAGCGCAACACATTAGATCCCCTACACATAAGGCAGGCCACACCTTGGATCTCGTTTTTTCCAACCTGACCTCCTTGAGTACAGCGGCCCCTATCAAACTGGTCTGGTCGGACCATTGTTTGATTCCATTTTGTTTTAGGCTCAGCAGACTCGGTCAGAGCAAGGGTAACCAATCCTATATTAAACGAAACTGGAAAAATTTAACAGTGGCGGTGTTGGACCCTATACTACAGGCCAGCCAACCCACACCTTCATCTGACCCGAACATTGATTCCATAGCCTTAAACCAGTGGATTGCGACAGCTGTCGAAGCCGCGGCTCCAGCCAAGGCTGCTAGATCTTCAAGGCTCTCACCATCCGCCCCTTGGTTCACGGAGGCTCTTAGGGCGACTGGGAGCAGCTGTAAACGACTGGAACGGCAGTGGAGGTCAGGCTACAGCGAGTCCGCCAAGAACATCTATAGAAATGCTTTGAAAGAATTCCACAGCATGATTAGGGTAGCCAGAAGAGAGTACTTGGCTGATTGCATTTATAAGGCTGATAACTCGACTAAGGAGGTGTTTAAAGTGGTCAAATCTTTCCTTAAACCCAGAGCTGTGGAGACTACTGTGCAACCCTCACTCGCCTTGTGCGAAAGTATCTCCGTCTTTTTTGACAATAAAATTCAGGAAGTGTATAAATCTTTCTCAGGGCGGTCAGAAACGGAGAAATGTGACAAGAGGGTAGTTAGAGACACAGAACCGTCTTTTATGTCATTTTCCAGCATTTCCCAACAGGATGCTATGTCAGAAATTGTGAGGTGTAAGTCGGGGGCACCTGATGATCCTTGTCCCCCAACACTATGGAAAGTGCTGGCCCACTCCTTGTCGCACACTCTGAAGCACATCTGGAACTCCTCCCTGTCGACTGGTACGTTTCCAGATATCTGGAAACACGCTACTCTCCTCCCGCTAAGAAAAAAACCGAATGGGGATCCCGGGGATCTGACCAATTATAGGCCCATCTCTCTGCTGCCAGCTCCGGCTAAGATGTTGGAAAAATTGGTGCAGAGGCAACTGTCTAGCTTTATCGAAAAGGAGGGCATCCTGCATGATACCCAATCTGGTTTCAGGTCGGGATTTAGTACTGAGACAGCCCTCCTGGAGGTGGCGGAACTAGTTAGACAGGCTGCAGATTCAGGGGCCTCCGCGATGCTGGTGCTCCTGGATCTGTCGGCCGCATTCGATACCGTTGACCATACCATGCTGTCGGAGAGACTGCTGGATATTGGTATTGGAGGTTCGGCTCTGGCATGGTTGAAATCCTATTTTGAGAATCGCACTCAGAAGGTTGCGCTCCAACCTTTTCTATCCAAGCCGAAACAGCTCTGGTGTGGAGTCCCACAGGGGTCAGCACTCAGCCCTCTCCTGTTTAATGTGTACCTGGCTCCTTTGTTTACCCTGATAGCCAATTGGGGGATAAAAGCGATCTCCTACGCAGATGATACACAATTGGTTTTCACTTTTAAAGAGCAGACCGAGGTTGCCTTTGAGAGCTTCAAGGGTTGCATGAAAGACATAGCGTTGTGGATGAACAACAACAAACTCAGGCTCAACGCAGGAAAGACAGAGGTGCTGTTTTTCGGGAAAGAGCCACCCCCAGCTTCGGATCTCTGGTGGCCTACTGAAATGGGTCCCCCTCCCTCACCGGCAGATTGTATAAAAAATCTGGGTGTAAAGTGGGAGGCTGACCTTTCATTCTCAGCTCAGATACGTCAGGTGACTGCCACCTGCTTCTGTCAACTGAGGAATCTGAAGACATTTTTGCATCTACTACCAGAGGAGTGTCGGAAAAATATAGTACATGCTTTAGTGACTTCTAGGCTAGACTATGCTAATGGCCTTTATTTGGGTCAGCCTGAGTATCTAATCAAGCGCCTGCAGATAGTGCAAAATGCGGCTGCGAGACTAAACAGGCGAGTGCCGTTCCGCGAGCATGTCTCTCCGCATCTAAAAGCACTTCACTGGCTTCCAGTGAGGAAAAGAATCAAATTCAAGGCCTTGACGCTGGCGTTCCGCGCTATGCATGGCAACGGCCCCATCTACCTGAAACACAGACTACGTGGATACAAACAGTCCAGAACCTTGAGGTCCAATTCCCAAAATCTACTGTGTATCCCACGTTTTAAAAAGGCACGTATGGGGGGCAGATCTTTTACGCTCGGTGCTGCAAAGCTGTGGAACTCCCTGCCGAGCAATTTCCGCATTATAGAAACAGAGTCTCTCTTCTGGAAAATGGTGAAAACCTGGCTCTTTAGGGCAGACTGAGGGCCCGAGGTTATGCCCTGAGCGGTCCAACGCTGCACTACTTATCGCTTAGCGCCGGGACACCTCTGTTTGAGGTAGCTGTCGCACTTTACAAGTGTCTGTATTATTATTATTATTATCGTTCTTTTTATCATCAAGGAACAAAGCGCTCTGTCACAGTGGCCCTGGGGATGGCAACCAGAGCGAAGGAAGTGAAGGACAGACGGCTTTCGACAGCTGAGTGAGACGAACTCCATTTCTGAGCCCAATGAACAATAATTAATTTAAAAGAGTGCACATATTTTTTGTGTCTGAAATAGCACCCATAGTAGCACTGAAGGGAATAACTTTATGTGTGCATGGTCTCCTTGTGAAAGGGCACAATGCTGTCACCGACAGTAAAGTTAACCAATGGCAGAAATGGACTGACCCTTTGCCCTATGCAGTATGCTCTAGGATTAAAATGTGAATGACACAATAATAGACCAATGAATGAAGAGGACTGGCTAAAGTGTCTGTAAGTAAGTATATTATATGTATATAATTTTACTAAAATCAAAACGTCTTGGCTAATGCCAAACCTAGAAAGAAGGAACTCCCCTAAAATCAGTAGACGGCTACTCAGCCAAAGGTTTCCATGTGTATTTTTTCTGGGCCTTTTAGGCCTAAGTGGTTAGCTTATTCGGAACATTAACATCTGTTGGTTATTAAGCAGCAGGGGTAGGAAAAGCCATTGAGAGCATCTCATTTCCACATTTAAAATCACGAGTTCCTATCCCTTAATGTTCGTGGTTTCGGTAGCAGGTCCTTGCGTGGCATCTGGAAACAAGTTAAGGTGCTGGGGTGTGAAAGTGTTTGAATGCTTGGGCTGCCTGTGGTCGTGACATCAGTGTTATCTGGAGTCATTCACTTTCTTTACAAGAACTGTGTCCGTACATTAAAATACACAGCGGATTTGCTTTTAACACAGTTAAGCGTGCAACCTGCTTCTGTGCCCAATAAACCTGGCCTGGGCAGAGGTCAAAGCACACAGGTGTAGAAATGGAGAAAACAGTAGTGCTGGCCCTGAAATATCGTGTTACGGGAATGGAGAAAGAAAAACGAGTCTGGTTGAGAGTTTAAAATTAGGTGAGCCCCACACTGCAGAATGCTGGCTTATGCCTTATCATGGCATCTCTTACTCATCCAATCATCCTCAAATGCTAGGGCGTTTTTTAATTTTAACTGAAACTTACTATGATTATTCTGAATAAACTTATGACCAGGTTCCACTTTATCAGCACGCACAGTGTTACATCGTATTGCTTGTGCAGTGGTAGGTATGTCGTAGTGGATGTCTGTATGATGGTGCTTGTGTTTACGAATAATGATTGTTTGGTTTAATGAGTTTGGGTGATTTGACATATGGGTGGTAGTGTAGTCGGTTGATGGCTATGTGGCGTGGCGACAATTCTGCTTTGTGTAGTGAACCATAAATTGCAAATTTTAAGTGGTTTTAGGTCTTGATTTGGAACCATGGCATCAGCTTATATGTGGTTTTCTTAGATTCTCCTAAGTGATTGTAACAGGGTTTGAACTATCTGCTGAACTATCCTTACGTCTTTTTCACAGAATTTCGGACATTGGATGTAGGGCTACCACCGGTGCATCCATGTCCCACTCAGTCTTTGGCTTCGTGGTTTAGGGTGGGATGCAGAGGCTGTGGCCCTGTGCACACCTTCCCCTTGTGCCGTGACACCACAGCACTTGGCCATCAGCCATCTTAAGCTTCCAAATGCCACTGGTGCTGGCTAACGGGCACCACCTGGTGCCAGCTAGTCAGCATCAGTCCACTCATTGTTCTCATTGCATTCTGGTAGGAGCAGTTGATAGTGGTTTTGAACTATTCACAAGTAGAGGAGTGTTTGCTGCAAGTGTTGGAGCAGCCAGTGCTTGCATTTCTAGACACATGTTTATAGGTTCTTGTCCATCTTCAGCAAGGAGTAGCTGGTAGGTCTGGGGGTGCCTGAAATGCTGCTTGTGGTGCATCATGCAAATAACCACTTCACAGCATGCAGAGGCATCCTGTAGAGGTTCATCACTCACATGACACCTGGTGGAGGAGCCAATCAATCAAGGGAGAGGGGGCATTTGGCCAGCAAGCCAGCACCAGTTCTCCCATTTCATTCTGGCATAAGGAATTCATGCTGTTTGAATTACTCAGAAGTATAAGAGTGATTTCTGGATACATGTTTCTGGGTTCTTGCTTGTCTTCAGCAAAAAGTTGCAGGTAGGTTTGGGAGTGTTTGAAATAATGTTTGTAGTGTATCAGGTAAAGTAACTGTCCGCATGCCTTAGAAGATCGTCACCCACATGACTTCATGACTACTCGAGAAACCTAACAATCAAGGGGGAGGGGCATTTCAGGACCGGTTTTCCTGTTGTACTTGTTCTGGTTGGTGCAGTTCATACTGTTTGGGAATTACTCACAAGTAGACAAATGAATACCACCAGCGTTGCTTCACTGAGAGCTTACATTTCTGGACACCTGTTTCTGGGTTCTTGGCGGTCTTCAGCAGAAAGGAGCACATACGTTTGGGGGTGCTTGAAATGCCCCTGAACTCATGGAGGATATGCATGGGGCACATACTACCTCAAAAGTAAACAAGCATTTGCAATGCAATAGGTCTCGCATTTGCAAAACTTTGAGCTACTGGCATTGTAAATGACAAACCTTTTACGTACGTGTTGGTTTTGAAAACAGATAAATAAAAGGCATTGCCATTTACAATGCTAATAGCTTTTGATGTTGGTTATGTAAACTGCTCGTGTGTCAGATCCTAAAAGTACAGAGCTAGTTCATGAATTCAACTTTGGAAGAGATTCTATTTCTAAATATATAACTTAGAAGCCAATATAATTGGGGGAAATGGCTGCGAGATGCAGCATTCAGCCTTGGTTTTAAACATAAATCGTCTGCAGGAGGGGCACGCTTCCCAAATTCCCATGAGGTGTTTGAGGCTCTCGCAAAGCTCGCTACAGTTTAGAGCTCGTATTACACATGTGGTTATTAATTCGGCGCTGGGAAGTAGAGATGGGGGAGAAAAGGTGCTGTGAGGAGGAGAAACGGAGAGGTGGAGGGAACATTGAGTTAGTGGAACACTAGGAAAATTGAGACTTGGAGACCAGACAAGCCAGTTGAACAGGAGGAGGAAGGAAAATAAAGGTGAAATAAAAAAAAAAAAGCAGAAAGGGAATTCACAGAAACTAGAGCCAGAGGTCAGTGGCAAGATGCGGAGAAAAGGCGGGGGCGGAGCTATAGGTAAACTGTTTGGAGGGGAAAATAAGTGGAAAAGATAGGATGAATTTTTAGAGAGTGATGTCTGAGCTTGGTTACGCAACAGATTGATTGGAAAATACAATTTATTTCAGTACTTTTATTTTGCACCTTTTAACGACGTTTAAACTGCAGGAAAGCAAGGCTGAGGAAGGGGAGGGGGTCGAGGGATCTTATAACGTTAATGGCTGGGACTCATGGCTTGGAAATGTGCGCGAGGCTGCCAACTGCAATACACGGGCTTATGTGGTTATAGTGTGACGGATGGAGCTCGGCCTGCCCTGTGAGGCTGAGCCCCATCCATATCCCGAGTTAAAAAGGCAGCCTGCCTCTCTCAGGGCGCGCAGACCTATCTTGAAAGATAAAAAAGAAACCAATAATAAAGCGAACGGGTGAAGGGAGCTTTAAAGCCTGTAATCTTCAAAGAAGGTAATGACACAAGGCAAAACACAGCAGTTTTTCACAAACGGAGACGGCAGCCCCGCCAGGCTGGTGCCAGGAGTTCTGGTGCGGGTCAATGAATGTGAACTCAGCAGCCACGCACCCCCTGACTCTTACTGGAGCTAAACGCAGCAATTAAAGAGATTGGTTGTACTAGCCTTTAGCGTGTCAGACGCTACTTGAGTGCGCATGCTTACAGCCGCCGATCGAGCCGCTGCCATGTTGGGTGTGGGTAAACACGGCACCATATTAAACAAGCAGCATGCGCTGCCCACAAGCTGTGTACCTTCCATTTCAAACATGTATTTACATCTTAGGGTGGGATGTTAGTTCAGCATTAGTGCTGTTGTCCTGGGGCTTCTTGTAAGTTCCAGGCAGTGGCAGTCACCCCTGGCTGGAAGTGGGAGCACCACGCATGGAGAGCTGTATCTCCAATAAGCACAAGCGCACGCCTCGCGCGTCAGCAGAGGGAGGGGCGAAAGGAGGGGGCCAGCGCGATTCCCTTGCGGGAGCGAGCGGCAAGGCGCGATAATTAACATATGGCGCCAGCTGCTCGCTCCCGCAAGTGAATCGCCAGACGTGCACGCGTTGCCATTGGAAGCAATGCAACGCGTGCACGTTTTTGCAGGGAAAGCTGTGCCGATTTCTAAAGGTCTCTCCTATGCAGCGCATGCGCGCTGCGTAGGCGAGACCTAAAAACACAATGGGCCACATGCATCAAAGGAAAAACCGGTCGCAAACGGGCAGATTCTCAGAATCTACCCCTTTGCGACCGGTATACATCCCAAATGCAAAAATCGCTATTTAAGTAATCGCAAAATTTGCGATTACTTAAGTACGATTACATTTAAGGAATCGCAAATTGTGATTCCTTAAATGCAATGCATTAAACAAAATAATTTAGCGATTTACGCTAATAAGAATAGTAAATTACCATCAATCTAAAGATGATGGTAATTTTCGATTTCTCTGAAAAATGCATTAAAGTGCATTTTTGAAAGTCACATGATACACACACACATGCCCTTGGGGCATGTGTGTGCGCAATATGTGGTTAAATTGTAAATTCAGGGGTTCAACAGGGTATCCTTTTGGAACCCTTGCACCCTTGAAATTGCATGCCTCTAGGCCCATAGGAATGAATGGGTAGCAATTCCTTAATTGCTACTCGCAATTTGCGAGTCGCAATTAAGGAATTTTAGGGATTCGCTATTTTTGTACGAATTCCTACATGCATAGACATTTGTGATTCCTTATTAGAGAATCCTTAATATTCGCTAATTAGGAATCGCAAATGACATTTTTGATGCATGTGCCCCAATGTGCCTCTGTTTGTGGATTTGCAGATTCAACTCCAGGTCCACAAATCTGCAAGTTTGTGGGTAGATATGTACATTTTATGAGCATATATACTGGTTTTGCAAATTCAGAAAAACATCTAAATGGCAAAGCCCATGTATTGTGAATATTGTGAATCCTGCAGCTGGCTCAGGGTGTGACCTATGGTTTATTCCCAGAGCCTGTAGCATATGGAGAAAGGCTGTGTACTCCTGATCCAGTAGCATGGAAGCCAGTACAGGCCTGGATTCAGGCAAGGTAAGGCCCTGCTCCCATGCAATGTGTATGGATGAAGCCGATGCACTGCCACTTTGCTGGCATTGAGTCTGGTGCAGGAACTGGTTGGAGGCCAGGCCTGAACCCAGAGCGTGCTGAGCATTCCTAAATGTCGCATGCAACTGGTTCAGTTGCTCTGGAGGTGGCACAGCCCGACACTTAAAGTCCACTATTAGGATTGGGCATTTACAGGGTATTATTAAAAATCAAATCTAAAACAAGCTTTATTCTGTATATATAAACAACCATAAAAGCAATTACAATATTAAAAACATACATATTACAAAAAAGACGACCATGTTTAAAATTGGCTAAAAAACTTTCTAACAAGTTTCATTGAACAATTATTCCTTGTCAGATACTTTGTATTATCATCATTTTAGAAGAAAATACTTTTCCGTACATTAATTGCCTTCAAAATAAAAAGTGCAACATTAATACAAACCACATTATCATTAAGATCAAGCATAAATTTTAAAGCAGCTATATGAGATCTAACGTTTTGGGATTAAAAAAAAGGAGTTTTAAATAGTGACGCCTAAAATTAGAGTAAAAATCACAGAATAGCATAAAATGGATTGTACTTTGCTTGGTGTGCCTGTCACAAGGACAGGGGATAGAATATGGGGGACAATACTTCACAGTGGGAAAAGCAAGTAAATGATGAGCAATTCCAAGTCTGAATCTGGTTAGTACAAACCTATGTAGTTGATTTGTGACCCGGGTTAGATAACTTTGAAAGCCCTCCTCAGGTTGCAGTGTTTGATACAATATAACAGTCAGTTTTTCCCCTTCCAATCTCATACAAGATTCTGTTCTATAATTCATAAAATTGTCCTTAATAGTCAGTTTGGTTAGTGTAGTCACTTGTAGGGTATTGGAATGAATTGGCAAATTGAAAAGACGACTGTATGTAATATTAATATATCTTAACCAGGGAATATACTTTACCTTGTCCAGAGACAGACAATCTAAAATGATTGACTTCATAAAACTGGTCTCTTCTTTGACCCAAATAGAACGCCATAGTAACAAAGGGCGTAGTACAATTAAATCCACTAGATACTGTAACCCTACCTCCCGATGTATTATCTCAGTTGAAGCAGAAGTGGGCAGACATAATAAGCGCTCGAGGAAACAATGTTCCTCAGTCTGCAGTGCCTTGCTGTTACTGTAACCCCACACAATAGATCCATAGATAGCAGCGGCGACAACTCTGGCCTTATAGATGGCTAACACATCTCTAATTGGTTGATTGCCCAATTTCGCAGAGAACCTAAAAATCCCATAAGCGCTTCTATTCATCTTGGATCAGACATTTGTAATTCCATGTGACCATGACCTATTAACTGCAAAAGTCACACCCAGATATCAAAAGGTATCTACAGTAGGTACCGGAGTGTTATCAATATAAAAAGTTTTCATTTAACGCTGTAAAACCCACCGGAGTCCTAGATAGCAAGACAGCATCATCTGCATAAAGTAACACTGGTATAGGACTCCCGGTGATTCGTAGGGCATCTGCTTGAACCGCTTGTAAAGACTTGTCCACCCCATTGATAAACAGGGAAAAAAGTAGCGGGGCAGGGACACAGCCTTGACGTATACCTCATTTCAGATAAAAATTCCTTGTGCATTCACCTTGGGGACCAAATTGCACTTTACCTGACAAGTTCTCGTACAACCTTGCAAGAAAACTTAGAATCGGTCTAGTAGCACCAAGTGTGAGTATGGTTGTCCAAAGAATACAGTGATCGACTAGATCGAAGGCACTACTTAGATCTGCAAAACAAAGGCACAATCTACTTTCTTTAGCTCAAGTGTATTTACCTATTAACAGGTCCAGGTTCACACATTGCTCTATGGTCCCCACCCCACGTCTGAAACCAAATTGCACTGGAGAAAGTACCGAATTTTCACATGCCCACTCTTCTAATCTCTTTGATAACACTTTACTCATCACTTTAGCTGATGAGTCTAGAAGCGATATTGGACGGTCATTTTTTGGTTCTGATTTATTGCCCTTTTTATAGATGGGTATAATTACAGACATCCCCCATGATATAGGGATCTGGTCTGTCACTGCTGTGTTAAACACCCTAGTTAAAATGGGTCCCCACAAATCAACAGCAGCTTTGTAGAAGTCCACTGGGACCCCATCGGGTCCTGGGGCTTTACCCCCTGTGCTTCCCTTCAGTGCAAGCGAAACCTCTTCAAATGTAATGTTCAGTGGTAGGGGGAACCAATGACTCTGTGTCTTACTTTGTAAACACCCCCTTTCCGCAGCAGATGGATTAAAAATATATTTGAAATGGGCTACCCAAGCATCACATGTAATGTGGGATAACATCTCAGGAAAGGAGTCACTCTTTAGAAAGGGTCAGTTGAATGTTGCCCGAAAGAGTTTATTTTCTGCTGTATCTGCAGCTAAAGACAGTTTGGCCCATGCTGACTCTTGTCACTCTTTTTTCCTGGTGCAAAGGGCCTTTTTATTATTAAGCCAAAGGGTCTTAATCAAGGCATTATCTCTAGGTTGCCAGTGTAGAGCCTGTTTCAATTGGTAAGAGCCTAAGGTACATACGTTGTCAAACCAACCTCTACGTTGGCCATGTCCTGGATTACAGGGGCGGGTCAATATATAATTAATTATATAATTATTTTTATTAAAACTAGTAAGCAACTGGATAGGGCTGACTTCATCATTGAGACAGTTAAAAATATCGATGAGGCACCTAGAAATGATATCATGTAAGATCTTAAGAGGGTCAACTCCCTCCCACTTGATACATATGTCTATTCTTTCCGAAGAAGCTGTGGTCAGGCCTTGCAGCATGCTGTGGGATCTTAGCTGAGGCTGTTGCACTCTACGGCCCTACAGTTATGGCTACTTGTCACTTCCCACTGAAATGGCCTTTAGGCATGTTTTGATTTGATAATAACTTTGGTACCATTTGGTGAATCTGCAGAAATGTTAGGCACAATATATGTGACTTGAGTTGAATTCCGGTCAGTCAAGTTTCATACAGATCTATTTAAGGAGGTAAAGGTTATGAGGAGATGGTTCCAAAAAGAAAAATGTTCTATTTTAGGTCCCATGGGAATTGCTTGCCTCTGCTATAGTAAAAACTGCTAAATGGAATTGTACTGAACTTGGGATGAAGCTAGAATTTCAATCAGAATAGGTGTTCGGTTTAGTTTTATGTAAATCCATTAAGTACCTTTTAAGATATTTGTGCTACAAAAAGGTGTTGGATGGACTATAAATTATAGATGGATTGTTTGTTTAGCCTGATTATCCATCAACCTGGATCGGAAGATACTAAATCTGAAAAAGAAATTAATTGATTTGGATGTGGTATTTTTTTTTTCATTTGTGCAACGTGGGATCCATGGATCCTTGAAAGATGTTTGGATATTCACAATCTGATTTGTAACCATTACTAATCATGTTTAGCGGGTGCCATTACAAGATGCAAGAGATCCATGAATGTCTGCAGATCATGGGTCATTGTATATTAATCTGGTGAGTTACAAGATGATGGGGGAGCATCCTCTGTTACCAAGGAAGATGTAGCAGAAGATCTCAGAAGGGTAGCTACTGCCACCCAAAAGTGAAAACAAACGAAGGGACTTATTTACAAGCCCTTTGTGCCGCCGGTGCGTCACTTCTAACATGGGGAAAAGTGATGCAACGGCGGTGCAAGGGGCTTGTAAATAAGCCCCTAAATTCCTGTGGCATTTGCACCTCTTTCAACATATCTGTAAAACCACAGAGTTGTTATTTTGTATGTATGTGCTCCATGAATCCAAATTAGATTCAGAGCTCAAACTGGTGGCTGCAGATCCATTGTACAGTTATGGATTCGCAGAGCAGAAATAAATAGTGAGAGGTGCAATAGGAGGGCAGTGAGAGCATCCCCTGATGTTAGGGATGATGTGCAGGGTCCCTAAAGGGTAGTTATTGCCGGCAAACATGAAAATCTCTCAGTTGCCTATGAAGGATTTGTAAAGATGCCACTGGATTCACAAACCCCATAGTCACCATTTTATGATAATTGCCTCTGTGAATCGGCCATGGACTTGCAGAGTGTTAGGAGCTGCTCATTACCAAGAATACATGGCACCATCTGGAACCATAACAGCCATTTCTTGCAGAGGGACATTTAAAATTATTTGGCCAAGCTCCGAACCAACCCTGAAGACAGATGCCAGCGAGTTATGTACACATGAGGGCACAGTGCAGGGTCAGGCCCAAGGCCAATCCCCATAACCAACCCAGAGTATATGGGGGTTGGCACAGGGCTTGAACATATGCCTGGCTGCCAGCGATACAGAACCAGGCTGAATATTGGGCCCTTCACTCATCCCCTCTGTGCACATCTGACAGCCATGGGTAGTGGGTCCTGATTACAAATGCACTTGGCACAGGTCCTGGTCAAAGGCCAGGTCCTGCCACCAACCAACATGGCTTTTTGCTCAAGCCTATGATTGATGTTCTCTTGGATAGCACTTAGAGCCTTCTATAGCGCCATGAAGCCACCTGGTGTACGCGCGCTTTATAAATTATTTTTAACATTAACATTAATATTAACCAACAGACATTGTGTGCATGCATAGCCCAGGGCCGTGCGCAGTGGGTATATATGTGTGGGGACTGTACAAATGGCAGAGCACAGTGGGTTATGTCCCTGTGGATACACCTGAGGAAAGAGTGTGTGCAGGGACTGTCCAAAGGGTAATCTCTTTGTGCACCCCTGTGCTGAGCCTAAGGCTCTGTAGGGTATGTCCACATGGGGGAGTGATCAGGGCCAATTCCCACTGCACACGTCCCCATCATGGGGTCAGGTATTTGCTTAACTACAGAAGAGTTATGGCTAAGTGCTCAGAAAACAAAAACAAACTGTAACAAAAACACAAGAATTCCCTCAAACACTTCAATTGAAGGGTTTTCACGGTTATGTTTGAAAAGCTATTCAAGAAATTCAAGATGCTGACACACACCTACAAAGCTCTGCACGACCAAGGACGCTTGCTGATACATCAGCTACCGCCTGAACCTTAACAAACCCTCAAGATACATGCGCTCAGCCTCCATCGCCCTCGGACACACACCCTGCATCTGCTGAAGCCACAGTGAAGGACGATCCTTCTCCTACCTCACTGCCGTGTTCTGAAACGACCTTCCCCTCCTCCTCCAAACAGTTCCCTCACTCCCGGAATTCAGAAAGGGACTGAAGACCTGGCTCTTCGACTGACTCCAGAAAGAACTTAGCACCTGGATGCCTTCATGGGGGATTAGCCGCGCTCTACAAATCCCAATTGAAATGAATTGAAAAGCTTCTGTGAAGAAGCTATACTCTATTGCTAAAGCACTACACTGGAATTGCAAAGTGAGCAGTTCCACTTCCTACATTATACAGCCCAAATTGACTTCATCAGGCTTTTCCATACAGGAATGCCTCAGCTCGTCATTCATAAATCCAAACAGAAGAAGGCATCTCCAACTTATTTTTGTATTGAAAACAAGACAGTTAACCAGTGTGGAAACTTTCAGAGTAAAAGAAATGTAGCCATATAATATCTCACTAGACAAAACTGGTCTGGAGTTGCTTCTGTTCCTGTCTATAGGAGAGCAGGCCTGGCAGTTCAGGCTGGGCTGTTTTTACTGAAAGACCTAAGTGTCATTGGTATATGGATGGTCTCAGTCCTGCGTGGCATACTGGTCATTGTGACCTACGACTAAACCTTCAGTTCACTGATGAAGGCCATTTAGAGTTAAACCGGTCAGTGACTGTTTGTGTTACAGTCTAGAGGGGCTGTAGCTTGGTGGTTTGGTCTGGAATTTATCTTTCTTGATGGGTAGAGTGAAATAGTTGTACAACTGACCGCTTTCCTCATTGCGAGTCCAAAGTTCGGCAGAGGGAGCGTGAGCTGTTATTTCATTTTTGTCATATACACAATAGCTTTTAACACTAAACATGCCCGATATGAGTGCATTAATGTGTTTTCTGATTGTGTGCATGGGTAACTGCATGCTTGTTGAATATGAGTGGAAGTATACACTGCCTACGCGTATTTTTAGGACTATAAGTGTTTGCTCTGTGTGACCTATTCGCTTTGTCTGTTTTTTAATATTTGCAGCTCCACATTTGTTAGATAATGAGCAAGAGCAAATAGCCATCCATGGCTAATGACTAACCATAATGCAGGTAATGTTCATACAAAATATAATGACATCTTATTTGGATGTGCTGATATTGCTATTATCCCAACCCCGCACATTATTCCAGCGAACTGTGATTTCTTCCACATTTTTTGGGTTTACAATGTGTAAATTGCTTCCACATTGCTTAAGGAATAGCGATTTCCCGCTCTAATTAACAACCAACGCATATAACATTTCCAGCGTGTTAGGTGGGATAAAATATGCCGGGTCACCCTCCAAGCAGTTGGTCATACAGAGTCTGAAAATATTGCATACATTTTTGCACATTGCCAAATATTTACCATTCAATGTGTTAACCATTTGCTTTTATGCTATACTCGGAATGGCTGTCTGGTTTTCATTAGCAAGGCTACATGTATTAAAGCCAAATGTTACAAAGGTAAAAAATGAATTCTTCTGATTTCCTTTTGAGAAAGTTGAAATTGCAGCAAATACAGCTGCAAGAGGTCACAATACAGTGGCCATCTAATGACCCAAATGGTCTGCCAGCAGCAGCTTGTGACATCGGCTGTGCACTTACTGCAAGACTCCTCTCTAACTAGTAAGACCCAGACTTACTAATGTGGGGCCCGATTCACAAAAGTAATCTGAGACAAAAGTCTAAATTTACGACTTTTGGTATTCACAGAAGGCACTTGCAATTTTTGGCATTCACAGAAATCACTTACGAGTCCTATCTTTAAGTCCGCACTCGAGCTGGAATTTCAACACCTGGGGCAGAATTTCAGCACCCAGGGTGGAATTTCCGCTTCCGGGCCGTAATACCCGCATTCGGGCTGGATGATCATTTTCCTCAATGCTAAACACCTGTCCAAGTGCCTACCATCCCCCACCATGCTCCAGCTGAAAAACTGCAGCCCAACAGCCAATCCCAGCCCTGCAGCACATATGAAAGCAGAGCAGACACACACAAATCTTCCAAAATGTCTCTGAATGTGTTTATTGCTCAGCCCATGCGGCAAGAAGACCTGAGGAAGAAAGTAGAGAGGATATTCAGACAAAGGATAAACCTATTTGGGATGTCCAGCCAAGATGTCAGGGCCAGATACTGTTTCCCTCAAGAAGTCATCTTGGAGATGGTTTGTGAGTGGGAGCAGGAGCTTGACTCTGTGACCTGCTGCTCCCATGCCATTCCAGCATATCTCAAGATACTTTCTGCTCTCCATTTGTTTGCGACGGGGTCGTTCCAAAGGGTCTCCAGTGACCTTGTGGGCATCTCTCAGGCAAGCCAGTCGCGGTGCTTGCATCAGGTACTGAGCTGCATCAATTCAAGAGCCCACCTCCACATACGAATACCCCATCCACTGAATGGGAGACAAACGGCAGCTAGGAATTTCTATCTCATTTCCCACTTCCCACGTGTGCTGGGTGCAATTGATTGCACCCATGTGGCCCTTCAGCCACCCTGCTGCACTGCACACATATTCTGCAACAGACACCGATGGCATTCCATCAATGTGCAGGGTGTCTGTGATGCCAGTGGGAGATTCATTGATGTGCATGCAGTGTTTCCAGGCAGTACCCATGACAGCTTTGTATTCCGCATGTCACCTCTTTCCCGGTGGATGGCTGCAGGAGAATTTGGCAACATGTGGCTACTGGGTAAGTACCAAGCACTAAAAAGGAGGGATATGTGTAAATGAAATGTATGAATGCTACATTACATTAACAACCATTGTACAATAAGAATCATCAAGCCACATACACGGTCTCAACAGACACTCCATGTACCAAAGTATAGATCATTTTCTATTTACATTTAAGTGGGAAATGTAACCTATTTCCCTATCTTCCCTCTTCAGGCGATGCTGGGTATGCACTCTCCACTCAACTCCTCACACCTTACAGACATCCAATCACTGTACCTCAGCATAGGTACAATAGGGCACACATACAAACTCGAACCATCATAGAGCGCAATCTTGGTCTGTTGAAGTCGCAATTCAGATGTCCTGACCGTACGGGGGTGTGCTGATGTACTCCGCTGAAGTCATGTGCAAGATCATATTAGCCTGTTGTGTTTTTCACAACATAGCTGTAAGTCATGGCTTACATATACCTCTTGTACCTCGGCTAGCTCTTAATCCGGGCAACTGGGCCATTGCATATAACAGAGGTCAGGGTATGCAAGTCCATGATCAGCTGGTTGCCACTTTTTTCACATGAGCAACCTGTTGTGTTATGAACAAAATGTGGTTTGCAGTCTGTTGTCAATGGTGAAAGTTGGATAATTATGACTCTGTCCAAAAATTCCACCCTGAGACTAATTTGCAAGCCACACTAACTGTATGTAAACCACAGCTGTTGACAGGAGTCAAAAGATTGGCCGTGCATCATGTCATGTGCCAATGTCAGCAATCAGTGTAGTAGATGTCACTAAGGAATCTATTGACTCAGAGGATAATATGTATATGTTCTGAGAGACCTTCCCGGACCTTTTGGGAATGGGTGTCTGAATCACAAAAAGGCCTAACTATTGCATTGTTAGAGTTTTTGCCCCCAACAGATTTGACTCCCCCACAAATGATGGGCCCCGAACGTGAGTGATGATGTTCTGGGTGAATCTGGCACTATGTGTCTGGGATACACAGCACTGCTTCCCCTAAATTTAACGTAACACAACAGACAACTCTGGTGTTGACCACTAAATATGGACTACATGTACCATAATGCAAAGGAGGAGAAAACTATCCTGGGGAGTGAAGTTGTGCCAGGCCCCCCCCCTTGTCCCAGCCCAAACCTCATTTTATGGTCTGTTCTACCTTTTGGATCGTGTCTATGATTTTCTCTCACACTGTCATTTCAGGTTTCTCCGCAAAAGAAAAACAGGATGGCAGAGGATTTGATCTGTGATGGTGGATGAATCAGAATGAACACAAAATGGCTGTCAACAACTTCCTGTGATGTATTTCCTGTCTACCACTTCCTGTATGTCATTTCCTGTATTAAAGAATGGGTTCCAGTCCATTTTCGCAACTTCCGGCAAAAATGCATGCTCTCCGTCTGCGGAGTGTATGCCTCGTATGCGGACCCTACGCTCTGTAACCGGAGAGTACGTATTCGGGCCGGAAGCTCTGAAAACGAACCGGAACCCATTCTTTCATACAGGAAATGACATTCAGGAAGTGGTAGTCAGGAAATACATCACAGGAAGTTGTTGACAGCCCTTTTGTGTTCATTCTGAGTCATCCTCACTCACAGATCAGATTCTCTGCCATCCTGCTGCTCAGTTCAACCTAATTATCCCCAAAATGGCTGAGGGTTATGAGGAGAAAGCACCCCCTTTCACTGAAAGGCAATTAGACATTTTAGCTGAGGGGGTGCTTAACAAATATCCTCAGCTATATGGGGGGCAGAGGACCAGCTGATTAATGCAGCGCGGGCCACACTATGGACCAACATTGGGGAGTGCTGCAGTGCAGTGGGCGTATACACCAGGAAGGCCAGGGCATGCCACAAGCGCTGGGAGGACCTAAAACGCTGGACCCGGCACAAGGCCGAGGAGCTATTGGGCCAGTCTTCCCAGCACCATGTGCATCATCCCCGCCTCTCTTCACTGTACAGGAGGGACCTGCGTGCAGCTTGGCCGACCTTCCATTCTCAGCTGGAGGAGCATGAGCAGCAGAGACCTGGTAAGTGCATTATATGCAATATGTGTCTGAAAGTATGATGTGAGTGAAGACAGAGCTGTACCATCATGTGTCCCATGCCTCCATTTACCTATTCTGTGCAAATGCAGCAATAATCATGAAGCAAAAGGCTCACTGAAGCACATTGACTGTACAGGGCAGAGTGCATTCTGGGAGGGGTAGTTTTATTATGACAACTGGGGAATTGAGCCACACACATGCATTTGTACAGAAATTTGCACTGCCAGCACCACTAACAGTGAACCAAGGGCATCATAACTGATGTGTGCATTGGATGAGGAATGGTACAGACACTGTCCAGTGTGTGTATGAGAGGCCAATGGGTATTGGATGCTGTGATTTGCATTGCATTCGGTGAGTTTGGGTTCTGATTAAGACAGATCATCATGTGCCATGGAGTCAAGACAGATTTTGAGATCCTTGCCTCACTCTTAAGTGTTTCCAATTTCGCCAAGTGTGTCCACAGATACATGTCTTACCCTCAGTGGCTTGTATGCCATTTTTCAAGCCCAGGTAGCTGTAATAACTAGCCACTACTGTTCACCAGTGTACAGCACTACCTGATCAGTCTTCAAAGCCAATATGTGGCAGTGGATTGTCAGATTTTGTGAGGGAATCTCAAAAGGTCAGACTCACAACTTAGCAGACCCTATATGGATGTGTGACCCCCAATCGGCATTTGTGTTGCCTCATACAATGCTACACAGCAGATAACATTTGTCCGGAAGTAAAAGTGCAGAGACTCCATATCACAGGCCCATTTCAATACCATCTGGACTCTCTCTGATCTCCTTTTGTAGACTGGGTTTGGAAGCTGCCTATGTAGCAGTGACAGGACACACAGATCACAAGAATGCCAAAGTTGAGGGTTGGTCAGTACAGATGTGCAAGCCACCAAAATTCAAGTGAGATGTCCATGTCCGACTCAAATCAGGAGATGACAGTGAACATACATGTAATTTAAGCTCCTAATCACTGGCAACTGTATAGTGTGATCAGAGGAGAACAAAGTCTGCCCTTGGCTCATCTAGGTATGTGTCTTTTTCTGACATGTACAACCACTACATCATGATGTGTCTTACATTTCAGTGGGCTCAGCTGGCCAAAAGGACCAACAGCAGGACACGGTTCAGAGCAGGACATCGTAGGTGTGCCGGCGGCCACGACCTCTATCCACAAGTGAGGAAGAAGAGGATGAGGCGGGACCTTCTACATAAGGAGGTAGGGACTGAGCAGGAAGACACCTCTGGTGCTACGGACCGGGTGGAGGCTGAGAACATTGAAGGGGGGGTAGAACTGGACACCTCTGGCCAGGGGGGTGGAGATCGACTCTCCCCTGGACCATTCACTACTTACTTTTGGCAAGGTGTCCCCGGGGCAGGCCACTACACAACCTGGGCCTCCCATCAGCCCCACCCTAACTCTAGAGGCCCCCATTCCATCAGGGCCTCCAGCTGTATCCCTTGCAACCAGTCCCCCTCATCGTGGTTGCCAGGTAGACAATAACATCGGCTCCGAACCTAAGGAACCACACCCCTCATGTTCCATCCAAACCCCTCCCTGTGTTGTTACTCCTGTGGCTGTACCACAGTACTTGATGTGGGCATGTGAGGGTCAGCCAGACATGGCCTCTCGCATCATGGAGCAGATGTGTACAGAGCTGCGCATGATGCGAGAGGAAAATGCTCAAGCTATGGCCACCCTCACTGCCAGTGACAAATCCCTGACTGCAGCCACGTTGTCTGTCCAACCTCCCTCCCACACCACCTTCAATGTCTCCCCCTGTCCGTTGCACCACACTGTTTCCCCCTTTACTCCTCGTGTTTCCCAACCCTGTGTGGTGCCTGGTCCTGCACCTGCCAGCCAGGAGCCCGCCTCGGACTCAGAGGATCTGGACATTGTGCAAATTGAGGATGACCAGAAGGACACTTGACCTGTTGGACAGAATTTCCTTTTTGGACAATTATTTACTTTGCCCCTTCTATATAGACTGGTTCCCCTGACGCTCCCTGACGTGTTATATTTATGTTGCCCCACCCCACTCCAAGTTCCCTTCTCCTTCTGTATTAAGAACATCATTTGTTTTCCTTTCTTCCTTCCAAACGGACTGTTATTGTATTTCTAATCCCACACTTTTTTCCATAAAATTTTATTTTGAATCATACTTTCTCTATCTTGTTTGACTTCATTGTGAATCTCTTGTACAAAATATGGACATATATTTTGGGAGTTATCTGCTCTGCACATGAGAGCTTGTTGCAATGATGAGGTTACACTTGTACATGTGTCACACACACACATACATTCTCACATCTCTAGGCCACCACAATTGGTAAACATTTGCCTATCAGGACATAATACGCAACATAGTCTTGACTTGTGATGACATTTTCTTTTTATTTACACATATTCACGCTAGTCAAAGTTTTTGGGATGCGATCAATGGGGATCGTGCTTGCGACTTCGCAAATTTGTAGGTGAGGATTGCTGTGAGGGATTATGTCTGGGTTGTCGCTGAGGTGCAGGTTGGTGTGGTGCATGTGCCTGTACAGGGTAAAGTTCATGTGCAGGGGCGGATGGTGTCTGTACAGTTGGTGTTTGTGTGTGGACAGGGGGTGGTTGTGCAGGTGGTGGTAGTGCCTGTTAAGGGGGTGGCAGTGGATGTGCAGGTGGGGGGAGTGCCTGTTCAGGGGGTGGTGGTGGATGTGCAGGTGGGGGAGTGCCTGGATAGGGGGTGGTGGTGGGTGTGTACCCTTGCTGTGGTCCTGTGCAGTTTGTGGTACAGATGTGTGGGTGTGATATGCTGCAGGCAGATGTGATGGCTCCCCTCCCTGCATTGACCATGAAGGGAGACTATGGATCACTTTCAGCATGCCCTCTATCATTTTCATGGCCAAGGCTTGGTGTCTTGCACTCTCTTCCCTTTGAATGGATATCATGTCTCTGATATATTCTTGGACATGTCTTGCCAAGATCTATCCATCCTGTCCAAAATATGGGTCAGTCTGTCCACCACCTGAGGGATTTGGCGCATGTCCTGCAGAGCCTGACAGAGTAGTCCCTATGGCACGAATGTCCTGCCTCACATCGGCCTGCTGTTGGAAGAAGTCCTGCTCCCACTGGCCATGATAGCCAGGTGCAGGCCCTCTCTGCAGGGGTCGGCCATGGATGAGACCTCCAGGTCCAACAGCAGGGGGGAGGGTGGCTGGTGGAAGCCAGTAAACAGGAGACTGGTGCCCAGGGGATACCTGCACCACAACAGGTGGTACTTCCCTCAGATGGTGGAGAGAATGCCTGGGATGCACTGTATAGTGAGGAGTTTGTAGGGGAACCACCACGTCTGTACTGGATGTGAGGGCTGTGAGGGAGTGATATATGTGTTGGGGTGCATGTGAGCTGTGGCTGGTTAGCTCTATGCTGAGGACAGGCAATCTTTCTTTGTTGAGGCTGAGGCACTTTGCTGGGCGGAGGGTGTGAGGTCTTTTCAAATTTGGCAGATGTGGGAAATTTTCTGGCCATGGAATCTGAATTGTCATCCTCTGAGAGGATGGACAGATAGTCTTCATCATCCTCAATGTCTTCAGCCTCCTCAGGTTCTTCATCCTCCTCCTCTTGCGCAGTACTTGCAGCCGACATTACTGCCTGCAGGAGCAGTGGATTTTCCCCTTTGATTGCCTGTCCCCCCCGCACTAGTGGAAGGCCCATCCTCCTCATCATTATCATCACCTGGAACACAGAGGTTGCAACAGGATAAGTAATTGACCTAGTATAAGATGTGGTGCAACACAAGGGTTGGTTCTACTGTACTTTGCATCAACAGATGAAGCACATGTGACCTGGTTTGGGTACCCCTACATTTGACAGCTCACACCTTAGTGTCGTGTAGCTCCTATATTACCCATACAGGACCTGCGCGTTTGGATAACATAAACTGTGGATTTGGTGGCAGACGGATTCTGAGCACCCCCACCGAGAATGTTAGCCTGTTTGCATAAGCTAGCTCACAGTGCCACTAGTGTCTCCTCTTATCGGGGAGAGAATAGTTTCTGGCAACCTTAGAACATGACAACCCTGATCCCTCAAGATCGTGGAAACAATGTACTACTTTTCGCTCAGTCACTCGTGCTCACTTATCTCGTCTCAGAGATACACAGAATAAACAGCCTGGGCGTTTCAATAAAAGGTTTATTGAACAGTTGTTATTCTCGTGTAGAATATATGAGCTGCAACAACCATTAGACAGTAGCAGAGATATATGATTAGCAGTACTATGAATATAAATGGATAGTACAGTTCTACCATCTTTCACTACGCATGAATAAATACATGAATATAAAATGCAGTGATAAAAGAAAGCGCATACTCCTACGATGCCTATCTAGATGTACCTAAATGTACCTAGCATGTGAGTAGGTGTGAAGCCAAGAATCCCTCTAGGATTTAGTCGAACCCCATTACCTGAAGTAAGAATGTAGGAGCCTCTCCTGGTCTTGAGCTGGACACCCTGCAAGGGATGTTCAGACCACTGTCAGCTGGAGCGTCTGCATGCAGGAGCCTCAGCCTCTCTGGTCAGTGTGTCGGCCTGGAAGTCTCGGTTCCCTCTGACTAACACTAGCAAGAGGCGCTATATTTATACAAAAAGTATCTAGGGTTCTTTTGTCCCTTGTTGCTGTATTAGCCATTGTTGGATGTGAGGATGACGTATGGGATGAACCGTGTACATAGATGTGGGGAGGAAGGTGGTGTAGCCCCAGTCTGGTTTACAAGAACCCTTATGAATATCCATTCATACTGTGTGAGTCTCTTGATGGAGTTATAGGACTCTATTGTTCAGGAGATGCCCTCCTTCTGCACCCAGGACTAGAACTAGGAAAAGGTTCAATCCTAAAAAGGCTTGATACAGTGTAGTGTAGGGGAGGTAATGTAGGTGAAGGGGTATGATGTGACCCGGGCCTATATTAGGGTACCTATATGAAACATGACAATAGCACTGAGGTGTTGAACGGAGATGTACAATGCACAAGCAAACTCACCAGCTCCAGCCACAGCTTTGTGTCCCTCTGCGATCCCCCCTGATGTCAGCTGCTGAACCTGGCTCCTCATAGGTGTAGTTGATGAAGTGGTCCCCGATCCAGCAGCTGGAGAAGGAAGTGACACCATACTCAATGATCTGCATTACTAATTTACAAACAGGCACATGTGACACTTATAAAAAATGAAATAGTATGTATGTAACTTTGTAAACACCGATTGCAGATTCTATGCAGAAGGGGATTTGGATCTTTGTCATTGTTTTGGAGTCTATGATAGGGAAACACTTCACGTCACACTTACCTGATGGACAGTTGCGAGAGGGTTTCACTGCTGCAGCCAGGATGTCTTGCATTCCCCGTGATGGTGTTGTACGCAGCACTGGTCTCATCCTGTCAGCAGCTGTGATGAGACGTACATATCCATATTTCAGTACACAAGATGGTAGCTATGCGCTAACATGTATGTGTCATTCTCAATGACCATTGATATGATGTTCCTTGGCCAATGTGCAGCATGTTTACCTCATGGACTTTACATGTGGGCCCCTGCTCACATGCAGCAGATGACACATCAACAGACAAACGTGTATGAGAAGGTTAATGGTATTTAAAGGAAGCGGATAAATAATCAGGACGCCTCCGCATTACATTGATTACACCTTCACCCTTAAGACCATCATGCCTCATGAGTATGGTGTTGTCTGTTGACAAGTCTAAAGGAGTGTACATCACCAGTCTGACCAGTTTCACATTTGCACATCAGATCAAACATTGCATTGAAGAGTTCATATGTGAGATGTGCAATAGTCAGGTACATTTTGTGGCTCATTTGTGCTTCCCTACACATGAAGTCACAAAGTTCATTTTGGACTGAGAGATCACACATTTGTTATGAGCATCATTTGAGTGCCCTCTGTTCCCATAATCCATTTTCAACATCATGGAAGTCCTTAGCTGACAACGGATGATGTCTTGTACAGCAGACATCCTAACCTCATTTGTTATACACTCACTTATATAGGTGAATACAGTAGAAGAGGAGGCAAGCAGATTGCAACATTTGACTAGGATCCCACATTGTGGGTAAGTTGAAAAGCTTTGATGGTTGCCGCCTACACTGGATTTGCATTGTGCTTTTCAGCCAAGAGATTTGAAGATTTCACTTCCTCAAGATTCACCTTAGCAGCCCATACATCCATCACAAAAGTACACAACTGGCATCAGTGTGACTTTCATCCACACCAATTTCAATAGAATTTGTCCATTGATATTTTGCAAGAGAGTTTTCATATCATTGAATTACAATCCAGTTGTGTCTAGTACATTTCCTATGACACTATATACTATTTTATGTCCATTCTGCACTCACTTGCCATACATTTTGTGTCATCTTTTCACTAGCCACCATGGTGTGATCTGGTATGTGGTTAAATGCCATATGTAGGCATGTTGTGATGAAGGACAACAGTGATGTAGAACACATACAACATACAGTGGAGATTAAAGGCACATTTCATGAGCATGAGCATTCAGGTACATTATTCTTGGGTTTACTTATCATGGCCTGCACCTGCCCAGTGTGGTCCCTGACCAGATGTCACAGCCAACCTTATAGCAGAAGTCAATACGGGTACTGGAATCTGGGACAACATCATTGGACCTACTATGATAAGTGTGTTGGCAACATAATTTTTCAGCTGCCACGTGTAATGCACTCAATTTCAATCAGAAAGGATAAGCAAAAGCAGTGTGGGCACTACCGTTGCAGAAGTGTGTGGCACTAAATATCATGAGTGATCCCACATTCAACTTATAATGGCCCCACTGCCTAGAAGCAACGTCTATCAAATTGACACCACAACAATTCCTAAAGTAAGGTCCATTATCATGTTTTGTTTATGGCCAAAAAACATGCCACGTTATGTTAACAAATATAACCAGCTGCGTTGACTGGACAATTTCATGTATTGAAAAAACATTATAATTTGGACACTGGACGCATTCTCAATACTCCTGACAATTGAATCTCCCTTCTTGTTCATCATTGTTTTATTTGTTAACATTGGCTTTCTAGATTTTGTCTACAAAAACAATTACAATCTGGTGGAGACTCCTCTTTGACTTGTTGTGGCACTCAATTGCAGGATTGAGTTCACAGTTCTGGAACTGTTGATGGAATACATGTAATGTTCCCAAATCACAAAGGTATGATGAGCCTAGATATCTTATTTTTTGTCTTTCGCTATTCACAAATGTCATTTGCTAAAGGTAAATGTCCTTTAAGAATTCCAATAGTTTTAAAGTTAGGCTTTCATCTCCGGTTACCTTTGAGGTTCGGGCCCTATATGTCCCTCTGTTGTCTGCTGACAATATATGCATTTTGACCATCTCCTGACCAGTTTGACTTACCAGTTAATGAGGGTGGTATGCCTTGCTCTGGATGATGTTGTTTCATCCCAGAAAGGTAGGGACCTCTGCTACTGTGGTCGTCTGTACTCTGGCTGAATGTGTCAATAGGTGAGAAGAGAGAAAAGTAACCAAATCGAAAATGTACATATGTAACTTGTCTGACATTTCCTCATATCTTCTGCATGCTAACAGTATTGTGAAGTACTGCTGCGGCTGGTGCAGGTAGGAGTAGTGGGGCGTTGGGGGTGTAATGGCGGGGCAGGGTGGGAAATAGACAATGGAATAGTGGAAAGAAATGTCTTAGAATAAGGATTCTCTCACCTTGTGCTCGGTGATGCAGCCCGCACAAGGTGAGTTATTTTTTGGATGATTGTTTTTTAATTTCCCTATTCCGTTGTCTGTCGATTTTCCTCTGCACCGCACCACGCCCCCTGACGTTCGTGACTGATCTGGCCGCGTCTGGATAAGTGGAAGGGGCACTTTGTCTATTGCTACTTAACAGTGTTAGGTATATACGGCAGCAGTACTGGGAATGGGATTTGCCATTTCTAATACAAAGAATTTTGGGACTTGTGGTGCAACATACAGAGGGAAACACATGAGCCTCTGACTGACTATATATTTATATAAATGTTGGACAACTTCCTTAATCACAATGGGGGTGCAACACAGACAGTCATTTTAATTTTATATACTTGTTCTTGTCATCTCATTTACCTGGTACCACGTTGAGGACATCACTCACAGGAAGCCCATGGAGCATGTGGGGGTGGATTGTAGTGGGGACATCCTCCTCAAGTGTGGTGAGATGGATGCGGGTTCCGGATTGTGGGCCAGGGAGAATTCTGGCTAACTCAATCCTGGCGTACTTCTCTTTCACCCGCCTCTTTTCGTCCTGCCACTTCTTCTTGATGTCACGGACTGTACGCACATCCTCTCCCAATGCTGTGACAGCAGTGGCTAAATGCTACCATAGAGCTAACTTCTGTGTGCCACTGGTGCAGTAAGGGGGAGACCATGTAGCCGTTTGTGGTGCCTCACAATGAACTCAAGAATCATGGTGGTCTCCTCATCTTTGAAATTTTTCTTCCTCCTCAGTTGGTACATTTTCTAGTAGTGATGCACAGAGAAGGAAAACAGTACCTCTCTGTGGCCAAACCTGTTCCTTGAATGTGTGCTGCTTTTATGTGATTTGTGGTGCTGGTCTTGCTGTTGGTGTTAATTGATTTTCTCTGACGCAGGTGCGGGGATGGTAAACACTTGGACAGGTGTTTAGCATTGAAAAAAATGATCATCTGGCCCGAATGTGGGTATTCCAGCCCGGAAGCAGAGATTCTGCCCGGGTGCGGAAATTCCGGCCCGAGTGCAGGATTTCTGGCCCGGGTGCGGAAATTTCACCCCGGGTGTGTTAATTCCGGCCCGAGTGCGGACGTAAAGATAGGTGTCGTAAGTGATTTCTGTGAATACCAAAAATCGTAAGTGCCTTCTGTGAATACCAAAAGTCATAAATTTAGACTTTTGTCTCATATTACTTTTGTGAATCGGGCCTGTAGAGCGTGAACTCTCTTGTTTCACAAAGTAACGCTATGCAACTTAAAGCAGTGCAAAGGCAGGAAATTATCAACTTTTGCTTGCAAAAGTTATTTTGCGCAGGAAGATGTAGGCTGGGCTAGGCTGATGTTGGATGATTACTGAAAGGATAAATAAAAGAAAACTTTGGAGTGGAACACAATTTCATGGCTCCTACTTTATTGAAAATACAAGAAGGACTGTATTTTCATGGGATAAGGCTCTCAAGAAAACGCTTCAACATCAACTTAATTTTGAACATTCAAAATAATTTCTTTGGACTTCTTAAGCACTCCCTTTTTGTATAGGATTTAGGGATTCATTCTTGCACAAAAATAAGTTAAGAGGCAATTTCGTCTTGCTATGTGTGATGCAAAGTGCATCACACATAGAAAGAGGAAGTAACAAGAAGAAATAAACATATAAACATATTTCTCCTTGTTACACAATGACCAGGGTGGCATACCGTTTTTGCCAATCCCAGATTTATTGATTTCAGTAAATCTGGGATTGCATCAAATTCCATGGGTAAATGCTCTAGAACACACATGCCCCACCCATGGAATACCTACCACTGCGAAATGTAATGCAACGCAGGGCAAGCAGCTGCGTTGCGTTACCTTTCTTTACAAAGTCACACAAGGAGCTCTAATCACCCCTAAGGTGACTTTGTAAATCTTACTTAAGCCTTTGTGTTGCCTTGTGTCGCCTTGCACAGTCAAGGACAATGCAAAGGCTTATTAAATCTGAGATGGAATATTTAGCGCATGCTTGGACAATGACATAATTGACACAGGATGCACTATAAAAACAGCGCTGCACTATTTTCTTTCGTCCATGCGAGCAACCCTGAACATTTTAATGAAGTGATGCATTGTGTGATAGTTCGTAAATCTGGAAGTAGTAATAAAGGGGTTGATTTTAAAACTTTACTTTAAAATTATTAAATCTCAGTATAGGTTTATCCCTACAATGTAAGTAGATTTTTGGGAGCACAGAAATGCATAGGAGTAGTTAGGGTAGTTTATACGATGTATGGATTTTTACCTCCTTTACACCTACTCTTCCAGAGTATCCTCCTGCAGACTATCCGCATTAGTATAGGTAGAGGAATGTGAATTTCCACACCAATTGGCATTTGAAACAATCTTTTCTTTTGCTCTCTATATGCAACATTTCACATTTTGCATGTTTCCCACAGATTTGTTGGGTTTTATTGAACCCCGGAATTATTGAGGTTTTTATGCTTGCTTTCACTCAGAGGCCAACCAAACAAGCCTCCAGAACGTGTATTCTAAATTTATATTGAATCCTCTCTCCTGCTGGACTGATCATGTTCTAAAAAACCAGGCAAATCACACTGAAAGCTTCCAAATAATCCTACATTAACCATTATAAGATTACCAGAGAAGTAGTTGATTGCTAATGTGTCTGCTATGGGTTGGTGATGCAAGCACGTTTATTCTCCATGGAAAATGTCACTTAAACATACTTCTGTGTAACAAGGCTGCACTTTAAATTGTAGCCATCTCTCCTAAAATACATTAATTTATAGCTGTTGCATTTATGGTTAAAGACCTCCTCAAATGTACATGATGTGGATATTGCAAGTGGACGAGGAGTTCTGTGATCATTTACAGGCACTAGGTTGCATGGAAAATGCCTTTACGAAGTCATGAAACTCAGGGTTGCTTGTAATAACCGTTGTCGTTAATAATGCTTCAGGCATATTGGATGGACCTGGGAGGGATTACTTCCCAGGTCCATCAAAGGATGGAGCAAGAGAGTGGGGCCACAGGAGGGTCTAAGGGCAGACGTTTCTGCCACCAACTCCTCCTCAGCTATACCCAGCAGTTTGATTGACGTTTTTGTCTGTTAGTAGGAAGGGAGGGAGGTGGGAGAGGGTTGGTAGAGCAGCCCAGCTTTACACACTTGTGCTCCAGCAATGGTCAGATGCTTTTTGGAGTTTTTCCTTACTAGGAAAAAAGACAGCCTCTGGCTCCTTTCTGTGGCACAGACTCGCACGATTGTGCCCCTGCATGGGCCAGACGCTGTTTGATTTTTTTCTTAGGGTAATGTCAATTACATTTTTCCAGTAACAGACATGTATGGTATTTGTAGATAATTCAATGGCCGACGATATCCAAAGCCAATATCTCAGCTGTGGTTTACAGTGTTTCTTGAGATTGTACTGACCACGTGTCATTTGATAAATGAAACTCAAAAGGCTACAAATTGGGGGTGATAAAAAAAATAGGTATTTTTGAAATGCCCCCAAGAATCTCAATCTAGGGATGCAGTGTTATCTAAACCGTTTGAGTTAAATATTACATATAATACTGGCAATTCAGTGGAGGTTTATTTAAAAAAAGGTGTTTTTGTGGACACTGACATAATAGGAAGTCAAAATAAGAGGAAATTCAATAGGTATTAGCAACTGTCCTACCGGTCTGCATTCCCACACTTCTACGAATTAAAAAAGGTATTCCCAAGTGTGGGTGTGCCTATTGTTTGGGACAAGAAAGTGACCATAAAAAGCATAAGAAACAAGTTTGCTATTAGGCTGAGCTTCTGGATTTGGGTAGCTGAGATATGTAATTCCAGGGTCAGCCTGCACTTAGAGTAACGTACTGATCTCAGACATTTCTGAAAGGTACACATCAGAGGGAGTTCTATGTGGTGTGAATTGCATGGTTGTCAACATTTTGTTTTGCCCAGAATGTCCTGAAAAAACACCAATCTTAACTTTGAAAACTGAATTCCCACACATTTCTGGCATAATAAAATTCAATAATGCGTGGGGAATAGGAAAAGCCTCCCAACCTGTGTTCACACACATGCACCAATACAAATAGCACCTCACATGTGTGGTGAGCGTAATGTAACAGGGACAAGGTCAAAACTGTGACTGTGTGATAGCAGTGTTTTGTCAATGTGGTATTCACACAGCTTTAGACTTTTTCTGTCTTGTGCAATAGGCTCAACAACACATGTGGGCTAAGCTTTACCACATTGACAACACACTGATAACCAAACAGTCAGGAGCATCTTGGGAACATTGTATGGTGGAACTTTACTGTTTGCCTGAACTTCTGGAGTCTCTGTCATTGAAAACTGAAGACATTGTTTTACCTAAGTTTTGACATTTGCAGAGCATTCTTGGCAATCAAACATTCTGGGATTCATACAAGCCACATCACCATGAATTCCCCAGAGTTGCTACTTTTTAGAAATGTCTGGAATTGGTAAGTTTACCTGGGTGCTGGGCGGTCCCAGGCCCAAATACTGCAGACATTCCCATTCAGAGCTATCCCTTCTTCAAACTATTGAAAATTCAAGAAGGTTTGGTATGTCGAACTCACCAATGGAACAAGCCTAGCAGGGATATCTTTCTGTGGGAGGAATATTAAAGGTAATTACCATGTTTTGGGAAACAAATTGTTAACAATCTGGCACGTTATGTTCAACAGACCTACAACCAAAAGACAGGTATTCTAAACTGCCATTTCACATTCAATTAATGTCCAAGTTTCCCAAACGCGCTACACTCAATTTATCACCTGTGGTCACCACAAACCAATAGAAAACTGATACATACCAGAAACCTTCCACTGAGAATATCCAGAAGACCATAAATTTGGGTCAAGCCTTGGTAGGGATATGTTCCTGCAAGAGGAAGACTAGGACAATTATCATGTTTCGAAACAAATGCAACAAATCTAGCAAGCATCAGCTTCAGTTTGTCATCCCACACAGCCAATCAGGTTCAGGGGTGTATGCCACCCAGTGATAAAAACCTATTGATGTGAAGATGGGAAAAATATATGGATGCGGTATACTTCCTTTCAGCCTAGGCATCATACTCATACATGTACGGTAGCTCCATGGTCAGGAGACCCAAATGAACAAAGAAGAGGTCAAGTCTTCAGCAGGCTACGTTTTTGCATAAGGGGAAAATGGAGGGCATTACGTATTTGAGAGCATATTCTCCCTGCCATCCAATCAGAGTAATGGAGATCAGGCACACAGCAAAAGAAACTTTAGAATGTGCAAATGTTAAAAATTTATAATTGTGGTATGTTTCTAAACAGCCGAAGCATCTTACCTGTGACCAGAAGTCAGGTACCCTAAGCCAGCATTTTGCTTGCACTTGTTTTCCAAATATAACGAATGTACTGCATCCACATTATCACCTAAGGGAACCCAGAGCCCATAAAAAATCTGTACATAGGAAGATCCCCCATGCTCATAAAACAAAAACAAAAAACAAAGGTGGTGGTTAAGCCTTGGCAGGGGTTTGTTCCTGCATGAGCAAGGCTTGAGAGAATTACTATCTTTTGGAAAAAAAAATGCTATTAATCAGACTAACATCAAGTTCAGTATCCCCTCCTGGCAAGCCAATTAAAGTGAGAGAGTTCAGGCAACCAGAAATAGAAATCATAGTATGTGTAGATGTTAAAAAGATATGGTTGTGGCATGTTTCCATGCAGCCCAGGTGCCATACGTGGCACAAGAAGGTAGGTGCCCTAAACTTCTGTTTTGGTTTCACTTGCTTTCTAAAATTCCCAAATGCACTGGATCCATTTCATCGCCTGTGGACACGCAACCAACATAGAAAAAAATAAAATTCTGGTACCCCACTCTCAGCAAACCCATAAGAACACACCGGGGGGCTTGCCTTGGCAAGAATATGTTCCTCCATTAAGGAGACTGATGAAAATTATCATGATTTAGAAATAAATGCTACAAATCGTACAAAAGTCACGTTCAGTATGTTCTACTAGCCAGCCAGTCAGTGTAAGGAAGGTGTGCTTACACCTATAGACTTAACAAAATTAGAAAATATATTCTTTTACTACCTTACATAAAGTCTTGAGTTTGATATATGTCTACTTGAAAAATGCAATAAAATATTGGGCAAATATGTTAAAAATATAAAAAAACTCCCTTTTTTTAAATTAGCTACAGTGAGCTATTAATGTCTGGTTTGCACTGATAAACAGCACTGAATATGCTGAAGAACATATAGTTTGTAGGGGTGCACAGAGACACCATAGGGGTACATATATTTAAACAACCTAATGAACACCTGAAAAAAAGTCTGTTCAGAGGTGTGCTCACACTTCTGCAGTAAAAAGGTTATACAGTGGGGGGAATATTATTCTATATATTAATTATATCTTTTAATTTCCATAGCCGTTTAAGATAACACCCATTTTACTAGGTGAGTTGTGAGCTTGTCCAGTCCTGACATTTTTCTTTGGGTCAGGAAACTTATACTTTCCCCCCTTGTAAAAGCACGACTACAACTCTACTACATAATGAAAAACAGGGCTGTAAGTGGTAATAGTTGAGCTGTGCCCACAATCTAAAAAATTAGTAACTTTACTTATTGTACAGTGTTCCATTACTATAAATAACTGATTTATTGATTTTAATTAATTTACACCTCAGGATTTGAACACGTTACATTTGCTTCACTGGGTAAGCTTTCAACTTCGTGAACCATCCCACCGCTTTACATATGTGCTGGACTTTGTGCAGACGATAATCTTTTTTTGGTGCTGAGCGTCATCATTTTCAGCAGGCAGCGACTTTGAATAGTCCCGGCTCCCTGATATACCTCTGTAAAAAAATTGTTGTCCAGAGATTTTCATTTTTGATTTGTGTTTTTGGATCATTTTTGGAGACGTAATTTAGCTTGAATAGACATTGCTGGTACGGGTCAAACTTTTCCGGACAACACTTTTAAAAATGGCGGATGTGTTGCTGTGATGATGTAATATTTCAGGAACTATGAGACCTGTATACTTCATTTTAGAGTCAAAACATATGTTTTGGGGGTCAAGTAGTCTTGTAGAGACAGAAAATAGCTCTTCAGAGCAACCCTTCTGCCATTTTTTAAAGTGGCGGCTATAATAGAGAAAGAAGAGACATATATAGAAATGAAACAAATAGTAATGTTTTTTTATCCTTTTATGTATACACCCAACAATGTTTATGATCGGAATAGGAAAAAAAATATGTTTATCGCTCCTGTTTTAGACACATTTTCATAGTTCACTTTATTTATTTGTTTCAGCAGTCGCTCATGGTGCATTTGCAGAATGTTGGACATTTGAGAAGAGCATATTGACAGGGACATCTTTTTGTAGCACAGGTTTTGCGAGTACATGTACATGTAACTTCTGTGGGTAGAGGCTTTAGAAATTTCATAGGTTTTAGCACCCCATCAATATCTTCCCAGCCAAATTCACATGGCTTTTTCTCTACATATGCATGATCCAAAACATTTACACATCTTCTGATCAAGTAGAACGCTCTTTTAATGTTTCCATGCACAGAATATGATGTCAGTGGAAGGTCACTTAGTAGGACTGACCTCTTGAACTCACTGAACCGAAGATCGTCAAATGTGTGACAGTCAGAACTAGTTTTCCACACAAGCACAAGGTATCTTTCTACGTCTTTAAATTCAGAATCTTCTTCTGTCTCAGCAAATCCTTTTAGCAACTTCACAGGTTCAGCAGTTAAAGCTCCAAGTTTCTTCCAATTTTGCTCATAGCGTCATCACCCGTAAGAATATGTGCCTTGATAAGAATGCTGGGCATCTATGGGTCAAGTTTCTTGGAAAGAATATGAAGTGGGATTAAGTGTCTTTTCTCTCCTGTTCCATAATGTATCCATAACTCTGACAATCCTGATTTATGAACATTGCAATAAATCTAAGTATCACAATAATAACATCTGTCTTATTTGACAGTACAATGACTCGAATGGAACTATTTTGAACAGCCCACTCAACATGTGGCACAACACGAAGGTCAACTTCCTCCAATTTGCTGTTAAGTTCTTGAACAATATGGCCCCAACCTTTTGAATATATCTCTGCAGGCACCAACTCCTCATTGACAATCATTCCACTTGCAATAATTGGAAATTCAATGTTCACGGAAGCATCATCAATGTTTTGGCGAGTTAACACCTCCAAGGTCATCTTGTTCGATGTTGATGACCAGAATTTATCAAGTTGCACAGGTATAGGTGTGAAAATTTTGAAGCAGGCAGGGGCAATTGTTCAACTTGCAGACATTAATCTAATTCTCTCACAGTATTTGACAGATCGTTCAAGATAACTGTCAAAGACAATTTGCAGTTCTTGCAAGATGCACACTGACTTTGGTATCTCTAGAACAGTCTGAAGGTCCTCCCCGAAGTTTTACGTGGATGAAATCTTGACCATTCGCAACTGTGATATGTAGTCCACAACAACAGCAGTTTTCAATGAGGACAACTTTTCGAATTGAAATTCTTCAGGTGAATGTTATTTTTCGAGCTCTTGTACGAGTTTGTGCTTCACTGGTTTGATTGCAGCATGAAATAATGCATTTATTGGAAGAAGATCATGCAACAGAATGTCCTTGATAAATTTACCCCTTTCATTTGCTGCATCAATCTCTTTATGTGCTTGTGAAAGTTGTTTTTTTGTAACCTGTTTTGTAGTGGCTGGTTGGACGAAGTTTAGTTTTAGTGATTATGTCAAACAGCTTTTTTCTCTCTCAATACAAATCTCTCCTGCTTCAGTTCTGCATATAGTTCCAATCCATGTTCCAGGAAATCTAGAAGACATGTCTTTATATTGTTATCCACATATTGTTTGGTCACAAAGTTGTGCAGTTGCACAGGCTCAGTCATTTCAAGGGGGTTTCCTTGCTGCTGCATAAAATGAAGAAGGCTGTCAAAATGTTTATTAAAATGTTCCCCTCTCTTTCCCACAAGTTCATGGTGAAGAACAGTTTCACGATGGTCCATTAAGTTTGAATTTGTCATATGTCTGAAAACATTGCAAATAGAAAAGACTTCACGGTAAACTAGCTGCCATTGAGCAGCATATTCACTTTTATGTGTCTGACCAACAATTCCCTTGGAGCTTTTCTGTGACCTTTAGATCGTCTGTTCCAGTTTCATATCTGGAGCCACAGCATTGAACCTTCCCTCTCTTTCTTCCACCACAAAATGTCTTTGAATTAATTTTCTGTAGAGGTATGGTTTTCCCACCTCTAGCTTCTTCACTCCTTGGAAATACCAGCACCCATATCCCCGGTAATTTATGCAATCAAATTCACGAAACACAGTAATCAGTGACTCCACAGTCTTCACGTGCAGCTCCCAATCACCTTCCCGATTAGCATGTACCAAGTTTTTCACTAGGGCTATCATGTATAAAACATTTTCTCAGTATTTGCAAAGTTCTGATTTTGTTTCACATTCTTTGACAATATCTACGAATTTGGTTTTCAGGTTTTCTGAATTTGAACTGAGTGTATTAAACATTGCCTGGGTTTGCATTATGTCTTTTGAATGAAGTGCACCATGTGCCTTGATCACTTCTGAGATAAGATATGCAAAACCTAATTTGTCCTTCTTGTTCCAGAAAGCATTCCAATGTAATGTTTCTATAGCCTCAGATATAATGAGCATACCTTGTAACGAACGAACATAATGAGTTCCACTCAATACTGACTGGACAGTTTTGCTTCAAAAGATTCCAGCCTCAATAAGTTCACCGTCTATGCAATATCCACTGAGATAACTTCCTGCACACCGCAACGCAACTTTAGTCATGTGAAAAATGACCATCATTGGATAAAGATCATCAAATTCTACTGGATTGCTCATGAAAACGTCCACTACAATACGGAAAACACCTTTATCACAGAAAATTGGCAGGATAGGCTGGTCTTCAATCTGAGCATGCACATTTGATCACTTTTTAGAGCTGTTTACACTTGCTTAGTTTGTTAATAGTGATGGTATTACTGGTAAAAACCCAACCTTCTTCAGTGGGACGGTATTCTGAGAGATCAGAGCTTGAATTCCAGCCCACGGAGGAACTGACTTTTCTTCATCCTTCAGTCCGCACTAAATAAGCATTATGATAAATTCAGTTCAATCAGCTTTTGGGACTGCAGCATCAGGTAGAAGAAGATCCATGTCCTCGCCTACTTTGAAACTTTCTGTTAGACTGTTGATAACTTGTAGTGATTTTGCGCATGCTGGCAAGGCAGTTGGTTTATACGTTTGCAGCTTCGTGTGTTTATGCCTACAGCTGACACAGCTTGTTTTCCAGCAGCTACTTCATTGGTACAGTCTTGAAAAAGCACCAAGGCTGTATCCTGTGTGGTGGATGTTCCAGACAAAGAAGAGCTGTCTTCAAAATCAAAATTATCAAGAGCAGCAATTGCAAATCCTATCCTGGTAAAGTGACTTGGAAGTGGTGTGCTGTCGGATTCACACGATTTTATAGCATAAGCTGTTAACAAGTTCCTGCTCCATACTATCTAATTATAACTTTTTCATACACCAATTCTATTAATTGAAGTGATTAGGTCACTGCTTTTGCACTTGTCATAGAATGTGTCAGACTTGGCATCTTTGGCGTGTCTTCCCCTGAATTTTTGACTCTACCTCCTGTATTTTTTATGGTATGCTGGATGTTGTTTCAGCTGGCTTAGAAGCTTTGGGCACTTTGCCACTGCTGATCAGTGTGAAAGTGCAAGAGCTCCCTGCTTAAATTATTATTATGATTGGTTATCCATGATTGGCATATTTGATATACTGGTAATCCCTAGTCCAGTGCACTGTGTGTGCCCAGGGCCTGTTAATCAAATGATACTAGTGGGCTTGCAGCACTGATTGTGCCACCCACATGAGTAGCCCTGTTAAAGTATCTCAGACCTGCCACTGCAGTGTCTGCGCGCGCAGTTTTATACTGCCATGTCGACCTGGCAAGTGCAACCACTTGCAAGGCCCTATTCTTCCCTTTTCATACACATAGGGCACCCCTCAGGTAGGCCCAAGGTACCCCCATGGTCCAGGTGCAGTGTATGTAAAAGGTAGGACGTGTACTGGTGTGTTTTACCTGTCCTGATAGTGAAATACTGCCAAGTTCGTTTTTCACTATTGAAAGGTTATCTATCCCATAGGCTAACATGGGAGTTGCTTTGTAACAGCTTACAAGTATGAATTTCCATTAAAACATGATAGAGAAATTGAGGCTAGGCTTTATGAACTCAGAATTTAATAACACATCTTTTTAGGGAGATGGTTTTTACATTGTGTGTTTGAAAATGCCACTTTTAGGAAGCAGGCATTTTCGTATTTAACCATTCTGTGTGCCTCTGCTGTTTGTGTATTGACTGTCTGGCTTTGGAGTGACAGGAGCTGGGGATGTGCATTCACTGTAGACAAGGGGGGTTGAGGTGTGTCCTGCCTTTCCTGGGTGGCTCATAGCTGGGCTGAATAGACCTTGGCTGCATTTAGAGTGGTGGGAGTAGTTTCACTAGCACCTGAATAGGCAGTGTCTCCCCTGCACAATGCTGTGTCCACCTCCTGTACTGAAGCTGCACCAGAGAGGACAGAACTCGTTTGGACTGGGCTCAGAGACCCTTGCCACACATAGAACAAAGAGAAAATGGGGAATAAGTATTGGGCCTTAAACCCCAGAGAATTAGATCACTTCTGGACTTAAGAGGAACCTCTGCCAATGAGAAGAGCTGGACAGCTGTAAGGAGGAGTACTGCCCCTTTGCCGTGTGCGCTTTGCTGGGTTGGCCTGCAGTTACAGACAAAGACTGGAACTTTGCTGTGACCCTGCTTGAAGAAGAATCTCCAAAGGCCTGTGTGTACTGGCCTCCTGTTCTAAAGTCTCAGGGACACAAAGACTTCACCTGCAACCCATTGACCAGCACCTGGACTCCTCTGTGGACCCCTGCATTCAAAAGGGCGCCAATTCCAGTTCCTGGGCACTGAGAATTGTGCATTTGGTTTTGCAAAGCAAGAAAAATAACTCTGATGCCGTCAGTGCCACCGCCAGATATATGCTGCGGCCTGCACCAAGGCCGGAGATACTGCTCGTGAAGTGCGTAACACACTGCCCCGCCTGCTCCACAACTCCGATGCCCTTCAACCCCTGCAGTTATCAGCCTTCCCGACACCAGCGCACGCACCAACGCTGTCACTGCAAGCACCTGCATCCCATTATCGTGGAGCCGATAACCGACGAGGGTGACTTCACAAGCTCTTTGACATTGCATCGCCTCACTGGAACCGGCGCCTCACTGCCGAGGCTGCCTAACTTCCCCTGTCCTGGATTCACCTCCTCGCCTCCTCACGGACTCGATGCCTCGCCTCCCCAGGGCAGAAAGGAACCGGCCTCGCCTCAGCACTGCTGTGCATCATTTGTTGACTTTGTTTCCAAGTTACGGTTGTTTGGGGGTCCGTGTGACTCCATGCCCCCGACTCCGCGCACCTCGCTGTCGGCACCATACATTTGATTTATACCTGTCACGACGTCGTAATAGCCCCCGGTGGAGCTAAGTGTTTCTACAAGTGCTATTTTTTAAGTGACTTTTCTAAAAGTCATATTCTTGATACATGTATGTGGGATTTTTGTTGTTTTGGTCTTGTTTGGTTATTTTAAAGATACTTTATTTTTCTAAACTGGTGTGGTTTCCATTTGTGGGATTTCCACTGTGTTATTGTGTGTCTGGGTGCAAATACTTTACACATTGCCTTTGGGATAAGCCTGTCTGCTCATGCCAAGCCACCAAGGGGGTGAACAGGGTTATCTAAAGTGTGTAATCCCCTTATCCTGGCTAGAAGCTAGGGTCCCTACTTGGACAAAGATGCATACCTGTGCCAATTAGAGACTCCCATTTCTGACAGAATGCATGGATGTCAGCATGTTTAGTGGAGTTTTCTTTTTGTCGTGATGTAATTCATAAAACAGATTTGGAAAATACAGTTAATTTGCACAGCATAAGCCTGTTGGTCCATGGGATTGTCTTCAACTTCTTCACTTATATCTTAAAAGCCATCATCAATGTTGTTGGCTTCTGTTCCGAACTCAAGAACTTTAGATTGTAACAGTTTTGCTTTGCTGATATTAAACATTGATGTAAAAAATGTTAAGACAACATCAGGCATTCTTGTTGAATACCATGATTTGTGGAGCTGTGGGGCATCACAAAATGTGTCATTAAGTCCAAAACTGAAATCTTTCAACACGTTTCTTAAAATGGTTCCTGCTGTTTTTTATGTATCCTGTGATCATATTTTGGCAGCAAGAACTTCAGGAGTCAAATCAGCTGAGAACACCATAAGTGGCTCATTATTTTTGTTAGACTGACAAAAACGAATTCTGGCATTGTACAGTCTCACCAGAAAAATCTTAATTTCATTATTATGGATCAATACAGTTTCATCAATATTGACATTTATTTCTCTGATCTCACTGAGTGTAAACCCGTAGCCAGCACTCAAGTGCTTTTTCAAAGAGTGCAAACTTTACTGAAGGCTGGCGGTTACGTTACTGCTGGGAGCTCATTGTACATTCATATTTTTGAATGTATGCACACATGCAGTTCGGGTGGGCATACAAATCTGCTACTCAGCTAAAAACTTCATCTTGGAAGAAACTAGCTGCAGATTAAAACCTGTTTGCCCTTTGAGACTCACATACTCTGTACTTTGTTCTTTTGTTAATTCCTTTGGCCCAAGTTCTGGCTAAACTACAGATAACACATTGAAGATCCTCTGCTTTTTGATTAGTTGTTGGAGGCTGATGAGGGGTAGCCATCGATCGTGGTTGTTGTTGCTTTCTCAGAAGACTCAGATTCTTGTTGTGATTCATTGGTTTCTGCTATTTTTTGATACATTTTTTTCAGGCGTTTTTCATTTGTATACAACTTGTAGCACTTGTTGCTACAATGATAGATCCTCTTCACCCATCAGTTAAAATTTTTTGTGAACTTCGTCTTGCCGTATGTTTGCAGCATCTCGAACTCTAATTGATGCTACCAGGTCCAGTATTTTAATTTAGGCCAACAATAAATTTTTCAGAGAGATGTGGCACTGTACATGTTCTGTTAGATTTTCAGTGGCACATCAAGGCTGAGTGATGGCGCTCCACATGCATCTGCTTCCCAAGCAGGGCCATAGCCATAGGGGGTGGGCAGCAGGACCGGGCCAGCCCTTATTTTTGTCTGTCGCCCCTGAAATTCAAAATCCCAAGCCAATTACTTATAGCTGGACTGCTCTTTTTTTTCAGACACCGGCTAATGCTACAGTGCATGGTCAAACTGCCTACACAGGAATGAAACATCATGTTACATCTCTCTCTCTCTGACCTGGTACTAAAAAGCAGAAGTCTACAGTCTCCACAATGGCTTTTCCAGGGTGTGTGCTCAGAGTGCAGTGGCACACAGCTCATGCTTGCTGACTCATAAGCCTGAGCCCTGCCACCTCACACTGTTGTCTGCCTGTTGAGATGGGTTCCCTGTACTCTCACCCTGGTCACAACCTCAGAGTTCCTGCCAGACTGTCAGGGACTGTGTTAATAGTTAGGAATTGTAAATTGCTGTGGGCCTATTCTCCCATACTGAGGAGACCCTCCCTACCACCAACACCAATCAGGAGAGATAAACTGAGCAGAGACTGTGGCCAGGCTGTGGGGAGAGAGAAAAACAGTACCTCAGACAAGGTGAACTTTAAAGCCTTTGAAGTACCTCCTTATTTCTCAAGAAGTGGAGTCAGGAACAGGCAGTTTGAAAGAAACTGCCTAGTTTGGATGAAGTAAATTACCAGTACAAAATTCTTTTACTGTAGTGCACAGTACACACAGCTGTCATGGTTGGGAGAGGAGTGAAAGTAAAGCGTCCTCCTGCCTTGGCACAGGTTAGACTAAGATGTGAAAATGTGGAGAGGTGTGGTGCAGCGGCCAGGGCAGCTGACTTCGGAGCACAGGGTTCATGGTTTGATCCCCGGCTCCGGAGGCAGCTCAGCTCAGCACCATGTGACTCTGGGCAATAGCTCACTTAATTTCCACTCCGGCCCCCAGCGCCTTGAGACCCGTAAGGGTGAGTAGCTGCGCTATATAAAAACGGACTTACTTACTTACTATTTACTTACTTAAAATGCCTCTTGTTTGCATATTACCGAGGCTGAGGCAAAAGTGTTTGTCCCTGCATGTACTGGTGCAGGCTACTGCAGCACACAGCAGCTAGTGGTCATGACATGCATGTGCTTGCAGTGCACCTTACTTCAGCTAGAGGCCGCCATTACTTAATATGCAGGAGTGAAGGCATGGCATGCTCCCGCAGTGTTAAACACTTTGATTCAGTTCATAGCTCTGCAGTACACAGGTGACAAAGAAGGTGTTGATGACTGGCCAGGCGTCTGCTGTGCCTTTTCATTTATATTTGATTGTGTTTATGCAATGCCATCACCTATGAATAGGGGCAAGTCCTGTAAAGGGCCCACATTAAAATAAATTGTAACCTCTCACTCCATTATGACCTTTCATATACATTTTTACCAGATTTCCAGGTAGTTTTTGGTCTGCAGAAACACAGGTCCCACTGCCTAGTCAGTTTCTTCAGCAGCACAAGTACTGCAGCACCATGGGAAATCTCCTTTTATATTCCGACATTCCACACTCCAATGTTCTCTTTCACACACAACACAGCTTCTGCAAGTTTGTAGCTATCAATGGGCTGCAGGTGCAGTGGCACTGGGGCCCAGAGTTGTGAGCATTCATCTGGACCCCTGTTATCCATTTTTTTATCCGACAATGAGTAAGGAGGTGCTGTTTCTATGTTTGCATTAGTTCCCATTTTACACTTGCTACACCGCTGGGCTACTACACATAGCCTGATGCCAGAAAAGAGTGCACAGGTTCCAGGGCATCATTCAGTGTTGCACATCTCAATAGATTACAACTGTCAGTACCTCCATTAGGCTAGCAGCTCTCACGCCTGTCACATTAACACTAAAAGTCCAGATCCATTTAAAGTCATGAACAAACTTCCAAGGTATCTCTTGCAAAGTGAGCACAACCTCATTAGTCAGATGTCCTACGGGTCTACTTAGAAAAAGATTAATGTTTTTTAAAGGCTGACTTCAGGGCATGAGCATTCTTAATCTATTCCATTATGTCTCTCTTCTTATGTCACCAAACCTCTTCTATCTCACCCCTGTTTTCTTTATCTCATTCTCTACCTAATTGTACATCTTCCTCTTGCTGTCTCAGCTGTCACTACCACACCTGTGTACGTCACCTGTCGCAATTTGCACCTCTCTACCTTATCTCTCTACACCTCTTTCACAAACTCACCTCATTACCACAGTTGGTGTCTATTTCTAAGTATCTAACTATTTACTCCCATCACAACCTCAACTCTTTCTATAACTCATCCCTCTCCCTGAAGCTTGCGTCTCTGTTTCCATCTCACCTCCCTTTAGCTCTACTTTGTCTGTACTGCCTCTATTAAGCTCATCTCTCTCTACACCTCTACGTTCTGTCTCTTTCTCTCTTCATCTCTCTATATTCCACACCTATCTCAACCTATATCTCAACCCTCTCTCTACTTCGCCACACTACCTCACTTCTACTTCCACTTAATTTCTCTCTCTAGCTCACTTTTTTATATTGATACAAGAAAAAGAGCTTTCAAAAGTACTACTGAGAGAGGGGCTTAGACTCCACCCATAAGTTGCTTGTCTTAAATCCAGCATTTGTTTGGGCAGATGTTGTGTGCTCCCACTGAAAAGTGTGCCTGTATTGTAGTTTTTGCCTTGTGTGAAAGCTTATTTTCAATACAGTAGGACTGAATTGTTTGTAGAGGCATGCTAACAGTCAAGACTTTAGGCCTCTGGATCTGTTTGTTTTGTGTTTGTGTTTACTCCTTCGAGGGTCAGAGAATCGCTGGAAGCAGCCTGGAATTGGACTGGGGATCTGTTTATTATGAAACATTTTTGATAAAGACAGTAGGCCTGGCATATTTATTGTGAAAATCATATGTTAAAGTCAATATGCATTTATGGGTGGGTTGTTATTACTCTGTATTAAAGCCTGAAGAGGGGTATTTTGTTACATGGAATCTTACTGATTACTGTACTACCCATGGGTTTTGGTAACCCCTGTAGACAAAACGTGGAAATAGAAGATTTGCACTGTGATAGTCCTTGTTAGGCCCTCTCAGGAGAGATAGTATTTTTCTTTGCCAATTGTAATTTTGTTTACATTTGTAATTTTATAACTGTGTGTCTGATGATTACCTTGTAGGAAAGCTTATTTTCATGACAGTAGGCCTGAGCTGGGTATGCTGACAAGCCAGTGATAAAAGCTATTGGTCTGATTTGTTCATTAGAGAAAGTTGTGTCCGATGCCATAAATCTGATTTGTTTATTATGAAAAGTAATAACAAAGGCTGTAGACTTGGCTTATTTATTCTGAAAAGCATATATTAAAGGTAATAGGCTTTTAACAGTGGGTTATTATCACACTGTGATATAGGCTATAAACAGGTATTTTGTTACATGAAATCAGACACATTACTGTAGAAACCAAGGGCCATAATATCAAGAACGGGCGATAACATTATCGCCACTTTAGTGGCAGGAAACTGCCGCTAAAGCGGCGATAAGTGGCTTGATAATATGCCCTATAGAATTCCAATAGAAGCCCAGGTTTGATGTCCTTCACACCAGAACAAACTCTTGGGGTTTGAGGGTTAGGGAAGATTTGCACTGCAATAATTCATGCTAGCATTTCTTTGGAAGACCTGACAGGTTTCGTTGTCTGCCAGATTCTTGTAAATAAAAGCCTGAATGAAAATTATATCTATACATAAATAAATATACATGCACATATGTAGAGGTGTTTGGGTCATCCCTCTTCTGTCATTGGTCTGTATGAGTATCATTTATACTCTGCTTCTATCCAAGACATTAGGGCAACGGGTCAGCCCACTTCAGCCATTGGCTCTCTTGCCCTGCGGGAGATAGCATTTGACTAATCACAATTGCACATCTGGCTGAAACTGAGTGTGCTCCAATGCCAGGGCTTTTGGGCCAGTCCTTTAGTTTTCCATTTTCTCCTTTAACCCCTTCCATGCTCGCGTCGGCCAACGGCCGTCGCGAGCACTACCTCCCCAGTGCTGCGAACGACCGTTGGCCGACGCAGCCCCGCCCACTCCGTGGAACACCCGCACCGCAGCGGAATTGCCGCCGCGGTAAACGGGTTAATAGTCCCCATTCAATTTATTTCCTTCTCTGTTCATTTTCATTTCTTAGAGAATACTACAGCCTCTTAGACATTGCTAATGATATGCTTGTGCATCTGTAGTGCACTGCATCCCACAAGGCCATTGCATCTTAACCATACAATCATCATGGAATAGCATTGTTCATAGTTTATCATTCTGTCACCATTCCAAGATGGACAACACATTGGATCTAAATGTGGCAGCCATGCTGGAACTTTAAAAGAAAGATACACTATGCACAAAACCATTTCCAGAAAGCCACCTGCTGCTTTGTTTAATTTTGTTTGTTATTGCAAGCATATTCCTGCAAGGTTTAGGCAACAGCAGGTTTTCTTTTTTCTACTTGTATTTTTTATTTTATGTTGCATAAGTTGTGTGTGTAAGTGGGCAAATGCATGAATGAATCAGCGGCTTGATGAATGGATAATGTAGGGGTGTGTTACAGAATGCTTGTATGATGACTTATTAAGTGCTTAAACTTATCAGTGACTGAAGCCAGACCTATTGGCTTTGCCAATGCTTGGTAACATATAAAACTAATCTTTGGGGAAATACCAAAATACAAAAGAAAAAGATACTCATTCTTTAACTTCTCACCATATTGAAGACATTTTCCAAAGATAACCTGCCTTCAAGCATTCCTCATATGTTATCATTTCTGGGGCCTGCCTCCACCCCCCCAAAAAAAATACATCATCCTGGCTACGGGCCTGTTCCCAAAGAGTGTACAAGCACACATAGTGCAGTAGAGGTAAACAATCTCCTGATTCAAAAAGCAAAGCTAAACCGAGGAACACTATGTGAAGAACATACAAATGTGTGCTGTTTGTCATGAATGGACTGCTCCAGGGCATACTGCCCGAGAAAGGCTTCAAGTTGACAAAACTGGCTTTCACAGCAATAATGGTGATGCAGATGTCTGACTCTAGGACTTTCCATGCCTACTAAAAACGTCAGAAAAATAACAACATCAGTGTTTGTTATTTTCAATTTTATTGAGTTGTATGTATGCTATTATCCATTTTTTTCACAGATTTATAGTTCCTTCTAAGATCACACTGTTCTAAAGGGTGCCACACAAACTGCAATTGAAAAATCAAGCTCTAATTGAACAGTTTCATAGAATGTAATGCATAGTGTCATGCCCCAGAATACTGAAAAAATATCTTCATGTTTAGATAAATTGTATGTGTTAGACCTGGCATCATTGGCGTGGGTTTCCCCTGCATTTTTTTGCCTTTGCCTCCTGTGTTTTTGCTGTGTGTTGGACTTTGTTTTGCTGGTCTAGATGCTTTGGGCACTTTGCCACTGCTGTTCAGTGCCAAAGTGCAAGTGCTCCCTTTGTAAATTGTTGATATGTATTGGTGTGTCTGTGATTGGTTTATTTGCTTTACTGTTAAGTCCCTAGTACAGTGCACTGTGTGTGCCCAGGGCCTGTAAACCAAATGCTGCTAGTAGGCTTGCAGCACTGGTTCTGCCACCTACGCTAGCAGCCCTGCAACAAGGTCTCAGGCCTGCCATTGCAGTGCCTGTGTGCAGTCTAGTACTGCCATGTCGACTTGGCAAGTGTACCCACTTGCCAGGCCCTAACCTTCCCTTTTCTTACATGTTAGTCATCCCTAAGGTAGGTCCAAGGTACCCCTGTGGACAGGGTGCAGTGTATGTGAAAGGTAGGACATGCCCTGATGTGTGTGGCATTTCCTGATAGTGAAATACTGCCAGTTTCGTTTTTCACTATTGCAAGGCTATCTGTTCCTATAGGATAGAATGAGGAGTTTGCTTATAAAATCTTATAAGCATAACTACCTCTGGGAACAAGGTAGGAAAATAAAGGTTGGTATGCCTGAACTCAGAATGTTAAAATGCATCTTTTAGTGAGGGTGATTTTTACATTCTGTGTTTGAAAATACCACTTTTAGAAAGTATATATGTTTTTGCTTAGCCATCCAGTGTGCCTCTACTAGGATGTGTATTGACTGTCTGGCTTTGGAGTGACAGGGGCTGGGGAGGTGCCTGCCAGTGGTATGGGCCTCTGGACATTGTTTTGGGACTGGAAACTGCAAGAACTGTGAAAATCGATGCATTGCCTGTTTCTAATGCATCACAGCGGTGCGAGAGAAGATTTCCGATGCATCGCCGCTGCCGAAGAATCGACGCAGCGCCTGCTCGCGGCTGTGCAACAAATCCTGTGCACCGATCTCTGATGTCCGAGATCACTGCACCAATTCTGACGCAGGCCTGGTTGGAGAAGAACCGACGCATCGCACCGGATCGTCACGCCTCGCATCGAAGCATCAAGTCTGTCGCATTGTTGGGGGAGGCAGTAAGAAACCGACACCTCCCCATGCAGTAAGAAACTGATTCATCACCTCCTCTCCGGTAAGGAACCGACGCATCACCTCCCCTGCGCAGCAGTAAGGAACCGACGCATCACTTCCCCGGAGCAAGGAACCAACGCATCACCTTCCCTGAGTGCAAGGAACCAACACATCACCTTCCCTGCGACCCTTTTTGCTTGCATTTTTTGACGCATCAAAAGTACTTTGTGTAAAAGTGTCGCATCTCACATTTTCTTGGAACTGAACTGTTTCTACCTTTTAAGAATCATATTTTTAGTACTGCATTGTGGTTTTTTGTCTTTTGGTCTTGTTTTGGTTTATATAAAGATTACTTATTTTTCTAAACTGGTGTGGTGTCCATTTGTAGTGTTTTCACTGTATTACTGTATGTGTTCACAAATGCTTTACACACTGCCTCTGAGATAAGCCTGTCTCCTCGTGCCAAGCTACCAAGGGGGTGAGCAGGGGTTCTTTTAGAAGTGTATCCCCCTTACCCTGACTAGAAGCAAGGGCCCCTATTTGGACAAAGGTACACACCTCTGCCCACTAGAGACCCCATTTCTAACAGTATGTTTCAAGGCAAATCTGTTTTTGATGCTTACAGTAGTTGGACTAACCACAGACCCTTAAGACAAACTGCAGTCAAGAATAATAACGCTTCAATGCCACTGAAAAAGGCATTTGATTGAGGGACATGAAGGCAATGTTAAATAATACGCACTGACTATGTTTCATGAGATTAGACAGTGAATCACTTTTCTGATCAATAATGTACCCTGATCATTTATAAAGTAGTGCAAAGTTACCCACTGCCGTGATAGGGTACACGATGTGGTAGATTTAGGGCAGGATGCTTTGCAGTAAAACTCTCAATTTATGGTTGATGTCATGAATAAAGTCAAGATACAGAGAGTGATGCAGTTGCATTATATGGTAAACGCATCCTTTCCTTTCCTAAAATGTGGCTTTTGATCTTGTCACAACATGACGTTTTAGTCTACTGCCCTGATGCAATAACATATCAATGGGGCATATTGACGCAAACATGTGTTTCCATGGACATAAAACTGTATGTCAGTGTCTTATGTGCCATTTTTCACCACTGTTGTACGCGTTGCTGTTTTTTCCGCTGTCTCTACACAATATGAGAAGCCAAGTCTACCCAATATGAGAAGTCAAGAGGCCCAATGTCTTTAAGTATCTGTTAAGGTATGTTTATTGTTTTTAGTGTAAAGGGTGAACCCCAAAAAAATATTAGGTCAGCCACATAAAGTCTTTGTCCTACCCCTCCGGTCAGGGTGGTCTTCTTGCTGGGCCCCAGTCCAATTCCAGGCTGCTTCCAGCGATTCTCTGACCCTCGAAGGAGTAAACACAAACACAAAACAAAAAGAAAAAAAAATGGATTAGTCTCTGGTCTATATCTGAGGTAGCCTAACTACCCATCACCGCATCACCGTACATGAGCAAAAAAGAAAAGGGACACACACCAAAAAAGAAAACAAAAGGTTTACAACTGGTGGTGTTCCTTCTGTTTTTCCTGCCACCTATACAAATAGCCAAGGAGTGGGACTTGCCTGAGTCTACGGCCCTCCAGTACTGTAGCAGTGGGTATCGTGGTGTCCTCTCCTCTCTGGGGACAACGCGATACGTGCTCGTTGCCTCTAGGCGGTGTCCCTGCTTCCTCCTCGCGTTTCTTCTCCTCCTCTTTGTCTGGAATCGTCTGCCTCTGTGTCGATAGGACCTCCTCCCTTTCCTCCGTTCGCAGCGTCCTCTCCCTCTCTCGGGTGCTTCCTCCACACCACGCGTCACCGTTTCCCCTCCCTTTTGAGGCAGAGCTTTTGGCGTTCTCGTGGTGCCTGCCTCGGGCTCTTGTATGCCGACTTCTTCTCCTGGAAGCGGTTCAACGGCGGCCATGTTGGAATTCTTGGCCATCGGGACTGCTGTATTATACTGCCTTTCTCCCAGGTATGGATGATCAGTCCATACAGATACAGGATAGCATGACAGGTAGTCGACATTACCTTGTGCCTTTCCCGGAATATGCAAGGTCTGAAAGGAAAATTGCTGTAGGGTTAGGAACCATCAAAGTATTTTAGGGTTTGTGTCCTTATGGGTGGCTAACCAGGTTAGGGGGGCATGGTCAGTCAAAAGGAAGAAGGAACGGCCAAGTAGATAGTATTACAGTGCCTCCATGGCCTATTTTATGGCTAAGCATTCATTTTCCACCACTTTTGGTGTGCGACCATGACAATTTTCGACTCAAAATTGCGCTCGATTGCGAGTCGCAATTTGTGAGTCGCAAAATGCCATGCACAACAGTGTCTGAGACACTGTTTGCGATTCCCAATGGGGTCGCAAATTGCGTGCCTCATGAATATTCATGAGGCACTCGCAATTTGCGACCCCATTGGAAATGGCTGGCCCTCCCAGGGATGGTGGCCTGCTGGGCTCAGCAGACCTCCATGTCTGGGACTGCTTTTAAATAAAGCAGTTCTTTTTTTTTTAAATGCAGCCCATTTTCCTTAAAGGAAAATGGGATGCATTTAAAAAAAGAAAATGAAATGTTTTCGTTTAATTTTTTAAGGGCCGGTAGTGGTCCCTGGGACCACTGCCTGCCCCCTCAAAAATATTTTCCCCTGCATTTGCAAAGGGGAACGGGTCCCCTGGGGACCCCTTCCCATTTGCGAGTGCATTACCACCCTCTTGAAGAGGGCGGTAAATTGCGAGTGTTTTGCAACCACAATTGTGGTCGCAAAACATTCATACATGGGGTAGAGAGTCGCTATTAGGAAGGGTCGCTCTTGAAACGCCCCTTCCAAATAGCCGGTCGCAATTCCTATTTAGCGAGTCGCAAATAAATTGCGACTCGCTAATTAGGATTTGTACATGGCCCTATTTGTTTTTGCATGCGCAAACGGGTCGCTAACCCGTTTGCGCATGCAATTTAGGGTCGTACATCTGGCCCATAGTGTGTTTTCCGGGGCAACAGTTTCCTACTTAAGAACAATACAGGGCGTAGAAGGCCTTGTGGGTCTGGTTGTCATAATACCGCACCTAGTCCCCTGTCAGAGGTGTCAGTTTGGAGTAAGAAGTGCTTTTTGTAGTCAGAACAACTCAAGATTGGGCATGATATAATAGATGTTTCAGCGTGTGAAAGCTGTGTTCTTGTGCTTCACCCCAGTTTATTTTGGTTTGTGTGTGCGATTGTCTAAGAAGATTTGTGAGGGGACTGGCTACTTCTGAAAATTGGGGTATAAATCTGCGACAATAGCCTACCAAGCCTAGGAATTCTCGTATCTCTTCTTTAGTTGTAGGACTGGAAATATTTTGTATTGCTTCTAGTTCATTGAGTTGTGGTTGTATCATCCCTTCGCTTATGGTATACCCCAAATATTCTATATGTTGAGTGCCTAGAGTGGTCTTTTTGGGATTCATTGTGAGGCCTGCTTGCTTCAACGTATCGAAGACACGCTTTAAGTGGCGTAAATGGGTTTTCCAGTTGGGGCTGTAAACTATGTTGCCCAGATATGCCACTGCATATTGTTGGTGTGCCTTTAACAAAATGCCCATGAGTCTTTGGAACATCCCTGGAGCCCCGTGAAAGCAGAATTTCATAACCTTTAAATTATATAATCCCGACGGTGTAGAGAAGGCAGTCTTTTCTCTGGAGGAACGACTAACGGGAATCTGCCAGTATCCTTTCGTTAAATCAATGGTGGACATAACTCTAGCTTCCCCCGTCTCTCTATTTACTCGTCCACCCAGGGCATGGGGTAGTTGTCAAATTTTGAGTGTGCATTTAGCTGGCGGAAGTCAATGCAGAAACGGACACTCCTGTCTGGTTTGGGCACGAGGACGATAGGAGAGCGCCATGTACTTTGGGAGGGCTCAATTATAACAGCTTTTAGCATTGTCTCTATTTCTTGCTCTACAGCCAGGCGCCTGGATTCAGGTTTTCTATAGGGTTTTAGATTTACAATTTGTCCCTCTTTGGTGATAATGTCATGAGTGATTAGCGTAGTGCATCCAGGGTTGCAGGAACTCAGACCCGGGAAGCAGTCCAATAGCTCAGTTATTTGTTGTCTTTGGCCTGGAGTGAGTTTATCCCCCAGGTTTGGTCTGTTTGTCATTACCTCCCCACAAGGTTTTAAGGAGATATCTAAAGGTTTAGTAAGAGTTACATGTTGTTGTTAGAAATGGGGGTCTCTAGTTGGCAAGCGTTTGCACCTTTGTCCAAAATAGGGACCCTTCTTCCTAGTCAGGATAAGGGAGTTACACTCCTAAAATAACCCCTGCTCACCCCCTTGGTAGCTTGGCACGAGCAGTCAGGCTTATATTAGAGGCAGTGTGTAAAGCATTTGCACATAACCCACAGTCATACAGTGTAAACACTACAAAAGGACACCACACCAGTTTAGAAAAATATCCAATATTTTTATATACTTAAAACAAGATCAAAAACGATAGAAAATCCACAATACAGTACTTAAAAATCTTCAGTTATCAAAATACGCTTAAAAAACAGTTCCTTGATGTCGGTAGCTCTGTCCGGGACTATCACGGCGTCGTGAGCAAACAAATTCAAACAGTTCTGGCTGACCGCGGCATCGCGGGCCAGCAACGGTGTCGGGAAGACCCGCAAACAGTACCTTTTAGAAATGCAGGGCATCGGCGACCTCTCGTTGAGCTTCCGAAAGCACGCCGTCCGTAGGCGTCGGTTCCAGAGGTCGGTGCAGGAGTCGTCGGGGCCCTCGAAGTCACACCCGTTGCAGATCGAACTCCTCTCTGTTGAAGTTAGGAGCGCTGGCGTCGTCAGGCATCGGGTGCTGCGGTGCGAAGTGCAGCGGTGCGGCGTGCGGTGCCCTCAGGTCGCGTGCGAGCAGCGGCTCGGTGGCGTTGTCAGATGGCGTCGTCGGTGAGACAAGGTTCGCGGTGCGAAGTGAAGGGGGTGCTCGTCACGGTGCTGGCAGGTCGCGGTGCAAGCAGCGGCGTCGTCGTTGCTGAAGTGCTGTCATCGGCTGACGAACTGGAGTCGATGGCGCCGGCATCGTTAGGCCAAGGCTGCGGTGCGGGATGAGGGCGGTGCGTCGTGTAACTTTACGAGCGGTGCCCTCGAACCACGGTGCAAGCAGCGGCGTAGGTTTCGGCGTGGAGTGGCATCATCAGGGATACCAAGGCGTTGTCGTGAAGCGAGGCGATGCGGAGTGCGGTGCCCACAGGTCACGGTGCGAGCAGCGGCTCGGTGGCGGCGTCAGCAGGCGTCGTCGGTGAGACCAGGGTCGTGGTGCGGTGTTGCGGCGGTGCCCTCTGCGGTGCCTTCAGGACACGGAGTCGGCAGCGGCGTCGTAGACGGCATCGGGTTGCTTTTTCTTCTGTTGCAGCACAAAACACACAGTCCCCAGTGCTGAGGGCAGAAGAGCTTGAAGTCTTTGCTGTTCCTGAGACTTCTTGAACAGGGGGCAAGCTCTACCTCAAGCCCTTGGAGAAACTCACAAAAGTAGATTGCAGAAAGTCCAGTCCTTTCACTGCCCAAGACAGAAGCAGCCACTGTAGGCCAACACAGCAAAGCACACAGCAAAGTGGTAGTTCCTCCTCACAGCTTCTCCAGCTCTTCTTCTTGGCAGTCTTCTTGGTCCAAAAGAGTTCTAAAGTTCAGGGGTCTGGGCCCCAATATTTATATCCCAAAATCCTTTGATCTCTTAGGCAGAGAGTGTCTGTGCCCAGCCAGAGCCAGTTCTGCCTCCTCTGGTGTGACTTCCTGGCAGGAGGTGGAGACGGCATTGTCAGAGGCAGACCAGGCCCTTTGAGGTGCAAGGAAATCTCCTCCCCCTTCCCCAGTTGCAGCCCAGGTCTATTCAGCCCTTTCCTGACCCACCTAGACTATCTGGAGCCACTCCTGCTCCCCAGCCTTCTGTCATCCAAAGCCCAGACAGGCAATCCACATTCCAGCAGAGGCACACGGGATGACTGAGGAAGAAAATACCTACTTTCTAAAAGTGGTATTTTCAAACACAGAATGTAAAAATCACCTTCACTAAAAGATGCATCTTTAGATTCTGAGTTCAGGCATACTAAACTTTATTTTCCTACCTAGTTCCCAGGGCCAGTTATGTTTATAAGATGTTATAAACAAACTTCCCATTCTGTCCTATGGGGAACAGGTAGCCTTGCAATAGTGAAAACGAAATTGGCAGTAATTCACTATCAGGACATGCCACACACACCAGGGCATGTCCTACCTTTCACATACACTGCACCCTGCCCACAGGGGTACCTTGGGCCTACCTTAGGGGTGGCTGACATGTAAGAAAAGGAAAGGTTAGGGCCTGGCAAGTGGGTGTACTTGCCAAGTCGACATGGCAGTACCAGACTGCGCACAGGCTCTGCAATGGCAGGCCAGAGTCACATTTACGGGCTGTTTGTGTGGGTGGCACAATCCAGTGCTGCAGCCCACCAACAGCATTTGATTTACAGGCCCTGGCACACGCAGTGCACTTTACTAGGGACTGACACATAAATCAAATAGGCCAATCATGGAAACACCAATCCATAACACATTTTACCACAGGAGCACTTGCACTTTACCACTGATCAGCAGTGAGAAAAGTGCGCAGAAACAGTAAGCCAGCACAAACAGAGTCAAAACCGGGAGGTCAGAAAGCAAAAACTCAGGGGAAACACGCCAAAAGATGCCAAGACTAACAGTTTTATAGTTACTGCTGTGTCTTTTCCCAACGAATTGGAGTCTTCCCATTTTTTAAACAGGTTTATATGGTATGTTTGTCCAGTGTTTCTTGTTTTTGGGATGGCTATTCTATAGGTAACAGGGGTTAATCTCTGGGTCACAACATAAGGGCCTTGCCATGTTGCCAATAGTTTCTTTTCTGAGGACGGTAGAAGGACCAGTACCTTGTCTCATATGGATAACTCTCTCATCTTGCTCTTTTGGTCATAATATGTCTTCTGTTTCTTTTGGGCTTCCTCCATGTTTCTATGGACATTCTCCCACAGAGTGGCTAGGGTCTCTTTCAGAGTTTGCATGTACCCTAATAGGGGTTTTCCCTTATCTTCTTCCTCCGTCCTTTGTTCTGCTGCCATTTCTAATAACGTATGGGGTTTTCCTCCAAATAGTAATTCAAACGGGCTGAACCCTGTAGATTTCTGTTCGTGCGTTCTGATGGCAAAGAGAACAAGGGGCAGTTTACGGTCCCAATCCTTCCCTGTATCGCTGATAGTCTTTCGGAGTATAGTTTTGATTGTCTGGTTATACCTTCCCACCAATCCGTCGGTCTGGGGATGGTATACAGCCATACGGATCTGGTGGACCCCTACGAGTTTGCATATTCTTTTCATCAACCGAGCCATAAAAGGTGTCCCCTGGTCTGTCAGAATTTCCTGGGGAAAACCCACTCGGGAAAAGAAGGAAATCATGGCTTGCGCTACTGATAAAGTGGTCATACTTGTGAGGGGGATGTCTTCGGGGTACCTTGTCGCATAGTCCACCAAGACTAATATGTACTGATGTCCCCGGGCTGAGGGTAAAAGGGGACCCACTAGGTCCATCCCTACGCGCTGGAATGGGATGTCCATAATAGGCAAGGGATGTAGAGGAACTTTTGAGGGGTTAATCAACTGGCACCTAGGCCAAGCGGCACCGAATCTAGCTGTTTCTCTGTATACCCCAGGCCAATAAAACCATTCCAATAGTTATCTCAAAGTTAGCTCTTGTCCATAGTGGCCACCCCCAGCCTGTGCTTACTCCACACCCCGCATCACTGTTCCCCCTCCCTTTTGAGGCAGAGCTTCTGGCATTCACGTGGTGCCTTCCTCGGGGTCTTGTATGCCAACTTCTTCTCCTGGAAGCGGTACAACGGCGGGATGTTGGAATTCTCGACCGTCGGGACCTCTGTATTACAGTCGGAATACCACATTTGTGTATCAAATATTGGATGCCAATTTTAGGGTACTGGAAGTATAGGAAGTGGTTTGAAAGAAAGGGCCATGCATTAAGAAATAACCAGAGGTCAAAGCAGTTCACCAAGTAGTTGTGTATAGTAGTTGAGGTCTACTAAAATTCAATCAATGGGATTCAAGGAGAATATAAAAGGCTCTGGACTCTATCAGCTCCCAACTGAGATCACCTGCCAAAGCTTGCTAGCATGGTATGCAAATGCCAACCCTCCCCATGTTTAGTACTGATAGACCTGTCAGCCTTAGAATGGTCTTCCCCCAAACCTTTTAATTCACCCCTCTTATTTTTGATGATCTCGTTTTTGCTGGCCTTAGGCCTCTCCACATTTTATCACTGCTCACCAGTGCTAAAGTGCATGTGCTCATTCCTTAAAACGTGATAATACTGACATCCCCAATTGGCATATTTAATTTACTTGTAAGTCTCTAGTAAAGTGGTACTACATATGCCCAGGGCCTGTAAATTAAATGCTACCAGTGGGCCTGCAGCACTGATTGTGCCTCCCACTTAAATAGCATTTATACTTGTCTCAGGTCTACCATTGCAGCTTGTTTGTGTAGTTTTAAACTGTCATTTCAACCTGGCAAAATAAACCTTTTTAAAACATGTATGTTACTCCTAGTGTAGAACCTGAACAGCCCAGAGAGCCGGGTGCTATGTACTTAGAAATACGGACATGTACTTTTGAGTTTTACATGTCCTGCTAGTGAAAATCTCTTCAATTAGATTTTCACTACTGCAAGACTTCCCTCTCCCATAGGATAACACTGGAGTTACCTTCTTACATTTAATGAACTGTAACTTCCAAATGGGAACAGGTAACCAGTTCATGTTTGTTGTCTCTGGAATTGTAATGATAAACCCTCTCTTATGGTAAAGTCGGATTTTAAATTAAAATTTTGAAAATGCCACCTTTAGAAAGTTGGAATTTTCCTACCTTAGCCGTTTACTGCCTGCAGCCTGTCTCAGGGTCACACGGATGGGTGTAGCTGACAGATGGGCTTTGTGTATTCCTTCTAGACAGCCACACACAATAGAGTGCTTAGGTGTTCCTGGATGGGCTATTACTGACAGGATGGGAGGGCGGAGCTGGGCATAGCCCTACCTACATTTCAATAGGCTGTGTCCTGCCTCCATACAAAGGGCTGCATACTGTAAGACTGTGGCGCAGCCACTCACCTGAAGTTCAGGTTGTCTGCAGGAGCAATGAACTGTCCTCTCTTCTCCTAGAACACCTCTCGACACTACTGAACTCACTACAGGAGTCCAGGCAGGTGTCCCAAAATGGAAGGGGAATGGGACGAGAAAAAGACAGAGAACACTGCTACTCCACACAGCCTGGTCCAGCCCAGCACCCTCGAGGGGATCTGTTTGCAGAGTAGGGTCGCCTTTTTGAGGACTTGCGTTTCTCTATAAAATATGAAATGCAACTGATGAGTACAGAGACACTTATGGGCCACCCAGGCGCACTCATACAGAACATTCATTATAAGTGAGTTATGTTAATCACTTGGTTCTCAAGAGGGGCTGAGATACTCTCTTAGCCTTTGTCTGTAGGTTGCAGGAGAATACAATCCAAATAATAGTTCTCTAAGAACAATGCTGCCAAAAAGGAGTCACTGGCTATGATTATGTGTCATCTACAGTCAGGTAAACGAATGGCACCTAGACACGTCATTTCGTTCACACAAAATACCCGTAAACAAATATTCACATCTAGGAACAGGCCCAAAGGGCTACATAAGCTTGTGTCCATACAATATGATGATCAGAGGGGTAACAGGATGCTTCCATGTGCAAGGAGGGGTATCAAGTTCACAATATTCATCTTAATATTAAAGTTCTATGCAAATAGTGTAGAAACAAAACTCTCAGAAGTTGAAATGAGTTCAAACATAAAATTACCCCAAGCACTTGGCTGAATACTAATATGAAATGAGTTCAAACATAAAAAGACTCCAAGCGAAAAGCGTAATACAAATATGAAATGATTTCAAACATAAAATGACCCCGAGCGCTAAGCGCAAAACAAATATGTAAATGCCATAGACTTGAATCAAAAGTCACTTGTGCCAAATACCAGATGACCAATTCACATGGCAAATATGCATGGACAGGCCTTCCGATACCAACAGAAAATGTCAAAGTCACACAGCCTTTCACTTCACACGCAGCCTTAAAGCACACTCCACTTAGCTGTCCGATGCTTGCTGCAGTCCTGGACCGGCGCATGCTTCTGTCCAATGGTGAAGGAGGAAATCCTGAAGCGGTGACAGAAGCAGTGTCCAGCTGAAGTGGGAACCAGGAGATTAAGCCAAGCACTGACAGGCGCGAGGCTTGGGCTTTTATAGGCAGTTCAGTGGCAGTTAACCACACATGGCTAGCCACGCCCATAAGCATATCAGGTGCCTCAGCCACACCCATAAGCATGGCAGGTGCACATGTCCAATAATGTGACACTGTTGCTAGCACCCAAAAACAACAAACATTGACAAAACAAGCACTGGCACCAACAAACACAATAAAAAGAAACAAACATTGGCAGTGGCAAGAAAAAGAAAAAAAAAAAAAAACAACTTAGTGGACATAAACTTGAGGAAGCAGAGACCCCTGAGGGTGCCGACATACCAGACAGGATGGGGAGCTCCTGACACATACCCCCCTGTAGTTAGTCTGGAGCAAGGGCAGGGAAGGCAGGAGCCTGTGCACTTCAAAGGGAGACCTCTAGAAGCTTCTGCCTCTTCAAAGGAAGGCCTAGGTATAAATATTGGGCCTCTGACACCAACACTTTAGTACACCTCTGGACCTGTGGTTACTCTGCCAGGAAGAAAGACTGCTGTGCTGCTTCAAAGACTGCCACTCTGCTGGACTACTGATCTGAAGTGCTGCTACTCTACTGTTCTGACCACTGTCCTCTTGCCTAGGTGAGAAGTACTGGGCCTGCATCTGTTGAACCCAGGACCCCAGAGTGACTCCAAGGGCTAGTTGGATGGCCTCCTGAGTAGAGTTTCAGGACTGAAGGCTCCAACAACCTAGAATCCAGCCCCTGGACTCTGCCATCTGTGAGTTCTACCTTGACAAGTGGTGCCACGTCAGTACTGGACCCTTGAAGTAGACATGAATGAGCTCAGCAAGCCCAACTGTAGACCCAGTAGAACTGACACATCTACTCTGCTGTATGGCGCAGTTCCGAGCAGAACCAATACACTGCCTCTGCTGAGAGGGTTCTCTCAGAGCAAGGACTCCGCATCGACCTCACAGCATGAATCGGAACTGCTGCCTGTGCAAAGCTTTTCCGATGCAGGCCCTCACATTGCAAATCTCTCATCGATGGCAGCCTCAACGATGACACAGGCTCTCGCATCGCAGCCTCACAGCTCCTTGGACCGATGCGTTGCCTCAACCCCCTAACGCATCCTCGACACCGGACTTCTCATTGCAAGCCCTGGTCGATGGGATCCTCGAGAATAATATAGGCTCTTGCATCGCAGGCTCACAGCTCCTCGGAACAGACGCATCACCTCAGCTACACAACGCTTAGTTGTCGCGGGACCTCGCAACGCTCCGAACCAAGATTTAAGGTACTCTTGTTCAGCAGGCCTAACAGGGTCCCTGTAGCCGGCCCACACTCTATCGTGGTTGAGCCTGAACTTCTGACTTTGTGTTTGTCTGGCGCGACCAGATATCCAAAGTTGGCGCTTTGTATTTTTTGGCATTATTTTTACTGAAATCTTTAAAATTACATATCTTTGGTTATAATGATTGGATTTATGTCATTTTGATCTTTTTTTAATTTATTATAAATTAATCTGTGTTTCTAAATCTAATGTAGGATCCTTTTGAGGTGCACTTTCATTGTGTTAATGTTTGAAGTGCTGCACAAACACTTTACGCATTGCATTGCCTGTAAGTTAAGTGTGACTGCTTTGTGCCAAGATACCACGGGAATTGAGCACAGGTTCATTTGGGGTTTGCTTGTGACTTCACCTCGACAAGGATTGTGGGTTCTGATTGAGTAGGGTTTCAGCCCCCTCAACCAGTAACCCAATTTCTTACAGGTACATTAGCCTCAAAACTGTAAACAAAGTACCAAAATATATTTGTTTTGCTTTCTAAAGTCATTCTATGGATGCGTGACCTGTTACCCTGTTTTTTTAGCATTGCAAATATTGCCTATGCCAGGACAGGCATAACATTTTACTGCATGTCAATAAACATCAACAATGAGGGATTGCAGAAACGTTCTTCTCTCTTTAGGCAGGTGGTGAAAAGAGTGATTTGGTCTGTTCAGCATCCAGCACACTTTGCACATCCTGTGCTTTAGAAGTGAGTGGGTAGATCTGAGACCATTGAGTGAAACTTGTTAGTGTGGAGCCCTACCTCCAGGACAAATGGTTGTCCATCTCCCCACTAAACTGTGATGGACACAGGGGAGACCAACTAGTGCCTACCTCCTCATTCCAAGTGGAACCATCATGATTTACACTACATCTGTGAGTGAAGTGTACACAACCACTTCTCCTACAGAAAAGAAATGCACAAAGTTCTGCAGAGAATATTTATATTTTACTTACTTACAGTGGTTTAATACAGGGGGATAGTCTGCATTGGTCAAATGATGGTTGTTTTTTCGATGGTGGTGATTTTTTACTGTTTGGCACAGACACACACAGTGATCCGCTTCCCCACTGAAAAATCCATGGAAATACCCCAAACGTATATGAATGTATTTTAATGTACTTTTTATTTTCAACTGTTAGTGCATGTGTTTAGAAGAGGGGGCTGGTCATAGTGCCTGACAATAAATGTGTAATTTCCTGTTTTTGTAGATTTCACTTTGACTTTGATACCTAAATATCACACAGATCACATATGACGTGAACCTTCTTTCCCATTTCAGCAGATATTTTAAATCAATCTCCCTAAACCATGTTTCAGACCAAGATGAATTAGAGTTTGAAGGAGGTACCAAGACAGCTAAAGTTTTCTGGCAAATATACAAGGGGTAGTTGGTACCTATTTTGATGTGACTTTTCACTAGTTTGGAATATTGTTGGGTACTTTCTGTTTCCAAATATTACATAAGCCTAAGTGTGAAAACAGTGATGGTTTACATTTCTAATTGTGTGAGTACACATTGTGTATCAGATGTTATACAATTTATGAACAACCCCACAACCTCTGGCTCTGACATGGTGTCAATTTTAGTGTCTACAATAAGGTTGACCGGTGGCGGGGGCCTCTGTGTGACTGACAGTAATTGGCGCATGGGAATCCTTGTTCATAGCCCCCATATAAAATTATGTAAATATTTTATATAGGCGGTTGCCTGTAGGTAGTATAGTTAGGACCTAGTTTCCATAGATGAAGGGTTTTTGTTTTGCGAATAACTTTGCTGCCGTTTGATGAAAAAAAAATTAAAAACTAGTGTACTAGTCACTTCAGCTGCTGTTGGGAAAGTTTCAGGGTGACCCGTCAAGCTGGGCCGAGAAAAAGGGGAGTCCCAAAACTCGTTTTCCCCATGCAATTTCCAACAGGGATTTTGAACACAATTACAGCCCGAACCGCTGAATGGAATTACACCAAATTTAGCAGAAGGCTACTTCTTTGTCAAGAAAGAGTGTTTTTTGTAATTTGCTGCAAATCCTTTCATTAGTTTTGGAGTTATTAAAGGAAAAAGAAATGCAGATATCTAGGGTCCTGGAGGGTCTGGGGATCCAACAGATCTCATGGTGAGATCTGATTGTCTGCCAACACTTGAACTTGGACCCCCAGGGCTTTGTGGTGGGGTCCCACTTTTGCTGCAAATTCACGGCGGACCCGTGATTCCAAGCCAATATTTTTTTAAAAGGCAAGGGCGGACTCTTGCACTTGATTTTTAGTTTGTCCACTGGTAGGGCCGGGTCCCTAGGGGTGTATTTATTAATGTAATTGGGAAGGGGGCACGCGTGGCCCCCCTCCCCAGCCTGATTTCGGCCCCAGGGACCCCATCCCCCAGGGCTTGGCCAAGTTGCAAAAGTGGGAGGGGGCTGCACAGCTCCACTTCCCGGGCCGTTTCCAGCCCTGGGGACCCCATCCCCCGGGGCCCAGCCAAAAAATATTATGGGGAGTGAGGCAGCTTGGCCCCCCTCCCAGGCTGATTTTTGCCTTGTGGACACCATCCCCCGGGGCCCAGCCATTAGAAGAGATGGGGAAGTGGATCAAGCGCCCCTCCCTGCCTGTGCCACAATCAGTCCCGGGAACCGTGAGGCCAGGCTGTATAATGCAAAAGGAGGGCGGCTGCATGACCTCCCTCCCAGAGCCATTAATGGCCCTGGGGACCCCATCCCCCAGACCTGGGCTCCTGCTCTGTCCCAGGGTGCCCATCCCGGGACCTAGCAGTTTCTCTGCCCACACTAGTGTGGGCAGGAAAACCTCTGTTTACTCTTGTTTGGTGGGAGCAATTAAAGTTCCTGCCAAGCGAGAGGAAACAGTAAGTTCGCTCCCAGTGAGTTGGGAGCAAGAAAAATATTCCCGCCTGCTGGGAGCGGACTTTTCATCTCTTTCCCTGGCCGCGAAACAGATGAAAAAATTGCTCCAGCATGCAGGGAGCAAGGTAATTATAATTCATGCTCTCACCATGCACTGCTAATTAACCCACATATTCCATCACTCATTACATCTTCAATGACATTATTGATAATATCAGTGCAACATTTGCTGAAAAATTATTTATTTGAAAACTGTGCATTGTGGTGGCGCGAGTAATATTTACCTTAGGGCACTAGTTATAGTTACTTCAGAGAACTCTAACTATAACTGCCGAATTTATATGGTTTTGGGTGTGTAAAATCTTGACCTAACTATAACGTCCCTGCAACCTTTGTTTTTTTAGTGAATTTCTAAGTTTTTTTATTTCTATTTCCTAACTATAATATCTCTGTAACCTTATGGTTTTTCAGTGAAAACATCTATCTATCTATCTATCTATCTATCTATCTATCTATCTATCTATCTATCTATCTATCTATCTATCTATCTATCTATCTACATATATATACATATAGATATAGATAGATACATATATACACATATATACATATATAGATATCTACCTATCTAGATATCTAGATATATATAATATATATCTATATCTATCTATATATATATATATATATCTATATATATATAAATATATATTCATTGAAAAAATCTAAGGTTACATGGACTTTATAGTTAGGCCCAGGTTTCACTCGTACAAAACCAGTGAAATTCAGCAGTTATAGTTAGCTGAGCTAACTATAACTCGCGCCCAAGGCAACGCACTGCTTATGACCTCACCTATTACATCACTCATGACATGGTCAGTGACATCACTCATGACATCACTGTTGACATCATCCAGTGACTGTGAGTGTTTTTAAAAAGTTTATGATTGTTAAATATATATACCAAGGTGTATTTGTGAATCAGTGGGTGTATGAGTGCCTGTATGGATGATTCAGTGGGTGCATGACTGACTGTATAAGTGAGTGATTAGGTGTCTCAGTGAATGTATGGATGAGTGACTTGTGTGAATGTCTGTATCAATCTCTCAGTTAGTTTCTAAGTGGCTGTATGGGTGTGTGAGTAGGTACGTGAGTGGCTGTATGGGTGAGTGATTGGTTGTCTGAGTACCTGTATGGTTGTCAGAGTATCTGTGTGGGTGGGTGAGGGGGTGTGTGACTGCCTGTATGGATGAGTGAGTGGGTGAGTTAGTGGCTGTATGGGTTAGTGAGTGTGTGTGTGAGGGGATGTATGGGTGAGTGTTTGTAAGGCCGTGTGCATGTGTAAGTCGATGTGTCTGCGGTATATGGGTGAGTAACTGGGTACGTGAAAGGCAGTATAGGTGAGTTATGGGGTAAATGAGTGACTGTATGGGTGAGTGAGTGAATGTGAGAGTGGCTGTGTGGGTGAGTGTGTACTTGTGTCAGTGACTGCATAGGTGAGTGTGTATGTATTAATATCTGTATGAGTAAGTGAGTGTGTGCATATGTGTGTGTATCTGTATGGGTGAGTGACTGGCTGTGTGAGTAGCTCTATGGGTGACTGACTCAGTGTATGAGTTGCTGTATGGGTGTATGAGTGTATATATCGGTGGCTGTATTGGTGAGTGAGTGGGTGTATGAGGGGCTGTATGGGTGAGTGAGTAGATGTGTGTGTAGATCTATGAGTCAGTGAGTGGGTGTGTCAGTACTGGTATGGGTCTGTGAATGGGTTTGTGAATGGTTGTGTGGGAGTGGGAGTGGGTGTATGAAAGGTTCTACAGGGGTATGAGTGGGTGCGTCAGTAATTTTGTGGATGATGCCATCAGTGATTTCATTTGGATGTCATGAGTGATGTCATCAGTGATGTCACTGAACATGTCATGAGTGATGTAATATGTGAGGTCATAAGCAGTGTGTTGCAGGGGCATGAGTTATAGTTAGTTCAGCTAACTGTAATTGCTGAATTCCACTGGTTTTGTATGAGTGAAACCTGAGCCTAACTATAACGTCCCTGTAACCTTTGTTTTTTTCAATGAATTTCCCTAAGTTTTTTTAAATTCCATTTGCGAACTATAATGTCGCTGTAACCTTTGTTTTTGCAGTGAATTTCTATGTTTTGTTTAACTAGCAGACGCCTTTGTAGTGTGGTTGAGAAAGGGAGCGGGGCCTATGTCCAGCTCTCAGCAATCCTGCTGTCTGGGACTTACTGGAGATAACAGAAAGGTTTCTTGGCCTCCAAGAAACCTCAGCATCCAAGGGGACTTCATCCCCCAACCAGCAGTGCACCAGGAGGCTCATTTGCAGAGTGCTGGAAATGGGGCGATGCCTCCGAAAACCTCTCAGCAATCCCCCGGTGTGGGAGTTACTGGAGGTAACAGGAGCGGTAGTTGGTCCCCAAGGACCCTCAGCAGCCAAGGGAACTTCATCCCCCAACCAGCAGTGCACCAGAAGGTGTGTTTGCAGAGTGGTGGAGAAAGGGGGTGAGGCCTTTGAAGACCTCTCAGCAATCCCACAGTTTGGGACTTACTGTAGGTAACAGGAGAGGTGCTTGGCCCCCAAGGACCCTTTGGGCCAAGGGGAATTCATTCCCTAACCAGCAGTGAGCCAAGAGGTACATTTGCATAGAGGTGGAGAATGGGGGCGTGGCCTCAGAAGTCCTCTCAGCAATCCCACTGTTTGGGACTTACTTGAGGTAACAGGAGGGCTTGTTGGCCCCCAAGAACCTTCAGCATTCAAAGGGACTTCATCTCCCAACTAGTAGTGCGCCAGAAGTTGCGTTTGCAGTGTGGTAGGAAAAGGGAGCATGGCCTCTGACAACTTCTCAGCAATCCCACTATGTGGGACTTACCGGAGGCAACAGGAGGGGTTTCTGGCCCCCAAGGACCCTCAGGAGGCAAGGGGTCATCATCCCCCAACAAGTAGTGCACCAGGAGGCGCATTTGCAGAGTGGTGTAGAAAGAGGGTGTGGCCTCCAAAGACCTATCAGCAGTCCCACTGTGTGGGACTTACTGGAGGTAATAGGAGGGCTTGTTGGCCCTCACAGACCCTCTGGGGATAAGGGGACTTCTTTCCCCAACCAGCAGCACACCAGAAAGAGCATATACAAAGTGGTAGAGAATGGGGGCAGGGCCCCCAACAGTCGGGAACAGGCATTTTTGGAATGAGGAAGGGGTCCAAGTGACCCCCTTCCACAGGCCGATTTTGACCCCAGGGACTTAATCCCCTGGGGCCCAGCCACTAGTCTGGGGGACCTTTATTGGGGACCACAGGGGGAGCCTGAAGGCCCCTGCGGTCCCTGCCGGTTTACGGAGTCCTGCGAGAGCTGGCATTGCTTTTGGACAGAGCGAGCTGCTGAACATGCAGCTCCCTCTGTCCAAAAGCAATTCTGCTCTGCTTACAGCAAGCGAGAGCATTTTTAATGCTCTTGCTTGCTGAAAGCTGAGCAGCATTTGCTTTGGCTTGGCAGGAGTGGTAATGCTCCCACCAAGCCATAGCAAATAGCTATGTCCAGGGGGGATGGCCACCCCAGGAGCTGGCCCTGGAGGATGGCGGTCCCCAGGGCCCCCTTCCTTGCTTCAATTTTGCCCCATTGAGATGGTCATCCCTGGGACTGCGGGGGGGGCGCATGGCCCCTGCATTCTTTTTGGCTAAAGCCCCAGGGAGGTGGTGGTCCCCTGGGCTGCAGGGCGGTCCGCGCACCCCGCTTTCTTTACACATAAAGCCCCAAGGAGGTGGCGTCCCCAGTGCAGCAGTGTTGGCCATACAGGCCTCCCCCGCATTTACTTGAATCGAAGCCCCTGGGAGGTGGTAGCCATCGGGGCATTAGTAAGCCACAGGAGGGGGTGGCCATGCTCCACCTCCTGTAATATGCAAATGCCCTGAGTACCTGGCCCACCTTCGGGCTGATTAATAACGAAGCATGGGAGATCGTGCTTCTGTTTTTTTAACATTTTTGGCTGGAGTCGCAGACCCAGCGTGACTCCCGCCAAAACGTTTTTAAAAAAAATGCTTTTTTGGCCCTGGGGGTGACCCCCTCAAGAGGCCTAGGGGGTCAGGGTATCTCTACCCTGCCCCCTTTTCTTTTTTTAAATTTTTTTGGTGGGACTCGGCTTGAAGCCAAGTCCCAAGATAGCTGCCAACACTTCCAGCTTGTAGTATTGGCAGCCAATCTAATTGGTCCTAACTATAACAACCTATCGCCAGTAGGTAATATATATATATATATATATATATATATATATATATATATATATATGTTGGAAGCGGGAGTCCTTATCCCTCACCGCTGCCACCAAATGCTGGAGGCGGGAGTCCCTGCCCCACACCGCTGTTAGGCTAAGTAAGGACACCGTCTGAGATAGCCCTGCTCACCCCCTTAGTAGCTTGGCACGAGCAAACAGGCTTATCTCCAAGGCACGAGTGTACAGTATGTGCAACCACACTCACAGCAACCCAATGATGCCACCACAAATAGACTCCACACGAGTTTTTATAAAACGAGTATAATCTTTATACAAGAAGATATACGATATGACCACACGTTACAAAACCAACATTTAGTAATGGGTAGTATTCCTCCCGGTGGATTGGTAGGTTCTAATCCCAACCGCCGCTTCTAACCAACAGTTAAGCTGACTTCTAACCGTTTCCAAAAGGTTAGGTAGGTCGTATTGCTAGAATCACACACGTTGCAAAAGGAACGAAATACTGCAATGCGTAACGATATACTCCTGAACTGTGCAATAGAGGAACAATGCCATATGTAGCGCCACAGTCATGTACTTTGCAATAGAAGGAATAATGCAATGCGTAACACCACCAGCATCAGCTTACCCTGTGCAAGGAAGAAACAAAGCAATGCGTCACGCTACAATCATGTACTGTTCACTGAAGAAATAATGCAATGCGCCACTTTATAATCAGGTACTGTGCGATGAAGAAATAATGCAATGCGCCACGCTTACAATCATGTACTCTGCAAGGGAAAATAACGCAGTGCGTAGCGCACCGAGCATGCAGTTTGTCAGGCACAAATAGAGTCAGGCATCATACGACAGTTCGATAGTTCGTTAGCAGCAATAATGCAAAGTGTAATACTACAGTCTAGGTGCTCTGTTAACAGTTGCCCCCAACATGGATCAATGATGACACAAAAGTTCCGCTTCTCACTACGGCCCCAGTACTGCCCCTCCTTGGGCCAGCACGGGCCTCGATCCGAGCCGAAGCAACAGGCTCACGCAGCTGCCAGGAAGGAGAGGCCGAGAGAGTGTCCCTCCGAGCCTGCACCACATCGCAGGTGGTGATCCACATTACCTGGGGGGGCGCGACCCCACTCTCCTCCCCTCCTTCAGCGACTTGGGCCTTGATCCAGAACTCCGTCAATGGGCACGGCGAGCTCGGGCCGGCGACTCCGCTCCTCCGGGACTGCCTGTCCGGGCCGCTACTGTTGCACTCCGAGGGCCCAATGACCTGGCCAACGCCTCGGCTTGCACCTCGACACGTACCCTGCGCGTCCGAGTCTCAGTTTACTCCTGCGTGCCCACGATCACAAGGCACAACTTCTGAGGGTCTCAAGCTGCGCACACCGCGTTGCTTGGGACTTCTCCGGAAACTTTTATGTTCCTGTGTTTCCAAACAGGGAGCCAGCTCACCTCGGGCCCTTGGGGTTCAGGACAAAGCACAAAGCACAGTCCTGTTCAAGAAGGGGGGGACACCACCCACCGCAATGTCCCTTCAGTCTCTTCCTTAGTAAAACATACAAACTGCAGGCCAGCCCCAGATCACGAAGCAAGGGTCAGTCCTATCCAGCACTCTCTTCAGCAACTTCTTCCTTGGCAGAGGTTCTTCTTGACCACGAAAGAGGTCAAAGCCTTTGCAGACTCGACCTGTCCCTTTCGCCATTCAAAATTACACCAAATTCTAGGGGTTTCAGTTCTCTTAGTTATACCCCTTCATGTCTTTGAAGTTCTTTGTGCTCAGGGGTCCCTGACCCCTGCCTAAATCAGTTCTGGGTGTCTCCCTCCCAGTGTCACCTTTCTCCCTTTGATACTGGGGGTCTGGACCCTTAATCACTCAGCAGGAGATGGGTCAATTGTTTTATAGCTGCAACCCAGGCCTCGTCACCTCCCGGGGTTTCTCCTCGCATACTCTCCATATGCAGGTCAGCCAGGTGCCATCTCACCCCCTCCCATCTCAGATCCAGACAGTCAATCCACATTCAGCAGAGACACACAGAAATGCTTAAAGCACAAAACTCAGCCAATTTCTAAAAGAGTGGTTTCTGAACACACAGTGACAAAACCACTTTCATAGAAAGATGTGTTATGACACTGTGAGTTCATACATACTAAACTTCACCTCTCCATTATAAACTTATAGGAAACTAGGCTAACAAAACACCATACCCAGCCCCCCATTCTGTCCTATGGGCAGAATGGCCTTTCACCAGTGAAAACGAAATGGAGTGTTTTTTCACTGTCAGGACATAGCACACACCTCAGTATATGTCCTGCCTTTTACCTACACTGCACCCTGCCCAGGGGTTACCCGGGACCTACCACAGGGGTGCCCACTCTGTACGCAAAAGGGAAAGTAAGGCCTGACAAGTGGTTGCACCTGTCAGGACAACATGCTAACTTAGCAAACTGCGCGCAGGCCCTACACTGAAGGCCTGAGTTCCTTTCTCTGCGCGCCGTTGCATTACTAGCCCTTGCACACACAGTGCACATCACTAGGGACTTTTACTAGTAAGGCAAACATACCAATCATGGCCAACCAATTACCATGGTACTTTACATAGGGAACCCTTGTACTTTGACACTGATCAGCAGTGGCAAAGTACCCAAAGCATCTAAATTGGCAACTCTATGTCAGGAAAACGGTCTAGGGGGAAAGCTAAAAGTTTAGGGAACTTTAGCCACAAAGGCCGAGTCCTACACAACCCCCTCCCAGCCAAAAGCCAGGGTAGACCAATCATTACCTTGATGGACTTCCCTGCTTCGGGGGATAAACCAGGACGCAGGCCCTCTACCACAGGGACACCCACCTGTTCCTTGCCTTCCTGACCCCAGGGGTTCTTCCTGATCACTACCCCCTGAGCCAACAATGCTGTTCCATGGATCCCTCCCGGCCAGGGGAACCCCTCCAGGGGTGCTGGACCCATGCCAACCCCACCCTGGAGTGGTACCCTGGGAAGGCCCATAGGTCAGGATACTACCTCCAGTCATCCTGCCCTCCAGGTTAAAAGTGGGTTTACTCTGGTCACTTCTAGGGGACCCAGCCCCACTGGCTGGACACTGTCCCACCAGTGTTCCCACTGGGGAACACAACCCTCTTTTAACCTTCCATTTATTTTTCTGGGCCTGTGTCACGGGGTGACCCCAGAACCAGGGATGACCGAGCTAACAGCTGACTGGTGGTCGGCGCCCCCGGTTACCACTCCCCCTCTTCTTTCCCGACAGGATGATTGGGACCAGGGCTCCTTTAAGGATACCGAAGCGGACGAACCCGAAACAGAGACCTGCCCCTTTAACTGGGACGACATCCAGGCAAGGACCGCCTCCGTTCTACACGTCAGCTCCCAAGCTCCAATAAGTGCCGGGAGGATCCAGGAAGCGAGGAGGGAAACTTCCGGACTCGAGGAGGGAGACGCAGGAGAGACAGACGCGGAGACCAGAACCACGAAGATCCCAACAGCAAGACGAGCATCGCTACGACGAACCGAAGAGGGTGTGGACGACCCGAAGCTGCCAGGAGGCCAACGTCCCCACGCTGCGCCCAGCCACGCTTTAGGAGAAGCGTGGCTCACGAAGGTACGGAAAAGGCTTGCGGGGTGGGTCGGGACACGGGGAAAGACCGGCGAGTAGAGGTGTTTCCTAACTAATCCTCTATCCTCCCGCTCCTTGTTTCCCCTACCCTTCGAGCACCCTCACCTTGTTTATAGCACCGAGCACCAAACCGGGTGGTCCCTCACTCCCTTCCCCATCATACGGCGTTACGTGATACTGACCCCTGTTCCCTTCTTCCTCCTAAGTACCGTAGCAACGCAAGCCGGATAACAGGCGGAGACCGGACAAGGGAAAATACAGACAGGAGTGAAGAAGCCCCAGGATAAGAGACATTATTATTGTGGCATAACTCTGGCGTCTGTAAGAAGGAGACGAACCCTAACAATAAAACCTTCTTTATCCCGACGCAGTCTCGACCTCGATCCTTCCCCACGCCCACAGCCTGCCACTTAGGAATGGCACCCACAAACTTCAGGACGGCAGGAGCTCTGGCTACAGACTCCCCACGCCCTCCTGACGCTAGGTGTTCTTCCTCACACCTCTGGCAAGTAGGCACTAGACCTCCCCCCGGGGGCTCTCCTACGGCCCCCCCGTTTCCTGGGTGGTGCTGCTGATCCCTAGGGGCGCTGCTTACTCTTCCTCCCCCTCTTTTGAGACAAGAGGCTAGCCAGCAACCCCTCCTCACTACTCTGGGATCTCCTTGCGCCACTTGGCCCTCCATCCCTCTCTGGGGCCTTTTCAGGCCCCTGGACCCATGACCAGGGGTCCGGTTCTCGTGCAGACTCCCGGGAATCAAGGAGCCCACACCTTAACCCGGGGTGGCGCAATCCTGGAAAATAATTTCTGAGCCTAGGCTCCCCTGGGGCCAAATTGGTCAACCCCGCCAAATCATTTACCATGCTAACCCCTACCCAATCCTCCAGTGCACTCTTGTAATCATCCACACTTGGCACTGGCTGTGCGCTGCCACCAATCACACTGGACTCTGTTTGTTTACCCTTAATGTCCAGTTCCCTCATGCCTAACTCATGAGCGAAGAGAATCCGTTTCTCTTCCAACGCGAGAGCGTTCCTGCTCTCCTCTGCTTGAGTTTTAAGTTTTAACACCTCCAACTCATGCAGTCTGACCCTTTGGTTTTCCTCCGACTCCTCTGGTGAAAAACTCCTCCCTGAATGGCTACTACCAGCCCCTGCGGCTGGTCTCTCCACTGGAAAATCCTGTGGACCAAATCCATTCCCTGGGTCATCCTCATCCACCTCAACATCCCCGTCTCCTGAGCCTCTTTGGCTTCCCACCAGGCCCTCAAGGCCATTCGCAGCTCCTCCTTCTTGGCGCTACCCTTCATGGGACATCCCAAAGCTCTGCAGAATTTCCTCAACTGATCAACCTTGTAGGAAAACAGTGCCTCAATGTTAAACTCTAATTCTGCAGCCTCAGCCTCAGCCTCACCGGCTATCTGGCTCTCTCCCTGAGACATGATGTGTGGTTTAAAGGTTACTCAACAATAGAGCCAACAATTCCAAAAACACAATATGTGGTTGCGTCGTGGTCTGCGATCAATTTATGATGAACACCAATTACTGTGAGTGATTTTGCACATACACGTTTAATTTACATTAGGATCGAATCCCACCGCTCTGCCGCCAAATGTTGGAAGTGGGGGTCCTTATCCCTCGCCGCCGCCACCAAATGCTGGAGGCGGGAGTCCCCGTCCCACACCGCTGTTGCCGGGTGCGAGATCCGGACCCCTCGTTTCAACGTTAGGCTAAGTAAGGACACCGTCTGAGATAGCCCTGCTCACCCCCTTAGTAGCTTGGCACGAGCAGCCAGGCTTATCTCCAAGGCACAAGTGTACAGTATGTGCAACCACACTCACAGCAACCCAATGATGTCACCACAAATAGACTCCACACAAGTTTTTATAAAACAAGTATAATCTTTATACAAGAAGATATACGATATGACCACACGTTACAAAACCAACATATAATAATTTGTAGTATTCCTCCCGGTGGATTGGTAGGTTCTAATCCCAACCACCGCTTCTAACCAACAGTTAAGCTGACTTCTAACCATTTCCAAAAGGTTAGGTAGGTCGTATTGCTAGAATCACACACGTTGCAAAAGGAACGAAATACTGCAATGCGTAACGATATACTCCTGAACTGTGCAATAGAGGAACAATGCCATGCGTAGCACCACAGTCATGTACTTTGCAATAGAAGGAATAATGCAATGCGTATCACCACCAGCATGCCCTGTGCAAGGAAGAAACAAAGCAATGCGTCACGCTACAATCATGTACTGTGCACTGAAGAAATAATGCAATGCGCCACGCTTACAATCATGTACTCTGCAAGGAAAAATAACGCAGTGCGTAGCGCATCCAGCATGTAGTTCGTCAGGCACAAAGAAAGTCAGGCGTCATACGGCAATTCTATAGTTTGTTAGCAGCAATAATGCAAAGTGTAATACGACAGTCTAGGTGCTCCGTTAACAGTTGCCCCCGACATGGATCAATGATGACACAAAAGTACCGCTTCTCACTCCGGCCCCAGTACCGCCCCTCCTTGGGCCAGCACGGGCCTCGATCCGAGCCAAAGCAACAGGCTCACACAGCTGCCAGGAGCGAGAGGCCGAGAGAGTGTCCCTCCGAGCCCGCACCCCACCACAGGTGGTGATCTACGTTACCTGGGGGGGCGCGACCCCACTCTCCTCCCCTCCTTCAGCAACTTGGGCCTTGACCCAGAACTCCTCAATGGGCACGGCGAGCTCGGGACGGCGACTCCGCTCCTCCGGGACTGCCGGTCCGGGCCGCTACTGTTGCACTCCGAGGGCCCAATGACCTGGCCCTCCTTCCGGCGGTCTCAGTGGACACCGAGACCTGCCCTCAGCACTTGTGGAGACTTACTTCGATTTCAGTGCACACGCTACCCAGGCACTCCTCACCAGCGCCTCTGGTTGCACCGTGACACGCACTCTGCGTGTCCGAGTCTCACCTCCTCTCCCGGTGCACACAACGACCAGGCCCTCTTCACCAACGCCTCGGCTTGCACCACGACAGGCACCCTGCACGTCCGAGTCTCACTTCTTCTCTCGGTGCACACAACGACCAGGCCCTCTTCACCAACGCCTTGGCTTGCACCACGACACGCACCCTTCGCGTCTGAGACTCACTTCTTCTCTGGTGCACATGATGACCAGGCGATCATCACCACGCCTCGGCTTGCACCACGACACGCACCCTGCGCGTCCGAGTCTCACTTCTTCTCTCGGTGCACACAATGACCAGGCGCTCTTCACCAACGCCTTGGCTTGCACCACGACACGCACCCTGTGTGTCCGGGACTCACTTCTTTTCCCGGTGCACACAACGACCAGGCGCTCCTCACCAACACCTCGGCTTGCACCCCGACACGCACCCTGCGCGTCCGAGTCTCACCTCGTCTCCCGGTGCACACAACGACCAGGCGCTCCTCACCAACGCCTCGGCTTGCACCTCGACACGCACCCTGCGCGTCTGAGACTCAGTTTACTCCTGCGTGCCCACGATCACAAGGCACAACTTCTGAGGGTCTCAAGCTGCAAAAGCATGCGCACACCGCGTTGCTTAGGACTTCTCCGGAAACTTTTATGTTCCTGTGTTTCCAAACAGGGAGCCAACTCACCTCGGGCCCTTGGGGTTCAGGACACAGCACAAAGCACAGTCCTGTTCAAGAAGGGGGGACACCACCCACTGCAATGTCCCTTCAGTCTCTTCCTTAGTAAAAGCTACAAACTGCAGGCCAGCCCCAGATCACGAAGCAAGGGTCAGTCCTATCCAGCAGTCTCTTCAGCAACTTCTTCCTTGGCAGAGGTTCTTCTTGACCATGAAAGAGGTCAAAGCCTTTGCAGACTCGACCTGTCCCTTTCGCCATTCAAAATTACACCAAATTCTAGGGGTTTCAGTTCTCTTAGTTATACCCCTTCATGTCTTTGAAGTTCGTTGTGCTCAGGGGTCCCTGACCCCTGCCTAAATCAGTTCTGGGTGTCTCCCTCCCAGTGTCACCTTTCTCCCTTTGATACTGGGGGTCTGAACCCTTAATCACTCAGCAGGAGATGGGTCAATTGTTTTATAACTGCAACCCAGGCCTCTTCACCTCCCGGGGTTTCTCCTCGCATACTCTCCATATGCAGGTCAGCCAGGTGCCATCTCACCCCTTCCCATCAGATCCAGACAGTCAATCCACATTCAGCAGAGACACACAGAAATGCTTAAAGCACAAAACTCAGCCACTTTCTAAAAGAGTGGTTTCTGAACACACAGTGACAAAACCACTTTCATAGAAAGATGTGTTATGACACTGTGAGTTCATACATACTAAACTTCACCTCTCCATTATAAACTTATAGGAAACTAGGCTAACAAAACACCATACCCAGCCTCCCCCATTCTGTCTTATGTGCAGAATGGCCTTTCACCAGTTAAAACAAAATGGAGTGTTTTTTCACTGTCAGGACATAGCACACACCTCAGTCTATGTCCTGCCTTTTACCTACACTGCACCCTGCCCAGGGGTTACCCGGGACCTACCACAGGGGTGCCCACAGTGTACGCAAAAGGGAAAGTAAGGCCTGACAAGTGGTTGCACTTGTCAGGACAACATGCTAACTTAACAAACTGCGCGCAGGCCTACACTGAAGGCCTGAGTTCCCTTCTCTGAGCGCCTTTGCATTACTAGCCCTTGCACACACAGTGCACATCACTAGGGACTTTTACTAGTAAGGCAAACATACCAATCATGGCCAACCAATTACCATGGTACTTTACATAGGGAACCCTTGTACTTTGACACTGATCAGCAGTGGCAAAGTACCCAAAGCATCTGAATTGGCAACTCTATGTCAGGTAAACGGTCTAGGGGGAAAGCAAAACGTTTAGGGAACTTTAGCCACAAAGGCCAAGTCCTACAATATATATATATATATATATATATATATATATATATATATATATATATATATATATATATATATATATATATATATAACTACTGGCGGTCGCCAGTAGATAGTTATAGTTAGGACCTAATTTCCATAGGAAATCCGCTACATTCTATTTGAAATAACTCTTGCGCCAGTTGACGAATCTTTGCGAAAGCTTCCAACTTGTTGGGGCGCTCCGCTCCGCTCCTAGCCTGAAAGTCTCGGGTTGATTCGTCAAGCGGGGGCCGAGAAAAAAGGGGGGTCCCAAAACGCGTTTTTCCCATTCATTTTTCCATAGGATCCTTTCATCGCGGCTACAGCCCGAACTGCTGAACGGAATTACACCAAATTTGGCAAAGAGGTAGCCCTTGGTTCAGTGTCATGCCTTTTGCTTAAATGGTGTAAATCCGTTCAGTAGTTTCTGAGAAAATCAAAAGTAAAGTCACATATATATCTATGGCCGAGTAGGGTCCGCGTACCCTCCCGATCACGAGCTGCATGCTAATTGGCTGTCAACACTCCAAATCAGGAAGTGTTGGCAGCCATTTTGTCCCTCGGTAGAACCGAGGGACAGAAACAAGTGCGCAAAGCGCAAAAAGGGGGCAGGGTAGAAATACCCTGACCCCCTAGGTCTGCTCAGGGGGTCCCACAAGGACCCCCTGGGCAGAAAAAAGCATTTTAAAAAAAAAAATCGGCGGGATGCGCTTAGGGTGCGCCGATTCCACCGAGAAAAAAAAAAAGAAACAAGTGCGCAAAACGCACAAAGGGGGCAGGGTAGAAACACCCTGACCCCCCAGGTCTGCTCAGGGGGTCCCACAAGGACCCCCTGGGCAGAAAAAAGCATTTAAAAAAAACGAAGCACTGTTTCCCGCGTTTCGTTGTTAATTGGCCCCCGGGTGGGCCAAGTCCCGGGGGCATGCGGGGGGTTATAATTTTAATGAATGGGGGGGCCTCTAAGGCCCCCCCAAGCCCCAGAGACCGCCACCCCCCGGGGCTTTAAAAACAAATGGTGCGGGAGGGCTCTCTGGCCCTCCCGCAGCCCCGGGGACCGCCACCCCCTGGGGCTTCTTTTTTTATTTAAAAAGTACTTGTGTGGGGGGGCTCCAGCCCCCCCACATGCCCCGGGGACCGCCACCTCCCCGGGGCACTAAAGAGTTAAATATGGGGGTCCGTTACGGAGCCCCGGGGACCAACACCCCCCCGGGCTTTGAACATGGAGGGAGGGGGGCCGCGCAGCCCCCCTCCTGGAGCCCTTGATGGCCCTGGGGACCACCACTCCCCAGGGCCGGCTCCTGCAGTGTCCCGGGGTGCCTACCCCCGGGACACTGTAGTTTGCTATGGCAGGGCGGGAGCCTCGCGGCTCCCGTCCTGCCATAGCAAACTGCTTGGTTTTGGAAGAGAGAGCAGGAAACCTGCTCTCTCTTCCAAAAACCAAAGACGATTGCTTTTCCACACGGGGAGCTGCATCTTAGCAGCTCCCCATGTGGAAAAGCAATGCCGGCTCCCGCAGGAGGCGGGGAGCCGGCACGGTCCGTGGGGAGTTGGGGTCCCCCACGGACCCCAAAGGATAGGGCCAGCCCGGGGATGGGGTCCCGGGGCAAGTAGTGGCCCGGGAGTGGGGCCACGCAACCCCCCTCCCCAAAAATAATAAAAAATAAAATAAAAAAATAAAGGCCGGCCCCGGGGGATGGGGTCCCCGGGGCCTAAGGAGGCCTTAGGAGGGGGGCCACGCAGCCCCCCTCTATTAAAATAAAAAAAAAAAAATAAGGTGGCAATGACCCGGGGGATGGGGTCCACGGGTCGAAATTGGCCACGGGAGGGGGGCCCACGCGGTCCCCTTCCCATACCTTTTAAAAAAAAAATTAAAAAAGGGGGTCCGGCCCTGGGGGATGGGGCAGAAAAAAGCATTTTAAAAAAAAAAATCGGCGGGATGCGCTTAGGGTGCGCGAATCCCGCAAGAAAAAAAAACGAAGCGCGGTCTCCCGCGCTCGTTGCTAATGGCCCCGGGTGGGCCAAGTCCCGGGGCATGCGGGGGGTTATAATTTTAATGAATGGGGGCCTCTAAGGCTTCCCAAGCCCCGGGACCGCCACCCCGGGGCTTTAAAAACAAATGGTGCGGGAGGGCTCTCTGGCCCTCCCGCAGCCCCGGGACCGCCACCCCCGGGGCTTCTTTTTATTTAAAAAGTATTTGTGTGGGGGGGCTCCAGCCCCCCCACATGCCCCGGGGACCGCCACCTCCCCGTGGCACTAAAGAGTTAAATATGGGGGTCCGTTACGGAGCCCCGGGGATCACCACCTCCCCGGGGATTTGAACATGGAGGGAGGGGGGCCGCGCGGCCCCCCTCCTGGAGCCCTTGATGGCCCTGGGGACCACCACCCTCCAGGGCCGGCTCCTGCAGTGTCCCGCGGTGCCTACCCCCGGGACACTGTAGTTTGCTATGGCAGGGCGGGAGCCTCGCGGCTCCCGTCCTGCCATAGCAAACTGCTTGGTTTTGGAAGAGAGAGCAGGAAACCTGCTCTCTCTTCCAAAACCAAAGACGATAGCTTTCCACACGGGGAGCTGCATCTTAGCAGCTCCCCATGTGGAAAAGCAATGCCGGCTCCCGCAGGAGGCGGGGAGCCGGCACGGTCCGTGGGGAGTTGGGGTCCCCCACGGACCCCAAAGGATAGGGCCAGCCCGGGGATGGGGTCCCCGGGGCAAGTAGTGGCCCGGGAGGGGGGCCACGCGGCCCCCCTCCCCAAAAATAATAAAAAATAAAATTAAAAAATAAAGGCCGGCCCTGGGGGATGGGGTCCCCGGGGCCTAAGGAGGCCTTAGGAGGGGGGCCACGCAGCCCCCTCTATTAAAATTGAAAAAAAAAAATAAGGTGGCAATGACCCGCAGGATGGGGTTCCCGGGTCGAAATTGGCCACGGGAGGGGGGCCCACGCGGTCCCCTTCCCGTACCTTTTTAAAAAAATAAATAAAAGGGGGTCAGGCCCTGGGGGATGGGGTCCCCAGGGCCCAAAATAATTACAAACAAGGGGGGCCACACAGCCCCCTTTTAAAAAAAAAATCCCCCAAAAAAATCCGGCATCGCGCCGGAGGCCACGCCCCCTCCTTACAGCACTCTACAAACGCGCCCCCTGGCGCGTTTGCAGAGGAGAGCAATTCCCCTTGAATACTGGGGTCCCTGGGGGCCAACTAGCCCACCAGGAACCTCCAGTATGCGCTAAGGAGCTGCGTTGCAGAGAGGTGTTCTGAGGCCACGCCCCTTTTACACCTCTCTGCAACGCAGCTCTGTGGCCTTAATGGAGGTAGCTGGTGGGCTAGTTGCACCCCAGGGACCCTCAGGATTCAAGGGAGTTAATCCCCCAACTTAAAACGCGCCACGGGCGCGTTTGCACAGTGGTGAAGGGAGGCGGGGCCTGAGGTGACATGTGTGCAAACAGGCCCCGTGGCGCGTTTTAAGATGGGGAATTAAATCCCTTCAATTCTGAGGGTCCCTGGGGGCCAACTAGCCCACCAGGTACCTCCAGTAAGCGCCACGGAGCTGCGTTGCAGAGTGTTGTAAAAGGGCGTGGCCTCTGAACACCTCTCTGCAACGCAGCTGTCTGGGGCATACTAGAGGTATCTGGTGGGCTAGTTGGCCCCTAGGGACCCTCGGGATTGAGGAGGAATTAATTCTCCAACTTAAAACGCGCCACTGGGTGTGTTTGCAGACATGTCACCTCAGGCCCCACCCCCTTCCTTCACCATTGTGCAAATATTCCTCTAAAATCAGCCGAACTACGAATTCCGATTTACTCACCTGTTATCAGGAGAGACCTCAGTGCTGCATCTTTCAGCCTAGTACTGATCCTGAAAAGTTATTTTAACCGTACTTACCAGTAACTTGAATTTCCTTCCATAGGATATCATTGCCTGCTTTTTGCTGAAAAAGTTTCAAAGTGTCGATTTTTGAAACATACAAATATTCCTCTAAAATCAGCAGAACTACGAATTCCGATTTACTCACCTGTTATCAGGAGAGACCTCAGTGCTGCATCTTTCAGCCCAGTACTGATCCTGAAAAGTAATTTTAACCGTACTTACCAGTAACTTGAATTTCCTTCCATAGGATATCATTGCCTGCTTTTTGCTGAAAAAGTTTCTGTCGATTTTTGAAACATACAAATATTCCTCTAAAATCAGCAGAACTATGAATTCCGATTTACTCACCTGTTATCAGGAGAGACCACAGTGCTGCATCTTTGAACCCAGTACAGATCCTGAAAAGTAATTCTAACCGTACTTACCAGTAACTTGAATTTCCTTCCATAGGCTAACATTGACTGGTTTCACTTGGAAATTCTTCTAAGTGTGGAGTTTTGGAACTTTATAATATTCCTCTAAAATCAACCGAACTACGAATTCCGATTTACTCACCTGTTATCAGGAGAGAACCCAGGGCTGCATCTTTTAGCCCAGCACTGACCCTGAAAAGTAATTCTAACCGTACTTACCAGTAACTTGTATTTCCTTCCATAGGAATCCATTGTCTGGTTTTCAGCAGAAAAGTTTCAAAGTGTCGATTTTCACAAACTACAAATATTCCTTAAAAATCGCCTGTATGACTTAAACGCATTCTTTCAACTGTTTACAGGAGATGCACCATTGCTGGATCTAGGATCCAACACTGAGTAAGAAAAAGTAACGATAACACTACAGTGAATTTCCTCCCGTAGGATAACATTGGTGATTCTATGTGAAAAAGTTTCTAAGTGTCAACTTTTAAAATACAATAATATTCCTTAAAAATCACTACTGTAACCAAAACGCTTTTACTCAACTGTTTACAGGAGATGTCCCAGGACTGAATCTAGGATCCAGTCCTGTGGTTAGAAAAGTAATTCATAAAGTAACTAGTTGCATTTAACTAGAAATTCACATTGAGCTCAATGTTGCATTGTGTTTGAAATTGTGTTGCCCATTGCAACAACTGTAACTACTGTACTTAAAAGTCTATTGCCTATTTGCAAAGTATTTAAACTAAAGTAATTCATTCTGAGAAAGTATATTTTGTAATGTAATGTATAATGTAATTACAATGTAATTTAAAAAATAAAATATCTAAAAATAAATAGTTTAAAAAATGTAGTAAATCAGTATCAAAAAATAAATATAACAATTAATACATTTAAAAATTGTCATTTACAAAACCTTTGAAATTCACTGAAAAAAACCATAGGTTTCAGACATGTTATAGTTAGGAATTAGCATTTAAAAAACCTTTGAAATTCACTGAAAAAACCATAGGTTTCAGGCACGTTATAGTTAGAAATTAGCATTTAAAAAACCTTACAAATTCACTGAAAAAACCATAGGTTTTAGGGACAGTTATACTTAGTTGGACATTGCACTCGTACAAAACCCGTGAAATTCCCCGTTATAGTTAGTTCAGCTAACTATAACTCGCGCCCGCAATGCACTGCTGATGACGTCACATATTACATCACTCATGACATGGTCAGTGACATCACTGATGACATCACTGATGACATCTCAAATGACATCACTGATGACATCACTGATGACATCATCCACGTGATAATCTGATGCACCTCCTCACACCCTAATATAACCTTTGATACACTCACTCTAAATTATAGACTGCCATTCGCAAAACCATAGACACTCCAACACCAATAACTACATACCCACTCACTGATTCTTAGGTCTACACACACATCCACTCACTCACCCGTACAGTCACTCATACTTACGGTCACTCAGTACAGGACTATCATATGCACTCATACTCCTATATAGACCCTCAAACACTGCCACTCATCCATAGAGGTACTCACACACCTAGTCAGTCATGCAAATAATTAAACACACTGCCATTTACTCACCTATACAGTAATACACACACCAGCTCACTTACTCATACAAATACTAGCACATTCTTACGCTCTTATACAATCACTGATACAAGCACACACTCATCCATACAGTCACTCTCACAATCACAATCACACACTCTCGCTTATAGCTATTTATATACTCCAACACACATATATACTGCCTTCAACGTATGTAGTTACTCACACATGTACCACTGGGACATACATTCACTCACTAACACACTCTTACACACACTTACCCACCCATACAGTCTATCACAGATGCACTCTTGAAACCATCCACCCAGTGAATCACCCACTCACACATCTATGCACAGAGTCGCACACACCCCACCCACACAAACACTCAGGCACCCATACAGATACTCAGACAACCAATCAATAACTCATATAGACACTCATGTAGCTATTCACAAACCCATGCAGCCACTTACACAGCAATAGACAGACGGATACAGACATTCACCCAGTTTAGTCACTAACCCATGCATTCAGTAAGATACGTTTAATCACTCACTTATAGAGTTAGTCACGCACCTACTAAATCATCCATACAGACACTTATACACCCACTCATTCTTCAATATGCCTTTCCCTATATATATTAAAAATATTTAAACTTTACAGAAACACACAGTCACTGGATGATGTCATCAGTGATGTCATTTGAGATGTCATCAGTGATGTCATCAGTGATGTCACTGACCATGTCATGAGTGATGTAATATGTGACGTCATCAGCAGTGCATTGCGGGCGCGAGTTATAGTTAGCTGAACTAACTATAACGGGGAATTTCACGGGTTTTGTACGAGTGCAATGTCCAACTAAGTATAACTGTCCCTAAAACCTACGGTTTTTTCAGTGAATTTGTAAGGTTTTTTAAATGCTAATTTCTAACTATAACGTGCCTGAAACCTATGGTTTTTTCAGTGAATATATATATATATATACAACAAACAAACAAAGTCTCCGCACTTCCGCAGAACATGTGGCGAACAGAGACAACACGAATCCTCCAGGTTTGGGCACTGTTGTTATTTTATTTAGAGCTTCAAATCTGACGCATTTCGGACAGGAACGTCCTTGCTCAGAGATAGCCAGGTAAAGCTCGCCAAGTTTTTTAAATATGCAATGTGCTAACCACGTGATCAAAATAACATAGAAGAAATACTATACATATTTTCATGTGTACACTCAGGTCAGTCTGTTTTCTAACAATGAATGTATCTTGATCTTATATCCTTTGTTGATGTAATACACTAAACATAGTCAAAAATAATTTAACAATAAATAAATATTTTGTGTAACTAACTGCCTCAGGCTAACACCATCCGTGAGGAAATAAAAAAGTTATAATATAATAAAATCAGTTTGTGGCTCAATTCATTATTTGTACACATTGTTCTATGTATCTTACTATTTGCTGACCAAGCTATGGTCTGACCGATAAAATGTTCTATACAAGTTGCGCCACCACATTTAGAGTAAACATAGTACGATCCTGAACATTTATCTCCTCTTATTACTGCTTGAATGCTGTTATTGGTCGTGTGCAAATGTCGCAAAATATTCTGTAAACATAGATTACAGTACAACGATAAAGCATCTCTATGCATTTTCCTATGCGGGTCGAAATTAATATAAAAAATCATTCCCCGATTTTTTTACTGCATAAATGCTAGTAATTGATATGTGCAAATACCGCAACTTTATGTAAACGTTGACTCTTGTGTAAACATTGCAATTAAATTCAAAATGCTAGTAATAAATAAGTGCAAATACTGCAACAATATGTAAACATTAACTCTTGTGTAAACATTGCAATTAACTTCAAAAGATAGAACAATAGATATATGACTATCTGGGACTAATAACTCTCTAAAATCAAATATCTCATAAAAATGAATTACCAGCCACTCAAACATCAATGTTTTCTATATATTTGCTGTCTTTTTACCATATAGTGTACCCTTCATATACCCTGCTGCAGTTGATAAAATAATGTGTTGTTGACTTGACCAGAGTCAGATGTTACACCAGAAAAGTATTAGTATATAAAGTGCAAGTGCTGAACTTAATGATACAAAATTATCGTGGAAAAAGTGAAAATAAAATATTTTAAAATTTACATACTGCAAGGAGGCCTAAACTGACCCTAGATGGAATACCAATCACACCTCAATAAATGTCCTGTACCAAAGTGAAAGAATCAGTGTGGTACTTGTCCTATTAATCATAGGAAGTGATATAAATCTTCCGTATTATTCAAACCATTAGGGAATTTACTGTCTAGTTCGAGTATCATTCTAGACTCCATCCTTCTCAACATCTTTTCTCTGTCACCTCCTCTACGAGGTTTAGGAATCGCTGTTACTACAAAATACCTCAAGCATTGTAAATCGTTGTTGTGTATTTGCTTGAAATGTCTTGCTACTGGATACGAGCTATCGCTATTAACAATAGCTCGTAGATGTTGGAGGATTCTGATATGCACCTGTAGCTTTGTACTTCCCACATACCGCAAGCCACAGGTGCATGTCAGAACGTAAACTGCATATTCTGTCCTGCAGTTATAACTTCCTGTAATGGTAATCATATCTGGACTGAAGGGGGTGGCATATTGGGTAGTATTAATTCCAAACCTGCAGGCCCTGCAGCTGGAACATTTAACAAACCCCGGCCGGGGTAACCACATCTTGGATTTATCCAATTCTGGACTACTCTAGACAATTTGGGTTCTCATCGAAGGTCCCTTTCTATAAGTTATAGTGGGGCCAGTGGGGAGTCTAGGGGCTAACACCCCATCTGTTAGCAGTATCGGCCAACTGCGTGTGATTATGGCTCTAATTTTTCTTTCTTGTTTGTTAAACGTTGTCACAAATCTTGGAACAGAGTTATTATCATTCTCATCATTGGCAGTATTTTCAACATCAATAACTGAAAATAGGGAATCCCTAGAGTTCGCGTTCATCTTTTTCACTGCCTCATTCAAAATGGATTCATTATAGCCCCTTTGCTTGAATCTAACCAGTGCTTGTTCTGTACACCTGACCAGATCTTCCTCGATACTGCAGATTCTCTTCAAACGTAATAGTTCGCCATATGGGATGTTGTTGATCACATTCCTGGGGTGAGCACTGCTGGCATGTAGCGTAGAATTGCCAGCAGTGCTTTTTCTATGCAAGGTCGTTGCTATCTTTCCCTCTCGTGTAAAAATCTTAACATCTAAGAAATCTACACTGTCCTTGCTTATCTGGGATGTGAATTTCAAGTTCACATGACTAATGTTGATTTCATTAATAAAATCAATCGCACTTTGCTCATCCCCTCTCCATATAATAAAAACATCATCAATATACCTCATCCATTTTAAAACATGATTAAAATATACAGTGCTGTGAGTGCGTTTGAGGACCTGCTCCTCCCACCAGCCCATGTGCAAACACGCTTAGCTGGGGGAGAAGCAGGCTCCCATCGCCACACCTCTTTTCTGCAAGAAAATATCATTACCAAACAAGAAATAGTTGTTGTTTAAACACCAAGATACCAGCTCTACAATCATCTTGTTATGGTTATAGCACTCCAAAGGTCTTTTACTTAAAAAGTATTCCAGTGCCGTTAAACCAGTAGTGTGTTCTATGCTAGTATAAAGGGATTCAATATCCAAAGTAATAAATATCGAATCCGTTGAACATGGGACTTTGTTGATTTTTTTGAGAAAGTCCCCCATGTCCTTGATGTATGTTGGAAGCTTCTTCTCTAAATCTTGTAGGAAAAAATCAATATATTGTGTAATATTTTCTCCCATACTGTGGATGGCTGATATTATTTGCCTCCCAGGGACCGGCACTGTCTTTTTGTGGACTTTAGGTATGAGGTAAAGTCTGGGCAAAACAGGATGTTCAACATGCAGAAAGCGGAATTCATCAGTAGAGATCATGTCTTCTCTTTTCCATTTGAAAAGTAACTTTTTCAAGCCATCTCTAGCTGCATTGTACTGTTTGGATGTAGATTTCTCATAACACAGTTGATCGTTTAAATGTCTGTGTGCCTCCGCAATGTACACATTCTGTGGCCAGATCACAATATTGCCACCTTTATCAGATTTTGTTACCACTATTTGATGGTTGTTGCTGAGTTTTTTGATTAATTCTGCATATTGAATTTCCTGCTTACTCTTGTATCTCTTGCGATGTTTGATCTGATGCTGCAATTTCTTGAGGTCCTCTACTATTACCTCTTGAAAAATATCAATCGCATCCTTTGGCATACTAGGTATAAAATTAGATTTTGGCTTGAATGGACTCATATTAGCCCCATATTGTGTGACAGCTGCTTCTGATAATCGTTGTTGTGTTGATCCTTCTTCTTGTGTTGTTTGCTCGTTGGCTGAATTAGTATGGCTGAGTTCATGCAACGTTAGCAACATGGAAGCATCCGATGCTAAGAGATCAATATTGAGTTGGTTTTCTGTATCCGAACTTAACTCCTGGTTTTTGAGTCCTTCCTTTATACTGAAAAACCTCTTCAGTTTCAGTTTACGGATATAACAGAAGACATCAATGCTTGTACGAGTGTAGTTGAAGTCACTTATGGGACAGAACGAAAGACCAAGACTTAATAGCTGTTTTTCAGCCTCAGATAAAGTTACCGTGGATAGATTTATGATAGTGTTGTCGTCCGCTATTGCTTTTTGGGCCAATACTGCCTTTTTGATTTTTTTTAGCCGTTTCCGCTTTTTGCGGCGTTTGCGTCTTCCTTCGTTGTTTCTAGTTCTTTTATCTTTTGCTGATTCCTTGGTCTTAGTGTCTGGCGGCGGTGGAACACTAAAAAATCAATCTCTTCACCGAGATCTAAAATCATAGATTTGTCTATTGCCCCTGTTCTGCTGATACTGTCATCATTCGATGATACACTGCTCGTCATAGAGTCACTGTCCGTGATTACTGAAGTACCATCAGTAGGTGCGCTTGAGGTATATATACATCCCTGCTCATAGTCTTCCTTGTCGCGAGCAAACTTATAAACTTTCCGAGCTTTGATTTTCTCTTCCTGTTTAGTTAGGCGTTCTTGCATTTTCTTTCTTGACTTGGTTAAAAAGTCATTGGGTTCAAACATAATTAGTTGCTCGTTTATTTTATCAATTTCGGTAATCAGAGCCAGTCTGTCTATCTCCGCGTACCTCACAAGTATTTTTACTAAGTTCATTGAGGCATCCAAGTTGCTGTGACCCCATTCTTTTAACATCTCCGGGTTGGGGCTGTCATAGCTTGGGGCTAATAGAATACATAGTCCCCTTGGGACCCGGCCCTCCTCTATGTATTTAGATAGAGATTTGTGCTCCCACCATTTAGTCACCTCGGATCGCATACACTTCTCCACACGTTTCAATAAATCTTTAATTTCCCCTTCTTTAGAATTGCCCGCAACCGAGGCAAGATGGCGGCTGCTTGACCACTGCGAGAGGTTGCTCCCCTACCTTACAGCAACTCGGCTATTGAGGACCCCATGGGACTATGCAGAAGTATCCCACCAGTGTACCCGGGCTTGCAATAAGTATCCAGATGGAATAATAAGGGCCTCCGGATGAGTACAGCTCAAAGAATCGGTAACCTGCTTAAGCGATCAGCAAAAGCGTTCTGCATCGGAGTTCAGCAAATTAAGCGCGGCACATACCTTTGGCGAGAAAGGGCTCTGCTGATTCTCGGTGCGGCGAGAAGGATTCCAGTGTCACACTACGGAACAGGACGGGTTCGTGCGCGACGACAAGGATTCTACACATTCTATTAAGAATGTACATGGGCTACGGTGCAATACACTGGGCTTCTTTTTGAAATAATTTGGTGATATCTTTGGACTCCTTTGTGAAAGTGTTTTGGGACAGCAAGAAATCATTAAGACATATAAAGGAACAAACCAGAGAGGTTAATCGCTGTTGTTCATCCATGGTTATTAAACATTGAAGGTATCTCGTACACAGTGTTCCTTATTAGAGACGTAATTTTATGCCCTGAGGAAGTTCCCTATATGGGAATGAAACGCGTTGGCTGAATTGCCTGTATCTGAAGTTTTTTAAATAAATCGATTGGAATAAAGAAGTTATTTTTTCTTAAACATTTTTGGGTCTATTGGACTTCTTTGAGCTGCGCACCCCCATTAATCACAGTGGCCTGGCTAGCTTCTCACGGTCCACCGCGGATAGAATGGGTAGATGGGCAATTACGCAATGTTGCATAGGTAACAGTTCGTTTACACTTTGCTCGCTATATGGTTTGGTATTAGATGATCCGGCCTTGTTCGATTGGCTGAATATTGAACTTGTTGGATGGCCCCTTCCTATCATTGTCTGTGGGGACTTTAATATAAATATGAGTTGTTTGGTCTCCAATTATCCTGGGATAATATATCACGGACGGAAGCCTAAAGTATATAAATCTCTGCTTCAATTAAGAGCACTGCATGGGCTGTCAGATGTCTGGGCTGTACAAGATAAGAATGATCCAGGATATACGTATTTCTCCTCCCCTCATAAAACTCATGTCAGATTAGATTATTTTTTTGTGTCACAAGAACTGGCTCATGATTGTAAGATAACTAAGTACCCCAGAGTCATGTCAGAACACAATCCTCTGGTTCTCGAAATCAATATCCAGAAAAAATCACAGGTGGCTCGTTGGACATTTAACAGGGCTTTGTTGAGTGACCGCGACTACATTCAGCATATGGAGCGGTGGATCCCCAGATTTATTGATGAAAATTTGGGGAGCAAAAACATTCAAACAGTATGGGATACCCTAAAGGCAGGTATTAGGGGAGAGACCTCTAAGTATGGATGGGAGACACAAAAGGAGGAGAGGAACACGTTAAAAAATCTGTACGACGCATTAGATGAGGCTGAAACCCTTCTGATAAAGGCTCTTTCCGAGGGTGACGATCCAGAGATTGCTCAAGAAAGGATAATAATGGCCAGGTCCGCAATCACAGATATCTCACTTAAGAAATCAGCCGGTAGATATATAGCTTGGCGGAGCAAGGTCTTTGAGAGTAACGAAAGGGTGGGTCACATGCTTGCAGTCCGGTCCAGAGAAAAAGAGGTTCAAACTCGCATCATAGAAATTATCGATCCTGATATCGGTCTTGTTAGTGATCCTGAAGCTATTTTGACGACATTTCAAAATTTTTATCACAAGCTATACACAGAGGATATTCAGGGGGTAGAGGAGGAGATTGAAGTATATCTGAATGAAGTAACACCGGAACGACTCTCCCCCGTGGAGAAAGAAATGCTAGAGTCACCAATTCAAATTGCGGAAGTGAAAGCTGCGATTGAGTCCCTGCCTTGCGGTAAAGCTGTAGGGACGGACTTTATACAAGGGGAATTATACAAAAAATTCAGGGGTCAACTAATGGCTATATTGCTAGAGATCTTTTGCAGAGTCCAAGCTGGTGAGGCACCACCTAAAACTTGGAATTCTGCTACTATTGTGGTTTTCCTGAAAAAAGGTAAACCTGCTAATGAGCCTGGGTCATATAGACCAATTACGTTGATTAACAGCGACACACAAATCTATGCAAAAATCCTCGCAAATAGATTGGCATCAGTGATCAAGAAGTTAGTTTCTCCTTACCAGCACGGATTCGTCCCTGGACGAGAAACTATAGATCATATTCGCTGGACTATTGCCCTGTTTGACTACACGAAGGTAACAGGAGACCCTATGGCTTTAATTCTTTTAGATGCGGAAAAGGCATTCGATAGGGTCTCCTGGTCCTTTCTGTGAGCAGTCATGGCAAAAAGCGGCCTGGGCAAGGGGTTTAAAAATGCTGTTAAAAGTATGTATCGGGAATCAACTGCCAGGATAGCTATGATGTGCATCTCTTCTGAGGTAATTAAGATTACAAGGGGCACGAGACAGGGCTGTCCTTGCTCTCCTTTACTGTTTGCTATATACATCAATCCTTTAATCAGGAAAATCGAGGAGAGCCAAAGGATTCAAGCTATTTGTACCAGTGGAGGGGAGACTAAAATCTTAGCCTACGCAGACGATCTAGCAATAGTCACACCTTCTCCTCAAGACGCCCTCTTGGAGATAAAGAATCTGACTAGCCAATTCAGCAAGGTCTCAGGCTATCTTCTTAATGAGGGCAAAACTCAAATTGTTATGAATGATAAAATTAACCTAGATGATTGCCGAATAGTTAGGAGTGCTAGATATTTAGGAGTAGAGGTTAGCGCAAATGTGGAAGAAATTGTGGATATTAATCTGACGCCACTGATACAGAAGCTGAAGATGGATGCTAATAGGATGAATAATTTACATCTTACACTGGTTGGTAGGAGTAATATAATTAAAATTTTATTTCTTCCAAAAGTCCTATATTTTTTAAGAGCTATTCCAGTGGAAATAAGCAAACTATGGTTCTTAAAATTAAATCAATTGACCTTGTGGTTTCTGTGGGCCGGACAGCGCCCTCGCAGAGCATTGTAATATATGACTTTACCTAGGGACCGGGGGGGGTGGTCAGTTCCCAGTTTCCAAGTTTACTATTGGGCAGCAGCTCTGAAAAAGATGGCCGACCTATTGAAACATGGCCACGGGGATTTAAGAGAAATATCTATTTATGAGTTAATTTTTGGGGCTGAAGCCAAGGGATGTCTTTTGCGTCATATCGACTTTGCTTATTTTAAAAGGGTCAAATTTAAGGTTTTGTTGGGAGCATTCAAGGTTTGGACAGCAGTTCGGAAAAAATTGAAGATTGGCAGAATCCACAGATATTCTCCTTTAGCTAATAATAGGTTACTCCCGGACATATTTCAGGATGGTTATTCGAAAATATGGCTGGACAAAGGGGTGTTGCATTTGGGGGATCTAATGATAGATAAGGAAATTCTCTCATTTGATATGATTAAGGAGAAATTTGGGATAGGGAATAATCATTTTTTTAAATATCTCCAACTACGGGACTTTCTGTCCAAAAAGATAACTTGTTGTAGTAAAATCCCCCTATTAGATCTGGTATGGGGGGCTCGCCCTTCAATATCCTTAATTTACAAAATAATTATTAAGGAAATGGGGGATGACTTTTCCAAGCATATAAATAGATGGGAAGCGATGGTACAAGCTGGGCCAGAAGTCTGCGAAGATTCTCTTCAGTTGAGCCAGACTGCATTTATTTCAGCTAGTCTTCAAGTGCAATGCTTCAAGACCTGGTGTAATTTATATATCACCCCGGCACGGATTTATAGATGGGGTGGGACTTCGGGGACATAATGTTCTCGGTGCGGACTGCTAGCCGCCGATAGTGTGCATATGTTTGCCTCTTGTCCTAGGCTTACCAAGCTGAGAACTGAAATCGGACAGCGTCTCAGCATTATGCTGGGACACCCGGTCGCGCTTACCCCTCAGGTCATACTATTGGGGATCAGCAGCCAGGCAATGGAAGAACTAAATAGGAGCTTGTTGTTTATAGCTATGGCGGTGCTCAGGCTGTGTCTGGCTAGTGCATGGCTCGATCACGATCCTCCCTCAATTCATGCTTGGTTAGGGAAACTATTATTCATATATAAGTGGGAGACTGCGGTCTACAAAAGAAGAGGAAATAGAGCTAGGACAAGAGGTCTCGGAATCTGGGAGCCTGTAACTAGATGGATCGAAGCTGAGTCGGATTCTATGAGGTCCGACTAAACAAATTTGGTATTTAGCCCCGTGGCAGGGTTAAAACTTAATTCAATTTACCGGTTTAGCAAAGTATATGCAGCAAATATATCTAATTTTGTTTTTTTCCTTTGGATCAAAAGGGGGGGGTGGAGGGGGTTGGGTTTAAATGTCAAAAAAGGACATTGATTGTACTTGGTCTATGTATGATTTATCTTTTTTATGATGTCTAAATAAAAAATTAAAATAAAAAAAAAAAAGAATTGCCCGCATTGCTCAAAGTGGCGTCACCCCTCTATTTGTTGTTTTGGGCAAATTGGAAAATAAGGCGTCAGCAGCGGCCTCCCTGCCGCGAACTACCTCCGCTGACATTTTTTGCAAGCTCACTTTTGTGTTTTAATACTTGGTAGACCCGCGACTTGTGCGGGCCGCGCTGTGCCTTTTGTTCCTGCCCACCGATGCAAATCGCCGATTCGCTCACCGCAGACGGGAACTGCTCTCGACCGATCCTCCGATCCCGCCGTTGCTTTCCCTCCGCTGCGGTAAAAGTATTCAGCTGCAATCAGGGGCTGCCACTCAAAAAACTACTTTCTCGGAACGTGAATACACTGGTTGATGGCGGCAGCCTACTTCCGGGGAGTGGATTCATCGCGGAAGCAAGCACCTTCCGAATCTTCATACAACAAACAAACGAAGTCTCCGCACTTCCGCAGAACATGTGGCGAACAGAGACAACACGAATCCTCCAGGTTTGGGCACTGTTGTTATTTTATTTAGAGCTTCAAATCTGACGCGTTTCAGACAGGAACGTCCTTGCTCACAGATAGCCAGGTAAAGCTCGCCAAGTTTTTTAAATATGGAATGTGCTAACCACGTGATCAAAATAACATAGAAGAAATACTATACATATTTTCATGTGTACACTCAGATCAGTCTGTTTTCTAACAATGAATGTATCTTGATCTTATATCCTTTGTTGATGTAATACACTAAACATAGTAAAAAATAATTTAACAATAAATAAAAATTTTGTGTAACTAACTGCCTCAGGCTAACACCATCCGTGAGGAAATAGAAAAGTTATAATATAATAAAATCAGTTTGTGGCTCAATTCATTATTTGTACACTTTTTTTTATGTATCTTACTATTTGCTGACCAAGCTATGGTCTGACCGATAAAATGTTCTTTACAAGTTGCGGCTCCACATTTAGAGTAAACATAGTACGATCCTGGACATTTATCTCCTCTTATATATATATATCGCCAGCTTCGCCTCCAAACATCCAGTTTCCCTGGAACAGACGAACGCGGAACCCAATTTATGGTGCAAAATGAATTTATTTAATGCCCTGCACCTCCGCCATAACACGTTTTGGCCTCCTAAAGGCCTTGATCACATGACGCATTGCGTAGTGCCTTACAAAAATTTAAAGTGCCAGTGCCAAACTCGTGATCACACAGGTGACTACATCATAAACATAGAAGAGTTATAAGACAGTTCCAGCAGAATGCAAAGCAGTTACACCATACATGTAAAAATACAGATTCTTTTGGTCTAAAATAAATTAATATTTCATAGTATTAAAATATATAAAATACCAATGCATTTGACAACTTATTTTCTGTCATATTAATGCAACAATCCGCTAAAACCTGCATAGTTAAAACGCAGTGTAAAAAGACAATGTTATAAGATGTTAAAATATTAATATGGTAAAAAACAGCTCAATGTCAATACATAGTTTTGTTTACCATAAGAGTCAATATCATACACTCTTTCACTAGTTTTTGATAGTGTACGCTGTGATCACACTGGGTTGGTACTCGTTATTATGCCCTAAGTGGGCTTGGATTCTCCTCCATGTCTTACTGTGATCTAGTGTAAGTGCATAGTATATCACCCTGTTGAATCCATAAGGATTCTAAAGTGCTAAGTGCTATAAAAGACAGAGAACTATGTGACTGAGGGGCTGAGTAGTTTAAAATAAAGGAATAGTAAAACCAGAGTGTGCAAATTGGCTGAAGGAGAAACTAATCATAAACAAGTGAAGAAATCTTCACTTGCGTTGAGCCCAAATGGAGTTTTTGTATCGAGTTCCAGAATGTATATTCACTGAAAAAAACCACAGGTTACAGAAACTTTGTAGTTAGGCTATTTCACTCATGCAAAACCAGAGAAACTCAGCCGTTATAGTAAGCTGAGTTAACTATAACTCGCGCCCCCGCAATGCACTGCTGATGACATCACATATTACATCACTCATGACATGGCCAGTGACATCACTGATGACATCTCAAATGACATCACTGATGACATCACTGATGGCATCATCCACAGAATCTCTGATGCACCTACTCACACCCCAATATAACAGTTCATACACCCACTGCAAATTTCAGACTACCAGTCTTGAAACCATTGACACACCAATACCAGTACATACATACCCACTCACTGATTCATACGTCTACATACACATCCACTCGCTCACCCATAAAGACCCTCATGCAGCCAGTCACTCACCAATACAGCTGCTGATATATCCACTCAGACACCCATACAGCCACTCATACACTGTCAGTCACCCATAGAGCTATTCACACACCTACTCACTCATCCAAACACTCAATCACACAGCCTCTTACTCACCCATACAGAAACACACACACACTCACTACTCATACAGATACTAACAAATACTTACTCTCCTATACAATCGCTGACACAAGCACATACTCACCCATACAGCCACTCTCACAATCACTCACTCACACATATAGTCACTTATATACTCCAACACTCACATATACTACATTTCACATATGCAGTTACTCACCCATATACCACTGAGATATCTATTCACTCACCGGCACAACCATTCGCACACTCACTTACCTATACAGTACCTCACAGATGTACTCATGAACCCATACACCCAGGGATTCACCCACTCATACATCTATGCAGGGAGTCACACACACCCTCACCCACCCACACAGACACTCAGGCACCCATACAGGTACTAAGACAACTAATCAATAACCCATATAGACACTCATGTACCTACTCATCAACCCATGCAGCCACTTACACATCAACTGACACACACATTCACACAGATTAGTCACTCACCCATACATTCACTAAGACATGTTTAATCACTCACTTATACAGTCAGTCCTGCACCCACTAAATCATCCATAAACTCACTCATTCTACAATACACCTTGGTGTATATATATATATATAGCATTCTTAAACTTTTTTAGAAACACTTAGTTACTAGATGATATCATCAGTGATGTCACCAGTGATGTTACTGACCACGTCATGAGTGATGTAATATGTGACGTCATCAACAGTGCATTGCGGGGGGTGCAAGTTATAGTTGTTAGCTCAGCTAACTATAACAGCTGAATTTCTCTGGTTTTGTACGAGTGAAATGTCAGCCTTACTATAACGTTCCTGTAACCTGTGGTTTTTTCAGTGAATATCTAAGGTTTTTTAAATGATAATTCCTAACTATAACATCCCTGAAACCTGTGGTTTTTTCAGTGAATTATGAAGGTTTTTTAAATGCTAATTGCTAACTATAACATCCCTGAAACATGTTTTTTAGTGAATGAATGAATAAAGTGTATTGTTTAGTTAATTAAAACCATAACAATGTGCCAATAGGCCGCGATGCATAGCACCATTAAAATGTACATTACATTTTTTTTATGCTTATTAAAAAAGAGAAAAACAATTTCTCATCACAGAAGTTTGCTCTACATCCTGTTACTAATAAGTGAGGCATATGATAAGAGTTGACGAATACATAAAACATGGTATCTAAAATGCCACCATGCTACTCTCTTAACATTATATGATATTATGTTCAGTAATAGTTAATTTATTAGTTACATTTGCACAGATCTAACTTGGTGGACAGAAAAAGCTGCCCGTTTTGCCAGGCCACTAGCCTTGCTTCAATTCTTCCTTGTGATTGGTTAAAAATTTTATTAAATGACAGTTGAGCTGTGGATCTTCCGGATCGAGACATTTTAAGATTGCAGTTCTACACGAACGAATGCCTCTTGTGTTGAATGGTCCCTTTAGCAATTTCCGGCGATCCTGGCTTAGAGCTGGGCAGATGCAAACTAAGTGAATAAAATCCTGTATTGGTGATCCACAAAGACTACATGACTTTGGGCCCTGATATTTCCAACTTGGCTGGTCTGCATTCAATGGCAATTTACCAAGGCGAATTGCTAAAAACTTGGACTTTAAATAGGAAGAAAAAGGCTGACCCAAATATGATGCTGGTTGCAATTTTATATAGGATTGCAGGACCATCCATGCGTGGGCTCGCTTGCTTAGGATGGCTTTATCCTCCAGTAATGAGTGTTGCTTTGCCTCCTTCTTCAGGATTTGCTGAAAGGTGGTAAATGGAAGATTCTGCTGCCAAAGGTCTACCATATTAGTGGACTGTAAAGATGATTGAAGATACTCGGAGTAGGCAGACTGTGGGTCGCCTTGTAACACGTTCCAGAGCGCATTGTTGATCTCGTTTTCTCGGTTGCGCCAGACTTTGTACCAGGCTTTTATTGTGACATATCTTCTGTGCAGCTTTTGCTGTTGTAGCCCAAATTCTAACCAGATCTGCGCCGATGAGGCATTACGTGGAAGCGAAAATACTTTTTTATATGCTCGTGTTTGGAGGCTATCCAGCGTTGCAGCGTCTTTCCCATGCTGAACTTCACTTCCATATGGTAGAGTGGGTAGAAGTTTTGCTTTCATGATAGCTAGTAGTGGGGTGAAAGAGGGATATTTTAGACTTTTTGATATTGAGCAAAATGCGAATGTAAGGCCATTTCCCTTTTTTTGTGTTGCCTCATTCTGTTTTGAAAAGTTAGTCTTTTGTCCAAATGTATCCCTAGATATTTGTAGCTACTAACTACTTCCAGGTTCACGTTGCTAAGTTTAAATGATGATTGTTTATGGATGGCTCGACTTAAAATCATAGCTTTAGTTTTTGTGGCGTTTATCTCCAGCAAGTTCTTCTTGGCGAAGTTCCCCAACTCGTCTATCGCTCTTTGCAGGCCAATTCTAGTATGGCTTGCTCGGTCTATATAATCAGCGAACGATAAATGTGTAATCCGTAGAGTTCCCAAGCGAGGGGGATGCGAGTTGATTTCATCGAGCCTTGGTGACAAATCAGCCATGAATAGATTAAATAGGTGTGGCGCTAGGATGAATCCTTGCTTTAGGCCCTCCTTCGTGTAGATTTTTCTGGAGAGCCTCGTCCCGTCAGCTATTTTCACTTGCATCCATGTATCCGAGTATAATTCCATTATAGGTCCTAATATTCTTTCTGGCAGGCCCCACTGCTTTAGCTTATGCCATAGAATGCCTCTATTGACTCGATCGAATGCAGCTTTAAAATCGATAAAGCATAGAAACAAGTTCTTTTGTTGTCGTAAGCTTTTGTCTGGCATTAGACCCAGCACGAGTACATTCGTGATGGTGCCAGTGCCACGTCGGAAGCCGGGCTGGTTGATGGGAATTATTTTATTACTTTCGGACCAGCTTATTCGATCAGCCAGGGTTAATGAGGCGCTATTCTTTCCTTCAGCATCAATCAAGGCTATCAGACGCTAGTTGGCTGGGTCAGTTCGCTCCCCACCCTTAAATAATGGATTTATTATTGAGCCTCTCCAGCTCTCTGGCAGGTGGTTTATGGTGCTCACCTCATCAAACAGGCGAGATAATGGTGCTGCCCAAAAATTGGGGTCTTGTTTGAAAATTGCCTGCGGTATGCTGTTCGGGCCTGGGGTGCTGTCTAACCTGCCCTTGGCTATAACTTTTGCAATTTCATCTTGGGAGTAGTGTGTGAATGAATGATTATGCTTCCTTGGAGGTATTGATTGTGCTATACGATTTGTCCTCCTGTATTTTTGTTCCTGCAACCTCTATTATTTGTGTTTTTGCTCCATAGGTAGCTGGGCTGAAATGCGTAAGTGTGGTTTGTTCCTTTGCTGGCTGGGAATATGGGGATACCTGCAATGCACTCGCTCTCTCAGATGTTATTGAGAATGTAGCGGTTAGATGATCTGCCCAGGATTGTTCTGTCACGCATGTCATATTTATCACTTTTGGCATTCTTACCAGGGAGTTTACTTGATCCCAAAAGGCTTTGGGGTTTGATCTTCTAGCGTTATACAAAAGTTTCGACCAACATTTGTCCTGCTGCATTTTGTTATCCTCCCAGATTTGTTTTTTGAACCGCTTTTTAAGTTGTTGTATTTGCTCCCATTTCATTTTTGATGCATTATTACCCCTTGTGGACCTGATAGCAGCTCGTAGGTTTTTCCTTACGTTTTTAGCTGTCAGACTCAAGAATCTACGTTCGTTGTGCGTCGTGCTTTGATGAAGATTTGTTGTTTTAGCATCCTTGGGGAGATTTGTTAAAAAGGTAGCCCAGGATTCTATCATCGAGCCATTTTGTGAGTCTTGAGATGCCCACAGTTCCTTTACCCACTCTGCAATTTGGGGAAGTGTACTACTAGTCCATCGTAATCTTTTAAGATTTATTGTTGTTGTAGTACCGATCTCGGGTACTGCTTCCACGTGCCTTGGAACTGAGTTTAGCAGTTCAAGGTGTTGACTAGAATGATCGCTTTCTGTGGAGTATATAATTGAAAATGCCTTTATTTGTACTAGCAGTGGTAATGTAACAATTGTGTAATCTAAAATAGAGCTAACATTGGGGCCGTGATAAGTGTAGATTGGCAGTCTATCCTGAGCCACTCGCATCCCCAGATGCTCTAGGTCTGTCACTAGTTGTTGCCCAATCCGTCGGTCCGTAAGGAGATGGGGTGCACTTGATTTTGTACTGCCCATATTGCATTAGCTGCAATTAAATTGTCATCTTTCTCTGGAGTGTATATCAAGTTTGAATTGAAATCTCCTGTTAGAGTTCTGATATGGTGGCAATAAGGGTTTTGAATAAAAAAAATGTAATCTTATGCTTTGGATGCGTGTAAAGGTTGATAAGGATAATTGTCCTTGCATTTTTGTTGAATCCCAGATCCATTTTTATAATTTCCATGTCTGTTGTTGTGGTGGGCAATTGGGCAGATGTAATGTTTAGAATTGTCGAGATGTAGACTGCTAGTCCACCCTTTGGTCTCCTGTATCGCTGGGTCCTTGTAGCCTTTACATGATGAAGAATGCGCCCTGGGATCTGGACTGGAGCTATTAGCCATGATTCCTGGAGCACTACTATTTCATAGTTATCCCAGTACTCTGGAGGTACATTGTCCTGCAGGTCGCGCTTTGCCCCTGCTATATTCCATGACAGGATGTTTATCGGTCAATGCTCATCTCTGCTGTTCATCCATCTGGGTCATTCTCTTCGTGCTGGCAGTGGAGGGTCCTTATTGTCCTCTTTACCTCTTGCGCCGCATAACACCAAATGAACAGGCCTTGTGATGGAATCGTTGGGCATGCTTTTTTGCTGCTGTAGCAGGGGTAGGGGGTACCCTTTTTTTAACGGAATAGACAAAGATATACCCCAAGCCTCAAATTGAGAAGCGTTATTTAAAATGGCTAAAACCATTTCCTCAGACTTCCAAGTCGACAGGGTTTTTTCCATTCCTTTGTTGCCCTCCTGTTGGAAGAACTCTATTGACAGCAGGTCATTTGAAGTTAGATGCTTTAATGTTGGAATAGCTGCCATTAGGCTCAGGAAATTTCCTCTATTTAAGTAGTCTTGTGAGCCTTGTGAGGTATAATGTGGGGTTAATAATACCTGATTGTTTGAATGTTGTGTTCGATCATTGGCTCTTAATTGAAACATGAGGGCTGGGCTACTGCTTTGGTTACCAGGTTGCCCATTCGGGTCTTGGCCTTGCTCTTTAGCACGCTGAGGATTAATTCTTATCAAAACCCGGTCACTCGGTTCTCTACCAGGCTGGAACCCTTTCTGTAATATGATTTCTCGCTCTCCCCCGCGGGGGATATTTTTCTCCAAGTGAGGACGTAAATCATGAACTAAACTGTTAGACTTGGGACCGGCCTCTTCTACGTTTTTGTTAGCGGTTATCCGGTGTAAGTTGGTAACACCACTGCTGATTCTTTTTGATATGCCATCAATTGTTCTTGTGTTATTCGTGAAGGGCGACTTTTTACTGACCATAGGATTCCTTGTTGCTAAATGTGTTGCGTTTGACCCGGGTTCAACTCCCGGGCAATTCTCGTGTGCCTTATTTAAATCGGATGATTTGTTTGCAATAAATGATTCTCCAACTGTTAGGCTTGACATTTCCGACGTCACCTGTTGTTCTTTGAGATGCTTCACCCCTACTTCTTTGTGGCCGCTGTCTGTTGCAATAACGGTTAAGGACTGATTCTTTTCCTCCTTAAAGTTGAAAATTGGATAGAGGCCGTTCACCTGATGGTTTATTTCCTTGTTATTATGGAGGTGCTTTCTGGCCTTCCTGGCACGCTTCTTCTGTCTTTTCGTTAGAGCGGCTGGAGGTGTATTTGAATGTTCAATGGGGGAGTTTGTTGGCCCGTCCACTAAGTTTCTGTGCGCGTTGTCAAAAGCAACAGATGGTAATGGTTGTGGTTCTATAATTAAAACCTTGTCATCCATTCCTTGTCTGTGTGTCCCTTTATCCGTTAATGGGAAATTGTTATTGTGAATTTTTGGCGAAAATGAAGGTTTGGGCATCGTTTGCCCGTTCAGTGGAGCCGCCACTGCTGTATTGTACGTTTCTGTTGATTGTGTCTTATTCCCATTTGGTGTGTCTGTAGCAACTGTACGTTGTAACTCTGATGGCTGGGCGGGCTGTTTGCATTCCCTTAGAATGTTCATTAAGATGCTTGGTAGTTCACTTAGTTTTTCAACTATATTGCAGCACACACAGTTAATTACTGGAGCTGGTATGGGTGTGCTGCTTTTAGCAATAATTTGGCTTGTCAGTGAATCTAATTTGATGTTTATACCGGCAATATAATCTGCTATGATGTTCATCAGGTTAATTTGAATATCAAGCTTATCTGACTGCATATTAAGTGCGTTTATTCAATCAGGGGAATTGTAAGCGCGCTACTCACCTGTGAGGGTCTCAAGGCGCTGGGGGGGGGGGTAGAGGGGTCCACTGGTCAGTTTTAGCCGAAGAGCCAGGTCTTGAGGGTCTTTCTGAAGGTGTTCAGGGAGGGTGCGTGTCTGATGTTTGCCGGTAGCTTGTTCCATGTCTTGGCTGCAATGTGAGAGAAGGATCTTCCGCCTGCTCTGGCTCTGAGGATGCGCGGGGTTTCGGCCAGTGCGAGGTTGGAGGATTGGAGGTTTCTTTTGGGTACGTGGAAGTTGATTCTGGCATTGAGGTATTCGGGTCCGTTGTTGTGTAGGCATTTGTAGGCGTGGGTGAGGATTTTGAAGGTGATTCTTTTCTCTACGGGGAGCCAGTGGAGTCTTCGTAGGTGTTGGCTGATGTGTTCTTGTCGGGGGATGCCGAGGACGAGTCTGGCTGCGGTGTTCTGTATGGTCTGTAGTTTGTGGAGTAGGGACTTGTTGATGCCGGCGTAGAGTGCGTTTCCATAGTCCGGTCTGCTGGTGATGAGTGCGTGGGTCACCGTCTTCCTTGACTCTGGGGGGATACATTTGAAGGTCTTACGGAGTATGCGGAGGGTGTTGAAGCAGCTGGATGTGATGGCGTTGACCTGTCGGTTCATGGTGAGTGAGGAGTCGAGGATGATCCCCAGGTTCTTGGCGTGGTCTGCGGGGGTGGGTGGGCTCCCGAAGGCGGTCGGCCACCAGGTGTTGTCCCATGCTGAAGGGGTGGTTCCAAGGATGAGGACTTCTGTCTTCTCAGCGTTGAGTTTCAGGCAGCTGTTGGTCATCCAGTCTGCGACGTCCTGCATTCCTTTTTGGATGTTTGTAATGTTTTTATTAGAGAGGTATGCAGGATTGTAAGGTCTTCTATCTTTTCATCAATTTTATAACTCCTTCCCATTGCCTCTTGACTGGTGTTGGAATGCCTTTGAGCATTAGGCTCTAGTGTAAACCCAGCTGGTTTGGGTGTGCAGCATTTGTCAGGTGTGTCATCATGTTTACTATTGGGTTTATTGTTTCCATTATTGTTATTTGCTGGGCTAATGACGCCTTTGTTGGGGTGTTCAAGTGAGCTCGATATTTCTATCATTGATTGTTGTTGGACTTCATGTAGGGGAATTAGTTTATTACTCGCTTGTACATTTGCTGCTTGATTCGTGATGATAATTCCTATCTTTGTCAGATGTATCCTCCCGATTGTGCTTTTGCTCGTTATTTGTTTTGTATGTAATATGATTATTATTTGCAGGGCTTATTGCAACATTTTCAATGTGCTCATGAAGGCTTGATATTTCTATTACTGATTGCTGTTGCTCTTCCAATTGAAGTGTAAGTTGTGTCTGACATGGGTTCATAGTGATGGTTCCAATTGCCTGCATTAGGTCTGTGTTATTTGTTATTAAAAGAGACTCAATCCAGGAATCACTAGGATTTTCTACAGAATTTTGTACAGGATTGTAACTGGTTGTTGTCTGGGAGTGGAGTGGCCATTTGGTTTACCATTGGGTTTACCGGTGTTGCAGGTGTTGCAGGTAACTTCCAAGGTTTTATCTGTCGCTGGGTCAAACCTAGGCGTGGACTGGGCTGTGCTAGTCGTATGCACTTGTGCATGGATGATATGCCTATTACTGACACAATGATGAATTTTTTCCACACCAGTCATTGGGTTTGGATGGTAGGGATGGCTTGAATCTTCCGTTACTATCGGTGTTGTTCCTGCACTACCCTTTAAAACCTCATCCTGTGTAGGTTTTAATTTATACGGCGTCAGAGGTTTAGGAAGACCTGTGATTTTACCTGGTGTAGAATAAATAACTGCTGTTGGATCTTTTAGGAACGTAAATTTACTGGTGGGAATCATTGATCCAAAGATTGAGTACGTTGGTGATATTAATGTAGCTCCAGGGGTTAGAGATGATTCTGTCGAGTTTCCCAGTGAAATCCTGGTGCTTTTTGATTTTTGCTTCGACTTGGGTTGCTTTCTGACCCTGCCTGATCTCATTTTGCGTTGGCTGAATGGTAGCTGAACGATACGGTGGTCTGATTGTTTGGGCCAGTCGCTGTCCTTCCTGGCTCTTCCACCTGGCTGTGAATAAATGCCAATAATATTTTTTTTTAATTGAAGATTGCTTGGTTTCTCTGTTGGACTGTTTATATGTTAAAAATCCACCCCCGTATAGGTACTCGATGGACTGCATGCACTCCCTAATTGCCGCTACAATATTATGCCTCCGTGGATGCTGTACCCCCTGAGGACGGGGGGATGTGGCTGAAAAGGTAGGTCAGAGGGGCCAGGTGAGCAGGGCACTCAGGATGGAGCCGCAAGCCACACCCAACCTAGTTGTGCCGCTTCTGCCGCTTCAACCTGGGCTCACTCTCTGTAGCCACCCACTAATGACGGCCACACTCGCCACCCACAACCCCCAAGTCAAACCACCACCTACCGCTGTACTTGCAGCCCACCCTTCTCTGCTGTACACTGCCACTTGAGCTCGCAGCCCTCAGTCCTCAGCTCCTCCGGCGCCAGACGAATGCAGCAGTAGCGGCAGTGGCAGCTTAGTGAGATGCAGCTGACAGGAGCACTGTAGGGGGGTCGAACCTCGGTCGTGCTCGGCCGCACTTAACTACCCGGCCGTTGGCGACTCGTTGGTGGTCTCTGTGCAGAGGCAAAGTTCAGCGGGAGCCGTGGGCTGAGAGCTGCGAGGCAGCAACTCGGCATCTCGATGGTGCACAGAGGCAAAGATCGGCAAGATTGGCGGGAGCCGCAGGAGCAATTTGGTGTCCTCCTCCTCGCACACTCGCTCACTGCAGTCGGCGGTCAACGCGGTCAATGCGAAAACACGGGCAGGACCAACCATGCAAAGAGTATGTTTAGTGAATATATATATATACATATACAAAAAAGATTTTTTAAATATATTTTAATGTTTGACTGTAATCATAGTGCCTGGGTGATTGGATGACTGCGTGAGTGATCGCATGAGTGCATGCGTAGTGCCTGGTTGATTGGATGAGTGCATGGGTAATGCCTCAGTGAATGCATGAGTGCAAAGGTAGTGCCTGGGTGATTGAATGAGTTCCTGGGCAGTGCCTCAGTGAATGGATTGTGCAAGGGTAGTGCCTGGCTCATTGGATGAGTGCATGGGTAGTGTCTGGGTGATTAGATGAATGCATGGGTAGCGCCTGAGTGAATGGATGTCTGCAAGGCTAGTAGCTGGGTGATTGGATGACTGCATGGGTTGTGCAGGTGTGATTGCATGAGTGCATTCGTAGTGTCTGGTTGATTGGATGAGTGCATGGGTAGTGCCTGAGAGAATGGAAGAGTGTATGTGTAGTGTCTGAAACAATGGATGAGTGCAAGGATAGTGTTTGAATGATTGGTTGAGTGCATGGGTTGTGCCTCAGTGAATACATGAATGCAAAGGTATTGCCTGGGTGATTGAATGACTGCATGGGTAGTGCTTGAGTGAATGGATGAGTGCAAGGGTACTGTCTGCGTCATTGCATAAGTACATGAGTAGTGCCTGAGAGAATGGATGAGTGCATGGGTAGAACCTCAGTGAATGGTTGAGTGCAGGGGTAGTGCCTGAGTAATTGGATCAGTGCATGGGTAGTGCCTGGGTGATTTTATGAGTGCATTGGTAGTGCATTCCTGCCTTTTCCCAATGTTGGTCCACAATGTGCTGCCTAGTGCCAATGCAAGCACTCTTGCACCGTGGTGCAAGGGTGTCTGCGTTGTAAGGAAGATTGTTTCCATTGAGGCATTTCCTCTTTCCATGTGCACTGCAAAATACAGCACACATAGAAAGAGGAAATAACAAGGAGAAATAAAGATATTTCTCCTCGTTACACCTTCCCTGGGAAGGCAAAGCATTTTGGCTCATTCCCAGGTCTACCAGTAATGGTAAATCTGGGAATGCATCAAAATCCATGGGGTTTGTGTGGAACACCTACGCTGGGGCAGAGCAACACAATGCAGAATTGCATTACTCTGGATTTATCAAGCCACTCAGGGCCACGCAAGGTGGCCTTGCTTGGCTTGATAAATTGCATTTCAAGGGTTGCGTCACTTTTGCACACACAAAATCGCGCAAAAGTGATGCAACCCTTGATAAATATGGGCCTTAGTATCTAGTACATAGAATCTTTGCCCTGCTGGAAACATTTTTTGCAATACCAAAAAACTTGTGTGGAATATAAGTAACACAAGTCAACTATCACCTGCACACAGAGTTACTCTTCAGTACAAAGATTTATAATGTGTTCAATACCTCTACACACCTATGCTGCATTAGGAGTACATGTGTAGGAGAGTAGGATCTGCTTCACATGGGTACCCCCACTTTTTGCTGATGCTTCACTGTTTTTCGACCTTAGTCTGGCTGGGGCCCTGCTAATCAGAACCCCAGCCTAGCTGCTTCCTCTTTAAAATGGTTTCCATGTGCCTTAGGCACATCTCTGATTGGAATCTGGAGTGCCCTTATAAGTCCCTAGTATATGGTATACTATGTACCCAGGGCATAGGTACCTCAGAGGCCTACCAGGGGCTGCAGCATGTATTGTGCCACCCCTGGAAGGCCATCCAAAATGACACCAAAGGTCTGCTACTGCAGCCTGGGTAAGGTGGTGCATGCACCCCTTACTGTGATATAGGCTACCTATATCACTACATACATACACACATATAAACCTATAAGTCACTCCTATGGCAGGCCTTATCAATCCTGAAGGCAGAGTGCGTGGTTCCTATGTGAGAGGGTGCCCCTGCATGAGCAGGGCCCCTCTGCAGCGTTCGGAGATCCTTCGCTGATGATGTTTGTAGTGCAGCCTGACCATATACTCTTAAGCGCATTATAACCTCGCGTTAAATGCTAACTTTGGGATGGCTGCACGGAAACATGTCGTGTTTGGTGTCAAACATCTTGGAATACTACCCCCCGGCAGTACTGGCGGCGGGGGTAGCATTCCACCCTTCTAGAGGGAAAGACATGTACACACCGGTATACCCGGTACTGACTTTCCAGAGCCCTGGCATCACAAAATGGATGCCGCTGCCACAGACACGAGTCTGGCCTCCTGCTGCTGACCGAAACTCCGGCAGGGGAGGCCTGGACAATAGGTTTCCTGTCCCAGGGAGGTGTGACCACCTCCCCAGACAGGATAGTGTGTATTGGGGCTGGGCGGGAGCACTCTCGGGTGCTTTGAAATCCTGCACTGGGGGCACACTTGGTGTCCCTGTGCATACCCCAGTTCAAACTGGCTCAGGGGCTTCCAGCCCCTGCTCTGGCGCGAAACTGGACAAAGGGAAAGGGGTGTAACCACCCCTCTGCCCTGGCCCTCCCATAGGTGGGGCCACAGAGTATGTCCAACCCCCTACCTTAGTATAAGTAGGGGAACCCAGTCCTTAGGACTTTAGATTTAGCTGGATGAAACTCTGACACAGAATCCTGGACCTTCGACGCTCTACTTCAAGATTAGAGGACTGAAGAATCTCCCTTGGGGTCAAGAAGTGACTCCCCTGCTTGGCAGGCACCAAAGAAGCAATTGTCCGGTCTGCATCGCTGAAGCTCCCGTCGGACGCCGACGTCTTTGCATCACCAGAGGTGGATTTCCAGACTTCCCCGAGGCTGTCCTGAGTCCCCAGCAAAGCTGAGGCCCGTAGCTGTTGTGGGTAACGTGGAACCGTGACCCCTGGACACCAATCGCATTTGCAAGTGCATCCTCTTCTGGGTCTCTCACGAAGTCGTGCTTTGGGCTCCGAGTAGCCCCCGCCTCCAGCACCAACTGCACCGAAGATCACTGGCCTCCACTCCACGAGTGTCCTGTGAGCCAGCTCCACGTGCATCGTCTCAAGGCTCCTTTGCGGTTGCTAGTCCGTTGGATAGTAGGCCCTCCCGAAGGCCAATCTTTTTCTGCTTGGGCTCCCTGGTTGCTCCAGGTGTGCCCTGATTTATCCTCACTGGGTGAGTCCCCCAGACCTTGCTGGTCTGCAACATCGTCCTTCTTCTATTTCCACGAGACTTGCCGTTGCCAAGGCTTGTTGGGTCCAATCCGGTCGCCGACACCCCTGCAATCGACAAACGTCGTTGGACAGCTCGAATCCAGCTCCTGGTTGTCGTCGACGCCTCCTGGACCTCGTGGCTGAAGAGTCAAGATGACCATCAACCTACCTGAAGCACTCGACATCGGTGGGCATCTGCTCATCGCCTTCCTGGTCACTGGCTAGTGACCCAGACTCTGTCCCCTCTGCTTTCAGGTTCTTCAGATCTTCGATCCACCTTTGGATCCACCCGAACACTTTCGACTTGGTCACCAGCAGCACTTTGCAGCAGATCGCCATAGAAAGCGGCGACGAAATCCGACCCCGAAAGACACCTATGCACCCGGCTCCCCTGGGTGAGGTAACTCGAGTACTCCGGTTTTCCCGTGGGTAGTGACACTAGAACAGCCTAGTTCTCAAAGGGTTTGCTCCAAGTCCTCCTCTAAGTGTCCCTTTTCTTTTAAATTCTAATCGCGACTTTCGCCATAGAAGTTAACGGTGGTTCGCGGTTGTGTTCATACACTGCATGAGTCCCCCGTGGGTCCCCTGTGTCACTGCCTTGGGTGGTTCCTTGTGGTCCAAGCACTTCTACAGGCTCTAGGGTTTGTGTCTAGCTCAGTCGTGGTTCTTATACCACTTTATTGGTATATGGTTTGATACGCCCCTGGGGCTCAAACGTGTATTTGTGCTATTACTGTAGATAACTAACTTATACTTTATGTACTTCGAACTCTAGCCTCATAAAGAGACTAGAGGGGTGTGTTTAGTAATAAATACATATATTTTGAATATATACCTGGTGTGGTCCTCTTTCATTTGGTCACTCAAGAGATTATAGACTGGTAAAACAAGCTGCTTTACATTCCTTCAAGACTTAGCCTGAAGGCTGCTCTCCATAGCTACCACTAGGATAGCTTTCAATAAAGGTTGTCTTTAACCTATCTCCAATAAGGGGTTGTTTGGACTGGTGCAAGGTGCCCACTATAATTAGTGGACAGCATATGCCAGGCCAACTTCTCACAACATGCATTTTGTAAACACTTATATCGATTAGCTAAACACAGGCTGTACAAAATTAGGTAGAAAAGTAATATGGTAGTATGCACTACTATGTAAATTATAAAACACACTAACACACTCATTGGATTATGTCATCAGTGATGTCATCAATGATGTTATTTAAGATGAGATGTCATCAGTGAAGTCATAAATGATGTCATAGAACATGTAAGGAGTGATGTTATATGTGAGGTCATTAGCAGTGCATGGCATGGGCGCAAGTTATAGTTAGCTCTGCCAACTATAACTGGTAAATTTCTGTGTTTTTTAGTTCAAAGTTTTAATGTTGTCACTGCAAAATTCATAACCTTTGTTTTTTTCACTGAATTTCTAGTTTGTTTTAACATAATATTTAAATACCATACGTAAAGCAATCCACCTTCTTCCGTGTGCAGTGGGGGATTGTCCAGCCCTACGGCTAACCCCCCCCAGAGGCACTAACCCCACACTGCTCACGGGCTTTGGCCGTGCACAGCAGGGGGTAACAACAGGACCTGGCCTGCAGCCAGCCCTGTTGCCAAATACCCAGAGCCAGCACTGTTGCATACTACTAACATGGATGGGGCGGGGCCAAACGGGCTGAGCTTGTAGGTGATTTGGCACCTTTGCATACTCAGCAGCACTTAAAAGGGACAACTGTATTCTCAACAATGATGGAATTTCAGATGTGATTAGGGATGCTGTAATTGTAATCAATGAATATGTCATGAGTGATTTAATATGCAAGGGTAAAAGCAGTGCATGGCGAGGCCGCAAGTTATAGTTACTTTAAGGTACGAGTTATAATTACGTGAGATAACTATAACTGATGAATTCCAGTGGTTTTGTTAGTTTCATATGGTATGTTTTACATTACATTTTCACCTAACTATAATATCACTTTAAACGTTGTTTTTTTTCCAGTTAATTGCTAGGTTGTTTCTTAACGTAAAGTAAGATGTCCATTGTATTGCATGGCGGGGGGCTGGACACAGGATCTGGCCTGGCATTGTTCGTTGTGCTGCACCCATCCAAGCTTGCTGCCGCTGCCTCCCTCCTCCTTGCCCTCCATTGTCCAAGTCCATACGCCTGTCCCCTCACCCAGCCCTGTGTGGCTGTTGTTCTGCCACTGCGCCTTCCTGCCTGCCCTGCACAGTTAAACTAAACCAAGGGCAAAAATGGTATAACATGGGGACCGATTATGAAGCTGCAAGTGTTTTTCAGTGAAGCCATCAATTCTTCACTGGTCAGAATTGTTTCTATTACAAAATACATTTTTATTACTAGCACAAGGACAAGCTCAATAACTGGTACTCTCGGTACTCATACCTGAAGATACTACACATATTGACACATTAACATGTATATATAATGACACATACATGACATCACATTTTTAACAACCATCATAAACACAGACAATTATCTTCAGTGTATGTTTATGGACGGCAATTTCACATCTGAACATTAGACTTCAGTCTTTCATTTGTTTGGGACTTATGTGGCTGCCTTCAAAAATCAATCTACAGTTCACATTTAGGAGATAGTCTTTCTCGGGTCAACATTCATTGAGGAACGACTAGACCCTGCACTTTTAGTATGTGCCCGGCCTTCGGTCACATATAATTTCAGTTTTCAGAAACCCCTCCAATAAAGGTGTCTATTAATTTCAATTTTTAGAAACTCCTCCAATGAAGGTGCCCTGCACAGTTAGCTTGCTGCCCCTACCCACCAACTCCCTGCCCTCTGTTGTACGGGTCCATGCACCTGCCCCCTCCCTCCTGTCATTCATGGTCCGGTGTTCTGTCACTGCTGTCCAGTTAGTTTGATATCCCTGCCCACTCCTCCTGCCATCCGTTGCCCGAGTGTTTGCCCCTATCATTGCCCTCCTGCTTAGCCTCAGTGCTTAGCTTGCTGTTCCTACCCTCCTTCCTCCTGCCCTCCGATGTCTGTGTGCATGTCCCTGATCCCTCCCTTTTGCCCATCATGTTCCATGGACCTGTCACTGTCCTTCCTATCTACTTTGAGTGTTCTATTGAGCTGCTGCTGCCGCCTGTCTCTGCCTCCTCCACCCTGCCTTCCATTATCCAAGTTCTATGCCCCTTTCCCCTCCTTCCTGTCCTCCATGGTTCATTTTGCTGCCACTCCCTTCTGCCCTCTATGCTCTGTTGTGCTGCAAATGCTCCTCCTGCCCACCCTGCATGGTCTGTTGTGAAGCCCCTGCCCCTACCCCTGCCCTCTTGTCTGAGTCCAGCCCCTGCCCCTTCGGCCCTCCATGGTCCTTTGTGCCTGCCCCCTCCCTCCTGCCCACCATGGCAGTGGTGCTGCCACTAACCTCCTGCATGCCATGCATGGTCTTTTGTGCTGCCACTGCCCCTCCCACCTGCCCAGCGTGGTCAGCTTGCTGCCCCGACCCTCTCCCACCTTCCCTCCATTGTCTGTGTGCTGCCATTGTAGTCTCCCTGTTGGCCTACATGGTGTTTTGTGCTTCCAGCGCCCATCCTACCTGCCCAATAAGTTTACAAAACAGTGATGGACGAAAGGCTGGAATTAACACTGGTAATCACTCAAGCCACATCACTATCCATCATTATTTTGCACACCATACCACCTCAGTTTGGACCTGCTATATGCATATCAGTCTTGACATTTGTCCAATAGGAACAGTCTGCCCAAACTGCCTAGCCAGGTCCTCCCTGAACCAGAACACAAGCAACCCAGGACTGGTTTCTCCCTAGTTATGGGCTCATCAGCCGTGTACAGCTTGGTTCCAATGACACAGTGTGCATGCTTGCGGCTCCTGCCCCCATGCCCCCCTCCCTCCGCTTCCATGTGCGGGCCCCTATCCCCTCCCTCCTGCCTTCCATGGTCCGTTGGCATGCCCCTCCCTCCTACCATTCATGGTCTGTTGAGCTGCAACTGCCCCTCCTGTCTGTCCGGTATGAGCAGCATGCTGCTGTTGCCTTTTTTCCCTCTGCTCTCTGTTGTCCATGTGCATGGCCCAGTCCCTCCCTATTGCTTTCCATGGTCTGTTGTGCTGCACTGCCCTCCTGCTTGCCCTATGTAGTGTTCTGTGCTGGTGCAACCCCTGGCGCCTGCTCTGTAAGGTCAGTTTGATGCCCCTGCCCACCTCCCTCCTGCCCTCTATTGTCCGAATACATGTCCCTACCCCATTCCTCCTGCCCTCTGTGGTTCAATGTACCATACATGCCAAAATTCTGAACTTGGTAAGAGGAAGACTTTGAAAAAAATTCTTGGGAATTGATTTTCCCAATTGACTTACATTGAAAAAGAGGAGATTTTAGGCAGGAGACAGCTAAAATAAAGCCTGTTTGGGCTTAAAAACATCTGGAGTCTCCTGTATGTTGGCATGTATGATTGTACGGCCACTGCCTTCTGCCCTCAAAAGACCTTTGTATTGCCACAACCTCTCCCCTTGCCATCCATGGTTGGTTTTCTAGCCCCTACCCCTCTTTCCCCTGCCCTCCATGGTCCGTTGTGCTGCCACTGCCCCTTCAGCCTGCCCAGCATAGTCAACTTGCTGACTTTGCCCCTTCCTCCCTACCCTCAATTGTCCGAATCCATGCCCCTGACCTCTTCCTCCCCACAGTATTTTACTGAACAACTAGATCACTAACATTCTATATTTATCAAAAAAGTGTGGCATGCCTGAGGTAAACTTGATGTAATCAAAACTGTAATACCTAAAGCATTTGCTTTAGAAATTATAAAAATTAGGGGGTCTTTTTCCACAGAAATTATGGTTAGTGCTCTAAAAATCTAAAATGAGGACACATTTTCTGAGTTCTCAAGTAGCAGTAAAGTGCTTTTAAATTATTTGCTCTCTTTATGTGTTTTTATCCAGGTGATCACTTAATTATTTGTTGCAGTTAGGGGACAGGATGTGGCGTTATGCCCAGAGCTGCTGACTTTGCAACTGAGGAACAAGGTTCGAGTTTCGGCGTTGGCTCAACTTCCTGTGATTTTGGCAAATCACTTAGGGTCTGACTATAAGTTTTGGCAGTGCGTGAGCGGGCGACAAGCCACCACCATGCTCCTGCACCACCGAAACTCACTGCTGCCTGCCCACCAGATTACAAGCATTTTTGTGGTCTGGCGGGCGGGTGTTGTGCCAGTCCCATGGTGGTGCAGTTTAAAGGCTCATAGTGAGCCTTAATCTGCACCAGCGCATGACCGCCAGTGCACGTTCCTGCAAGGGAAGGAATTCACCATGTTGTGCATTCCTTCTCATGCAGGAACTGTAGGTGCAAACATACAAGGGGCCCCTTTCTTTAATCTCTACCTGCAGTTTCATGGAGGAAGAACCTCCATGAGACTGCTGGTGGTGAGGAAAGTCGTAATAAGCTTGCCGGTGCCTCAGAGCACCACCAAGCATACTGCGGCCCTCAGACCACTGCGATAAGAGATCCCTGGCAGTTGTGGAAGTGAATGGTGGTCCTACCGCCCTAGTCATAATAGGTCGGTCAGACCACCGGTGAGGCGATGGCTGGACCACCACCGCCGCGCCAACGTGAGATCGGCAGTCTGTGGACTGCCAGACTCATAATCAGGCCCACAATCTCATCATGCCTAAAACAAAAATGAATGTGTCCTTGTTTAATGTAACTGATGCTCATGCAAAGCACTTCAATACCTTCGGGTCAAGTCTGCGCTACATAAAACTGCAACAACAAAAAATAAATTAAGCGTTTTGCACAATTCTGTCATTGGGCTACATTTGGGTGATATGTTTACTACAATTGGGCTCTTTTTCTCTGGTGCCATCTTAAGAGGCTTTTTTGTTATGAACCTCCCAAATATCCTCACTTACTGCAATATCCTCAGTAGAAAATATTTTCAGTTTTCCACTTTGATTTCATCAAGATGGTGTTCAGATGGGCCTTACTTTTGGCATAAATTCAGAATGCTAAGCGCTCTAGTTGCTCATTAGACCACTGTGGTAAAGCTGCTGATCACCAGGGAGTTAAAATAGTAATATATTTGAGAACTCATTTAATTTAGCTTTCTACAGCACTAACCATCATTTCTATGACAAAATGCATCCCCACATTTTGTTCCTTTCTAAATGAAATGTTTTAAGTTTTACCAGTTCAATTCAATCAAGATATCTTCAGGTGTGCTACACTTCTATCATAAGTTAGACTGTTAGTGCTCTAGTTCTTCTTTAGGACACTCTGGTAGGACTTCAGCAGCAGTGTTGCCAGATTGGGCTGTTTCCTGCACAAATGGGCAATATTTTTCCCATTTGTGCGGGAAATAACTCTCTGTGCAGGGTGCACACATTTGGGATTTATTTGGCCCTGTGTGCGCAACATTCCTGAAGGCATCAGTGTCACCAATCAAAATATTGCAGAGCTCCCGGACTCAGCAGAGCAGGGTCGTCAATCATTCTTAGCATGAAAGTGCTACCTATGACTGCCCTGCTAAATGCTTCTGGCCTGCCCCCAGAGTGACTGGACCAGTGTGGCCTACTGGGGCAGGCCTCTTTTTTATGGATTATCATGTGGTGTGGGCAGGTCTTGGCAGTCTCTGCTTACTGCTATACAGTAGCGGCCCGTGGTGGAAGTGCTGCCGGGCGGTGACTTGGGGCAGGGGAGGGGCAGGGTGGGGGGTAGTAAACTACGGAATACGGCCGAATAGAGGTAAGTAAACATATAAATAAATAAAACAAATTTCGTTGCGCGCGCCGCATCGCATTTGGCGATGCAGCGCACGCAACGAAATTCGTTTTATTTATCTATATGTTTACTTACCTCTATTCGGCGGTATTCCGTAGTTTACTACCCCCCACCCTGCCCCTCCCCCGCCCCACGTCACCGCCCGGTAGCACTCCCACCACGGGCCGCTACTGCTGCTATACTGAGAGCCTGTGTGTCCCCCGTAATTTCCAAGGGATAAAAGTCAGGTAAGATACATGGTTAGATACTGCTTGTTGGGTACTTTTATTTTGAATAACACCTTTTACTCGACCCAAAACCAGTCATTGGAACTGTATCCCAAACGTGGCCTAGCAAGATAGCTACATCTGTTCCGCTTAATAAATCGCAGGACCGCAACTCTCTTGAAGGTCCCTGAGTCAACTTGAACCAAACCCAATAAACGGGCCATAAGCGTTACTGTTAATAAAACTATAGCACTTAGTACTAACGTGCTATGAAGATATATGAGGGTGTAACTCATCCATAGTAGGTGCTATCACTTTCTGGTATTCTTTGTGTTTCTTCACTTTAAATGAACTATTTACCTACCTGTTATTTATAGGTGTTATACTTTTCAGACAAATTATGATAGTGATTTGATGTTATTAAATACTATATACTTTGTCAATCTGCATCTGAATTTCTGACCCCCTTTCACTTCTTTTCTAAAGACTTAACTGCTTTCCCTCCCTACCCTGAGAGGGCCAAGTATCATAAGGATTAGTTTTTAAGTCGAGCCTGGGCAGCGCATGTGCTGCTCTGCGAGGCATGCTGTATTCAAGTATGGACTTGAAGCCCCACACACTCTCTGCCCATATTTGTCATTGGCTTGTGTCATTGTCCTTCGTAAATGCTGGCTTCTCATTCATTAATAGGCTTGTTAGTCCCTCCTTAGTACAGCCTTGTCTTCATTTGTAACCTCCCATGAGGACTGGCCCTTTTACTTCTGTTGTTACACGGTAGGGCTTATTTAGTCTGTTAGCACTATTTTTTCTTTAATGAGTGTCTCCTACTGCAGGCACAACATGCTTTCCTGCAACAACAGCTGCTCTCTCGCTCCTTGGCTACAGCTCCACCCCTTCACCCCTCACTACCCCAACCACATCTCTGAGGTCTGTTTATTTTATTTTTTAAATTTCTCTTCCACCATCCCACTTGACCATGCTGTTTAAAAAAAAAAAAATGTACATTAGTAGATAGATTAAGTGATTTGATGTTGAGCTGATACAGAGGCACAAACACTGGTCCCTAGCTCCTGAGCCGGTAGCTCTGACCGCTGAGCCATATCCTCTCCCTCTGGGGGCAGCACCATATTATATATATTTGCTTGTTTTACACTTTAATGGTGGACACGCCCCTTTCCTTAAACGAGCCGAGTCTAAGGAAAGGGGTGTGGCCACAATTAAAGTGAAAGCATGTCATGGGGCCCTTTTACTAAAAAAAAACATTTGTCATCTTGATAAACACATTTTTTTTTTGTAAAAGCGGCCCATACCAGGCTTTCACTTTAATGGTCACTGCGTCCCTTTCTTTAGACACGGCTCCTCTAAAGAAAGGGGCGCGTCCGCATTAAAGTCAAAGCATGGCATGGGCGTTTTTACAAACAAGCATTTGCAATGCAATAGGTGTCACATTTATGAAACTCTCGTAAATGCGAGACCTATTGCATTGCAAATGCTTGTTTTATCCTACTTGGAGTGCATCAGTATTGATCCTAGTATTCCAATTGTGAACAATAGCTGCAGGATACTTATACTAGTTTCATACTGCGTTTTGGTATGTTTCTCTTATTAACGTAAGTCTGCAAGCGATGCAACCTAAAGATAAAGGAGGGCCTGATAGGATGTTTATACCTTGGGCAAACTGTGGTCCAATATTGGAACTTTTGTTTCCTAATAACAAAGCATTGTTGTTAGAAATGGGGGTCTCTAGTTGGCAGAGGTAGGTACCTTTGGCCAAATAGGGACCCTTGCTTCTAGTCAGGGTAATGGGGAAACACACACTCTAGATAACCCCTGCTCACCCCCTTGGTAGCTTGGCACGAGCAGACAGGTTTATCCCAAAGGCAATGTGTAAAGTATTTGTACCAACACTCACAGTAACACAGTGATAAGACCACAAATGGACACCACACAGGTTTAGAAAAATAAAGGTATCTTCATCTAACTTGACAAGACCAAAACGACAAAAATCCAACATACACAATTAAAACTTTTCTTAGAAATGTTCTTTGGGAGGTTCTTGTTAAAGACAAACTTGCAGATTCTGTATTTCTTTAGGCAAATGAAATATCACCAATTACTTCTCCTGAGCACCTGCACAGTTCTCTTATCACCTGCACAGTTCTCTTATCACCTGCACAGTTCTCTTATCATTAGGGGACTGTCTCCCGCTGGACTGCTGGCTCCGCGACCGGTGATTGCCAAAGTGTGCCCCCCCCAAATGCTGGAAACAAACTGATTCCGGGGAACACGCCCCGGTACCGCAGCTCTTCCGCTGTGCCGGAACGGGCCGTAACTATTACTTCCAGAGGGGAGACTACACTACCCTGGTAAGCACTTGCACAGTCCCCGACAGGACCGTTAACCAGAAATGCTCCCGGCAGTCCGGCCGACTTCCAACCCATCCAAGGCAACACGACGAGCGGCAGTGCTGATCTGCAAGTTACCTGGGGAGCTGGTCTCTCGCTGCCGTCCGCGCCGCGGGTGATTCTCGAGCTTGAGCACTCTTTTTCGAGGACGCTTCACAGGGGAAACGGAGCAGCCTTCCTGGACTCGAACGCGACTTCCCTCTCTGGCTCGGTGCTGACGTCCTGCTGGGCGGCTCCCTCTTCGGTAGCCGTACATCTTGGGGGGAATCCCGGTTGCCAGGCAACGCCTCGCAGCCGAGGAACTCAGCCCGGCTTTCTTCTCTTGCGATTACGATCTCGCTGACGACTCGGGCCAGCGGCGGTGACGGCCTCTCAGGGGATCGCGGCTTCCCCCTTCCTCAGATGGTCATAATCTTGCTGACAACTCGGGCCAGTGGCGGTGACGGCCTCTTAGTTGATCGCGGCTTCCCTCTGTGCACTGACACACGCACAGCGTCACAGAGACGATCACGATGCAGACTTCACGATAGATACACGCTGTGCCCAGACACAACCACACAGCGTTTTTGGAAGTCTTTGAAAACTTTGTTGTCCCTGAGTTTCCACAACAGGAGGCCAGCTCTCCTCAGGCCCTTGGAGATTTTCCTTTCAAGTAGGGGACACAGCACACAGCAAAGTCCTCTTCCTTCCTTTGGCAGAACAGCAACTGCAGGTCAGCCCCAAAACACACAGCAAGGGCAGTCCTTCTTCTCAGTCTCTTCCGCTCTTCAAAGGTTTCTTCTTGATTCCAGGATGATCTAAAATACAGGGGTTTCAGCTCTAATATTTATACCCCAAATGTCTTTGTTCTCTAGGTGTAAGGGGTCCTGAACCCAGTCCAAACCAGTTCTGGGTGCACTCTGCCAGTGCACAACTTCTTCCTTTGTCAGCGTGGGCCAGGGTCTTCAGATGCACCGCAGGAGGTGGAGCCAGTCTTTTGTGGAAGGCAGGCACAGCCCTAGTCAGGTACAGGTGCTACTCCTCCCACCACTCCAAATGCAGATCGGCCTATTCAGCCCAGGCTGACTCACCCAGACTCCTGGAGCCACCCCAGCCCCTGTCACTCCAAAGCCAGACAGTCAATCCACAAACAGGCAGAGGCACATAGGAAGGATGGACAAGAAAACAGCTACTTTCTAAAAGTGCTATTTTCAAACACAGAATTTAAAAACCATCCTTACTAAAAGATGTGTTATTAAATTCTGAGATCAGGGATACCAGACTCCAATTTTCTATCTCACTCCTATGGGAAGATATGCTGGTAAAATGTTACACAGCATTCCCCATTTTGACCTATGGGCAAGATAGCCTTTCAATAGTGAAAAACGAAATTGGCAGTATTTCACTATCAGGACATGTTACACACACCAGTACATGTCCTACCTTTCCCATACACTGCACCCTGCCCAGGGGGGTACCTTGGGCCTACCATAGGGGTGTCCTATGTGTAAGAAAAGGGAAGGATAAGGCCTGGCAAGTGGGTACACTGGCCAAGTCAAAATGGCAGTTAACAAACTGCGCGCAGGCACTGCGGTGGCAGGCCTGAGACAACTTTTAAGGGCTACTCATGTGGGTGGCACAACCAGTGCTGCAAGCCCACTAGTAGCATTTGATTTACCAGCCCTGGCACACTTAGTGCACTTTACTAGGGTCATACCAGTAAATCAAATATACCAATCATGGATAACCAATCACAATAACAATTTGCACAGAGAGCATATGCACTTTAGCACTGATCAGCAGTGGTAAAGTGCCCAGAGTCATAACGCCAACAAGCACAGGTCAGGAAAAAGTAGGAGGAAGAAGCAAAAAGTTTGGGGATAACCCTGCAAAAAGGGCCATTTTCAACAATTGTTAAGGCGTTTTATGCTTTTGATATAGGGTGCTACAGCAACCCCGTCTATTTCGCCACTGTATTTGCAAGTGCTCAGTTTTGCACTTTCAGCAGTAGAAGAACTTTAGACAAACTGAAACCCATAATTAAATCGATGCACTTACACTACTTATAAAAATTCTCAGAAAAGTGGATAAATCAGTTTTAAATAGTTTTAAATAGGCCTCATAGAATGTTATTTATTTTATGATAAACTGTTTAAAATGCTAAAACCCACCACTCAAAATATGTACAAAGTCAAAAAATGTGTTACATTCAAATTCATTTTATTTAATTATAAATCTACTCCTAAATCTCTATCTCAATATTGTAGCAAAAGCAAGCACATTCCATGATGGAGATATGCTACGTGAAAGTATTGTCTGTTAAATAGAAAATAGAATGTTAGACAACAGCCTTTGCTTTTAAAAAAACAACACACACACACAACAATGGTCTACTAGCCAGAGCTGAGCCATGTACACGAGCGTACGCCCCCGAACTCCTGCTTACGCTCCACTGCGAAAGTCTTTAAATTACAGGCTGCTGGGACCTAACGCTGGCGAGGTGCATCTAAAAGTCTGCAATGCCAGCCAGCGCTACATGTGTAGCCACACGGATGCAACGTAATTAGATCCCCAGAGAAGGAATAAAGTCTATTTCCAAGGCAGCGGCCATCAGAGATCAATGAAAACACATAATTTGGACTGAGAATAGCAAATTAATAGGGAACGCAATTGGGGTCTTCGGGGGCAGACGACCACAGGGAGGTCTGCCCCCTGACATAGTTTGGAGAATGGGCAGTCCAGAGACTGCTGCGGCTGCATTTTGGCTATAATGTAGCCCATGGGTATATATGCGGCCATTTTCTGCTACCAGACACCATTTCATAGTGGTGACACTTGCTGGTAGCAGTTTGTAGAGCATTTTTTGGTGTTCGTAGCTTTGGAGTTGGTAGCTCGGTGTGTCCCTTTAGTGTTTTGTGCCTCATGCCTGACAACAAGGTTGCGCAGGCAATGCACCTGCTGGCGGAGACAGGGCGCCTTGACCTCCTGGTGGTGAGCGTGTTTTCAAGAGGCCGCCCGAAGCAGCGGGCATCAGCGGGGATCGTGGTGGTGGTCATCACCTGTTTGCCACCACGCCAGACCCCTATTGCCCAGGGAGTAGCGGTAAGGAAGTTGGGTTGCTCTCGGCTCAGGAGAGTAGCACCAAGAGCACGGGCAGCGGCCCGTGGGGCAGAGCCTGAGCCTGGGTGGCCTGCTTGCTCGGAGCGCGTGGTGCATGTGAGGCACTTGGGGGCCCATGCGGAGCTTGGCAGCGCCAGTAATTTGAGTGACGTGATGGTGCCGGCAGTAAGGCTGCATAGGGACATGGCATCGGAAGGTGAGAGAGTAGGGTAAGGGGAGAGGCCATGACAGGGGATATTTGGTGGGGCGCAGGCCCCTTGGGGGCCAGGTAAATGAGCAAAGTTGCGGTTCTGGAGGAGAAAGATTGCCCTTGGTGGGAGGTACAAGCTGGGAGGGGAAGACCATGTGGGAGAGGGGCCAGTTTAGGGCTGCTGTGGAGGAGGCAGTGGGGTTTTTTGGGCAAGTGGGGGTAGGAAAAGGAGAGAGGGTGGAGCAGTGGAGCGGTGAAAGGTGGAGGGGGACAAGTGTTTGGGGGAAGGGGGCATCAGGTCTCCAGTATCACTGGAGAGAGAGGACTTATTAGCCCGTGCTCCAGCAAAGCCAGGGAGTGCTTGGAGCAGGTGGTATTTGGTGACAGGAATTATGGAGCCGCAGGGTGCATGAGATTCTCTAAACAGGGGGGTCTAGCAAGTCAGCACACAGGAGGCACCTCATGCTATGGCTTTGGCTATTGTGGCGGCAGGCCTGGAACGGAGCGACGAGGATGGTGAAGGTCAGGAAGTCAGGAAGTAACTGAACGAGTAAATCAAACATTAAATGATGTTCATAAAAAAGTACTAAGTAAGGGGTCTGGTTGAGAACATTTTGCATAAATCAGGTTGTGTGTAGATGTTGATCAGCAACATGTAATTGGCACAGGACTAGACAACACACTGTACAGGTAGTAGGTATATATTGCTATGGCACATATTAAGGGCTTAATTTAGTGTTTGGTGGACAGGTTACTCCATCACAAAAGAAAAGGATCTTGGCCACCCTACTACAATGCCACAGGGTATAATGCTCTTGTAATAATGCAGATAGAATATCCATAATTTTTCTGATGGAGTAGCCTGTCTGCTAAACTCTAAACCAAGTGCTAAGTTTGTTGCCGTTGTTGTCTCAAATTTCAGGGAGTTGTATGTTGTCTTCTTGCAGATCGCCCCAACCCCTACAATGTTATTTTTATTTCCATTAGGTTTCTTAGAGATATAATTATTACAAAACGTCAAAAAAGCTTAAAAAAAAGTAGGGGTGGGTGGTAATCTCCGCTCTGATGGCAGAATTCATGGAATTTTTCCCACTCTGTGCTCTGCTTGGAGCACGGAGTTTGGCAAAAACTCTGCCAACCACCGCATGGTGTTGTTTTTCTAGCTTGCAGCTTGCCAACATTAAGTTGGCGAGCGCAGTGAGAAAAAACAAGTGCTTGACTGCCATCCGGCGAGATTTCCCAACCCGGGCGGTCACGGAAGGTCACTACCGCTCGTGTTACAAAAACTGCAGCTGAAGTAGAAAATCTACTCGAGTGGCATAAAGAAGCAGCGTCCTCTGGTGTGCCACGTGTTGCAGTTCATGCTGATTTTACAGCGTGGGACAAACTCCCCCGCACTAAAATTCAGCTAAAGCAGTGCGACGGACTGGAATTCACTCACTCCCAGAGCTCGGCAGAATCCTGCACAGTTTTTAGGTAACTCTGCTGAATTCTACGGAGTTCGGCTCGCCCCAATCAAAAAGTTGCAAGGTTTATTTTAAAAAATACTAGACTTTTAAAAATATTTATTTTACTTCATAGTTATAGGATTCCTTAGAATAAGTGATGAAAGCTAAGATGGAATTTTACAAATTCACAACTGAAGGTGATTTTGGCATGTTATATGAGGCAAAAAGGTGCTTTTAGCATGTTATATGAGGCAAAAAGGTGCTTTTGGCATATTAGATGGCATGTTGTATGAGGCAAAATTGCAATTGAACACATTTTTTTATAAATATAAAAATAATGTACAATTGATGATAATGATAAGCAGGTGGTTGTTCATTCTGACATTTCAGATTTTTTTCTTAAACTATGTATACTGCTAAATATGTTGCTTCTATTCAAGACATTATTACTTATTGTCCTTTCATTCCAAGAGACTCATACTTTACTGCAGTTTTGACCACTTTAGAAAAGGATTTTACTTTTAGGAAATTGCAAAGGCTATTCCATTTGATGGGTCCCTGTTGATTTTTATTCTCGCTTTCCTAACACACTTTTGATCAGATTGATTGATCTATAAAAATAATTTTGTTTATTAAAGGAGCCTAAAGGTACTGTTTCCAGACAATGATTTGCCTTATTCAGAAGAGTGATCGAGACATGACTTTATGTAAAAGAAAAGTTTGATGGTTGAAACATTGTGTTTTAGTCTAATTAAGAATGAGCACTGGCTTTATTGAAGGACATATTTGGTCTGATAATGTATGATCTTTTCTAAGTAGTCTTAACAATCCCTCTCTTCCTAAATCTCATTTTGGTATTTTTAATATAGAAGCAGAAAAGCTTTGACCTTCATAGCATGAGATTTCATTTTGAAGGCTCTGAATGACCTATATTACGACCGAAGCTTTTAGATTTGATTTCATTACTGTATGATTCTCCTAAACTATGTATTTATGTTATTGGAAGAAGGGCTCTATAGTTTTGTTTTTAATGAGATACCAGAAAAGGAAGCAGTTTACCATCCCTGTTATTTACTTTATGTTTCGAACTAATTTTGGGACAACATTTGGCAAAGACCTAATATTAAAGTTTTTTTCTTTGATGATGGTGTTGTATGGGAATCTACCAGATTCCTCCTTACTTGTGTGTTCAAGGGAATAAACAATTTACTAAACATTTCAGGTTACAAATTAATGGTTGGTAAATCTCAGATTCTTCTCTTTGATAAATATTGCCTTCAAGAAATGACTTAAAGATATTGCCTGTTATGGGACATTCCAGCAATTTAAGATTTACAGAGCTAGTTAAGATACTGTTACATTTATATTGGAACATAATGAAGAATATTTGGTACTCTTATCAGAAAAAGTCCTCATTTCTCATTGTCATATTGGGGAAGATTAGTTACTATTGATATGGCATTTGTTTCTTTTATTCCTAATTTATTTCTCTGCTAACAATTAACTTGCCAGAGTCATTGCCTTCGTCCTCCTGCAGGAGAGAGGGCTGATATGCTTTAATCTTCAAATTATTATGACATTACATTGCAAGAGTATCATCATCTAAATTAGAGTGTCTCAAATACAATAGATGTGTTAATTTTGATGATAGCCATACACTAGTTAGAATTTGTAGATGACTTACAAATTCTGCATTGTTGACTGTATATAATGATTTGATTTTCACATTTTCTGTTAAGGGATTTATTTTTATGTCTTGGTGATGGTTGTTTTGCTTTCTTTCTTATTTTAGAAAATATATGTAGATTGTTAGCTCAAATTTTGTTTTCTAAATATATTTTTTCTTCTTCCATTTGGAATTGTTGTACAATCAAAACAATTAACAGTATTATGTTCTGGAAAAAAATCAGGGATTTAGGTATTATTTGGGTCACCAGTTATTTGAAGATAACATTTGTGCTTGTTTCATCCATTCCTGAGCAAATGGAATTTTCCAAAATATTTTGTTGTCCCATTATAAATTTAGTGGAGCTTTGGGTGGAGGTTATAGTACACCTCTAGGATTTACACTTTATGAAACACAGCTGAAAGAATGGCAATAAATATATTGGGTTGGGAAAAAGCTCTTAATTTATTATTGCGGTTTTTAAGTGTGAGATAGCATTTGTGATCAATGCTTGTCTTGCTCTTCTACTCAAGTTAGTTTTGCACATATAATGTTTAATGTCTTTGGGTTAAGCTACTTTGAAGACAATTCAGAAACGTTTTTTTAATGCGACTGTTTCTCTTTCTTTGCATATTATTCTTTTGGGAAATTTACTGGATGTACAGAATGGTAAAACTGGAAATGTATTTATTGCTACTGACTTGCAGCACATATCTTCAAATTAGAAAAATGCTACTAAATTGTGTTACAAGTGTTGGTAGAATGGAATTTTATACTCATAAAATTTAACCATAGCTGTCCCTGGATAGAATTAAATAGGACAAAACAAATGTTGTATTATACATTAATTGAATGCCCCTTATTGGTGGTGTTTCATGTATATTGAAGTAAATATATAAATTCCTGTTACTTTCTGCTAAACATATAGCTCTAGTGTTCATGCATTTGATTGGTAGAATTAGTTTGTGCATCTATGGTACATTTTCTTGTTCATTTCCCTTGGTATTGTCACAATATGTTATAGCAGTGACACCTTCATATCCTTTCCATTGTCTCTCTTTCCTTATGCAAGAAATTGTTAAAACTATCCATAGCGTTCTTCTATGCACATTTTGTTTTTTGTATAGCACCACCATTTTGAAGACTTAGGGCCTGATTTAGATCTTGGCGGACGGTTTACTCTGTCACAACGGTGATGGATATCCTGTCCACCGAAATATAAATCCCATTATATGCTATAGGATTTATATTTTGGCGGACGGGATATCCGTCACCGTTGTGACAGCGTAACCTGTCCGCCAAGATCTAAATCATGCCCTTAGATTAAGATGTTGTAAAATAATGTATTTTATATCCATGAAATGATTATTCGTAACATTTTTTTAGAATTAAATAGCCACAATCAACATGTTCTCAAACATAATACAAACTGAAATAATAAGTCCATCACAGCTTAGAAATAAATAGTAAGTACGCTTTCCCCAATTTTTGCTCCTTGTCAGGCAAAAGGAAGCCAACACATAAATAAGCTCTACGAAATATTGGGTACATTACTGAAACTAACATTCAGATGATAAGTTAAAAGCCTCATTTGAGCATTTCAAAAAATAATAACAGGGTTGCATATCTTAAATTCATAAATATAGCTCTACAAGTTCCCTCTATATCTGTTTAAAAGTGCTCACAGTACAATTTAGTCTGAAGATAAACTTTGCAATCAAGAAAAGTGTAAGAAAGTGAGTCCACCACAAGGAATAAGGCCACAAACTTGTAAGGTAAAAGGCAGTTTCAATCATTTTAGCCTAGGGTTAACCCCATGGGAACTATGGCAGAACAGACATGCTTAACTTAGGAAAATATGAAAAGTATTTAGCAATAACAAGACAGTTAAAAAGTCAAAATACAACACAATAAAAATCCCTCAACCAAGCAAAAAAAATTAATTGAAAACATGTTAACACGTAAAATGACACTAAAATGACAAAACTCTAATAAGGAGAACCACAGATATGGATTTTTAATGATTTAAGGGAAAAGCACAAGAAAAAAGAAAAGTGCCAGTCAGTAGTCACTGTTCATAGCAGACTGAGGCCTAGGCAGGATTTCAGGCCAACCATGATGGAGTGCAGATCGGATATACCAAGCAGGTTCTTCTTAGTTAAAGGTTTTACCTTTTGACTTAGGGTCTGATTTACAGTTTGGCGGACAGGTATATACTCTGTCAGGGCAATGGAGTAAAGTACTCCATTGCCCTTAAGGATTTCCCGTGCACAACATTTTGATATGTATGCCGGCACAGAGGACATCGCTTGCATTTACAGGAACCACTGTCACAGCAGTTCCTTTAAATGCATTGAAAGTTTGAAGGACTGCTCCATCAACATGATGGATATGTTCAGTAAACTTTCAATGTTTTTTTCATTTACTAAAAGAAAATCCCAAAGCATTATTTTCTTTTTCAAAATAAAAAAATCAATGACCACCTCACCATGGGAGTTTTCTCACATGACGTGGGGGTCATTTTACAATTTGACTGTCCCTTACAGACAGTGAAAATTTGCCATTTGTCCACCCACTCTAAAGAGTGTAGGCGGACAAATGACCATACCTTGACGTCCCTTACTCTGTTGGGCTGTCTGAGGTGCATGTTTGTGGCAGAGACGAAGTAGTCTCTGGCGACGAAATACTGAAGGCCAGTCTGACTCAAAATGATGCGGGCGGACCTTCAGTTTAGCAGAGAGGGTACGCCATCACTGTTGCAATGGAGTATCCACTCCCCTAAACTATAAATGTGGCCCTTAGTCTCTAAAATGGAAGTCAAAATCCTTCAGCAGGGCAAGGTTGCAGATTGCATCTGCTGACTCCTTTCGAAGCGGATTGCCGCTGGACGAGAACCCACTGAAGCCATTGGTTATGGCAGGAAAAGGACTGAGCAGAAAAAATTCAAATTTTGCATGGGGGGGGAGGGAGAGAGATACTTTTCATACCTTTGGGTCACTCCTAAGATTTCCAGGACCTCAGGGACAGCACTAGGGGGCTAGGACTCACTCCAGCAGAGGCCACCAGTAAGGTCCAGTCGAGTTCCAGTTGGTACTGGTCAGCTGGGTATTTAAGGAAAAAGGACTCTTGCCGCTTTTTGTGTCCTTGTAGACACACAGGAAGTCAGCCAACTGACCCTTAGAGTCCACTTCTTAGTCCATGGTACAAGTAGGAGCAGGCCCAGCCTGCCAGGTCCCCGCACAGGTTTCAAACATCAGGTTCTGTCCTCTTCTGTCTTCAGATCCAGAGAGTGTTCGGATGACCTTTGAAAGAGATGCAAGCTTTGTAGGTTTCACTAGCTAGGGAGTGGTGGTGACTCTTGGATAATACCTAAGCAATGAGAAAAAAGGCCCCCGGGCACCCCTTCCCACTTTTGCAGCACACTTTTGCAGCACTTCCTTTTTGCCTTGCTGCAAACTTTCTCACAGTGCACAATTCTGAGGAAAATCCAACATGGCAGAATCTTTCTAACCCTGAATTGAGGTTATGGACCAGCCACAGGTGTGTTTATTGAAATAATCAGTCCCTTCCTCTTCAGCTACACTAAACTGGTTTTCTGGCCTGCTCCCCCTCTCCCTGGGCTGATTCAAAGCTGGCTACAGAGTGCCTGAGAAAAAATGGTTTCCCTTTCCCAGATCTCCCTTTACACTTTCTGAAATGCAGTATTTAATAGGTAATTTAATTTTATCTTTGCATTTCTTGAGTATGAGTTTTTGGACATCCTAAGAGCTCACTGGCTTCAAAGAGTCTTAAACATGTGCTACGTTTGCCATTTAGAACAATCAGTGAGTAGAATGACAAAGACAGTAAAGGCCTAATTACGAGTTTGGCGGTGTGGCAGCGGGCCGCCATGCCAGCACTTTGCTGCCACATCTCCAAACCCATCCACTCACCACCCGCCGATCACGAGTTGTAATACTGGCGGGCGGTCCTGCTTTGGGGGTCCCACAGCAGTGCATTTCTAAGGCTCATATGTGAGCCTTAGAAAGGCACCTCTGTGAGACCGCCAAAGCATGTTCCTGCACGGCATGGACTGTGAAGTCCATGCTGTGCAGGAACAGGAGGTGCATAAAGACAGGGGGGCACACCATATGCCCCCCTGCTTGCACCCCCAGGCCCAGAGGCAACAGGGGCCCCAGTAGGGCTCCCTTAGTTTCCTCACCACTACAGTTTTGATGGCAGGCTCACAGCCATAAAAACTGTGGCGTGAGGAAACTCATAATATGCTTGACGGTGCTGCAGCGGCACCGCCAGCATATTGTGGCCTTTGACTGCTGTGCCACACCTGCGGGATCAGGGATCCCCAGTGGTTGCAGTGGTCCTTTAGCAGTCCGACCGCCAAAGTCGTAATATGGCAGTCTGACTGCCTGTGGGGCAGTAGCCGCACTGCCACCGTGGGTTTGACGGTCCATCGGACCGCCAAACTCGTAATTAGCCCCTAAGTCTAGGGCCTTTACTAGGTACATTCTTTGCACAATCCCAAACCACCAGTTTTTGACTTTTATACATTCCATCAACATCTGAAATCAATCAATCAATCAGGGGTTCATTAGGCGCGCTACTCACCCGTGAGGGTCTCAAGGCGCTGAGGGGGGGGTTCCGCAGCTCCGTTAGCCGAAGAGCCAGGTCTTGAGGGCCTTCCTGAAGGTGTTCAGGGAGGGGGCGAGTCTGATGTCTGCCGGGAGCTCGTTCCAGATTTTGGCCACAATGTGAGAGAAGGATCTTCCACCTGCTCTGGCTCTGCGGATGCGTGGGGTTTCTGCCAGTGCGAGGTTGGAAGATCGGAGGTTCCTTTTGTGTACGTGGAAGTTGATTCTGTCTTTGAGGTATTTGGGTCCGGTGTTGTGCAGGCATTTGTAGGTGTGGGTGAGGATTTTGAAGGTGACTCTCTTCTCCACGGGGAGCCAGTGGAGCGTTCGAAGGTGTTGGCTGATGTGTTTGTGCCGGTGGATGCCGAGGACGAGTCGGGCGGCGGTATTCTGTATCGTCTGGAGTTTTCGGAGTAGGGACTTGTTCATGCCGGTGTATAGTGCGTTTCCATAGTCCAGTCTGCTGGTGATGAGTGCGTGGGTGACTGTCTTCCTTGACTCCGGGGGGATCCATTTGAAGGTCTTGCGGAGGATGCAGAGGGTGTTGAAGCAGCTGGAGGTGATGGCGTTGATCTGTCGGTTCATGGTGAGGGATGAGTCGAGTACAATGCTGAGGTTTTTGGCGTGGTCCGAGGGGGTCGGTGGGCTTCCGAGGGCTGTCGGCCACCAGTTGTAGTCCCATGCTAAAGAGCTGGCCCAGAGTACGAGGACTTCTGTCTTCTCGGCGTTGAGCTCGAGGCAGCTGTTGGTCATCCAGACGGCCACCTCCTGCATTCCTTTCTGGAAGTTGAGTCTGGCAGTGGCGGGGTCTTTGGTGAGGGAGAGGATGAGCTGGGTGTCGTTAGCGTAGGAGACGATGTTCAGGCCGTGTTGTTGGACGATGGCGGCGAGGGGGGCCATGTAGATGTTGAAGAGGGTCGGGCTCAGCGATGATCCCTGTGGGACTCCGCAGGTGATTTCCGTGGGATCGGAGAGGAAGGGTGGCAGTCTAATGCTTTGGCTTCTTCCGTTGAGGAATGATCGGATCCAGTCTAGGGCTGTTCCTTGTATGCCGGCGTTGTGTAGTCTGGCGACGAGTGTGCGGTGGGAGACGGTGTTGAAGGCTGCTGATAGGTCGAGTAGGATGAGGGCTGTGGAGTGGCCTTGGTCCAGGAGGGTGCGGATGTCATCTGTGGCGGCGAGTAGGGTGGTCTCGGTGCTGTGGTTGTAATAAATCACCATCATCCATGTATTGGTACCAATAGCCCTCCTAGCCCCTTATGTTTTTAGATTCTTTTGATCTAATTATTTTAAACTTTTAACAAAAGTATTTATTTATAGAGAGATTGTTTTACCTGTGTGAAAGGCATGTGCCAATAGCAACTAAACAAAAAATTCCAACAGACTGTCTCACTTCTGTGTAGTTCCTTCGCCCAGTCTTTGGTAAATTATACCTGGTAATAGACCATTCAAACACTACATTTCACTCTCAATACTATCAAATTCCATATTTCTCAATAAAAACATTTGTCTTGAGATTTCTTCAGTAGATTATCTAATAAAGTGATTGAGGAGGTGCATTATATTGCACAGACTTGAGCTCATGCCTTGATCAAATACTTGGCTTGTAAAAATAATACTGACTAGAGACACATATGTATAATGCACTTGGCTGCAAAAGATCACAAAATGCACGCATCTCATTCATCATTTATTTAAGTGTATCACTGTCTCTGAGAGGTCTTTGGGCCTGATTTCGATGTCGGACGGATCTGAGTCCTGGAACCAACCGACCTCCTGCCCGCGGTTCCAACCCAGCAATTAGGATGCGACCGAACACTGTTCGGTCGCACTCCTATTCTTTACAATGAGAGCATGCATTCTGACAGGAATGCATGCCCTCACTGTATCGAGAAGAGATGCCATCCATCCCTGCACCTCGTGGCCTTGCAAAGTCGACTTCCAACAGTCTTTCTGTGTCGGAAAGGCCGGCACAGAAAGGCTGTCGGAATCCGACATTGTAATCCCTCGGGCGGAAAGAGACGCCCTTGGGATCACAGGAGGCTTTCCGAATGGCAGGCGGGCTCTCCGAGCCCATCGGAAGCCATTTCGAAATCCTTTTGGATTCATTTCCTACCGACTCCATCCAAATGGGTTGGTCAGAAATTAATCCAAACTGCTGATTACGATGCCGTAGGAACGGCTCCGACCGAGGGTCAGAGCTGTTTCCTACGGCATCGTAATCGGCCCATTTGTCTTGCACATAGCAACCCAAAAGCATAGAGAATAGCCTTTAAATTATAAAACCCAAATTCACCTTTTTAAATAGTAATGTTTATTTTGTCAATGGAAATTCTAGACTTTAAAAGATTCCAGATGAATAGTATTATTTTACTGTCAAGATGTTTATGAGTAACCAGTGAGCATGTGGTGCTGATATTATTGAACAGAAATCCGAATTTTTAAATCATTGATTTAGCCCACATACTAAGGTTCAATTTGTGTCTTGCTTGACATTCTCATTAATATTTAAGCAGTATTTCAAATTATGAAAATTCCTAGATAGGTTAGTTTCTTTGGTTCTCATTTAAAATAAAAGTATTGCGTTCTGATAATTCTTGAGTTAATGTCATGGTAGATGTCTCCAAACTTATATGATACACTGAGAAATATCCAGACCTTGGAACCAAATGCAAAAGTGCAGGAATGGAAGTTTTTATGGAAGAAAGTGAGGCCAATGTAGAGTCTGAAAACATTCTTTAGTATTTTTATTACTACTTTTGATTCATGACATTAAAATGCAGCACTATATCTATTTACTACAAAGCAATGTTAAATAAAAGTGAAGTAAAAATACAGATTCATATATCTCAAAATATTCTGACAACAAAAGTTTCATATTTACTTTCACTCCTCTTCCTTATGTAGGGTGTTACGGCTTTCATAAAAACCTCAACTCAAAAAATAGCACTACAGAATTTACAATAAATTATGATCAATCATCTTTATTGAAGTCTTTATCTGCATCAAGCTACGCTGTTATTTAAAGCAGCTCCAATCTTTTCTAAGATGTACCCAATGTTATTTGAACTACTTCTGCATCTAATGAAGGTGAGCTGGCCTGTGTATTTAAGTTCTTTTATAAGATTACCGGCCTGTTAGTCCACATTTTCATCAAGTTTCTGATCCTGTTAACCCCTTCGCTGCTAGGCCTTTTCCCCCGTGCTCAGCCTTTTTTTGGTTATTTTCATAGTTCGCGCTTAGGCCCCCGTAACATTTTATCCATATAAGGCATTCACGCCAAATTTGCGTCCTTTTCTTCAAACATCCTGGGGATTGTAAAGGTACCCAGGGTTTGTGGATTGCCCTGGAGGGGACCGAGAAATTAGCTAAAATACAGTTAATTTTGTTTTTTGGGGGAAAAAGGCAAAAAAAGTGCTGCAGAAGAAAGCATCTGTTTTTTTCCCTGCAAATGGTTTGAACAAAGGGATTGTGCTGATAAAATTACCATATCCACACAGCTTTCAGGAACAGGCAGACTTTTGTCAGAGAACCAACATTTTCTACACAGTTTTAGTATTTTACTGGGACATAGCCTATTCTTCCTATTTTTTGTACTTTCAACCTCCTTCCAGTTAGTGGTAGAAATGGGAATGAAACCAATACTGGATCCCAGAAATCTATACATTTCTGGAAAGTAGACAGAGTTAAAAATTCAGCAAGAGGTCGTTTGTGTAGATCCTTCAAGGTTTTTCTGTAGAAAGTAAAAGTTGAAATAAAAAACAACAGCCATTAGTGCCTACGTTTTCACCTGTAACTTCTTCTAACTATGCCAGATTTTTTAAAGCAATATACCGTTACGTCCGCTGGACCCTTTTGGTTGCAGGAATGTATAGGACTTGTAGTTTCACCAAGAACCTGAGGTAGCAAGAGCCAATAATTAAGCTGCGCCTTCCAATGGTTTTTCATTGTGTACTGGGTATACGGCAATTAATTTGGTAAAATATAAAGACTGAAAAATAGGCATCAAGGAAACCTATGCATTTCCAAAATGGGAACAACATAGTGAGTTTAGATGCAGTGGCTATTTGCACATCCCTGAATTTGTGGGTACCCATACTAGCATGTAAATTAAAGGGCATTTTTCAAAATGACTTACTTTTTACAAACTGTCTTACATTTGGAAGGCAGAAATGCATAGAAAGTCAATTGATAATAACACTTGCTCTACTTTTTTGTGTTCCCCTACTTGTTCTGATAAAAATGGTACCTCACTTGTGTGGATTGGCCTAGTGGCCGTGACAGGAAACGGCCCAAAACTCAACGTGGACACATCACATTTTTCCAGTGAAAACTGACCCTTTTTTGCAATGTGCTTAGCTGTGGATTTTGGACCCTTGCTCAGCCGACACCTAGGGATACCTAGCCAACCCGTACATTTTTTAAATCTAGACACCCAGGGGAATCCAGGATGGAGGGACTTGTGGGGCTCTCACCAGGTTCTGTTACCCAGAAACCCTTGCAAACCCCAAACATTGTAAAAAAAAACATATTCCTCACATTTCTGTGATGGAAAGTTCTGGAATAGCCTTTTTTTAGCTTGTTATTTCAGTTTGTTGTTTATTCTCAAATCCCTTTCCCTTGTGTTCATCCCAACACCATTGCCCATTGCGTTCTTCTTCTACCGGTGGTGGTGTGGTGGATGCAGGGGAGAGACGGTGCATGCTGCTCCTGCAACAGTTGGTCTTGGACCTTGTGGATGATGACCTAAAACTGCAACGTGCTCTGACAAAAGGTATATGGTTATTGGTATAATTCTAATTGGCCAAGACAACCTACCAGCAAGTCCCTAGTATATGGTAGAGAATGTAGGTTTAGAGACCCCAGTGGACTTAATTCATTTAAGTGTGCACTGCTGTGGTGTCTTGTGTTATTTTAAAGCCAGGGCTGCTTTGTAGGCTTGTTTTAAAATAAAACTATGGCCAAATTCAATTTTAGAATTAAAAGTACTTTCAAAGCCCAACACTACCTTTTATACCTTATAAATCATCCCTAAGGTCTGCCCTAGGTGCCCCAAGGGTAGGGTGCTTTGTTATAAGAAGCAGGGACAATATAAAATATGTTTTATATGCCCTGGTAAGGAAATACAGCCAAAGTAATGTTTCCCTTTTGTAGTTCTGTTAGCCCCATAGGCTAACATGGGAAGGCTTAATTAAACTTAAAAAAGCCTATCTTTGCTTGGGAGGTAGCTGACAATCCTATTTAAAGTATCAAAATAATGGTTACAATAAATCCAACAACTTGCCATTGTCGCACTTATTATAACTATTACAGCAAAGAAGTTCAGAACTTCCTTTCCTGAGGTTACCTAAAGCAGCCTTGTAGCATCCCTCTTCTGATTGGTCAGCCTTTGACAGCCTGAGCCAAGCTGCTCCCTGAGCAGGTGTGAAGAGGCCTGGGGCTGTTACAATACAAAAAGAACAATTGATGGACAGAATGCAGAACAATGTCATACATTCACCCCAGTACAGAGATCTGGGCCTAAATCCATCGTTTTTTTGCTCACCATGCCATTCCAGTTTGGACCCAGCCATATGCAAATCAGTCTTGACCCTGCACCCAATGGGAACAGTCCAGCCCGAACTGCCAGGCCAGGTCCTCCCTGGACTGGAAACAAACATCCTAGGACCGGTTTCGGGCTTTCAGCGCTCATCAGCCAGGATAGCTTGACTCCAGTGGCATGGAGAGCACGGGACCCACGTCTGGGCATACCCGTCCCACCCGGGCTGACAAATGCAAAAAGAACAATTGATGGACAGAATGCAGAACAATGTCATACATTCACCCCAGTACAGAGATCTGGGCCTAAATCCATCGTTTTTTGCTCACCATGCCATTCCAGTTTGGACCCAGCCATATGCAAATCAGTCTTGACCCTGCACCCAATGGGAACAGTCCAGCCCGAACTGCCAGGCCAGGTCCTCCCTGGACTGGAAACAAACATCCTAGGACCGGTTTCGGGCTTTCAGCCCTCATCAGCCAGGATAGCTTGACTCCAGTGGCATGGAGAGCACGGGACCCACGTCTGGGCATACCCGTCCCACTCGGGGTGACAAATGCAAAAAGAACAATTGATGGACAGAATGCATGACAATGTCATACATTCACCCTAGTACAGAGATCTGGGCCTAAATCCATCGTTTTTTGCTCACCATGCCATTCCAGTTTGGACCCAGCCATATGCAAATCAGTCTTGACCCTGCACCCAATGGGAACAGTCCAGCCCGAACTGCCAGGCCAGGTCCTCCCTGGACTGGAAACAAACATCCTAGGACCGGTTTCGGGCTTTCAGCCCTCATCAGCCAGGATAGCTTGACTCCAGTGGCATGGAGAGCACGGGACCCACGTCTGGGCATACCCGTCCCACTCGGGGTGACAAATGCAAAAAGAACAATTGATGGACAGAATGCAGAACAATGTCATACATTCACCCCAGTACAGATAAGGTAAACTTTTGGGCAGTACCTAGCACTCACTCTATCCAACCCGCACTCCATCGCAGTTGGTCTAACGTTTTGACTTTGTCCCGGTCCATAGCGGCCAGATAGCCGCAAGTGGCACTTTAAGATTTTTGGCACTAGAATGCACAATTTTTGATTTGATCTTTAAAGAATCATATCTCCGGTTACCTACATTGGATTTTTGTTGTTGTGGTGTCATTTTAAAGATAAAATATCCTCTATGTTTATAAATTGGTGCTAGATTTTGATTGTGTTTGATTGTGTATTGTACTGTGTTTAATGTATGTTACATATTTACCGTTTTGGTGATATTAAATGTTTTACACATACTTGTATCCCAAGTTAAGCCTGACTGCTCATTTGCCAAGCTACCAAGGGTTGAGCAAAGATTAATTCACTGAGGCTTGACTGGACCTATTAGTGATTGTGGTATTATTCCTAGCTGAATGTGAATACCCCACCTACTAATAATCCACTTTCCTAGAGCCCTCTAGTGAAAGAAAATCACACTGGTACTGGCAAGTCAGCTTTTGCAAAAAGCTACATTTGAACAATTTATATAAAATATTATGAAATTCCACAGAATAAATGTCGAATTTTGCACCCTAGTATGACTATCTTTGCTAAACACAATATCCGGACTTTATCTTTGCCCATATGAAAAACTTAATAAAAACACATGTTTTTACATGGCTATTATTATCGTAATGTTGCATTTTGGCAGACCTTCCATACAATCAACATCAAGTCCCAACTCTGTTTACTCATTTTTCAACCACTTTTAGGCACTTCTGCAAAGCACATCACATATTCAAAGTGTGTGGGAAGGGGGCTGGCAAGGGTACTTCTATTCCAGCTGGATCACTTAAGGCATTTCAGTCTTACAGCACATTTTATTTGGAGGCTCAGAGCTGAGTGTGTTCAGACTCACCCACACAATCCCACACACCTCTAAAAACACACATACACATATGCACACGCACATACACACATGGACACACATAGAAACACACACCCATAGACTCACACATTCCTGACTGACAGTGGAGTGTTTATTAACCTGAGATAATGGCAGGCCAGGCAATGGATATCAGCAAAGACGCTGCCTTTTCCACCCAGTCAAGTACGTTCATGTCCTCACCCTGCCTGGACATTTCACTTACCTATAAAGGGCCAGGTGCTTTCACAAGGTAGACTGGGTGACTAGCTACTCATAAGGCAGGTTTTCCTGCTCGTTAGCTACTGCTGTCCCAGGTAACTGCCTCGGGCGCCCTGTCAAAGAGCTCTGTCATGCAGTATAGAAATGAATCATGAAGGCCAACAACAAACCTTCAGAGCACCACAAAGCAAGCCTCCCTACATGCAAAAGTTATTTTTGGACTTAGAATGGGAGCAACGTCAAATATAGTGTGCATGGTCGTTGTGAGAAATGATGGTGTTAGTTAACTGGGGTATAAACAGTAACCACAATCCTTGTCAGGGTAAGGCATAAACAAACCCCAAATTAACCCATGCTCAACCCTCTAGTATTTTGGCACAAACCAGTCAGGCATAACTTAGAGGCAAAGTGTAAAGTATTTGTGCAACACTTCAAACAGTAATAAAGTGAAAGACACCACAGAAAATGGATACCACATTAAGTTAGAAACATAGAGCATAATTTAATAAATAAAACAAGACCAAAATGACAAAAATCCAATTAGCCCGAGATTTGATTTGAAATATTTTAGTGAAACATTTTAGTGAAAATAGCGCCAAAAAGTATAAAGCACCAACTGTGGATATCTGGTGGTACCGGACTAGGACAAAGTCACAAGTTTAGGCCGACTGCGATGGAGCGTGGGTCAGATATAGTCACCAGGTTAGGCTCATTGAATTTTACCTTCTCAAAGTCCAAACGAAGAGTCCCTTTCTCATTGGAGGGGGCAGCGGGGAGGCTGCCAGAGTAGCACAAAAAGCAAGCCAGGCGACGCAGGCAGGTGATGTTGAAACTTCGCATTGGTGGTCCCAGCGGCAGTCAATGCTGTAGAGCAAGGAGTCGGGCTGATGGAGCTTCCAACTGAATTGCAATGTGAAAGGTGGGACTGTGTGTGGTCGCAAGGAGAGTCCAAAAGCTTGATTTCAGCTCACTGAGAAACACCAAGGTTCCAGGACCTGAGGGGCACCACTTGGGGGTCAGTAATGGACTGTAGCTGGTCCAGGGTCTGGTGGAGGATGTTGGGGGGCCTTTTATGCCCCTGAGGCTCAGATCAGGAGGCCAGCAGACTAGCCCTTGGTGACCCTCTGGACCTGAGGGGCACCACCTGGGGGTCAGTAATGGACTGCAGCTGGCCCAGGGTCTGGTGCAGGATGATGGGGTCCTTTTATGCCCCTGAGGCTCAGATCAGGAGGCAGCAGACTAGCCCTTGGAGTCCCTCTGGTGCCCAGGGTTGAAGATGAGGTTGCAGGTTTAGTCCTTTGTCTCCAGCTAGAGGGCAGAAGGCAGCAGGTCATCAGATCCTCAGGGTAGCATTCCAGCAGAGTGGCAGTCCTTTCAGCAGCACAGCAGTCCTTCCTCCTGGCAGGGTATCTACAGGTCCAGAAGTGTACTGAAGGGTTGGTGTCTGAGGTCCTTCTTTTATATACAGTTGTGCCTTTGAAGTGGGGAGATGCTTTTAGAGGCATGCCTTTGAAGTGCACAGGTGCTCTGCCTTCCTGGCTCTGGTTCCAGACTAACTGCCCTTTGTGTGGAGACAGGACACAGCCTATTCATGTGTAAGTGGGGCTGGGCCCAGCTCCACCCTCCCATCCTGCTATTGATGGCCCATCAAGCCACACCTAATCTCTCCATTGTGCGTGGCTGTCTAGGAGGAATACACAAAGCCCAACTGTCTACTACACCCAATCATGTGACCCAGAGACAGGCTGCAGACACCAAACGGCTAAGGCAAGAAAATGCCAGCTTTTTAAAAATGGCATTTTCACAATTGTAATTTAAAATCCGACGTCACCATAAGTTAGGATTTTTCATTACAATTCCAGAGACACCAACCATGAACTTGTCACCTGTTCCCATTTGGAAATTAAACTTATACAATATAATAAGGCAACTGCAATGTTATCCTATGGAAGCGAGAGGTAGGCCTTGCAGTAGTGAAAAGTTAATGTGAGAGTTTTTCACCACCAGACCATGTAAAACTTAAAAGTAAATGTCCTACTATTTAAATACATTGCACCCTGCCCTCTGGGCTGTTCAGGGTGTACCCTAGGGGTGACATATGTATTAAAATGGAAGGGTTGGGCCTGGCCAAAGGTTTATTTTGCCAGGTCCAAATGGCAGTGTAAAACTGCACACACTAGTTCTGCAATGGCATGCCTAAGACATTAAATATGCCAGTTGGGTATAATCTAATTCCACATGTTTTAAGGAGAGAGCACAAGCACTTTAGCACTGGGTAGCAGTGGTAAAGTGCACAGACTCCTAAGGCCAACACAAACGTATTCAGCAAAAATGGGAGAAATTAAGGCAAATGTTTGGGGCTGACCCTGCAGAAAGGGCCAAGTCCATCAGTCGTAATTTGGTATAGGTAAATTTGCTCTGAATCTATTTTTCTACAATCTGTTTTTGTTTTATGCAATTGTGCGCTAGTCCAATGCCGAGAAAATTAGTGTCTGTTTCTAGAAAATTTGCACTGTTTTCAAAATAATTAGTATTGCTGCAGGAAAGGTCATAAAAATATAAATGAGAGACTAATTATCATAAGCAATGAGAAATGCACTTAGTTGAATGTATACCTTTGGCTTTACTGTGTATATATTTAATGAAACATATTTAGTTATATTTGAAGTGCTGTGGCTTTACAAAATCTGAGAACTGTGTTGTGCTGTACCCTGGCTCAACCTCTAATGCCTTCTTTGAGATATGCTTTGACTGCTTATACACAACTACACAGAAGGTCATTGAGACTTTAGTGACAAATTTGTTATTGCCAACCTAGTGTCCTTGTTAGTGGGGAACACAGGACATCACACCTTCTTTATTGCTTGGTTGTCCCTACAACTGAAAGATCCGTGAAATAGTTGCCTAAGTATTGTGATGGGTATTACCAAACTGGTAGGTCACAATGGTACACACAAAGTCTGACTTTGAGAACCTCTTGTTAATATGGAAAACTTTCTGAACCTATAGGACTCTGCAGTTCCAGTCAGAGGAAAACAGACTCCCCCCTCCATGGGCTCTCATACCACCAATGCTATTACCAGTTCCTCATTAGCCAACTAGAAATCATAAGGTAAGTTAGTCAAAGGCCAATTGTTTAAAGAAGCTCCATGATGGGACCTCAATAGTGAACACAATGCTTCTGAGAAGAGATACATTTGAGGACCACTATTTATCTTGTTAGCTGTCACAGATATATGGTACTGAGAGGGGTGCTGGTCTGAGCTTGCTAGATTAATTGACCCTTAGAAACGAAGGTTCTGTTGGTGGAGCTGAGTTGAAAAAGACCTTTCACCCTAGACACCTTCAAACGCATTTTGGTGACAAAATGCTTTTAGGTACAAAATCGAATGTAGATGCAAAGTCTTCCTTTGTGCACCATTCACAGGTATGTGGAACACAAATCACATATGTAAGGAAAACCACATTTAGGTGCAAAATCACTAGGCCTGGGCGTGAAATTCTGCTCTGTTCAATGAGTTTGTGGAGTTTTTTCCCATTCTGCACTCTGCATAGTTCGCAGAGTTTTTCCTCACTCCTCACGTTCAGTTGGCGAGCGCGAGCGAGGAAAATCTTTCTCCAGACCACCTCCCAGCATTATTTCTCAATGCAGGCGGTTGCAGATGGCCACTAGCACTCGCGTTGAGAAACCTTCCGTTCGCATTGAGGAAGCTGCCACTCGAGTAGACTATCTACTCAAGAGGCAGAAAGAAGCAGCGCCCTCTTGCACTGCGCATGGTGCCCTTCATGCTGATTTTCCAGCGCAGGACAAACACTCGGTGCTAAAAATCAGCGCGCGCGGCATGACCTAACGCACTCCGCCACTTGTGGAATTTCGTATAGTGCGGCAGAGTTTTTTGGTCACTTTGCGGAGTTCCGCATAGCAGAACTCTGCCCAGGCCTAAAATCACCCTAGGTGCAAAACTAGCATGAGTGTGGTAAAAATTTAGGAACACAAATCAGATTTATGTGCAAAGTCAGATGTGTGCAAAATTATCTTTAAGTGTAAAACAACCCTTGGTGCAAAGTAAGCTAGATTATGGTATCATGTTTAGGAGGAAAATGTAACAGTCGAGCCAGGAGCAGTGTCAAGAGCTTGCTGCAAACTGCATGTGTTCAAGGAAGGAAAAAGTCATTCTCACTCTACCAGCCAGAGTGTTACTGAGTGCTGCACTCAGTGCATGATTGAGCATCTGCATCATCAGTATCAGTCTTGTGTTCTGTGCTTGCCGTAACTCTTGAGAGGTGTTCTGCAAGCTGCATGGAGTGCCACTCTTAATAGGAGGTGGTGGAACTCTAGAATCCAGCAGGAAACGAAGAATGTCAAACTTGGCTTTATTTTTTTTTTTTAACAAATAATGTCATGAATTTCTGAAAAGCGGCATGGACAAGCCTTATAACAAGACCTTGCCAAGATTGTGGTCTGCCATAGAATGGTATTCGAGGTTCTGAATCACGAGAAAAAGATGCTTCAGTGCATTACTTATTTTTGTTATGTTCTTTGCCCTATTGATATTATTTTATTCCCAAATGTATGCTTCTAGCAGTTTGAACTTGTGATCTCTATGGCTGGAATTCCTGCTTGACTCTTTTCTCTTTCAGATGGCTTGGGTAGCTTGGTGCCTTGCTGGTTTCTTCATTATTAATCGTCATTTTCAATCAAGAGCTACAAGATTGCTAAGAAGATTTGTTTCCCTTTGTGTGTTTTCCTCCTAACTTTGATCCTCTTAGAGAGAGAACTGACACACGCTTCTTGTGCAGAGTGGCAGCGTAGATATTAGGAGGAGCTGCCCTTACATCAGACAAACAAGAAGAAGACTCAAAAGACCTTCTCAGTTTCCAGTCCTTGACAAAAAAAATCACATTTGGGCGGAAAAACATATTTCGACAAAAAATTACATTCAGGTGCAAAATTAAATTGAGATGCAAAATCACCCTCAGTGCAGCATTCATACGAGTATAAGAAAAAACATGTAGGTGCAAAATCACTCAATAAAGAAAGCAAATGTATCACATTAGGTATAAAACATGTGCAAGCATATGACACCAATTTTGGTTGACAGCATATTAAGGTGGGGGACCCATGAGAACGTAAATCACATTTATGTGTACAATATCTGTTTAGGAGCAAAAACACATATCGATGCAAAATCTCAGTTGGTGCGAAATAAGGAGGGTTGTGGTCTAAGATTTAGGAGTAAACCAGCATTTATGTACATAATCATATTAACATTAAAAATCTTCTTTTTTGCAACATCAACAGGACAGTGGAAACATGTTTTGGCACACAGATCACTGCGTTAAATCACCGATGGTGCAAATGAAGCAGTATTGTGATATCACATTTAGGAACCCAAGCACATTTATCTGCAAAATCTATATGCAAAATCACCATTGGTGTAGCAGGAGTGTGGAAAACCTTTAGGTGCACACATATGCCTCCTTTGCAGTGCATGGATGCTTTAGTTAACCATCCACACACTGAAATTTGAGGCAATTTTAGGCAAGTGCTTAACACACCTAATGGCCAAAAAGCTAACAGTGAGATTGAAATATGCGTCTGGCCTGATCTAAAATGGGAAAAGCACTTTCTTGAAGCAATGGTGAAAGAACGCTAGCCTAGAGGAACCAATGGCCAAAGGCGCTGACCCAAAATGTTTCTCTGTGTATGTGTTTAGTGTTGATGACATGAGCTCTGGCAGAGGGGAAAAGATGTCTGCAGTCACACCTCAAATGGGGAACTTTGTCGATGTTCATAACAAAGGGCAGTTTTGCCTATTCTATGCATGTGCTTGACATTACAGGTATATAGGATCCAGATTGAGTAGGAAATATCTAAAATTATTTCGGTAAAGGTGGAACCATCAGTAAAACAATATTATTTGGTACAACGGAAAATACACAATTCATTAATAAGAGAACAGACCCAATATTTCCAGGTTAGAAAGAGTTGATGAGAGAACTTAAAAAACTAGGGGCCTCATTCATGAGGAATTGGCATAGGGCAGTGCCGCAAGTCTTCTTGCAGCGCTGCCCTACGCCAATGTGAAAGGGCAGCAATGCACTGTATTTATGACATATGATGCATTCCTGTCATTTCCCCCTGCCCTGGTGCACAATTTGCTGCCTAGCGCCAATGTAGGCACCTTTGCACCATGGTGCAAGGGTGCCTCCGTTACAGGCAGGATTGTTTTTTGTGCAGGACGGGGCACCTTCCTTCACAAAAACAACCCTCGGAATGCAGCACACATAGAAAGAGGAAATACAAATATTTCTCCTTGTTACTCCTGCTCTGGGGAGGCATATGGTTTTGGCACTGCCCCAGGGTTGCGTTATTAAGTAAATCTGGGGCAGCGTCAAAATCCATGGATGCTGCGTGGAAAAACCCACTGCAACCCCCATGGAACGTCTCCTTGTCACAGAGTAAGGCAAGGCAGCGACTTGCTCTGCTTTGTCTTACTCCATATCTATGAGGCCATGCAAAGCTGCGCAGAGTGGCTTTGCGTCACCTCAAAGATATGATGGGGAGGCTTACATTGCTGGAGCTTCAAAAAAAGCGATGCTCTGGCGGCTCAAGCCTCTCATAAGTAAGCCCCTAGGTCCTAAAGCACAATGTAGATGTTTCAAGGGGGAATATTGTGGAATATTTAGCTTAGAACCCTTGAAGAAATATCTGGACATGTAGACAATGTTTTTTTTTGTTTTCCAGTGATTGTTGAATTATTCCAATCATCATATATATTTTTTTTATCTAGTACTATACCTTAATAAAAAAGTACAAACAACTAACTAATTAAAACATCAAAATAGTAACCAGCCAAAGAACTGAGAAATTAACATACTTGAGTTGAGCTGAGCAAGAGCATGGCGATTCTGCCCTCCTTGCTTGTTGAATTTCAAGAAAACCACGAGGGAGTATCTGGTGTTATGGCTACAAAAAACGACCAATCAGCATCCACACTTAATCATTGCCAGTACTTTTAATGAAATGTTGGTCTCAACAGAGGCCCTATGCAAGAGTTCCATCATCCCGTGAGGGAACTGGATCCCACCAATTCCCAAAGATGCAGTGGTGACCTCAGTGTTGAAAAATAAATTATCTTGGCATGACCAAGACATACATTTTATCTCCGACCTGCCGATTCTAGATAAGACCATGGTACATGTGGTATAAGCCTAATTACTGAAGCACAGTGTAAAATCAGTACTCAGGAGCATCAACCTCTCTGACTAAATTAGCAGTTGTGGATATCAAGGAGCAGCTGCTATGGTCTAGAGATCGCAGACGTCTTCCAATCCTTTTTTGGCAGGACCTGTCAGCTGCCTTTGATATGTCTACCAATCAGCTCCTGCTGAAAAGCTTTAAACTCAATAAGGTATAAAGTGTCACTTGATTACACCAACATATTTTTTTCTACGTTGGCAGACTCCAACACATTCAAAACCAAGCTGGTAGAGCAACCTGCCTAACAGGCGGTAGCATATTTCTGCTGAATTAGCTCAATTGTGCTGGCATCCAATCAATAGAAGAACTGAATCTAGGACGCTCTGGGGGATATGTACAAGGAAGTGGAGGAGAGAGGTGTTAGCCTCCCTGGCTTAACGCCTCTCTCCTCCACTACTGAAACAAAAGGCTGCACCATATTTACAAGAATGTGGTGCAGCCTTGCATTTCCCCCTGAGATGATGCTAAGTTTAGCAACTTAGCGCCAATGCAGGCACCCTTGCACCAGAGTGCAAGGGTGTCTGTGTGCAGGGGAGGATTGTTTATGTGTAGGAAGGTGTCCCTTCCTGCACATAAACAATCCTAGAAATGCCATTCTTTCACTTTCATGCATGCTGCTTCATGCAGCACACATGAAAGTGACAAAATGGCAATTTTTAAAAAAGTTTGTTTATGTACAGGAAGGTAGGCCTTCCTGTACATAAACAAACAATGGCATTTTGCTTTTTCCATGTGTGCTGTACAAGGCAGCACACATGGAAAAAGCAAAACAAGGAGAAATAATGCATTTCTCCTCATTTCGCCATCTTAAGACCAGTTTTTACCTGGTCTTAATTTTGGTGCTGCCTCCTATGTACGCCCCCTTGTACAAAGGGGGCAGCGTCAAAATGAATGGGGGTTGCGGTGGAACGCCCACTGCAACACCCACTGCCCACCCCTTTCACGCTAACCATAGCGTGAAAGGGGGCCTTATGTACAAGGCAGCGTTAAGCCATGTTAAGTGGCTTAATGCTGCCTTGTACATAAGGCGCAGCCCCTATCGCCACCACAACTTCACTATAGGTGACGTTGTGGTGGCGATAGGGGCTTGTACATATGCTCCCCTGTCTGGTATACAGTGCGTTCTTCTTTCACAGTATAGTTCCATACATATTCTCAACTTTAGCAGTTCAGACTGAAAAGTTATCCCCAGATTCAAACAAGCATTTGCAAAGCCAATAGGGCTGGCATATAACTAGATCATCCTTTTTAAAGTGCTTATTTTTGTTTGATGTGAGACGATGGATTCTGACCATCTAATCCACCAGGATTTTTTGATCTCATGGTTTTCGACCTTTTACTCTTGGGGTGTATCATAACCTGTGACTCACCCATGGTAAACTTACAGTAAATGGACTGCACTTTTTTAACGCCAGTGTCCGCCTTTTAAGATAAGGCCGCTACGATCCAACAAGGGTAAAGGGCACTTGGCTGACTACACATAAACAGTGTGCACACGTGTAAGGGCTGCGCTTGGGAGACTCCTGTTGTGTGTAACCTGGTAACTGCGCACAGGAAGCCTGGAGCAGAGGAGACTCTGCAGGATTGGATATTGACCTCATAATGTTAGTGTAAATTCATAGGGAAAGTCAGTGTGGTTTACTGTCTTGTCTGCAGTGACACTCCATTATACACCTACGGGAAGGGCTGTCTTAGAGTGCAGCTTCACTTCCCTTTGGCCTACAGAGATCAGTGGCATATCAAAATGGGGCGTAACCTGTGTGTGAAAATCAATTCTGCAAGTTCCAAAAAGATCTGTGTAGCTTATGGGTCATCCAGGATTGTCATATTTCTCTGGCTCAGTTCAGGATGATGATGATGATATGAGATTTGTAAAGCCCACAGCTACTCAAATGAGTGTCTTGGCGCTGATTTAATGGCAATCTGCATCCGTGAACAATCCCAGTTATTCCTGTTGAAACATCCAAGCTTTTAGATTTTCTAGAAGATTGCTGTCTCAGCTGTTAAGCATAACTCCAGAGGGAGATTGTTCCAGGCAACTGGCCCAAGATGGGAGAAAGACCTGCCTCTAATTCTCGCTCGATGAATCTTAGGAATCTTCACCAGCTGACTGGTTGACGATCGGAGGCTTCTGGAAGGAATGTGCTCTTTAATCCTTTCTCTGAGATAGCTAGCTCCAGTGGCCTGCAGTGGTTTGTGAGCCAGGATAAGTGTTGTAAAGAGAATCCTTTTTTCAATTGGAAGCCAATGAAGAGTCCTCAAATAAGGGGAAATATGAGATCTTGGAGGGAGGTTCAAGAGAGTTTGAGCTGCCTCATTCTGGAAAACCTGCAGATTGTTAAGACGATAATCTGGAAGAACTAAGTATAAGGCATTTCCATAGGCCAATCTGGACATTATCATAGCCTGAATGACTGTTTTTTTTGCTGAAAAGGAGAGTAAAGGAAGAAACTTTTTCAGAATACTGAGCATCCCAAAACAGGATCCTACTACTGATTGAATTTGTGGCTGAAAGGCAAGTCCCTATCAAATTTGATGCCTAAATTCTTGACTGTATCCTGTTGAGGGCCAGGGGCATCATTAGGCCAACAGTTCTGCCATAGAACTGGCGAGATAGAGCCAAAGAACAGTATCTCTGTCTTTTGAGCATGCATTTCAGTTGATTGACAGTCATCCAATGAAACACAGATGACAGACATTCTTTAACAGCGTCACCATCAATCACTACATTCTTACCACAGGTAAACAACAGCTGGCTGTTGATGGAGCAGGGTTTTCGCAAAATTAAACCTGCTCGAATTGAACCCTCAGTAACATTTACTAACTGTTTGCGGTGAAAAACTAATGTGGAAAAGAGCCTAACATGAGGGAAAATGCTACTGCGCAAGCGCGTACTAAAGCACTGGAGTAGGCCGCAAATGCTTTTTTGACAAACGAAAAATAAAAGACTAATGCTGCTTTTGTGCACATTAATAACGTTTGCTAGAAAAATAATATTAACATGGGTTGAGCATGGATAGATGCAACATGGGTTGGATGCGTAATGAAAAGCATTATAAGTGATTAATAATGCCTGTGTTTGTTTTTCATAGAAGCATGGTTTTATGTTCTGCGGGAAAACACGGGGTTAATGAACATAAAATAAATTCTGCAAAATAGAACTGAGCAAGATGATGACAGTAGAAGACAAGCCAGTCCTGTGTGCCTGCCAAGAGACAGCTGATAGAAACAACATTTTCCTTGAGTGAAAGAACATTTCCTCTTCGTGCGGCACAAACGGATAAATGTGACACATAATTTGCTACATGACTGGGATGGAGGAAACGAATGCTATGACAGAGGCTCGAATTTGTATTTCCTGGGGTGGAAGTAGATATGCAGAATAAATAAACAATAAGACATTGAGAGAGATGGACATGACGAGAGTGGTGTGACAGTACACCGCCTTCCTTAACCAACCATGTGTAGAGAAATCCTCTGTTCTGACACAAATGTGGGTTGGACATTTTGGTTTTAGGGTATAATTGAGGTTCCTGGTGGGAGGGGTTAGGTTAGTTGGTGGCTTGCTTTCCTACCTGTGTGAGGAGAGGCCTTCTTTGCTGTCTCCTATTCTTCAGCTGGCTGTTCCTGTCTGCTGATTCCTGACTTAATCTTTGCCTCTTCAACTCTTTTTGAGGGGCCTTACTGCTCTCATGGCCAGGGAGTAGATTTCCGATTCAATTGGGTAAGTATAGACAGAAAACTGAATTTGCATAATCATTTGCAAATGTATTTTGTCTCTGAACCTTTTGTCTCTTCGCCTTTCCACTCCTTTATGCGCTGCCATGTTGAGATGTGTTTTTATTCACTATTTCTCTGATATTGTTGCTCTGTGATGGTCGATGATTTGTACTGTATTTTGGTATTGATGAGCATTTATTTCACATTATTTAGATAAATATTATAAATATACAAATGTTTCTGTCTTATTTAGAGGTGTTTTCCTAGTTTATGAATATTCTAGAAACAAGTATCAGTTTGCCAAACCCTGTCAACTATATAAAGATCGCATCACCATAATTGGTATAATAGAGATGAAGGTACAAATTGGATTTTGGTAATTTTGGTAATTTGTTTGGTAATTCACTAACCCAGTGTGAAGGGGCTTGTGGGTAATAAAATTGGGCCTAGTCTGTGGAAAATTATTAGTCCCAGATCGCTGGATCAGTTTTGGTAGCAGAGGATGGTTTATATTGATTATTTTGGCAAATTATTGGTTGAATTATTGATTTTGGTTACTAATATGAAAAGTTAGCGTCTTTGTTTTATGTAGTCTGGAAGTACGGGTACGGAGTTGCCTAAGATCCCGGGATGTTGATTTAGCCTCAGGGGCAGAGGAAGCGTGTGGAAAAGTATCACACTGCAGAAGTACTTTGTCTGTTGTAATATCGAACAGTGAAAGGCTGTTGATATTATTCTAAGGGACCTATTCTAAAGTATGCAAGTAAGCTGGATGTTATAGTGAAGTCCTCTTCTGAAACTTTAGAAAGTACACCTAAAGGAGTACCAAGACCTAACTTTGCTTCACTGCTATTGTGGAAAGTCCTCTTCCAAAACTTTAGGAAACCCACCGAAAGGAGTACCAAGACCTCCTTTCACTTTATTGTGAGTAGAGTGATGCTGGTCGTTATTCTGCTGGTTGTAAAAGGTTTTTTTGAACGACTGAACTATCTTTCATTTAGTGGAGCAGACAAAGGAGCAGCTTTTTTTGTCGTTTCTAATAAGAATTTATTTAGAAAGATTTTGTAGTACATTGTCGTATTATTTTGTAAAGGGATGGTCAGTCGCAGGAGTTATACTGACGTCACAAAAAGCCGTGCTGGCATTGGTCAGATAGCGGGCGTGTATTGTGCTGTGATTGGTTGGTTGGTGTGAGTCGCGCTGGTATTGGACGAGTGTGAGCCAATAGAGTGAGCGGAATTACGGAAGGATTTTCCTTGTTTTCTAAAATATTTAGTGTAAAAGAGAGTTGAAAATGAAGTTGATAAAGATGATACAAGATTTGTTTAAAAAAGACAAGCCAATAGTTACGAGAGAGGGACTTCCTGTACCTCCTGCAAGATCGCCTGCTTCTTTTATGATGATAGAGCGTGGATATCATACGTGTACATGGTTAGAGAATTGGGTGAGTTATACGGAGTATGATGGAGTTTTAGCTTTCCCAGAGCATGGTACTTTCAATGTAAAAGTTTTAGAGAATTTGAGAAGACGAATGAATTCGTTAAAACCAAATCCTAGACCTATGTAGTATGAGGCGCTTGAGGAATGGGAACATGAGGCGTACAGAAGGGAGAGAGATAGGAATGAGATGAACTATAGGAATACAATGAGATGGTATTCAGAGGCTAAATGGGATGCTCAGATGAAATTTGTGGAGGAGAGATGTAATCATAGATGGATTATATCCAGTAATGGTTGCTGAGGGACAAGCTAGTGGAAAGTGCAAGGAGAAAAAGAATAATGTAGAGACTTCAGAACTAGATATAGATCCGAATGAAATTGATGATGAGTTATTAGATGAGATGTTATTGAAGAGACCTCCACCATATCAGGAGAGTCCGGATGGGATTACTCCAAGTGCACCATTAATTGAGATAGAAACTCCACAAGATCCACAGGTACCACAAGCTTCACATGTTCCATTAGTTTTACCGTCTTCATCAGCTACACGAGTCTCACAGAAGAGAGAGATTGAAATGCTCAATAGAGCAAAAGAAGAATTGACTCAGAAGATTAGTCAGATGAGTTTAAATGCAGAAGCGTTATCAGTTCCGGTAACAATTGGTCCTATAGTTCCATTGTATAGTGAGGGTCAAAACATTTCAAGAGTGCATGCATTGACAGTTCCAATGAATAGTGCTAGGGATCTTAGTGGACCAGAGTCAAATTAGATGAGTATGTCACTGATTGATATTCCAGTAAATGGAAATGTGACTGAAACACCAAAAAGGACTGTACAAATTGATCCTAGAAAATTAATGCCAAATGTGAGGGAAACAACTTCAGTATCAGGGAGTTCAGTGGGTCCTTCGCCAGAAGAGTTGGATGATTGGATTAGGGGAATGGCATTTAATAAGTCTAAACAGAGTATAGATATAAGTAGGTTAAGAGTAGATCTAGAAGAAATGATTATTGGTACAATAAGTCCGGAGAGATTGAGTAAATATTAGGATGATGAGTTGTTATTCTTGCGTAAGAATATTACATTGAAAGCAAGAAATTTGCATGAGAAGTTAGCAGAAGCAGCACAGGAATATGGAGTAGATATTGAGAAATCAAAAGCTTTACAAAAGACATATAGGTTGGATTTTAGTGACAAGGATCTGGAGAGTTTGAATGCATCTGGTAAACGATTGCAAATAAAAGAGTTGATTAATACTTTGAAAAAATGGGGTGATTTGGAACGATGGAAAGGTAGATGGGTGAGAAAGAAAGAAGAAGCGCTTGCAAATAAGGGTGTAATTGCATCTTCTTTGCTTCCATTAAAAGAGGCAGAACCTGCTGAAATGATATATCCAATGAGTAAAGTTCCGGGTGGTGGATATGTTCATATTCCTTGGTAAATACAGGATATATTGTCTTTTACAAAAGACTTCCCAAGGTTGAGGGAAAAGCCTGTCGAGTGGTATAAACAGGTAGGGAGGTTTGTAAAGGTCACAAAGGTCTTGTTGAAAGATTTGGATGGTTTGTTTGACATTGTAGTTCCAGCTGATTTATGGACTGAGTGTAAAATTGCAATTGATTGGCCGAAAGAGGAATATCCAAGAGATGTTAAAACTGGAGCGCCTTGAGAAGAGGTAATGAAGAAATATAATCAAGTGATTACTTATTTGAAGAGTAAGATTTCCCCAAAAGAAACAGATTGGGTTAAGATTGACAGGACGACACAGGAGTCAAAAGAAACAGTACATGCCTACTATGAAAGACTTTTACAGGTGTTTAAACAATATAGTGGTTTTGAAAGCATAACTGACAAAGATATGGGACATTTTGTGTATAAGTTTGTGTTTGCATTGAAACCTGAAAGTAGTAATATGATTCAGCAGCATTTGATTTGTTGGCAGAACAAGACAGTGGATGAAATACTGCGATATGCAAAGTATTGTAGTTATGATATTGAATCTAGGCATAAGAAATTGAAAGAGAAAATGATGTGGGCGCAAGTGAAAGCGGGACAGCAAAAAAATGGGAATTTTGCTGATTATTCTCAAACAGGTTTTCAGATGAAAGGACAGAATCAGAATTTCCAAAATGGTCAGGTACCTGGTTTGAGTGTTGTACCGAGTGGTGGTGTTCAAGTGCAATTACCGGGAAAGGGTAGAAATAATAAAGAGGCGATGAAGAGGAAATTCCCTTGTCATGCGTGCGGCAGGTTAGGACATTGGAAGAACGAGTGTAAGTTCTTGTTAGAAAATAATGGAATGGTTAAAAATTCTAATCCACAGATGCAAAATGAGGTGGTTGTGAATCAACAAGAGCTGCAACAGCAACAGGTAGTTACACCACAGGTACAACAGGTACAAGTGCCTCAAGCTCCTATGCCAAATAATGTGAATGCTCAGGTACAGAGATGCAGTGCGAATGCTGGATTTCACACGAGTGAACAAATTGGTAAGATACAAAATGGACAGATGGTTTTGCAATATTGGTTGCAATGTCCTGAGAGTGATTCAGATTCATCTCAATGACGGTGCCTGAGGGGGAGGAAGAGTGCGTGCTTGGCGCATCTCTAGAGGTAGATCAATCAGGTCCTTTTGTGGATGGGAAAGTGGAAGGTAATGAGATTACATTCCTTATGGACACTGGTGCTACCCGTTTTACTGTGAGAGCAGCAGAAATTCCAAACCTACCCCTCTCGGGAGAAACTATCCAAGTCGTAGGAGTTTCAAATAAGTATATTAGAATTCCAGAGACCAAACCAATGGAGGTTCATATTAGAGAATTTAGAGATTTGCATCGGTTTGTGGTGTGCGATACGAGTCTGGTGAACCTTTTGGGTAGGGACTTGTTGTGCAAGATGAATTGTACCATCTATTGTACACCAGATGGTATTGCTTTTCAAACACCAGATGAGGAGGTTGCTTTCAAAGTGAAGTTAGCAAGGCAAGGGACAGAAGTGAATGATTTGTATCCTTTATTTACAGCGAAGGATTTGCCTGTTGAATTGAGAGATACTGTGATGACTGATGTGTAGGATTTTTCAGGGAAAGACAACGGATTGATGAAGGGTGCTTATCCAATTCAAATTTTGGTTAAACAAGGTGGAGAATTTACGAGAACACCACAGTATAAAATGAGTCCTGAGACTTTTGCGGGAGTTACTCCTGTAATTGAGCAAATGATTCAACAAGGTATTCTGAGAGAAATACTAGGGAGTCCTTGTAATTCACCTATTATGGGAATTAAAAAAACGAGCGGCAAGTATAGAATTGTGCAAGATTTGAGAAAAATTAATAAGATTGTAGTACCTTGTTGTCCGATAGTGCCTAACCCAGCAGTAATTCTTTACCAAATTCCCTGTGACGCGGAATGGTTCACAGTGATTGATTTGTGCCAAGCCTTTTTCTCGATACCCTTGCATCAGGATAGCCAATATATTTTCACTTTCTGGTTCGGAGACCGTGTCTTGGCATGGTGCCGAGTTCCTCAAGGGTATACAGAGAGTCCTTCAATTTTCAATCAGATTCTGAAAAAGTGTCTGGAGTCATTGGTTATGCCAGAAGACTCAGTATTGGTGCAATACATTGAAGCCCTATGGGTGGCATCAAAGACACGAGAAGCAATTTGAGGATAACCATATTTACGGATAGTCAATATGGTTTCGGAGTGATGCACGATTTTGGTCAATTGTGGATGCAACATGGATTTCTGACTTCTTCAGGATCCCCGATCAGAAACAGCAAATATATAAACAATTTGCTAAATGCACTACAATTGCCTAAAGAAATTGCAGTGGTCAAATGCCAAGCACATAAATCAGGAAATGATTATGTGACTAGTGGCAACAGATACGTAGACCAAGTGGCTTGTTTCTGTGCACAAAATTCGGTTTCGATTAATATAGGGGCAGAAAAAAAGAATACAAATGTCACTTGATGTTCAGTAGAAACATGGGACGAGGTTAGACAATTGCAAGAAGAAACTAGTGAGGAAGAGAAAGAAATTTGGATTAAATCAGGTTGTACAAGGAGACCTGAAGATGAAATATGGGTGTACATGGATGATAGACCAGTAATGCCAGACTGTTTACTTTCACAATTTGCAAGGATGTACCATGGAGTGACTCATGTGGGAAGAGATGCTATGATTAGGCTCTTCAAACAGTCATGGTACAATCCAAAGTTCAGGGTTATTGCAGAGAGTCTTTGCCAGAGATGTGTAGTGTGCCAGCAGCAGGTAGAGAGACTGTTGTTAGTTGGGGGAGGAGTGGAAAAGCAGCAGGTCCTTATACTAGATTACAGGCTGATTTTATTGAGCTTCCTCCTTGTAATGGACTGAAATATGTCTTGGTTGTTGTTTGCCTGTTTTCTCATTGGATAGAAGCATATCCAACAAGATGAAATGATAGTTTAACAGTTGCTAAATTGCTTTTGAGAGAGATTATTCCTAGATTTGGATTTCCATTCTCTTTAGAAATGGATAGAGGTACTCATTTTAATAATAAAATAATTCGGATGATTTGCGCAGCATTACAAATTGAGTAAAAGCTGCATTGTGCCTATCGATCAGAAGCCTCAGGTGTGGTTGAGCAAATGAATGGCACTATTAAATCAAGACTGTCAAAAGTGTGTGCATCCACAGCACTGAAATGATCAGATGCTTTACCCTTGGTATTAATGAGTCTGAGAGGCATTCCTGATGAAAAGACTGGATTATCCCCTCATGAAGTTATAATGGGGAGAGCAATGAGACAGCCGATTGTACCAGCAAATCAACTGATAAATATAACTGATGATTTGGTGCTTGATTATTGCAAAGGATTGGCTGATGTGGTGCGTTTTGTGTCTCATCAGGTTGGAGAAAGTGAAACCACAACACAGCAAGAGCAAGCACATGATTTAAGTCCAGGAGAGTGGATCCTGGTGAAGAAGCATGTGAGAAAGTCGTTTCTGGAACCTAGATGGCATGGCCCATACCAGGTAATACTGGTGACAACGACAGCAGTGAAGTGTGGAGCCTTGCCGAATTGGATACACGCAAGTCACACAAGGAGGTTCCCAAGTCCACTTGAAAGACAAGAAGAAGAAGAGCAGAGAGTCAAGAAGAGCCAGAAGCTGTAGAATGTGAGACCATGGAGTCTGAAGCTACAGATTCTGAGAGTGTTGAATACGTGGATGATCAAGAACAAAGTCGAATAAAGTGGGCACCAGCTACTGGGTCTCGTGAGACTGCTGTTGAAAGTAATGATGGAGGAGTGTTAAATGAAAATCAAGAGCAAGTGCAACAGAGAAAAGAACTGAATAAAAGAACTTGCGAACGTGACACTGAAGCAGAGGGAACTGTGCAAGTTAAGAGAGCAAGAAAAGGTGATGTGTGGCCAAAAGGAGTGAAAAGACTGAAATACACTCTGAAAAAGAAAATACCAGACACAATAGTTGAAGTACCAAACAAAACAGACCAAAGTGAGTCAGAAGAAGAATTACTTTGGAAAACAAAGACAGTAAGAGTTCCGAACAAGAAATACACAGCTCCAGAATGGACATATGTGGTATTGGAAGAAATTGAGCACACAGATCAGAGCAAAGAAGATACTGGTACAAAACAGAGTGAAGCAAATGGTTTTGAACCACCCTAAAAGAACTGTGTAAACTAAAGGGTGCAGAAAATTAAAGAATTTGTTCAAAGCAGAAAAGAGAACTAAAAAAGAAAAAGAATCAAAGGCTGTGAAGAAGATATTAAAAAAAAAAAAGAGGGGTTAAAGAAAGAAGAAGAAGGTTTGAAGTGTTTGGATACACTACTTAGATAGTTTTCTAGTTTTTCTAGTTTTTCTAGTTTTTCTTTTTTCTTTTTGAATTGATATATATTTTTTCCCTTAAACCTTAAAATGGCAAAAATAACAGAGACTGGATATCAAAATCGTAGGTTTAAACTTAGATGTATTAATGCTTGCTTATTTAGTATTTTATTACTAATGTTGGTGTGGTTAACACTAATTGTTATTGTGCCTGTCTTAATGGTAACTAACCATAAAAATAATACTAATGGTGTGATGAGTGAGAAAGTAGATTCTAAAAGTCTTAAAGAAATCTCACATACTAATATAGAAAAGATAGAAGGTGACAGCATTTACCATCAAGATAAATCAATTAATGACTTTTCGTTAAATGTTTTTACGAAGTTGTTGTATGAGTATGTTGATACGATGGATGCGAGAGATTGTTATGTGTGCATGCAATTACCATCGTCTGTCTCAGAGGGGGTGACTTACCATCTCCTACCTTTAACATAGGGAGTGTCTTGTAGTGTTCTAACGAGTCTATTTTATGAGAGAGATAGCGTACAATATTATTATTCTAACATGGATTAAGTGTTCTCAGAAATTCCTATTAGAAGGAACATGAATAGAGTAAATAGTGCTGAAAATGCAGAATATATGGGGGAATTTTTTCATCCAACAAAAACAATAGATATAGTATAGGCACATAGACATAACTTAACATGTAGACTGCAGTTTGAAGAAATTAACATGGTAGAGGATAGAAGACAGGATTTCAAGAGAAAAGCTGCTGAGCAAAAGTATCATGTACCTCCATGGGCTTTCAGAGAAGGAGATTACAAAAAGGGTGAGACATACGCTGCCATGACCCTGGACTGGCATCAGAGGGAAGCTTTGCTTGCTTAGATTAAAAACTAATTACAATAATGATTTCATTGGTTCTAGTGAGTGCGATCATACTTTCCTAATTACGGGAGGATGGGGAATAAAAGGAGGAACTGATCATGTCTTTCCAGGAATCTATTATGTGTGTGGTAAGAACGCCTACTATAGGTTGCCTGCACATTGGTATGGATGTTGCTATATTGGCATTGTATTTCCAAAGGTGTACCACTTGGATAAAAGTGATAGAATCAAGGAAATAAAGAATGGATTAATACGTAATAAGAGAGGAGTGAGTTTTTCAGAAATAGTGGGAGATATTTTTGGAGCATTGATACCTTCAGTTGGAGTCATATTAAACTCACATAAAATTAGAAAATTGTCCGCAGTGGTTGATCGTTTATCAACAGACACTGCTGGTGGTTTCTTGATGATTGATACTGAGATGGTTGCGATTAGATCAATGGTTTTACAAAATCGACTTGCACTTGATGTATTATTGGCCAAAGAGGGTGGAGTCTGTAATATGTTCAAGATTCAACAATGTTGTACTTATTTACCTGACCGGAGTAAGAGTTTGGAGGGGTATATTAAGAACATTACGACTGTTCGAGAAGATTTGGCTGAACTAAAGGTTGACCGTGCTTGGGAGAAACTTAGTAAGAGTTTTTCCTCATTGGGTAATTGGTTTGCTACTTTTGGAAATAGTGTATTAGGGAGAATACTAACGCCTATTATTGCAGTAGCTACAGCAATACTAATGATTTTTCTGATTTCTAATGTTGTAAATGCAAAAAGGAGACATCTGATGTGAAACGAAGAGCAAGAAAGAGAAAGAGAGAAGAGATAGAATTAGAAGAGAAGAAAGGGAATTTTTATGAAATAATGAAGGATTTAGATTCAATAATGGTAAAACGAGAGAGAACAACTGCTTTCTAAAAGTGATAAGTTGTATTGGTTGGTATTTTGGTGATGGCTCAAAACGCCATCAAAGGGGGCATTGATGGAGCAGGGTTTTCGCGAAATAAAACCTGCTCGAATTGAACCCTCAGTAACATTTACTAAATGTGTGCGGTGAAAAACTAATGTGGAAAAGAGCCTAACATGAGGGAAAATACTACTGCGCAAGCGCGTATGAAAGCACTGGAGTAGACCGCAAATGCTTTTGCAGGAGCATCGCAGCTCCCCCCAAAGAGTCCCAAGGATGTTTTTTTTAAATGTACAGAGCCTAGGTTTACAGGGGCCATGAAGAGATTACTACCCCAAGATTTTCTACAAAGTTTCAAGCATTTTAACACAAATGGCCCTGCACTCAAAAATAACAAATAAACACTTTGTGAAGGAGATTATTGTCTATAGTCCAAAGCAAAGATATGTGTAGATGGATATCTTCCCAAATAAGAGAGCAAAGGGTCGTATTTTTGATTGTAGAAAACAATGCCTTTATTCTTTTAATCCATAGACAATTTCTTTAAAAAACAGCGCACAACGGACAAGACTGCCGACGCGTTTCATCCCTCATGGGACTTCTTCAGGGCTAAAAACAAATACAAAAAAGACTATTTACAATTTACACACAATAAAAACATACAATGTAAATGAACCACACCAAACATCACTGATATAATGTTTTAAGTAATTTCATATCCATTTTAAATAATCACGATAGCTTGTTGTATAAGCTCATGGGAAGACGATCCATTAATGAAACAAAAAAAAATATATATAAAACACTTTAACCAGGGAGGAACAGAACGAAACTAGATCCTAGACATATTTCTTTGCAAATATAAATTGAGAACACAGAATAAATACAAAGACAGTACACCCATAATTGTGAATAGACCAAAATTGAATTAATGTCACGTGTCACTAAACAAATTACCTGAATTTATCACAAAACCAGACAAAGTCCTAAGAAATTCTAGATATATTATCCAATTCTTGGACCCTACCTTAAAAAGTCGGTAATTTTCTGTAAGGTGTGATTCTTATTTGAATGTTCAGATCAATAAAGGGATAAATGAATCTGTAAATAAGTAAAGCACAAATATCCCCTTAATTATTAACTTAAGCACATAATTTCTTCTCAACTGTTAGCCTTACATGTATTATTAAGCAGAAAAGTGATTTTCCAACAGTCCATAAGGCAGTGCGATATTTCCAAACAAGTTTAGTTTAGCTTGTGAAAGAGCACTGCATTAGTAAGTGAGTTAAATTTGCTTCCTGTTTCTAAAAGACTGTAAGATATGATTTTGACATTATTAAGACCAAATAAGCCATCTTGGTGCATGTATAGAAGGATATCAAACCGGTACCTTTCATATTGAGAATAAGAAAAATAATGGTCCCCTGATCACGCGCATTGTACTGACTAACCCAATAATGTATATTAATCATATGTATCCAAAGTCATATGCCATTATCCGGTTCTAAAGGCAAAATGGCATATGACTTTGGATAAAAGATAATCTGTAAGTTTTGCTATATACACTTATGTCATAGATTTTAGTATTAAACATTTACTTTACTACTTTCATGTCGGTCTACATTACATTGATTAATATACATTACTGGGTTAGTCAGTACAATGCGCGTGATCAGGGGACCATTATTTTATACGATATAACGACTGGTGCTGGATTTCTGTGCTCTGACCTTCATTAAAGTTTCAAGCATTTCCTGGGCTGGAGCATGAGCTCTTCAGCTGCTGAGTTTAGGGTTACAGTTACTGTGGCCTGGCGGTGTTCAAGCCTAGGTTTACAGGGGGCCATGAAGAGATTACTACCCCAAGAATTTCTTCAAAGTTTCAAGCATTTCCTAGGCTGGAGCATGTGCTCTTCAGCTGCTGAGTTTAGGGTCACAGTTACTGTGGCCTAGAGGTGTTCAAAAGACTGTAGGAAGTTGATAATTGTAATGTTGTATGATCATAATGTCATATTATCATTATTGTTTTTTCATTGATAAAAGTATTTAAAAAGCACACAATCTCTTGAAAAATTCATTTTATTGTAAATGTTTTATTGAAATAAGGGTGTTGATAGTAACCAGTGACCAGAGTACAAATGCTTTATTATTATTGATAAATTAATTCACACAGTTATTTTTTAATATTTTATTTGCTCCCAAGATGATGATTTTTGACATGTGGGTTGTTGAACTCGACTGACCCTTTTAGTGGGTCAGAGCTGATTACGCAATGTCATCAAAAGGTATTTCCATAAGCCTTATGTATATTTGTAAATTACTGTGTAGTATCAAGTAGTGTGTGTGTAATAAATGTACTTTTCCTTTTTCAAAAGAAAAAGCACAGAGTGGACAAATCATTTATTGAGTGCCATTATTGTGTGCAAGTGAGTGGTGATCGCTAGCCCACACCACCTCCCTTGAGTAGGGCTTGGACTGCTCTTCTCCACTACCCTGCGAGTGCTACATTGGGGTGTTTTGTTCCCAGTGCAGGCCACACAACTAATGGCCCGTTTCCTGACAGTGGATTCATGTGGGTATTTTTCTGTGTTTTCACAACTTATGAAAATCTCTAGTTATCACTGCTTATACATTTCAACACTCCGGAATTTGGCTAAAAAAATGTATTTCGGGACATTCGACAAAATCAAATACCTGATCCAATAACATGTTTATTGTGGCAGAGCCATCTATAAAAGAAAGAAGCCATCTTTGTTACTGAATTGGAAAGTAATAGTATCTTAGCCTTTGAGACACCAATGGTAAACAACCATATCAACTAAAGATTCCACCCTCTGCAAATATTAAGAACGCTTAGAAACATGCTCACTTATTTTGTGTGCTATAAAAAAACACAATGACAGAATTCCAACGCGGTAGGCAAGTATTTGGGTTGGGCAGATACCACTGCCCTCAACGCTATATATTGTCCAGTGGGTGCATCGTAGATATAAAACTAGGAACCCTGATATATGATCATTGCTTTGACACTTTATCAAAATGACCTAGTAATATACTCTCTTCAAATCTGTGAACCAAATCCCCAGACATGGCATATAACTGGAGAGGATTTTCTTTGGAGCCGCCCCAGTTGTGGAGTAGTGGACAGTGTAGAAATTGTGGGCCCAGGAAATGTGGTTTTAATGCCTTTCCATGTGACCAAATTATGTATTTACAAGGTGCTTGACTGGGGATGCTCTTTACCACTGTTTCTTGATATACGAAGTGAGTGATGTACTAAGTTTGGGTATTCCTGTGTCAGGAAAGAACTACATGTTTACATTGTCCACAATGTTTGTTTTTAGCTTGCACAGTCCAGACTTTACCATCTGCTACAGATATGGATGAGCTTCACCCCCTGTGGTGCTTACACCTCTCATGCTCCCACTTGGTGTTTATGGCATGGTGTCCATGAGCTATTTCAGCCACTCAGGTAGCACAAATGGCAACCATTACTTATGAGATGCACACTAGACTCAAGATGGTCATCATCAAGAAAAGATGAAGTCAAGGGACTGTAAAAGTGTGCATTCAAAGGAGAACATGCTAGAGGCGAATGTGCAGGGTAAAGTTGGAGGCAGTGTACTGTGAGAGGCACTGTGCTTTGAAGCATGAGTGGCATAAATAGAACCTTCAAGTTGCTGCAACATCACAACCTCTTCCTCATCTAGCATTACCACAGACAAACATTAGAGACTGCAAGCAGAGCAATATATCTGAGATAGATAATTCTCTGCTACCTTCTAGTGGGGAAAATGGTTAGTTTATGTTTTGAACCAAGAACCCTGATTTTCTGTTCCATGGGTTTTTACCCTTGGTAATCATATCAAACTGAAAACTAGATACCCGACATATAACTGAAAATGCCTGGATGCTTTTATCTATGCGTTGACTTATCCATCCATCCATGTAAGTCATTCATCATCCAAGCACTCGGTAACTCATCCTTGCCTCATGTATCCATTCACCTTCCCATTGACTTATTCTTGCTGTCAGTGGTGTGAAACCTGCTTCGCTAGATGGGGTGACAGTGTTGTTGGTAGTGTGTCACTACTAGTTTGTGAGCAGTGGGAGAGTGCTTATAGTACCATGTGACTGCTACTGTGATAGGTATGTGAGTGCTATCAGCAGTATGGGATTTCTAGTAGGTGCGGCGTATTAGAATGCTTCTAGTAGTGTGTGACCGGTACTCCAGAATTGTATGTCTGTTAGCCTGTAAAGGGTGTAAGAGTGCTGTTGATACTTAGGGTGATTTGTTTCTTCACCTTAGGCATAAACAATGCAGCAGTAATCGTTCCTCAGAAGTGTCCTCTAGAACCACTCAGAGCTTTGATGATCTGCTTACCCTCATGAGGCTGCCTAATGATTTAGCGGGCAATTAATGACCCAGGCTGCAGATGACTTTACTAATCATATAAAACTGAAAACTAGATACCCGACATATAACTGAAAATGCCTGGATGCTTTTATCTATGCACTTACTTATCCATCCATCCATGAAAGTCATTCATCATCCAAGCACTCGGTAACTCATCCTTGCCTCATGTATCCATTCACCTTCCCATTGACTTATTCTTGCTGTCAGTGGTGTGAAACCTGCTTCACTAGATGGGGTGACAGTGTTGTTGGTAGTGTGTCACTACTAGTTTGTGAGCAGTGGAGAGTGCTTATAGTACCATGTGACTGCTACTGTGATGGGTATGTGAGTGCTATCAGCAGTATGGGATTTCTAGTAGGTGAGGCGTATTAGAATGCTTCTAGTAGTGTGTGACCGGTACTCCAGAAGTGTATGTCTGTTAGCCTGTAAAGGGTGTAAGAGTGCTGTTGATACTTAGGGTGATTTGTTTCTTCACCTTAGGCATAAACAATGCAGCAGTAATCGTTCCTCAGAAGTGTCCTCTAGAACCACTCAGAGCTTTGATGATCTGCTTACCCTCATGAGGCTGCCTAATGATTTAGCGGGCAATTAATGACCCAGGCTGCAGATGACTTTACTAATCATATAAAACTGAAAACTAGATACCCGACATATAACTGAAAATGCCTGGATGCTTTTATCTATGCACTTACTTATCCATCCATCCATGAAAGTCATTCATCATCCAAGCACTCGGTAACTCATCCTTGCCTCATGTATCCATTCACCTTCCCATTGACTTATTCTTGCTGTCAGTGGTGTGAAACCTGCTTCACTAGATGGGGTGACAGTGTTGTTGGTAGTGTGTCACTACTAGTTTGTGAGCAGTGGAGAGTGCTTATAGTACCATGTGACTGCTACTGTGATGGGTATGTGAGTGCTATCAGCAGTATGAGATTTCTAGTATGTGAGGCGTATTAGAATGTTTCTAGTAGTGTGTGACTGGTACTCTAGAAGTGTATGTCTGTTAGCCTGTAAAGGGTGTAAGAGTGCTGTTGATATTTAGGGTGATTTGTTTCTTCACCTTAGGCATAAACAATGCAGCAGTAATCAATCCTCAGAAGTGTCCTCTAGAACCACTCAGAGCTTTGATGATCTGCTTACCCTCATGAGGCTGCCCAATGATTTAGTGGGCAATTAATGACCCAGGCTGCCCATGACTTTACTTTCAAGAATACTTACCCAGTGGCTGCTGGCAAGCAGTCCCCTCACACAATCCCAGCACGGGTAACATACCCAACATAATATGCAAAAGCAGCTTTCACAGCCAGACACTAGTTACACCAGTGGACACAGCCTTTGACACCTCCCTGAGATCCAGTAGGGCTCTCAGACACCCTCTCCTCTGGGACTCTTGCTCTGGCCTCACATGAACAGCTCTGTAGGTGTTTATAGGAATTGCTCTCCCTGGCTGCTGTCCCAGTTCATCAGCCCTGAAACCACACCAACTCCCGTACATTCACACAGACATTGTGAACATGTGCAGCAAGGGGCCAACATGAAGGGCTCATCTTATGTGCAGTACAGTGAGTTTAATGTAAACAGCTGTTTTGCCTTCAGTCAGGACCAGTGTTCTGCATGAGAACTGAGAAGCATGTACTCAAGCTCTAGAAAAACCAATACAGCACGCCATGGATTCCACCCACTGTGGTCACGTCTCATAGCATGGAAGAGGTCCAGCTCTGGCGGTAGCCCGACAGGGGTGAAAACAGTTCATAATGCAGTCACCATTCAATTCTATATGTTGATCTGTCATTAGGCTTGAATGTGGCGACCATGTTAGGAGTAGGGAACTTAAAGCTTATCATGCTTCCTGTACTGGTCATTCTGCTGGTACACATGTCCTGATGTGTTACTGTTTTTTCAACAGTGACTGGCACAGAAGCTGTTGCAGCTGCGGTGCCACAGCAGGGGTGCTGGTGGAAATGGACAGTAATAAAACTTTCTCCTAATGGTGAACATCCATTGTAGTGTGTCTGGGAATATGGGGATTTGTTGGGAGGGTCCCTATTAGACCTGCCATCCTTGAGGAGGTCTTCCCTCAAACTGAACTTCGGTTTTGTTGGCATAGGACTGCCAACCTGTGCTAAAGTGCTTGTGCTCTCCCCCTAAAGCAGTCAGTTTTGAGTGGAAAAATGTGATGTATCCATGTTGCCTTTTGGGCCATTTCCTGTTGCGGGCACTAGGCCTACACATACAAGTTAGGTACCATTTTCATTAGAAGACTTAGGGGACTGCTGGGTGGAAGGAGGTTTGTGGCTCCCTGTATATTCCACAACTTTCCATCATAGATATATGAGGAAAATTTGTTTTTTAATCAAAGTTTGAGGTTTGCAAGGGATTCTGGGTAAAACAACCGGGGAGAGCCATGCAAGTCACCCCATCCTGGATTCCTCTAGGTGTCTAGATTTCATAAATATACAGGTCTGCTATGTTTCTCTAGGTGCCGGCTGAGCTAGAGCCCAAAATCCACAGCTACATACTTTGCAAGAAACTGGTCAGTTTTGAGTGGAAATGTGAGGTATCCATGTTGCCTTTTGGGACGTTTCCTATCACGGGCACTAGGCCTACCCATACAAGTGAGGTACCATTTTTATCAGAAGACAAGTGAGAGCATAGAATAGTGAGATATTTGTTATTACCAATTGGATTTCGGTGCATTGTGCCTTTTAAAGGTAAGCCAATGTGTAAGAAAGAAGACCTTTTGAAAACTATTCTCTAAATCATATGCTAATACGGGTAGCCACAAATTCAGAGATGTACAAATAACCACTGCTCCTAAATGCCTTATCTTGTGCCCATTTCAGAAATACTTAGGTTTCCTTGATACCCAATTTTTACTCTACATATTTCACCACATGAATTGGTCTATATTCAAATTAAAAACCATTGTACGGTGCAGCTCAGTTGTTGGCTCTGGGTGCATAGGGTTCTTGGAACTGGAACCTAGAGGATGTAATGGTATATTGCTTTTGTAAATCAGCCATTGTGACGGAAAGTTACAGATGAAGAACGTTATCACAAATGGCTGTTTTTCCTACTCATTTACAGTATTCCTTTATTTCAATTGTAGTTCCTTTGGGAAAACATTGAGGGATATCCACAAATGACCCCTTGCTGAATTCAAATTGTGTCTACTTTTCAGAAACCCATAGCTTTTCTGGATCACCCATGGGCTTCACACTGGTTTCCACCACAAACTGGAAGTAGGTTGAGAGCACAAAAAATTGGAAAAATGGACTACTGCTTTGAAAAATGCTAAAACTGTGGTAAAAAAGATTTTTTTATTCAGCTCTACATGTTGCTGAAAGCTGGGAAGATGGTGACTTTAGTACAGCAAACTGTTGTTGATGCCATTTTTAGGAAAAATAACAGACACTTTTATCCACAGCCCTTTTACCCTATTTTTCTCCCAAAAACTCAAAATGTAGCTATATTTTGCCTATTTTATACATTCCCTCAAGGGGAATCCCCAAACCCTGGCTACTTTTCGAATTCCCAGGATGTTGGAAATAGAAGGACACAAATTGGACTTGGATACATTATGTGGAACAAAGATTATGGAGTCCTAAGCATGAAATACCCCAAATAGCCTAAAAAGGGCTCAGCACTGTGGTGGGAAAAGGCCTAGAGGCTAAGGGGTTAAAAATGGGGAGAGATTTGTGTGGAGTGAGGAGTGAAAGCAGTAGTTTGTTGATGTCAAGGAAAGTCTTGCAAGTGCAGATAATTTGCAGTGTTTTTATCCTTCTAGGCATTGTTTTATGACTGATGCCAGCACAGTAAGTTTGGCTGTGGTTTTACTACAAAAGGGGGAAGAGGGAAGTGATTTAAAGCCATAACTCATATTTCTAGGTCCTTGCGCAGTGCAGAATCTAACTACTCCACCATTGAAAGAGAAGCCTTGGGTGTGTTCTGGGGCATTACAAAACTGAGAATTGTTTTATGGGTAAGGCTTTTTCTGTAACGATGGACCGTAAACCTTTGGTGGAAGTACTATGCAAGAAAGGTCTTGATGCCATTTCCGTGCATATAAGCAGATGGATTGTTGGGTTGCAAGAATATTGTTTTGCCATCTGTTATGTTTCTAGTGCCCACAACAAAGTGGCAGACTGTCTCTCTATATTTAGTTATGTTGCAGAGGAGGAGGAAGGAGAAGAAGAAGAACATGTGAAAGTTTGTAGTATTACCGAAGGAGCCATTTCACAAGAAGTATGGTTAGACGAGCTTGAGAATGATACTGAGTTACAGAAAGTCAGTAGGGCTATATGTGTTCAATGGAGTTCAGAGTTGCACAAGAATACAGAATTGGCTGGATACTGGAAGATAATGAACGAGTTGCCTAGCGAGAGTGGAATTAATTTGTGCGGTATGAGATTGGTGGTTCCAGTGATGCTTAGAGAAAGAATTACGAGGCATGGGCATGAAGGTCATCAGGGTATGAGCAAAACTAAAGCATGAGTAAGATTGCTTTATTGGTGGCCTGGCATGGATATCCAGATTGAGGATTTGAGAAGAGAATGTCTGGATTGTATGGGGAGTGATAAAGTATACAATGTGAGGATGTGCCTAGTAACCCCTGGGAAGTGATCTCAATGTATATGGTTGGACTGCTGCATGGGAAAAGGACTACTAATGTTCTACTGGTTCTTGTGGATCAGTTTTCACATTGGACTGAGATTGGAGTTGTGGGTGCCATTGAGATCAGGACAGTTACTGATTTTCTTAGCAAAATCTTTAGTAGAGAAGGATTACCGGATACCATTCTCACTGACAATGGGCAGCAATTTGTCTCGAAGGAGATTGAAGATTTTCCAAGAAGAAAGAGAGTAGAACATATTAGGTCATCCTGAAGGGACTAGAACTGTGGAGAGGTTCAATATAGCATTTAAGGAGTGTATGCAGGAACTGGAAGGAAGGTTTGAAAAATTGTTTGTATGCTTACAGATTTCCCCCACATTCTACAACAGGTAAAGTCCCTTTTGAGTTATTCAGGTTAAGGAGAGCGAACACAGAAATGTCTCCTGGATGGATGTGCTGAGGAAAGAATGCAAGTGTCAAATGGGAAATGGAGAATTGTTTGACTAGTGAATTGAGGTCCGTGGCAAATCGTAAGTTGAATTATGACTTGCATCATAATTTCAGTATTGGAGACATGGTGTTAATAGAGTCCAGTAATGCAGGAAAAGTTTCCAAATTCTCTGTTCCACAAAGAGCTGTAAAAGTGTATTGAAATGCTGTGAAATTGAAAGGCGTTTGGAACCTCAACAGGGTTGTAGTATTTAAAGAGTGTGTTTCATAAGTTCTTATTGTATGAAACAATGCCATCATACTTTCTCTGAGGTGATATCTGTTTTTTTCTTACATTTGTTTTGTTTGCCTTTTTTCGGTTTGTTGGGGGGAGGAGTGTGGGTTTCTAGAGTTATGGGCTTAGAATGTTAAGGGATAGAACGTTAGCCAACATTTCGGGTTACTGATGAAATGCCTAAAGAGTTCTAGTTGAGGCAGTTGAGCCTTTACCAGGAATGTAATGCATTGTGATTAAGGTGCTCCTAATAAAGAACCTACATCTCAACTACTGGATTGTCGTGATCTTCACAACCTGCTCATTAGATGTTCTTTTGCTAAACTAAAAAGTTTCTGTCACTTAATTATGTTCCATAGAGTGATATATGTTTTTAGCATTGTGCCCTAACTGGCCAGACGTAAAGCCCTTATGGTCCGCCTCCATTTTCAGCAGCCGCCAACTCCATTTTAGGTAACTCAAGTCGCCATTTTCTCAATTTTAGGGAATGGGAGTTGCCATTTTTATCCCAATTTATGCAGAACCATTGTCATGTCTGCCATTGACGCAGATGTCATCTGACCTTATCATTCCAAGAATTGTGAAAGTGTCAAGTCATTCAGACAATGACAAAGCTATAACACCTGATTCGATATCAGTCCTTGAGAAGCGTCTAGTTATCACAATGTCAAGGTCAAATAAGAGCAACCACAGATATATAGCCAAAATAGTGCTGTCTGAATTGACGTCCATTTACCTTACCTGTTCATAAGGATATGTTTGGGACGCACACCTTAATGCACATAGTCGATGTTAGGCATTCCTATGCTTATGTCAGAAATTCCATTCTCCAATAAGATTGACCATATAAGGACTGCCTCTTTTCCACTTGTCAGGAGAGGTCCTTCGCCCAGATTATCACACAAGATACTGCTGGAGATGGTCATGATTGCTGTCAGTGCACCAAGAAAATGCTACATTTTACTGGATACAGATAAGAAACTGAGTCCAGGATAAGGGACGCTGCCGCGGCATGTGTTTTACTTTCACAGGGAACACTGCCTTCATGCCTCACTGATAACTACAGCTTTTGCTGTTAACAAGGTACACAGTTCGTTGCTTCTCCCCAAGAAAGTCTAGATTGCAAGTTCTACTTTCCATGCTATCCTAGTGTAGCGCATAGAAGTAGATTTTAGGGAATTAGGTTTTAAATGAAATTTTAAATATGTTAGAAATGTTCATTTTATATTTGTTGTTCTCAACATGCCATCAGATGTTTTTATGATATTCTGTGTAGTTATTATAGATGTGCTGAGAAACAGGTTCACCATGTTGCAACAAATGCTTGTAGTTAAAAGTGTCTAATCTTCTTAGTACTATTTGCGTGTGTGATGCTGGAGAGAGCAAAATAGGTTTGTTTCGGGTATCACTGTGCCTCAGATCCTAGTGTAGGGATTGTTAGTAACCCAAGAGCAACAATGTATTCAGTGGGGTTCTGCGGGCTACAATAACCTTCCTTTTGAATTTAGTGATGGTGCATTGAACCAAGTTCACCTGTGCCACCCGTGGGTGGGAAAGCAAACCTTGTAGAACAATGCCAGAGTCATAGTTTACACAACAGACCATTTTCTAGCGAGAACTCTGTTCAATTAAAATTACTATTGTCTTTTAATTATTTGCTGTGCTGCTTGTTATTTTGCATTAAATGCAAGTTAAAGCCTCCAGACGTGTTGTGCTTTATTTTTCACAGATGGTGCATATGAAGCGCATCAATAAAACAAAGACAAGGGGACGTTGGACTGAGCTCCACACGATAATCCTAAGCACTGGAGGTGATGCAGAATGTTTTACAGGGAAACTATAGTGGAGAATGGTCCATCACCTGGTGAATTGGTTAAAAGTATGAGAGCAAATTGAACTAAAACGTTAGGTAAAGTCTAACTGCATTTACCATTTGTTTGCTTGTTTGCATGGCTTATTTTGCCTTTTAGTAAAGTATTGTCAAAAATGGTGTGTGCAGATATCGTCCATGATGATGGGGAATATAAAATCGGTTTGGTAGGTAGGACTGGGAGGAATGGAAAGATTACAAAATGAGTATGAGTGTAAACTTATAGTATAGAGCAAATGGGCTCTATAAATAGTGTGATAACAGGGAAGATAGGCAGTAGTTCCAGAACTTGAAGCACATGCGCTTGAAGTATGAACATGTGAAAGAAAAAGACGCTCTGATCTAGCTGCCTGACCCCTTCATGAAACCCTCTGGGTGTTGACTGTCCTTCAAGCGTGTTAAAATCTAGGCCCATTTACACAATTCTCTTCTAGTAGAGTGAGTGGTGAAAGTAATCAAATCATTGGCTATTATTTCAATACAGTGCAACCAGTGTGGCTGCACATTAATCCACTTGACTCCATGACCTGAGTTTAGTAGGTTTAATTATAAGTTCAGAAACAAATCAATATTGATTAGTCTCAGTTAATAGTATAAAAATAGAAAAAGAACAAAGTAAGTCCAAATCTCCTTAAGAGATGTACCCTAAATACTACAAAACAAATGACTAACTCTAAAATAATGACGCAGGTAATCAGAAAGAAGAAATGAAGGTTGCATTGCATCAGATGATTCTCTTTAACGAGCATGAGTAACCTAACTTTCGCTACTCTAACTTAAAAGGGCAACCCTAAACTAAAGCATTTGAGTAAAGACACAATCAAAAAAGAAAAGAAGAAAGGTGCCAGCCATCAGATTCTTCAATAGAAAAACTCAGACAATGGGTCAAGTAGCTAAAAGACACACAAGTAATAGCATAGGTCTGCTCCCTAAGTAAGTCCTAAGTAAGTCCAAGATGGACTCTCTCCCTAACTAAACACAGCACATAACGTGACACTTTCATGTGGCTCTTCCTTGGGAAATTTCCATAGCTCTGGCACAACTGGATATTTTCAGCACCTTTCCCAGACAGATAGCACATTATCTTTTCTCGTCCTTGGCCATTCCTCTCCCATGAGAACTCTTCTCCTCACTCGTTACCGCGATTCCCTCGGCCAACTCCTCCTTCTCATGCTTTGCTATTTTTTTGCACAAATCTCCTTTATTCTAAATAATGAGGCTTATCCACACCTGCAATAGAAACAACTCAGCAACATACATTCCATAATGAAGGCTAAATGTGAATTACATTTCAAATCTTAATGTGAGCAGCAACTGAACTAATTTCTTCTCGAGGCCTAGTTTTGCTAAGTTAACATGTGCACAGGGTTAGAGAATTTGTGCAACTTTCCACAACAACCAAAAAATGCAACTGCTTAAAGCACCAATAAATGCAATGAATTATAAGTTTGGACGGTGAACTCCTCTCTGCTCGCGGAGTTTGCAGAGATTTCCACATTCCGCATTACGCGGAGCTCGCAGAGTTTTTTTCCTCGTCCGCTCTCATCAATGCCAAGTTGGCGAGCGAGGAAAACCCACCTCCCCGGAAGATTTTTCCTCATTCGCGAACCTCAACGTCAAGTTGGCGAGCGCAAGCATGGAAAATCAACCTCCCGGCGAAATTTCTCAATGCCAGAGGTGGGATTTCTCATTGCGAGTGGTCGAGTATGCTTGCGACCACTCGCATTGAGAAACTGTCCGTTCGCGTTGAGAAAGCTGCTGTTCAACTAAAAAATCTACTCCAGCGGCAGAAAGGAAGCAGCGCCCGCTTGTACTGTGCATGGTGCCGTTCACGATGATTGCACAGTGCGGACAAAAACCCAGCGATAAAAATCACCATGAATGGCATTTATCTAACGCACTCCTGCTGCTTGCAGAGCTCTGCGTAGCATGGTGGATTTTTATTTCCACTTCGCGAAGTTCCACGTAGCGGAAATCCGCAAACTCCGCCCAGGCTTATTATAAATACTTCAGAATAAATGCATCAGCACTTGATAATTAAAATCATATGGATAAACATTAAACATTAGTTGCACACATCCTAAATAAGTATCTCACAATAAGACATTTCATGTTATTTTCTCCTGTTGTGGTAATGCATAACTTGTCACACAACTTTATTAATCACATTCTAAATACATGCATTTCAAACAAAATACCTGCACGAGTATATTTGAGTGCTGACTATGTGTGTATATGATGCACTACCACATTATCTTCATGTGTGATCAAGATTACACTTCTTCAAGCTCAAGAAGGTCTTTGTATGTGAGTGCATGATATCCTTCACCCTCACTTCATGAGATCGCTTAGAAGAAGCAAAACTGAAGAGAACCCTTTTGTTTTCTGTTTCTTCCTTACCTCCCTCCATGGGATGAGCTGCAGGCACAAGGCCTGTTGGCCCTTTTTCCTGTAATATCTGGGTGAGAGTGCAAGAAATAGTAATGGGTCAGACGATCTAAAGATAGCAAGCCCCCACCAAAATGGACTTTTACCCATACTATGTAACAACAATATGGTGAACACGTGCAAATATTTACAAGAGTGTGTGTGCCTCACTAATAAGGACAGGGAAAAGTCCTTTCTCCAACACTGTATCTGTCATATAGAAAGATTAGCTAATTAACAGAAGAAACTGAAGGACCGTAAAAAGAAGATATATGCTGAACAATAGCATCTCTTCATACCATGGCATGTAATTGGAATACCAAACTAGCCCCCTCAAGGACAGAGTTAGGGCTTGACCTCTAACTGTTCTATCCCCTCTGTACATATTCCATCAAATCACTGAACTACAAGAGAAGGTAAAAGAGAGTGAGGACACAAAGGAGGAGAATATGTTGGACATGTTCCCAATACTGGGGTGCAGCTAATGATGCACCTAGAAATGGAGCAGCACTTGCTGGCCCGCCAGCAGCTGGAACGCTAGGAGGTAATGCAGAAGCGAGTGGAGCTGTGCATTGGATGACAGCAAAGCGACTAGGACAGGGGGTGATTCCACTATTGTGGGTCTTTCTAGAGTGTATGTATGTTTTATTCACAGTCGTAGAGACCAATGGGAATGAAGTTCCACTATTCGCTGAGAAAGCTTGAGGTAGCCTGCAGAATGGCTGTGTAGGAGGTGTCCCCTTTCTCCTCATCCAAGTGATGCTGATGATGAGGGCTTTTCCTCATCTACCTTTCTTCTCTAGAAAGACTAACCTTGTTGCTGGGGATAGACTGATGGTCCACGTCCCATCAACCCACCTCAGATTTAATGAGTATCAAGGAACAATTTCCCAATATTTATGAAAATCCCACTTAGGTCCAAGAAGAACTACAAAGTGTTTTTGAGGTGGTCACACCCAATTGGGCAGATATGAATCCTTTATTTTGATTGGTGGTGCCGAGAGAGGTAGGAAAAAGACTGGTGGAGAAAGCGCCATGACCAAGAGTGACCCCTGGAAATGATGAAGCATTGAGCGTAGGTGAAGATGCATTGTTGTATGCGATTGCGGATGTGCAGCAATAAAAAAAACATTGGACTAAGATCTCTAATTGTACACATAGTAGGGGCAAGGCATCGGATGATTATATGGACACACTTATGGTGTGTTTGAAAGGTATTTAGGCATAGCTCGTCTGACTGAGATGGCTCGGGAAGCTGTAGGTGTTGCTTTTTTCCAAGGATTATTATCAAATGTTAGGAGTCAGTTAATGAGAATCTGCATTGGATGGCAAACTAAGAAGTTGGTGAACCTAGTGACAGTTGCAAATCATTGTGGTCTCACAAGAGAAAAAGAAAGAAAATACTGAATCAAAATTAATGTTCTGCAAAATAAGCAGAGAAAAGTCAATGGAATGTGATGCAGAGCCCCACAATGGAGAGGCAAAAGGGGACGGCAGGAAGGTAAAAAAGTTGAGGGAGTTAGGAGAGGGAATGGAAGAGCCCAGGGAGTGAGGTTTTATTTCACCTGTGCACAGCTTGGGCATTGGGAATGTGATTGTCCTAATACCCTGCTTAACGCACCAAGGTTTGTACAGTACATTGTGTCCTGGGGGCACAACAGGCGTGTGCACCACTTTGTGTGCCCACAGGGCACAATGGTATTAATATGGGGCCACAGACGCTTGTGCATCCACTTCTGTAATACTCATAGCAGTGCTATATTGAGAGGGCGTTCCCTCATTTGCATGGTGGTGTGGCCCATGCAAATGAGGGAATCAGTGTGCATCTGAGCCTGTGCTGTATTATGGACACGGACACAGAGGCAAACATGTCCTTAGGAGGCGCACCGAAAGTCCTACACAAAAAAGCAGTGCACTTCAGTAACCCTCCTAAAGGCAGAAGCAAGTTCACAGCGGCACTGGGGGCAGTGCATGCTTTGCAACACGGTATGCTGTCCCTGTTTGTGCCAGGTGCACCTTTCAAAACCTTTACCCCTTATTTCAGTCTGAGAGGTTCTGACTGTGTTATGCATACCCTAATCCCAGTAGATAAGGTCATTGATGGTAAACATATTTCTTGCCTTATACACACAGGGGCTTGTCACTTGGCTCTGAAAACTTCACAACTCCCCTCTTTACCTCTCTCGGTCATGTTATTCAATGCAGGTTGTTTTTCCAAATAATGAGTTCCCTGTTATATTACTGACCCTGTTTCCATTTGTTTGCGACCCATTAGTGATAAGTATTTTAATTTTTTAGTGCAACCTCCCCATCAAATTTGTTAGACAGTGATATCTTATGTAAGCTCAATTGATTGTTCTTTGTACCTCGGAGGAAATGTTCTCAAATATTCCTTAACCTCCAGAAAACAAGGTACATGTGCTACTACATGAGAGCTTAAGTTGCCACGGTGAAGTGGGTATGGTTGTTATGTACCCTTATTTGATTGAACTGCTTTCACAGGTACCATCTATATTATGGCCCAAAAGGGCCAAAGATGTAGGATTCTTCTCCTCAGCTGAACCAGTAAATGTGAAGGTCATCTTCAGGAAAGGTTACAAAGAATACCCTACTTTTTGCCAAAAACCTAAGCATGGAAAGAAATCCGCACTGTGATGGCAGTTTTGATTAGGCAAAGGGTTTTAGTACCTATTGTCAGAAAATCTAATACTATGATTCCACTGATATGCAAGGCATAGAAAGCCAACATACACAGGTTCGTACAGGACCTTGGAGCCATTAAGGATGTGGTTATTCTAAGCTTCCCTTTTCATTTAAAAAAATTTAATGAAAAATCTGATTTTGCCATCAAAGAGGATTTTTCATTACAATTCCATAGGTACCAAACATGACAGATCCACCTTTTCTCAATTAGGAATTACAGCTTATTAAATGTAATAAGGAATCCCCAATGTCATCCTATGAGAGGGGTAGGCCTCACAGTAGTGAAAAATAAATTTGGTAGTTTTTCGCAACCAAGACATGTAAAATGTAAAAGTACATGTCCTACGTTTTAATTACAAGGCGCTAGGGTTTTCTAGAGTCTACGTTAGGGGTGAATTATATGTAAAAAAAGGAGAGTTTAAGGCTTGGCAAGGGGTTTTAAATAGCAAGTCGACATGGCAATGGAACACTGCCTTCAGGTCTGCAATGGCAGGCCTGGGACAACCTTTAAGGTGCAACTTAAGTCGGTGGCACACTAGGTACTGTAGGTCCACTGGTAGCATTTAATTTACAGCCTCTGGGTGTAAGGACTCATCCAACTTGTGCATGTGTTGTGCGCGGGCTGCAGCGTAGTCCTGAGGAAAGTACTACCTGAGTAGTTCTTCCTGGTGGGTCGGGCGAACGCTTGGGTAACGCGAGGTCGTGGTGCCCGCACATGAACTGGCGGCTATCATGGATGCAGCATTTTTAAAAGCTGCATCCAAGTTGCAAGCCGTGCTTGGCTTCACGTCTTGCTGATGGAGGATTCTATTTGAGCCTTATTGCCCAGAAGTCTAGCTGCAGTTGCCCCTTTTCCTCGCATCCAAATGCATTGACATTATAGTACTCCTGCCAATACTTGCCTCTCTGTTTGGGTCCCATTGCCTGCATCTAGCCTTTATCCTCTTACCTGCAGTTTGGGAAATTCCTTACCTTCATTTGCTGGCCTTACTCCCCACATCCTTAACAGTATGGAGTTGGCTCTTACCTTTTTTTGCACAGCTCGCTTTGCTTGATTCTCTTATTGCCAGCTCTTACCTGATGTTGCTCTCCTTCCTTAGTATTGGCTGGATTTGCCCCTGTTGTTAGTGACTGAGTTCTAAAACAGCATATATTTGGACTATCTTAAATTTTGCAGTTTATGGTTGGTGTTATTTTGCGCCCTGCATCTGTGGGGGTCTTCTGGTCACCAGCATTTGTTCCTCTGGATTTAGACTGTGTCTACAAAAGGGAAAAAAAACAACCAACTCTTCGGCAAGTTCATCATAAACCAGGTCAGTGCACTGCAAGTTCAATGAACTTTATTGCGCAAAACTGCACTATATATAAGAGACTCATATTGAGGGACATAACAAACTAGTGATTCTATTAATTTGTTCAATACAGATCGCCATGTCAGGATTTCCTAGATATTTATACACCTGGGTCTGCGTTTTCCCTTGATAAGGAAAAGGACTTCCGGTCATTATACACTCATGTAAGGGGTGACTGATTACTTTGGGGAAAGGTCACATACATGTAAATTCTTACATTTTGGATGTATATATAACAAATCAAGATTCTGATTGCTTTTTTATTTGTAATTCCATTGAAATCACAGTGCCAGGGAGAATGGGCCATCAGATTGGGATACTGGACCACAATTCGCACCAATCCAGGAGTTTTGTCTTCTCTTTCTCCCTACCCTACCCTCTCCTTTCCTCTCCATCCCCCATTACCCTTGGACATACTCCTCAGACACCTTTCCCTTGTGGGTTCTGGGTGTTGTTCCTAGGGGGGATTGGGAGGACTATCTTCTCTCCTGCTGATTACAGGTTCTAGGTGAGTGGAGACTTAACAGAGGCCAAGCACACAAAATTTACAAACTGCCTGAGCGAAGATGGCTCAAAGGGGTGGCTCAAACCAGTGAACCTAGAGATGCAGTTCCATTTGGGGACTCAGCTGAAGCCTCTCCTGCTCTCACTATGGAAGAATTAGCTAGAGCCTTGACTAGTATGCAAATGGAGGTTCAATCCTTAAAGACTGAGAACCAACATCTGAAGCAGAATTAACACAATATAAACCCAGGGGAGAACCTTGGAGGAAGGCACCAGGAACAAAACCCAAAATGGATCTACATATAATCAGCCGGGCCATCTGTTTGCTCCTACTTCGGGACCATCTACTTCCAGCCCCACTACATCAGGAACCCAGTCAGTTAATCTCACTGTCATGACTCTGAGTCCGGTGCCATTAGCAGTCCCAGGACGTTTCAATGGTGATAGTGCCAAGCATAATGTTTTTATGAATTAGTGTGATTTACAGTTTCTTTGCCGACCCACATCTTTCCCTGATGACATGGCAAAAGTAGCTGCTGTTATTTCATATTTAGTGGGTAATGCAGCCTCATGGACCGTCCCTCTGGTAGAAAGCGATGATCCTATATTATATAACTTTCCATTCTTTAAAGACAAAACGCACAGTTTATTTGCTAAACATACCTTCATGCTGGCAAGTGATACTGAGTTACTCAGTTTAAAACAGGCTCGACCGCCCTTTTGTGCTATGTGACTAATTTTAATAAATTAGTCACAGACACCCAGTGGATGGAGGAAAAGAGAACATCCCTTTTTTAAGGGTTACATGATGAACTTAAAGATCTCATATTTCAAATTGTGGATCCTCCAGAAGAGTGTTCTGCATTTATTGATTTGGTAGTTAAATTAGACCACAGATTAGGAGAAAGGAAGGACAAGAGAACAAGAAAAGATATGCCCCTCTCTCTATGCAGAATGACTGTGTGCACTCATCCCTTCCACCATAATGAACCCTAGCCTTACTACCTGAATAGAGGCATCTAAGAAAGTTTACAATAGGATCCTCAACCCTGAGTGCAAGCATGGTGGCCCACAATTTCCTATGAATGACACATTCAAATGCGGAGGATAGGTCTACAATGGCCAAAAAGAGGTTGCCACGCTTAATCCTAGTGTACTTCCCTATTAGGAGGCTTGAGTTTAAGGCCTGTTCTATCGTCCTTGAACCTGCCTGAAATCTGTACTTTAGTTTGACAGGATTTTGTTAGAATCTGCCCAATCCTGTAGTCTATTCAGAAAAATTTGGTCAACCATCTCAACTAAGTCTAGTCAGAAATTTGCCATTAGCATGCAGGATTAAGGCAGTCGCCGTTCTTAAAAATAGGGACAATAATAGATTCGGACCATGTCGACAAAAAACTGTCTTTACAGCAAGCAACTAGGACCATGGTCAAGATAGGGCCCCACAGAGGGACGTTAGTTTTAAAAAGGTCCATGAGGATGTCATCTGTACCTGCTGCTTTCCTCCCCTTACTGGTGTTTAGAGCACCAGTAACCTCCTCTAGGTTGAATGAAAGGCAAGTTGCACGATTCGAGGTGGAGCCAACTAAAGGGTTGTCAATCAATTTGGCTAAAATGACCAAACCCTGGGGTATTTGAAAAGGTAGTAGAAAAGTGATGTACCCATTCTGCCTCCATAATTGCAGCCTGCAGCCTAGGATAATCACCTGTTTTCAAGAAAGGGGAGTTAATTACTTGCCAGAAAGCTGTGTTATCATTTCTTAAGCTCGCTTCGTGCAAAGACTCACAGGCTTCATCTCTCAGACCATGTTTCCTTAGTTTCACGGCATTCCTCTATTCCTGCCTACATTCCTGGGGTGGGTTTGTATCCACGTATACCAAAGGAAGACCCACTGCAGGCTTGATTGAGTGGGCCCTACCAGATCCTGCTCATCACAAACCAGGCTGTCAAATGTCATGGTCTGGCGACTTGGATCCACTCTTCTCACTCCAAGCAAGCTCTGCCTCCTAGAGATAATGGTACTTTTGTTTCTAGGCCTTGGCCTGGATCCAAATGTCCTGCCAAAACTGTTCCAGTTGAAGCTCTATGGTCAGCGCGGGCCAAGTTCTTCATGTTGTTCTTCTTTGCCTGTTCCATCACCACCTGATGTTGCCCTTTTTGCCACTCATCACTACTGACCTCCATTCGAGGTAAGAAACCTTCTCTTTGTGGATACCAGATGCCTCTGTGGGTCTGGCTTGCTATCTTCGCCACTGCTCTGAGTATCTAGATGGTGGTGGGATACATCCATACAGCACAATGGAGAATTATTCCAAGACAAAACCTCACTGAACCTTCAATTGCTCGGAGCCACTGCTCTGCCTATAAGAATAACCCTCATGTGTTAGAAAAGTACAGACAATTAATTCAGGGTCTTGCTGTATTTGCAAGCACATACCTGTTGATGTGGGAGATTGCATTCCTTTGATCGGAATACCCTTATTTTATAATGACACTTTCCTTCATCTTTTACATTATGAACATAGACTGCTAGATTGTGCCAACTTTTACCCTACTTTCTACATAGGCCATGACATTTTTAATAATCCTTTGAACTGTAACAAGCCAGATGTGACACATCTTGAAATGGCAGAGCAAGGATTTAATTGTGAGCATCGAGAAGCAAACAATTCAAGTGTTTTTTGTTGGACATAGTAGGGGCGACTTCCAGTTACCTCCTTTTGAATATCGTCTTCCTCAAGGACTGTTGTTCCATAAGTGCCACCTGCACGGAGGTCATGCATATTTAATTTGTGGGTCACAGGCCTACCCTTGGGTGCTCTAAAACTGAACTGCTATTTGTTATCCAGGATACACCATTCCCTCTGTGAGTCATTTTGATGATCATCCCTTGAAACGGAGGAAGAGTAGGCAGATTCTGCTTTAATTCTCTTTTACGGGATGACTGTTGCTTTAGATGAAATAAGAATAAACGTGGAGATCTTAGAAGACTTTGCTAATTCTACTGCAATCTCTTTGGGATTAGTCGCAGAACAACTATATGCCCATGCCAAGATTCTAATTCAGAATTGAATGACATTAGATTTCCTTTTAGTGGCCAAAGGGGGTGGAGGGCTGTGCTATTAAAGGTAAAAAATGTTGCATCCATCTTACCAACATTTCCCTTAGTATACATGAACTGATAATATTAAGCAGAGTGCTAGAAAGCTATAAGAGATAAAGTGGGCCATATCTAAACTGCAAAGGCATTCAGATGTGGCATGGGAGACTCTTTGGAACCCGGTAAATGAAAGTATGTAAGTAACAAATTCCAGTTGTTTTAATTGTGGTCGTCCTATATATTGCAATAAAATAAAAAAATATGCATCATTCAATTTTCTTGCAAATTGAAGGCTCTGCCTATATTTGCTGATTCTGGGGATGATTAGAAAAATTACAATGAAGATGTTAAAAAGGAAATGATGAGGCTCTTTTTTATTGAACTGTTTTAGAGAATTTTTCCTCTCAGAAAGAATGGGGGGTTGTGAAAAATCAATGATCATATTCCTATGTACAGTAGGCCTGGGTGGAGAAATTCACCCCGCTAGCGGAGAAGGCAGAATTCAGGAACTCAGCATCTGCGTGCAATGCTGAGTTCCCGATAAATTCCGCATTCCGCCGCTTGGTGGAGTTTTTTTGCCCGTTGGTACTCACAAGACATGTTTTGGCTCACTCTGAAATATTTTTGTGACGTGGATCCAGTATTGTGGCATAGATGTACACTTTGGATGACACAATGTCTCTTTGCAGCCTTGTATTCTCAGTAAAGTGATGGATTAAGCTATGAACCAAGGTATACGCATCTTCGTTTTCATTGTCCACAGCTGCTAACCTCTCAGACATGCTTTTTAACTGGTCCTTTAGCAGATACAACAACAGGATATCTTTGCCCTTGACTCGGGCGGATGAGGGCTGCCGGCTGATTGCGCCGTAGGCCACTCCACCTTTCTGCACCAGGACGATGTGTGCACGGCCGGCAATGGCCGCGGCTGATTTCTCAAGACAGAGTCGGAGCCCTTGAGAGCATTGTTGCGGGTGTGCTGCCGCCTGGAGCTGCAACCTGGTGGGGTTTTGCGGGGCTTTTTAACGACAGTCTGAAGGAGGGCGACTGTGTTGGATTGTAGTTTGGAGGGGGCCATATGGTCTGCGTGAGCTCCCTGGCTCCTCCTCGTTTCTGCTGGATGTGCTGCTCCATTCTTTCTTCGTGACTGGGATCTCTCAGCCAAGCTGCTTTTCAAGGGCCTCGTTTTTTCAGCATCCCTCAGACCCACAGACTTCTAAAACAGCAACAGCAGCAAGCTGGAAATAATCTTCTCAATCAACTTTGCTGTGGTAATCCGTGGTGTTTGGAAAAAAACCCAGCTGAGGAGAGCGCTGCGGAATTCCGGAATTGGCTGTGCTATCTTCAAGACTCAGAGCTGGTCTACCGCCTGTGGGTGATGTCTTCTGCGCCTTCATGGACCACCAGGTTTCTCTCCAGGGGGTAAGTACATGTGCTCTGTTGCCTGTTTGGACATAGGGCTTTCGTACTACCAGGTAGAGGGTCGCTGGGGGGAGATTTTTTTACTCCTGTAACCCCTGCAAGTATAACAGAGCAAAGCAGTACATAAATTCAAGCGGAGACTTCTGAGGGGAGGCGAAGTAGAGGCGAGGAAGAAGTGAAAGAGTGAGGGGAAAAAGGAGGGAAGAAGGAAGAAAAAAAACCCTTCTGGAGGAACTCTCAACATGCGAAACTTCTCCAAAAGTACTGCTGCAACCCATCTTGATTCCCCAGTTTTGATTCAAAGGGTTAAAAAGCATGTAGGGCAAGCAGCGGCCCGGGATAATCGCGCCACGCCTTCACAGAAGGACCTGGTACTGCCTACAGAAATTGCGGAGATGGCTGCTACAGAGCTCCCTCAGAAAGACTGTCAGGGGGTTTCCTCTGCCGATTCGGATATGAGTTTGGGTCCCGTCCTTTCTGGTTCTGCCGGGGGGGTCCTCATCTGCACTAATATCTGAGGGACCTGAGATGATTACCCCCACGAGTGATGCGGAGGTTGGGAAGTCTAGGGGTCTTAAAAAATACCCTCTATTTTTCAAAGCCAAATCTGGGCTACCGCCTGGCGCAGAGGGGCTGGAGAGCACCCCACCAGTAGCTGGACAGTCCCCTGGCTCAAACGAGAGTACGTCTCCCAGTGGTGACAGCAATGCCTTATCACAACTTCCACCACTACCGCTGCTGTCTCCCTCACAGAGTCTATCTGGATTACCCGCGCTGGAAAATACAGGGCAAGCAGCACCTGATCTCACTGTAATGTCTGTAACGTCTGTTGAATTGGCAGTGCAATCTAAAACTGGGCCTGAATCAATCCAGGAAAGCTTCTCTCAGAACGATAGCCCTGCTACACTGCAATGGGATGCTCAGAGCCTGCTCAATTTAATTTTGGAGGAGATTAGGGAGCTCAAAGCCTCTCAATCAATGGAAATTGCAGCTTTACACGCTAGGCTTACTAAAATCGAAGATAACATGGCCTGGGTCCCGGACTTAATGAGGCAGAAACCAGGATTTCGCAGCTGGAGGATCAAGTCTCTATCATGAATGACAAGGTTGCCGCTTATCAGAGCCAAAAATCCGTAATGGAGTATAAATTAGAGGAATTGGAGAATCACTCTAAGCGCTTCAATCTCCGTATCCTCGGTATTCCGGAAGGATTCGAGGGCCAGCAGACACTATAATGGGTCGACTCTTTTATAAAAAAAAAACGTCCTCCCCGAATATAATGGTGATTGGAATCTCATGAGGGCCCATTGCGTGCCTGCGCATCTTCCTCCCAATGCCAAATTTCCGCAGACAATCCTTGTTAATTTTGGTGATTATAGGGTTAAGGAACAAATTTTATCCACGGCAGTGAAACAGCGACATTTCACCTCCTCAGATGTACCATTATGTCATATTTTCCCTGATATTTCTGCCTCTGTAGCCAAAAGGCGGAAAGAGTTTGTTAAAATGTTACATTTATTTAAAGAACAAGGGGTACAGGCAATGATTGCACAACAAGGTAAATTAAGAGTGCTTGTAAAAGGTAGATTCCATGTATTCTGCAATGTCCCCGAAGCTCAGGAACTACTGCAACAAATCTCTTCTAATAAGTCCTAATTTCTTAGTTCAGGGCTCTTAGGTAGTTGCTGCGACAAGCAGTATATTTTTTCTTGTGCGTTCTTTCTCTTTTTGTGAATTTATTTCTTTCGACAGCTTTCTCAGGCTTCTTTCTGTTTCTTTTTTCTGAGTCCTTTTCTTTCTATTTTTTTTTTCGCTCTCTTCACGGCCTGGGGTGAGGTGGGGTGGGGTAGGTAGGCCGATAGCATCTGGCACAAGGTCAAGGTGCCAGTTTTGGGGAGTGGGGTAAGCCTGTCAGGTGTGAGCAGGGATGGTGGACTGCTCACCATGGCTTTTCAGGAGGATTGGGGGGGACAGGGAGGAGGAGGGGTGCTGGAATGGGAAGTAAGAGGGAAAAAAGAGAACCATTTTTAAAATTTAAAGTCATCCGAATTCTAGTCATAAACCTATACTCTGTGAGGGCAAGTGCGGTATTAATGATAGATCTGGGGGGGTCCCCCAGCAAAGGTCAGCTTACTTTTGCTACCCCTCTAAGGCCAAATAGTGCAGCGTACTAATGGACAAAAAGGAAATCCTAAAGGTGGTCTCTTTTAATGTCAACGGGCTCAATAATAAAAAGAAAATGCAGGCTATTGAATCATGGATTAAGATGGAAAACCCAGCTGTAATTTTAATTCAAGAGACCCATATACCGGACGGGAAGTTAGCAGATTGCTCTGTTTAGATCCTGGGCAGCATATTGGGGCTTCTCCTCTTCTTCCGCCACACATCGCGGCATGGCGATCTTTTTGGGTAAAAAATTTCAAACAGAAGTGGTGATTTTTGTTAGTGATCAGAGGGGAAGGTGGTGTTGGGTGACCTGTAAGCTGGGGAACAGATATCTAACCTTTGCTAGTATTTATGCCCCAGTAGAGGACAATGCTTTGCCATATGAAGTGCTTTTTCAATCCTAATACAAATTCCCGGTGAAGTTATCATCATAGGCGGGATTTTAATTTTCTTGTGAGCCAAAAAATTGATTCCTCAGTCACTTCCAAAAAGCAGTTAAAGCCTAAAACTTTTAAAATCATTCAAAATTATAGTAAGACTCTGGATATAATCGACCATGGAGGGAAGCATTTCTGACTAAAGTCGCATATACCTGTTTCTCAGGTAGATTCCGCACCTCCTCACGTATTGATTTTTTTCATATATCCAAGACCTTGATTTTCAGTCAGCAAAGAATCCTTCAGAAACGGATTTTCGGATCATGCCATGATTATTTTAGAGATCGAGTTAGGCAAAATCTCGGTTCGTTCCAAGAGATGGACTTTAAATAGACAATACCTATTGGAAGAGAATTGGGTGCTACTTTGCAAAACAGAGATAAAGGAATTCCTTGCAAGAAATAATGGGACGGCTGCTCCCCATATGGTCTAGGACTCCCTTAAGGCATATATTTGTGGTCTGGCTATAAGTAAAGACGCTGTAAATTTTAGAAAAGAGAAAGAAAAAAAGCAAAGCCTAGAACAGACGGTTCAGAGGTGTTACAACACCCTTCTTAGAAGCCCCTTGGCTTCCAACAAACGAAAACTTGACCAGGCCAAACGGGCTCTTAGCCAGGCCTACTATTCAAAATGTGAAACCTCCAATAGTAATTATAGGCAAAAGGTATATGAAGAGAGTAATTATGCCGGGAGGTTCTTAGCATGGCAGGCTTGGGAGCAGGCCGTAAGTAACCGGATTAGCATATTGAGATGTCCCGTAACTGGCACCCGAAGTGAAGACCCGGCCAAAATAGGGGACATAATGTTGCAACATTACAGGCGTATTTATGGGCAACAACAATCAATTGATAACACATCCTTGGAAAGGTTCCTTCGGGAACAGGGAAATCCGGTACTCTCCGAGACAGATAAAATTAATATGATACGCCCCTTCTCTATAGAAGTACTGGGGGATGTTATAAAAAACCTCCCGAATGGTAAAGCCTGTGGACCGGATGGTCTTCAGGCAGAATTTTCTAAAACATTTTCAGGGGCTGTTTTAGAGTATTTTTGCTGATCGCTAATTTAAACCTGGAGGGAGGACCGATACCAGTTTTGTTCCAAAAAGGTAATGTAGTTAGTTTTTTAAAAAAGGGAAAAGACTGCGAAGACCCTAATTCATATCACCCAATCACACTTTTGAAATCTGATTACAAGATCATCACGAAACTTTTAGCCAACAGATTTGATACAACAGCCTCGAACCTGATTCATTTAGACCAAAATGGTTTTATCGCAGGGAGACAATTTGGGACTAACACGCATTATTTAGCAGAAGCACTGGGTTATTTTGAGACTAAGGAAATACCAGCCTTGGTCCTTCTGTTAGACGCCGAGAAGGCATTCGACCTCTTGGTCTGGGAGACCCTATTTAATATCCTTTTTAGGTTCAGTGTACCTCCCCAGATCACGGGGTTGATTCAGAGAATGTATCACAATGCAGAAGCCAATATTATTGTCAACACCTCCGAGGTTGGACGAATTAGTGTTAAACGCGGGACCAGACAAGGCTGTCCACTATCCCCTGTTTTATTTGCTTTTTTTATCGAGCCTTTGGCCATTGCCATCCGAGATAATGCAGATATTTGTCCCCCTTTACCTACCATGGGGAAATTAAAATTATATACGGACGACATTATGCTCAGTATTAATTGCAATAAGGGGGCTCAAGCAAAAGTTTTTGAGGTCTTCAAGCAGTTTGAATTGTTCGGTGGGTATAAAATTAATAAAAAGAAAACAGAAATAATCCAGTGCGGATGCATGTTCGACGTCTTACTCTCTGATATTTCGTCATATGTAAACTCTAAACCAAAAGATACTTGGGGGTTAATTTCTCGTCACGAATCTCTGACCTGTGCAACTTAAATTCTGCTCCGCTTTTATTAAAAGTACAGGAATTATTGCACAGTTGGAACTCGCTCCCGTTAACTATCATAAGGGGGGTCTCACTGATTAAGATGTCTGTTCTCCCGTTGTTTAACTTTTTATTTTCGAATTTTCGGCAATTCCGTGCATTTTAACAGCACCTTTCTTTGTTAAATTAGAGTCCATGTTTACATCTTTTCTTTGGGGAAAGAAAACTCAGCGAATTGCACTTAGCACTTTATATGAGGAGTTGGAGAATGGTGGGTTAACCCTTCCTAATCTCAGGGATTACTACTTTGCATACTTTGCACAATATATGTCTAGGTTTATGTCGGATTCCGGACTATTCGTAAACTATTTTATTAATTTAATCAGCAAAGAGCACCAGATACACTGTCCATTAAAAATCACGAAATCACCCAAAATAGTGCGCTATAAGTGTTTGCAGTGGTTCTTTCATAAACGTCAGGACTTCTACTGAAGATACACAATCCCAGTAATCAATACCTCAACCCCTTTATCCAAACTCACCTCAGTATTTGGGATTAGAGAATCAACTGAAATTACTCAAAAATGGGCCAAGGCCGGCTTTCGGAAAATCTCTGATTTTATAACGATAGCTAGGTGGCTAAACATTTCTGAGATGTATGAGCTAATTCCGAAAGATTTTCTTCTTCTTGGGTCCTATAATATCCTTATTAAGTTCCCTAGTAATCTGGATCTGATACAGATTAATGAACGTAAAAATCTGGCACACATACTGTTCGAAGAAATTGCAGTGAGGAAACCCGGGGAGTGGAAAAAACTTTTAGCCCCTATCAAAGGTCCGGATCTCACCCAGAAAGCAATACTAAAATGGGAAAAACACGAAGGATTGGATGTCACAGCGAATATGTGGTCTGAAGTAAATAGACTTAATTTCAGTACGTTACGGGGGGCTAATTGGCGCCGGATGCTAATCTTTAGTAAATGGCTTCTATATAGAACCCCACATTTTTTATCCAAGGTTTATCCTAGCCAAACTGGTCAGTGCGTTTGCTGTTCAAAACATCCGACAGCCAATTGGACACATATCATATCACAGTGCCCTGTAATTCAGGGGTTCTGGAATTATATTTTCAGTCACTTGGAGTCTGAATGTCTAACTAAATTATATTCTAACAACTGGCTGACAATCCTGGGCTATAATCCCTGTTTGCGCCTATCTGATAAACTGGTTAAACTATCATATATTGCTATGGCGGTTGCCAGGTCACTCCTGCTTCAAAGATGGTGTTCCGGCCTGGTGCCAACAAAATATGAGTGGGTTCGGAAAATGAAGCAGGTTAAAAATAGTGAGCGTTTGTTTGCACTGCGAAGCAGGGGGATTAGGAAGTTTGAAAAAGTCTGGGAGGCTATACGAGTTTAAAATCTAAAGGCACTTCTAATATGCTGAAATTTTATTTGATGTGTCGTGTGTTGACATATCTGTATATCCTACTGCACTTTATTGCACTATTTACACTTATTTTATTGCACTTTATTGCACTATATTCACTTTGGCTCCTTTTTAACAGGCAGTCAATGTCATGTTAATATGACGAAACATTATTTAATGCCACACATGTTGATTTTTCAGCATCTGTCTTATTTTCAGCTTTACCTTGAAGTTTTACTCGGATTTACATTTTAATGCACTATGGGCACTTTAGTCATTGTTATTTCAATGATGAAATGATACTGTATCTGGTCTCTAATGCCTTTTCCTTGTCCAAGGCCATTCTGGATTTTATTTCGACTGTGTACTTTTCTTGCTGAATTTTTATGTTGTATTTAATTATTATGAAGTGCATTATTATTGGATACTTATATTGTGTTATATGGATGAATCTGTTTTTTTGATGGATCTCAATAAAAAAATAAGACCAGGATATCTTGGCCCATCGTACTGTCCTCCTTGTTGACTTCCCATCACCTTCCCGAAAACCTCAAAAGGAAGTAACATCTCTGTCAGGCATTTGACTAGGTTTCTTTTATGCGTCCCAATGGTCATGCTTGTAGTTACATCTCCTCCTCTTTGCATGACATACTCATTGATTGGTTTGTACTGCTCAAACAGGTGTTCCAACATGTTGTCACCTCCTGGAGGAGTGCTTTAACTGGTAATCTATTAGCACGCTGACTGATCCTCTATTGCTTCCGGACTTTAAATGAGTGGCTGAAATGAGTTCAGATTCTTCTTCAGTTGGTCAGTAAGTTGCTGACTAGGTCTTCTTTTTTCAGAAAGTCCTGCACAATGAGGTTAATGCAATGCGCCAAACACAGGACCCTGAAATTCTTTCTATCTGCCATGGCCTTATCTATATTACTGCCATTGTCCATGGCAACAAACTCAATTCTGAGACCTCTTAGTCACAGTCATTCAAACACCTTGCTGTTAAAGTCTTAAGAGATGTTTGCAGCTGTATGGGATTTCCCCATAACGAACATAGCTACAGTTGCTGCCACTGAACGCCCTAAAAGTATATTCAGCACTGAGCCCAGTAGATATCTGTTGTCTAACCCCCCACAAAAGAGATCCAGGGGCAGATTTACGTTGAACTAACGCAGCGGGGTACAGCAAGTCATTTTGCTGCGCCGCGCTGAGTTAGTTTTGAAGCACAGGGATGCAACATATTTACAAGAATATGTTGCATCCTTTTGCTGCCCCCTGCGCTGGCGCACAAACTGCAGCCATGCGCCGGCGCAGGCACCCTTGCACCATGGTGCAAGGATGCTCATGCTGTGGGGAGATTAGTTCTTGTGCAGGAAGGGGAACCTTCCTGCATAAAAACAATCACTACAACCATTTTCCTCTTTCAATGCGTGCTGCAGAATGCAGCACGCATGGAAAGAGGAAAAAACGAGGAGAAATGAAAGCATTTCTCCTCGGTGCGCCTCGCTACGCCACCTCTAGGGTGGCGTAGTTTTCAGACGCATCTCCAGAGTTACGATTTCTCGTAATTCTGGAGATGTGTCTTGTTCCATGAGTGTTGCGTGGGAACACCCACAGCAACACCCATGGAACGCCCCTTCATCGCAAAGTGCTGCGTGTGAAGGGGCCGTATTTACAAGGAGAGGAAAAGTCACGCAGGGTGGCTTTTCCTCTCCTTGTAAATATGGAGCAGCCCCCTGCGCCACCAGTGCGTCATGAAAAGTGACGTACTGGTGGCGCAGGGGGCTCGTAAATCTGCCCCCCAGTGTGCAGTGATACCCATGTAATCAGTGGCTTGACAACTGTTCCATATGCCTGTCATCAGGTGGATAGTCTGAACAGCACTCTGCTGCAAAGCTTGTCCATTTGCTTTCCTTTGTAATGATATAGAGAACATAATTTGTCAATATCATCATTCAGGTTTTGTGTTGTGTAAATGCTTAACATTTTCGAATACGCTCCTGACTCTCAGTCCACCTCTTCTCCTGACTTGAGGATTTTGTAACTTTCGTTTTAAAATAAATACTATCTCCCCATTGGTCAGAAGAAGTTACTATTGCTAGCTTTTGTTATAATAGCAGGTATTCTTTTCTTTATTGTGTCATGGTGGTAATAGTTTTGTCTCACTCTTTGTAAAGCTCTGATAATATATAACCCACTAACTCTGTGTTTTTCTTTAAATTTAGTTGCCTGTGATGGATAATCCTTTTGATTAAACTTACAGTTGGAGCTCACCGAGAAGGGAGTGGTACTTCGATTGTTGTAATTCCTTTCCCGTTAGCACACTAGCCTGCTACTACTACCACCACCATTGAGAAGGCACCCTGGGAAACTATTCAGGAAAGAGAACTACGGAGTGAAGTGAACTAGTTTAGTTAGTAAGTAACTACTACTGTAGATAGTACTACTTTGACTTTCCTTGTTTATCTAGATTGTTGTAGCAAAATAGGCAATGGCAGCATATCCTACCCCCCTAATGTTCAATTAATAATATAGTTGCAGAGGGTAGAAGAACAAGGCTACTAACTATAACTAACTGGTATACTATACACATACACTTTGAAAATCAAATTAAAGACAGGCTGTACGAAAAGGCAGCAGTGCAAAGTAAAAGTAAAACACAATGAAAACCTACTTCATGCATAAGGTAGAAGAATAGTTTTTCATTTAACCTTTCAACAATAAAAAAAAGGAAACCCATCCTCTCCACCCACAACAGGCCCTTCCCTCTCCCCAAACAAATCTCCCCATCCCCAGCCAATGTCCAACAAAAAGACCAAAGAAACAGTCCTGGTCCAAACTCCCATCCCATTTCCCACCCTCTCCACCCACAACAAGTCCCTCCCACTAAAGCAAATATTTAAAAAGTGGCTAAAGAAGAGGACACTACATGCAAATCAGAAGCTTCTTGAGGTGTGCCTCAATGCATTCTGTACGACTTTCTGGCTACGCCAACCTCTCCAAGCTGTGGTGCTGGAAAAGGCAGTGTGAGCGGGAGGGGGGCAGGCAGCAGTGGTGGTGTGACTTTGACAGGTGGCTGCCAGCTGCCGACGGCATTGGTGTTGTTCTTGCTGGGAGGCTGGAGGGACTAGAGGCTGGCTGGGGCCCTGGGCAGTGGCAGCTTCCTCCTCTACCTCCTCTTCCTGCCGGACCACCAGTTGCCCCAGCCATACTTCTATCGCCTTCCACATAGGTGGTCAACCAGCAGGAGTAGCTATATCAAGAAAGAAAAAAGACAAATTGTAAACAATGCTCTGAGCAAAGCACTTGCTTAAAATGATATAGGGGTACAGTAACAGAACATTGCTGGTCCTCCAGGGCCATTCAAATTTGATGTGATTAGAGTCACAGCCATTTTTTACCCACACATCCCTCACATAAAAGGCAAATGCACTGACTGACTGAAAGTAATTAAGGCAGACCTAACAGCACATCAGTTTTAAAAACAGGTATTTTTTCTTTTAAAGGATTTCCTAGTAAAAAACTAAACAGACACTTTGGGGCCAAATCCAATTCGGGCCGGAAAACCACCCGACCGACTCGGTACGGGAATATAGTCCGACCGACACGTACCGGCGTTGCCCGACCTGGGAAGTACGATGAAATGCATGTGAATCACGACCGACTCGTACGGAACTCAAGGCAAACGACCGACCCGGACGGAAACAAGCTATCCGGCCGGGAAACCACGCGAATCGAACCGACCGACACGCACCAGGAATCAACCCGAACGAAACGTACCCGCGAACTCCGACCCGGGCAGTACGATGCAATGGGTGCAAAATCAGACCACTTCGCACGGAGCCCAAGCCGTATGACCGACACGCATACAAAAGCCAGCCGAACAAACACAATACTCCGCAACCGACGTGTACGCCGCATATGAAACTGAGCTGAAACACAGCGGGAACGACTCGGAGAGGCGCGCACGAGACAACTGCAACGTCCTACTCGGTCAGAAGAACGACTCCTACATGCACAATAATCACAAATGAAAAAATACAAAAAAAGAGGGCCAAACAAGCAATGACAAAACCAATAAATACAGGGGGTGAAAAAAATGGAACAAGGACACACCCCCAACTCCACCTACATAAAGGCCACAAATCCCTACCATGATCCTTTGCAAATTCCACTGACCTGCCAGCACAGAACACCATCAGACAGCAAACACAGACACACACACAGCTCATCCAACACAAAGCCACACACCATTAGCACCTCAACAAATAGCACCCTCACACACACCCAGCAAAACCTACACTCACACACCCTCAGTTGCACACACACACACATCAATCACCACCACCACCCATCACCATGCCCCTAAAGAAGAGTCCAAAGTTCCTAGATAGTGAATTGGAAGTTATGGTAGACGAGATCCTGAGGGTAGAGCCACAGTTGTTTGGCACATTGGTCCAACAGACCCCCATGGCGCAGAAAACCAAGATGTGGGCGAGGATCGTCAACAGGGTGAATGCACAATCACCATGTTTGCGCACAAAGGAAGACATCCAGAACAGGTGGTATGATGTGCGCAGGAGGGTCAGGGACCTACTGAAGAAGGATTACCTCCTGAGCCAGCACACCGGCAGTGGCCCTCCTGCCAAACCAGTATACCTCAGGCCCTGGGAGGAGAAGGTGCGGGCCATCCTACCACCAGTGAGCGTATATGGACTAACAAACATCCCAGAGCCTGGTGAGTACACAACTAATATACACAATATTGTGTGCCAATACACACACATCACTGTCAAGGGGATAGTCAAACCATGCACCCCTAGCAAATCAACAGCAACCAAAAGATAATCATCCCAAGAAGTGTATGTTAGTCAGATAAACACAATACATGCCATGTCATAGTGATATGTAACTGTGTCATGACATGTACAAACCCAATACCAAATAGAGCTAGGCAGTGGCACAAATCTAACCAACAAACACTGTCAGATATTTAGCCACCACTAGAACACCACCTCACAGGGAAGCTCACAGAAAGGAAGGAATCCTGTGTATGCTTGTGAAGTCAGTGTAGCCAAGAGCATGATGGGACTCGTAGTAACAGATAATGGGCAGCCTCACATTTGGACCATCAACACCACTCTGAACCATGCTCACAACACAGGGAGTGGAAAAGGACTGACAATATGGCTGACACTGGGTACTGCTGTGGGGAGCACAAGGCCCTGCTGGGAACTGGGCACCAACAAACAACAGGACCACACTGTCAGCCATCTTGCCATTGCTGTCACACTCACACACAGTGAAGTCCACTCAAAAGGAAGGAAGTATGGGCATGTTGGGAAGGGGGTGTAGGCAATAGCATGATGGGAGTTGTAGTCACAGATATTGCTCACCCTCACAATTGGCCCATCAACACCACTCTGAACCATGCTCACATCACAGGGAGTGGATAAGGACTGACAAGATAGCTGACACTGGGTACTGCTGTGGGGAGCACAAGGCCCTGCTGGGAACTGTGCACCAACAAACAGCAGAACACCACTGCCTGACATCCTGAAAGCCAACTTGCACTCCCTGCAATGCAAGCACGTTGCATGGTGGGATATTTGGCAGGGTGGGAAGGAGGACTGACAGCACTGACCATAGTTACAAGCAGCTCTCCTCACACACCCCCTCAACACAAACTCCACATAACCCACCTGGGAGAATGCAATGCCTCACATACCAAATGAAGATCCCACAAAGAACCACCACCCTGGGTAATGCTGTGTGAAGCACAGGGACACTCTTGGGACTTGTAGCCAAACAAACGCAAGGACAACACTGTCAGCCTTCCTGTCAGCACAGGCACACTACCCCACAGGGAAGCAGAGTCAAAAGGAAGGAAGTACGGGCATGCTCGGAAGGGGGTGTAGGCAATAGCATGATGGGAGTTGTAGTCACAGATATTGCTCACCCTCACAATTGGCCCATCAACACCACTCTGAACCATGCTCACATCACAGGGAGTGGATAAGGACTGACAAGATGGCTGACACTGGGTACTGCTGTGGGGAGCACAAGGCCCTGCTGGGAACTGTGCAACAACAAACAGCAGAACACCACTGACTGACATCCTGAAAGCCAACTTGCACTCCCTGCAATGCAAGCACGTTGCATGGTGGGATATCTGGCTGAGTGGGAAGGAGGACTGACAGCACTGACCATAGTTACAAGCAGCTCTCCTCACACACCCCCTCAACACAAACTCCACATAACCCACCTGGGAGAATGCAATGCCTCACACACAAAATGAAGATCCCACAAAGAACCACCACCCTGGGTAATGCTGTGTGAAGCACAGGGACACTCTTGGGACTTGTAGCCAAACAAACGCAAGGACAACACTGTCAGCCTTCCTGTCAGCACAGGCACACTACCCCACAGGGAAGCAGAGTCAAAAGGAAGGAAGTACGGGCATTCTGGGAAGGGGGGTGTAGGCAATAGCATGATGGGAGTTGTAGTCACAGATATTGCTCACCCTCACAATTGGCCCATCAACACCACTCAGAACCATGCTCACATCACAGGGAGTGGATAAGGACTGACAAGATGGCTGACACTGGGTACTGCTGTGGGGAGCACAAGGCCCTGCTGGGAACTGTGCACCAACAAACAGCAGAACACCACTGCCTGACATCCTGAAAGCCAACTTGCACTCCCTGCAATGCAAGCACTTTGCATGGTGGGATATCTGGCTGGGTGGGAAGGAGGACTGACAGCACTGACCATAGTTACAAGCAGCTCTCCTCACACACCCCCTCAACACAAACTCCACATAACCCACCTGGGAGAATGCAATGCCTCACATACCAAATGAAGATCCCAGAAAGAACCACCACCCTGGGTAATGCTGTGTGAAGCACAGGGACACTCTTGGGACTTGTAGCCAAACAAACGCAAGGACAACACTGTCAGCCTTCCTGTCAGCACAGGCACACTACCCCACAGGGAAGCAGAGTCAAAAGGAAGGAAGTACGGGCATGCTGGGAAGGGGGTGTAGGCAATAGCATGATGGGAGTTGTAGTCACAGATATTGCTCACCCTCACAATTGGCCCATCAACACCACTCTGAACCATGCTCACATCACAGGGAGTGGATAAGGACTGACAAGATGGCTGACACTGGGTACTGCTGTGGGGAGCACAAGGCCCTGCTGGGAACTGTGCAACAACAAACAGCAGAACACCACTGACTGACATCCTGAAAGCCAACTTGCACTCCCTGCAATGCAAGCACGTTGCGTGGTGGGATATCTGGCTGGGTGGGAAGGAGGACTGACAGCACTGACCATAGTTACAAGCAGCTCTCCTCACACACCCCCTCACCACAAACTCCACATAACCCACCTGGGAGAATGCAATGCCTCACACACCAAATGAAGATCCCACAAAGAACCACCACCCTGGGTAATGCTGTGTGAAGCACAGGGACACTCTTGGGACTTGTAGCCAAACAAATGCAAGGACAACACTGTCAGCCTTCCTGTCAGCACAGGCACACTACCCCACAGGGAAGCAGAGTCAAAAGGAAGGAAGTACGGGCATGCTGGGAAGGGGGGTGTAGGCAATAGCATGATGGGAGTTGTAGTCACAGATATTGCTCACCCTCACAATTGGCCCATCAACACCACTCTGAACCATGCTCACATCACAGGGAGTGGATAAGGACTGACAAGATGACTGACACTGGGTACTGCTGTGGGGCCCTGCTGGGAACTGTGCAACAACGAACAGCAGGACACCACTGAATGACATCCTGAGAGTCAACCTGAACCCACTGCAAGGGTGGCATGCTTCATGGTGGGATAACTGGGCTAGGTGGAGAAGGATGGCCGGATGTCCACCAAATACAACCAATGCTGGCCATGCACACACCTCAACATTCACATTGAAATGCCCCAGGTATGCAGGACAATGTGCTACACCAATATCAACCTCTTACTGTGACAACTTAGGACAAAGCAATGTACATGCCCGCATCCAGAGGTACAGTCACAACTGTCAGGTGTGTGAAATATTGATGCCTGTAGAAACATAACATACAATGTGTGTCTCTTCCAAATACAGGTGATGATGATGGGGACACAGCAGCAGGCGAGGAGGAGTCCCTGTCCCAGGCTCCGGGGGACACTGAGCTCACTGGTGTGGAACAGCCTCTGCCCTCCTCGGATGGCGAAGACCTACCTGGCACCTCCGGTGTGAGTCATCATGCAGCACAAGCAGGACCAACATCTGCACCCCCTGCACCCACCCCTCCAACAACTGCCAACACACAGACCACCCCCGCCGACACGGACAGACCAAGGACCACCGATGACAACAGCACAGGGCCCCAGGCCCACCGTGGAGCAACGGACGACAACACCACTAACAACCCCCAAGGGGGCCTCGGGTCACCTGTGCGTGCCACCGCCAGATTAGCACCAACATGGCCACACCTCCCTGTGTGCCCACAACATCTGGTGCTGCAACAACTGACACCGCCACAGGGAGGGAGGAGGACTCTGGCGGAGACTCCCCTGCACCGCCGCAGCCTGCACGTGAAGGTCCCCCCCGAAGAAGAGGGGTCGTCCGAGGAAGGAAAACTGAGAGGTTGATGGCCACGTACATCCCCCAGGAAGCCAACACCTGTTCCGGAAATTCTCCTTTGTGTGCAAACTTTTCACCCTGTCGAATGCAACACAACTCTCCCACATGACATGGGGAGTTCAAGTTGGACTAATGTATCATATGACTGTGGACTTCACTCAGGACATTTCTGCTACCAAGACTTCCAACTCATCTGGGAACTTTGGATCACAATCCCAATGTACAGCACCCACCATCCTGTGCATTATACACACACACATTTCTGTAAATAAAATCACTAGTACACCATACTTGCCTCTGTTGTTATTCAAATGTGGATACTGTTATGGTGATGATGATCTGCTAAATTACACTGTGTATGCTAACTGCTACAGCAAGTACAACACCGTCATGTGAGTCATGGTGACGTGACACATATGAGAGAGACACACCACTAGGGCTACACAACACAGAGACACCAGGGCCATTGGACTCATCGCCTACAGTGATGTTGCCAGGAAATACTGTGGAATGCACAGACACCACACATATTCAGAGTCTGTGTCAACTAGCCCACAGGTGCAGTAAGCAAATGTCAGTCAGATGTGTGACCACAGACAACGCACATCCCAAAGTGAAGCACAGGTTTATTACACATTTGCAACATGTTGTCTCCACTACAAATGCAAGGTTTACCCACGTGGCAGTGGCCACACAGTCAACAAGTGCAGAAGATATGAAGTCCAGGGGTGTGTGGCACATCACCTGTAGGGAAACTACTGCTGCCACCCTGAAATCTGAATCATGGTGTCGGGGGATCCAAGTTGACCAAAGTACTCAGTAAGCACCCTGTGAAGGACAGACATGACACACAGTTAAAACCACTGAAGAACAGGACAGAACTGCAATACTCATGCCCAATACATGTCACAAGACAACTACACAAAACCAAGTTAGCATGTCAACACTGTTGGGGAGTACAGACTACCTGTAAGGACACATTGCTGCACGCATCCAGTCAAGTAGCACATGGCCACACTCAAACAGCACCAGAGCACCACCCACACATATCATGCAAACTCACATAATTCATATTACATCTCCCTGGATACTCACATTCAGCTGAAGAAGTTGGTGATGAGCTGTGTGCGGACATGACCATCATCATCATCATCATCACTGGCATCGTGGTCCAGGCCAGGATCCTCCACAGGTGGCGGACGTTGGTTATCGTCATCCAGGATGAGAGGCAACTCCTTCCGCACTGCCAGGTTGTGTAGCATGCAGCAGACGATGACAATCTTGCACACCTTTGCTGGGGCATATGGGAGGGCCCCTCCTGTCTTGTCCAGGCAGCGGAGGCGGCTCTTCAGGAGACCAAATGTCCGCTCGATCACTCTCCTGGTCCGACCATGTGCCTCATTGTAGCGCATCTGGGCTGGTGTCACAGGGTGCATGAGGGGTGTCAGCAACCACGGCATGTTGGGGTATCCGGAGTCACCTACGGACAGACAAGTGCACATTAGCTGAGTTGGAAAAGTGGGCGGAATACTACAGAGCAGAACACACCGACAAGCCAGGCACGCTAGTTCTGCATCTGTGCCATCATCCTCGGGATGCTACTACTCCTCATCACGTAGGCATCGTGTGCTGAACCAGGGAAACGGGCACACACATTTGTGATGCTCATATCTGCAAGACATACCACCAGAGCATTGATCGAATGGTAATGTTTCCGGTTCCGGTATGCCTGCTCATGTGCCTGTGGTGGTACCAAAGCCACATGTGTCCCATCAATGGAGCCAATGACATGTGGCATCCTCCCCAGGGCATAGAAGTCAATCTTGACGTCAGTGAGTTGTTGACGTGTAGGGAAATAGATGTACTGGTTCAGGCATCTCAACATTGCCTCCAAAACATCGCGTAGCACACGGCTGAACATAGTCTGTGACATCCCACCAGCAGTCGCCACAGTGTGTTGAAAGGTACCGGTGGCAAAGAAGTGTAGGGCTGCCATTACCTTCACCTTGGGGGTCAGCGCCGTAGGGTACGGCCGGCCAGGTTGCAAATGTGGTGCCAAGCGCACTGCCAAATCCTCAATCAGCTGCCTGGTGAAGCGGTACCATCGGATGCTGTCACGTTCCACCATCGTTGCCAGGTCAGGGAATGGTCTATGGACAGCTGGAGCCCTGCAGTGCATAGGTTGAATAAAGAAAGATTGTCAGTCACCCCACATATGTGCCATTCACCATACTCAATTTCACATGATACATCATTACGAGACACAAGTACTTGATGTGTGTGCCGTTCTGTTCGGACATAACTCGCACCTACATGGCCATCATCTAACTTCTCAGTACAACATGTGTGGACAACAGGTTCCAGGTTGTGCTATGGGAAACCATTAGGCTGTGTCACAGTACCCATTTACTGCTGTCACGTTCCACACACACACCACAGTGACATGTCTGGACAGATGCGCCACAGGCATCACAGCTCATTGACAGGTAGATTCCCAGTGACCCTGTCTTGCCACATGGCCACTGGCATGACATGGCGTATCATGTACACGTCAGAAAAACAAACATGACTCCCACAGGTAGTGGTCCCTGTCGCCTCCGCAGGACAGACATGGACGCCAGTGACGCACAACATCAAAGTCCATGCACAAACAACGTTGATGTGGAGACTGTCTCCCATCGTGCACATGAAATCAGAGACATCGGAAACACAACATGCACACAGACTGTGGAGGGACATCACTATTGTGGCAATGGCTCACCCAGTGACGTACATGCCTTCCCCCATGGGACCCTGGGGGTATGTGACATGTCACACACATACACAACCTGGAAATGTGACCATGCCACATGCTCTGAAATGAACTGTTGCACATCACAGTGGTCATGTGCACAACACACAAAGGACCCTGTCCCCATGAACACATGCACAGCCTGGGTGTGGCTGCCCACAAGTGCCACCACAGAAACCACATGTTAACCCCCATACACAGAAAAGGTAATGCAGCCTTACATGCCTTAGGAAACAGTGTGGACTGGGTGTGGTGTTGTAGGTGGGCCCCTGGGTCTCTGGCAGGTATATGTGGCTGGCATACGTTCACCAGTGACAAGCATGGTGACATATGCGACTGACCTGTACAGGTACGCGTTGTACAGCAATGGACCGATCGGTGTGCCCAGCCGGACCATTGCATCTGTTGTGAGCGGGTACGCGTTGTATCCCGAAATACGCGTTGTACAGCAATGAACCGATCGGTGTGCCCGGCCAGACCATTGCATCTGTTGTGAGCGGGTACTCGTTGTACAGCAATGGACCGATCGGTGTGCCCGGCCGGCCCATTGCATCTGTTGTGAGCGGGTACGCATTGTACAGCAATGGACCGATCGGTGTGCCCGGCCGGACCATTGCATCTGTTGTGAGCGGGTACGCGTTGTATCCCGAAATACGCGTTGTACAGCAATGGACCGATCGGTGTGCCCGGCTGGCCCATTGCATCTGTTGTGAGCGGGTACGCGTTGTTCAGCAATGGACCGATTGGTGTGCCCGGCCGGCCCATTGCATCTGTTGTGAGCGGGTACGCGTTGTATCCCGAAATATGCGTTGTACAGCAATGGACCGATCGGTGTGCCCGGCCGGACCATTGCATCTGTTGTGAGCGGGTACGCATTGTACAGCAATGGACCGATCGGTGTGCCCGGCCGGACCATTGCATCTGTTGTGAGCGGGTACGCGTTGTATCCCGAAATACACGTTGTACAGCAATGGACCGATCGGTGTGCCCGGCCGGCCCATTGCATCTGTTGTGAGCGGGTACGCGTTGTACAGCAATGGACCGATCGGTGTGCCCGCACGGCCCATTGCATCTGTTGGGAGCGGGTACGCATTGCATCCCGAAATACGCGTTGTACAGCAATGGATCGAACGGTGCGCACGCGTTGGCTGGTGCCTGGCATGGCAACGGACGCGTATTCGAAGCTTCAACGAGTCTGATGCAGTGAATTCAGTTGGCCAGCCACAACAATGTTGCAAAATCATGGGTGTCCTGAACTTGGATTTTTGGAGGATGCTGTGGGCGTGTATTAGTGCTGCTATTCCATGGATTGGTCAGATTCAGAAGATGCAAACGACTTGGACCTATCACTTTGGACACATGGGACAGTATCTGCCTCTGCAGCACACATATAATGCTGGCTGTTCCCCTGAGAGCTCACTTGCCTGCACTACATGCTCCAGGACGACATCTGCCACCAACACTGCTGCTGTCTCTGCATCCTCTGGCTACTGCAATGGCACGTACTGTGGAGAGAGCCCCAGCCTTCAGCCTTGAGGAGAACCAGGCCCTGCTGGACAGCCTCCTTCCACAGTACAGCAAGCTGTATGGGACACCAGGGGAGCAGGTGAGTGTGCTGTCCACTGCCTTACTAATTTTGCATGTTGTCTGACTATCAAGACTTACAGTGTGCACACCACTGGCTAGCATGCTCACTGAGTACTTGGCACCCCCCAAAGTGTGTAGTTACATGCACTGAACAGGTACAGTGCAGTAAAAGTGCATTCCAACAAGGTTTACTTCCCATGCAATGATACCATGTAGTAACTGCTGGCAAACTGTTCATAGCCATTGTTGCACTGCCTGTGTACATCATGTGCCCCAGTGATTGAGACATGTATATCCAACTGTGTGATGCACGTATATGTTGCATGTGTAGTAATGGCATTTTCACTTTGTCATCCTCACAGGTTGATGCCCACCAGAAGCAGGAAATCTGGCTGACCATCGCCCGGGCAGTAAGATCCGTGGGGGACTACAAGCGCTGGATCCGCAACTGCCAGAAGAGGTGGCAGGACCTTCGAGGCTGGACCCGGAGGATCGCAAGGGTCCAGCTGAAGCTGTCGCCTCCTCGCAGGAGGGGCGGACACCGGACCCCCACATGCTCAGGATCCTGGCGGTGGTCTTCCCTGACCTGGATGGGCAGCTGAAGGCCAGACAGCAGCAAGGAGGGGTGAGTCCATGACAGCACTGTGCACTTTGTCTGACATGCTATGTGCCCTCCTCTGGCCTGGTTAAACTTCCACAGTACATCAGTCTTGTGGTCCAGGACCCATGTCCCTCTATTGTGACATGCCCACTCCTCATCTGATACGCATATGTGTGGCCCTTGTGTCACTTGGGGACTGTGTCATTGCATTTTGCTTTGCTCAAGGTGGGGGACAGCATTTGTTCCGGTGACTATGTTGTGGGATTCATGGGTGGGTCAATTGCTCACACAATGCCCAAGTCCTGACATGTAATCTGGGTGTAACTTTGATATGTGGTCCACTTGCTGATCTGATTCACCACATGTCCCTGGGGTATTTGGCACCCCCCTCCATGCTGCGTGTGGGAACAATGTTTGGGCCTCAGGAGTATGTATATCAAGTGTGTCACACATGCTTAGACACCTGCCTACTGTCCAGGACTCATCCCTCTTACAGGTGGAGCTGGACAGTCATGCCTACTCCAGGGCATACAATAGACTCTGTACTCCCACTCCCGTGGATCATCTGACATGTTGTGATCAGTGACATGTTCCCTCAGGTGTCTGCCTCTGTGTCATTGTGCTGTGGCTTCGTTGTCAGGACTACTGGGATGTTTGTCGGTTAGGGTTCAGCATGCCATCTGAGATGTGACCATGAGAGACGATACTTCTGTGACTTATAGATGTTTGATCACTTGACTGTGCACACAGGTGTATGTGACTGTGACTTTCAGGCAGCTGTTATTCATTCACAGCACACTGTGAGGTGCTCAGGTTCTGGGAGTTGTGTTTCATGTCCCCCATATGTCCAATTGGCATGACGTGGACAAATACTAGTTCAGATGATGTGGTGTGTGGGGAATGGACATGTGCACTTGTCAGTTACATTTCTTGCATTCCCCATGTCCTAGGATTGTGACACAGTGCAGACTGTTGTTGGCAGGCTGCCATGGCCATGTGACTGGAGACAGTGATGTATGACTTTGCACACATGCCTGTGTCATGGCATTAAACTTCCTAAGAGTGATCCTGCAGGGGAGTGACATGTGCAACATGCACCCCATTGTGGCATGTACTATCCGGACATGGGTGCATCATGGTGTCTGGTGCTGGTATGCATCACAAGCATTTCTATTTAGACTCTGGCCATCCCTTTCTCCGGACACCTGCACTGACTCAGTGGCAAGAGATGTGATGTGTGCATGTTCACATACTTCACTGTGTTCCCTGCAATGTCCAACAACTGTGTAGGTGGTGCATGTGTCCACACTGGGGTCTTACCATCAGACAGGCACCAGACAGATGGGTGCAAGTGCAGGAGGGGTGTGAGTCCCATGGTTGACCATCAGACTGACAATTGGCTTCTCCAAATCTGTGTGAGGAGTTTTGGCAATGTTCAACTAAGGATGCCAGGTCTGGCTCTGTAAGTGATGTACTTACTGTGGTGTGTGCGGTCAGTGCAGGTGACTGATGTTTGTCTGTTTCCCTAATTGTTTGCAGATACATCCACGGCCACAGGAGGGGACAGCTCCACGGACCAGGAGGAGCAGCGGAGCCAGACTGGGTCAGCATCCGACGAGTGGTCAGAGGGACCCAGTGGCACGGAGGGCGAGGGTAGCCACACCGAGGAGTCCTCAGCACCATCCACCTCAGCTGAGGACCACAGCAGCTCGGAGGATGACTCCCTTGTGGAGGCAGGTGTCAGCAGCCACCACACCCCCGCTAGTCGGTCTGGCCCCGCCATCACCACCACCAGCACCGCCCTCCCATTGGCTCCAATTCCAGAGGTCCGTGGAGGCTCCCGTGTTCGGGAGCGTGTCTCCTTCGTGCCAGGCACGCACCCCCTGCCCCTGTGTCCCCTGCTGCCCTGAGTGAGGAGTCTGTGTACCTACTTCGGCAGCTCCATGTAGGGCAGACAGCAATGCTGAGTGTCCTCCATGCACACACCACTCTGTTGACACAGCTGGTGTCGTTCATGGAGGGCATCTCGACGGGTATGTCTGCCCTACAGAGGAGCAATAACTCCATGGACTCCTCCCTGACGGCAGCAATGTCCCTCCTCCAACAGTCCCTCCCGCCTCCTACCTCTGCCCCATCCACACTTCCTGGCACCCTACCTGTCCAAAGCACATGCACACCTGCACAATCACCCAAGCACACAGACACGAGCAGCACAGACACACCCAAAAGAAAGGCAAGACGTGCACACAAGCATCCTCAGGGGACAGATACCACACACACAGGGGATGGGGAAGAGACACACACACAGGCATCCACAGTCACTCCGCAGTCCTCCAAATCCTCTCCCTCCAAGACCCCTTCCCTTGCCTCACCTGCAACCCCACCTACACAGCAGGTCTTCCTGTGTGACCTCGGCCTCTTCCCCTCCGATCCTGCAGATCCGGCATACCGGGGGAAGAGGAAGTCCACCCACACAGAGGGGAGTGCCCCTCGCCCCCGGACACCCTCCCCCAGGCGCAGGCAGACTGAGGACCCCATTCGGAAGTCCCCCCGGACCAGGAAGGGCAAGACCCCACCACCACCACCACGCAGCTCCACCACCCAGTCTCTCTCCTCCATCCCCCAGGCCACCACTCCACAGGTTCCACCGCCACACCCTGCCCCAGGTTCCCCCACACACCGATACCGCATACCCAAACTGCTTAGGCCCTCCCCCCCCTGCCACTTGCTCTTCCACCCCCAACCCAGACGCTCAGCCTGTTTGTGCCACTGGTGTGTGGACCGGGTCCCCCCCTCTGTCCTGCCCACCTCATCTGCCCCCCCCTTCCACTCCCTTGGAGGCATGCACTGCAGTGGAGTCCACAACCACCCCGTCTGACTCGGGCACTGCAGTGGGGACCCAGTCCACTCCATCAGACCAGCCCACTGCAGTGGTTGCAGCACCAACACCATCTGACTTGTGCCCTACAGTGGTGCCGGCCCCCCTGAGTCAGACACCTCCACTGCAGTTGCTGGTGACACTCCTGCACCCACCACCCCTTCACTGCCTCACTCTGGCATCCCCTGATCCTGTCCCTGCGGTGCCTGGCCTGCCCCTTGTATGCCCCTCCAAGGGGGATGTCCCCTGTCCCTACCAGTGCAGGCAAGCAATGGGTGACAAGTTGTCACATATCACCCTGTTGGGACTGTGTATTTGGACTGGCCATTGGCCTTAGTTTCATTTGGACTTCTGATTTTTGATTGACATTTGCTGAATAAAGCCTATTTTTGTTTACTTGTGGTTTTTCTTTGGATGTACATGATGTAGATGAGTATCATCATGCATTTGCAGTTGTAATAGTGTTCAGATCAGGGAAATGAAGTGTTGCAGTGATGGACTCCATGTGGTCCATGGGATATGTGTCCTGTTGTAGTCTGGATCTATGGCATCCTCTGCTGCAGTCTGAGGGTGTGATGTTCAGCATATGACACAGGGATGTACGTTTTGCATTTGTGAATTAACATCTTTGTCTTACAGTGATGCACATCTGGTGGGCTTACCACTGTTCAATGTTTCTATTTCCCTGACTGTGTGCCCATCTCCACTGGACATGCAGTTTAGCACGCCAATGTTGAAGGACTCATCAGTGTATACAGTGCACCTTGCTTGACACGTGTTTTGGGTGTTTGCAGATGACTGACGTGACACTCCCGTACCCAGGCTGATGTGAGCAGAGCCTTCAGTGTGTTGTAGTTGTTGACTCACTGATCGAGTGTTCTGCCGACATGTTTGAGTCGTGCTCAGACAAGGTTTGGCACAGCGGACCTTCCACAACAGTGGAGTGCCCTCATGGCAGTGTGTAATCCCGTGACATTGCCTGGGCCCGTGTTTTGTGTTGTGTAAGCATGTCTGTGCGGGTACCCTTCCCTTTTCCTACACAGGCTGTGTCCCTACGGATGTTCCTGTTTCTGATGCTTGCTGAGTTGTTCTGTGTTCATCCAGCATCTTGGACCTGGTTACTCCGGGATGTGGGTGCATGGCAAACTAAGGTTCATCAGGTTGTCATCCCAGGTTGTCTTTGTTGTCAGGGCTGGGGATGTGGGCAAACGCAGATGGGACACATTCAGGATTCCCCTTGGCACTTGTTGGTTACACATGTCATGTAATTTACAGTCTGTGTTAGCTTTCAGTGATTGTGACACGTTGTGTGTGTGACTGCTGCCACTCCTCAGGGTCAGAGCTGCAATGTTGGAAGTTGTGTACGTGTGTTCTTTGTGTGTCACCTTGTCTTCATTGGTGTGTGACTATGGCCAGGATCCCATTGATTGTGGTGGATTTCACGTCATGCCCATGTACTGCGTAGTGTGCAGTGTGTCAGACATTCACGAGTCTTGTTGACTGGCCCTGTGTGATGGGTTTCTGCACCTTAGTTCCCACCACCACCCCGGGGATTATCATGGGTGCATGTGCAATGTCACCAGTCCATGTGAGCTTCACTGCTGCACATTGGTGGAGACCAAGGTGTGTGGTGTTGAGTGTGTGCAAATGTGAGTTGTTGCACGGCTAGACCCCTACCTCCATATTGGCCATGGCTGGCAGGCCGTGCTGTTTGATTTGTGCTTGTGTAGGTGTGATGGTAGTTTGTTGCTCAGGACACATGGCTGTGGTTCACAGTGTGAATGACATCTACCTTTGTCATCACAGTGGGATTATCATGCAGGCTAGTGTCACCACAATGTGGGGTCCCTGGGGGTAGTGCTGTGGTGGGTCTGTCTCTTGCTGTGTTAGTTGCTGTTCCTACTAGCTTGTGTGACATGTGTAATTTGGGCTCCCTCTCATCTAACAATGCCTCTTTGCCCACATAGGGGAATCCGATCCATGAGTAACTTTTGTATGGCACTGTATACACATCTGTGTAATTGGAATTCAGGCCTCCTCATGTGTTGTGTGGTTGCCTGGGGACACTGGCACACACCCCCATCACCTGTTGTGTTTGATATGCAGTGTGAGTCTGCCTGTTTGTGTTTGTGCATTTGCACCACTGCATTGGCATATCTTGAGTGTGCCATTGGCTGTATGTTGTTTGGTGGCTTTCCCCGGCTGTCCCTGGGACTCCTAGGTCATCAGTCAGCACAATAATCATGGTTTGTATGTCCCATTGCTGCCATGGTATGGTATTTGTTCACCTGACATCTACAGTCTCCACAGGATATCTACATTTGTGTGTCCATTGGTGCAGATATGTGGGTCTGCATTATGATGGTCACTTCTGTCATTGTGTTATTTGTGAATGTTGACAATGTGAGCCCCCATGGGTGATGTTTGTATGCACATGGCCAAAGGTATGTTTTATTTGCACTGCACTGTTTGCCTCACCCAATCTATGTTGCTATGGGACACAAGCACTACTATGCCACTGATGTGTTTGTTGTTGTGTGACCAGGAATCATCCATGCAGTTTGGCTTTGGCAGCTTTTACCCTGACTACACTTCCCGTTTGGTCACTGTGGTGATGGGGCTTTGGGCCCCATTGCCACACTGTTCAAAATGTGCATCAGCTATGGACCCCACACCTCCCTTTTGGTCACTGTGGTGATGGGGTTTTGAGCCCCATTGCCACACTGTTCAAAAGGTGCATCAGCTATGGACCCCACACTTCCCTTTTGGTCGCTGTGGTGATGGGGCTTTGGGCCCGATTGCCACACTGTTCAAAAGGTGCATCAGCTATGGACCCCACACTTCCCTTTTGCTCGCTGTGGTGATGGCGCTTTGGGCCCCATTGCCACACTGTTCAAAAGGTGCATCAGCTATGGACCCCACACCTCCCTTTTGGTCGCTGTGGTGATGGGGCTTTGGGCCCCATTGCCACACTGTTCAAAAGGTGCATCAGCTATGGACCCCACACCTCCTTTTGGTCGCTGTGGTGATGGGGCTTTGGGCCCCATTGCCACACTGTTCAAAAGGTGCATCAGCTATGGACCCCACACTTCCCTTTTGGTCGCTGTGGTGATGGGGCTTTGGGCCCCATTGCCACACTGTTCAAAAGGTGCATCAGCTATGGACCCCACACTTCCCTTTTGGTCGCTGTGGTGATGGGGCTTTGGGCCCCATTGCCACACTGTTCAAAAGGTGCATCAGCTATGGACCCCACACTTCCCTTTTGGTCGCTGTGGTGATGGGGCTTTGGGCCCCATTGCCACACTGTTCAAAAGGTGCATCAGCTATGGACCCCACACCTACCTTTTGGTCGCTGTGGTGATGGGGCTTTGGGCCCCATTGCCACACTGTTCAAAAGGTGCATCAGCTATGGACCCCACACTTCCCTTTTGGTCGCTGTGGTGATGGGGCTTTGGGCCCCATTGCCACACTGTTCAAAAGGTGCATCAGCTATGGACCCCACACTTCTCTTTTGGTCGCTGTGGTGATGGGGCTTTGGGCTCCATTGCCACACTGTTCAAAAGGTGCATCAGCTATGGACCCCACACTTACCTTTTGGTCGCTGTGGTGATGGGGCTTTGGGCCCCATTGCCACACTGTTCAAAAGGTGCATCAGCTATGGACCCCACACTTACCTTTTGGTCACTGTGGTGATGGGGTGTTCAACCCCATTGCCACAGTGGCCATGGTCGGCTTGCATTGTGGAGGCCACACACATTTATGTGTGACACATGTGCTAGGGGGTCACATTGTATGTTCAATGTCATGTTCAGTGTTGTAGGCATTTGTCACAGACTACACACGCTTGTCATGGTGTTGGGGAGGGGGATGTAATTTTCAGACATTCCTTATGTGGGAGTATGCTGGTTGTGTCATGCATTACCCGTCCTATGAGTAGGGGTGGAGGTAGTGGCAGGCATCCAGCCCCCCCTGAGTAGGGGTGGTGGTAGTGGTAGGCATCCATCCCCCTAAGGGTGGGGATGGTAGTAGTGACAGGCATCCAGCCCCCCCTGAGTGGGGTGGTGGTAGTGGCAGGCATCCATCCCCCTAAGGGTGGGGATGGTAGTAGTGATGGGCATCCAGCCCCCTATGAGTGGGGATGGTAGTAGTGATGGGCATCCAGCCCCCTATGAGTGGGGATGGTAGTAGTAATGGGCATCCAGCCCCCTATGAGTAGGGGTGGTGGTAGTGGTAGGCATCCAGGCCCCCTGAGTAGGGGTGGTGGTAGTGGCAGGCATCCAGCCCCCCCTGAGTAGGGGTGGTGGTAGTGGTAGGCATCCAGGCCCCCCTGAGTAGGGGTGGCGGTAGTGGTAGGCATCCATCCCCCTAAGGGTGGGGATGGTAGTAGTGACAGGCATCCAGCCCCCCCTGAGTGGGGTGGTGGTAGTGGCAGGCATCCATCCCCCTAAGGGTGGGGATGGTAGTAGTGACAGGCATCCAGTCCCCCCTGAGTGGGGTGGTGGTAGTGGCAGGCATCCAGCCCCCCTGAGTAGGGGTGGCGGTAGTGGTAGGCATCCATCCCCCTAAGGGTGGGGATGGTAGTAGTGACAGGCATCCAGCCCCCCCTGAGTGGGGTGGGTGTAGTGGCAGGCATCCATCCCCCTAAGGGTGGGGATGGTAGTAGTGACAGGCATCCAGCCCCCCATGAGTGGGGATGGTAGTAGTGATGGGCATCCAGCCCCCTATGAGTGGGGATGGTAGTAGTGATGGGCATCCAGCCCCCTATGAGTAGGGGTGGTGGTAGTGGTAGGCATCCAGGCCCCCCTGAGTAGGGGTGGTGGTAGTGGCAGGCATCCAGCCCCCCAGAGTAGGGGTGGTGGTAGTGGTAGGCATCCATCCCCCTAAGGGTGGGGATGGTAGTAGTGACAGGCATCCAGCCCCCCCTGAGTGGGGTGGTGGTAGTGGCAGGCATCCATCCCCCTAAGGGTGGGAATGGTAGTAGTGACAGGCATCCAGCCCCCCCTGAGTGGGGTGATGGTAGTGGTAGGCATCCAGGCCCCCCTGAGTAGGAGTGGTGGTAGTGGTAGGCATCCAGCCCCCCCTGAGTAGGGGTGGTGGTAGGGTGGTGTTGGTGGTAGGCATCCATCCCCCTATGGGTGTGTATGGCATTGGTGATGGCCATCCCACCCCTATGGTTCTGCTGTTGCTAGTTTACATCATTTGTGCATCCCTATGTGTATGTGACATATTTCGGGTACGTGTCGTTTGTTTGTATTGTTGGTGTTTGACTTACCGTCTGCGCCGTACGCGTCCGTGCCGGTCCCGGTAATAGATGTAGAGTATAGGTAGGACCTGCGCAATGGGATTCATGCTTGGATCGTCTCGTTCGGGTTTCTCGTGTCTTCGAGTCGTACTCGTAGCAGGCTTGTTCGTCTCGTAGCCATGGATCGTCTTGTGGCGCGAAACGGAGCTTATGTACGGCTCGCCCGGATGCTCAAATGTCCCGGACGTAGCGACGGGTTCGGCGCGTACGGAGTGCGCATCGTACTTGTAGGGCCGGAAGGTGCTGTGTATTTGCTTCCGTACGACTCGATTCGGCGTTTACGGATCCGGCTCGGGCGGGGAACAGGAGCTGGATTGGGTAAGTACGGCTCGCTCGGAAACTGGGTTGTTATACGCATCGTACTTGTTCGTCTGGACGAGTGTTCGAATCGGTTGGGAAACACGCAATCGGCTGTTTTTTTTTCCGGACGAATACTGTTAGGTGCGCTTCCGGCCGAGATCGGAATCGACCCCTTTGTGTGAAAAAAAAAATTACCTCTCATTAATAAGTAAGGCATGATGCACTATCAAGTACAAGTGTTCTTGTTGTGCTAAATTAATGGAGGCATGCTAGCTAGCACCTCGGTAGTGGGCACTTTGCTACTCTCTGCCGTCTGCAGCTGGGGCAGCTGTAATGGATAATTATTTTACTTTGATTCCAATGGCCCTGCTCTTCCCCAAAAAGCTTTTCAATTTTACCCTGACTCCAAAGAGGCAGATGAATAATGATACAACATCACACACATCACGTATAAATTGCAGATATCCTGTCTGCCATATGTAGACGCTGGGAAAAATGATGCACTGCAGTACAGGGAAATGATTGAGGAACATGATATATAGATTGTATTTAGCACGTTCGTCACAGACTATCCCATCTGCAAAACTCAAGGCACTTAGTCCGACTTTACTCTCTGGCCTCGCCCTTCACCACAATTTATAATTATATCCAACAAATAGATTCGCTTGACAGTAAGGAAAAGGAACCTAACTTACTCTACTGCACGGTAAGTTGGAGGGATTATGCTGGGTAAGTAGAGTTTTTACTGCAATAGTGGGTGTCACTGATCATCTTCATGTGCCTAAGCTTTGGCTTAGCCAGTCACTGTAGTTGACGAATGTTGAAAGGGAAAAATTTGAACAGGCGTAAATCCTTTATGGAAATCATGATATATATAAATCAATTGGCCAGAAAAATGTGGCACTTGCCAGGAATGGATTTTTCAATTTATTTGGTAAGCTGGGACAGAACTTAGGAAAGAATAAAGGATTGAAGGACTAGGAGGTGACTAGTGGGTACTGGGAGGGAAGGGAAACACACCTTGTTTTCACTTTGCCATGCATTGAAAACTTTGTAAATTCCTAATTAGCTGAAGGAGATGCACATTGCACAGCCAACATTGCAGTGCCAAATTCAACTATACAGCAATTATGTCATGTGTGGCATTGGTGAAATGCCATGGATAGGGAGGGGTTGATTTGATGATGGGTGGGATCCATATCTGCCTCACTTAACAAATACAGTGAGTCAAGGGAGTAGACAGAAATACCACCCACTTTGATCCAAAGCTTTGATGAAACCATTCCAAGCAACCAAAGTAGGTGAGCATGCCCCTCTCCAGAAGAGCTCCCTTGTTTTTTCATCCAAGCAATTATCCATTCATCCTTTCAATGTTCTAGTATTTGTCACTCTTTGATACCCACCATTTAAGCTTTACATTCTCTCATCAAGTTTTCACCATTCAAATCCATACATATATAGCCTTCCCATTCATTCACCTAGCCATGACTTCCAACCATCCTTACACCAATATATCCATTTACCCACTCACACATCCTTTCAACAATTCACTCTTTCACCCATTCTGCTTTAACCCACCTGATGCATTCCTTTCACCCATCAACCCTTTTACTCACCCAGGCAGCTATCCTTTCAGCCATATACCCTTTCATCCATCCGTCACCCACCCATGCATCCTATCACCCACCTATGCATCTTTTCACCCAACCACACATCCTTTCACTGATATACCATTTCAACCATCCTTTTGTTGCTTGAACAGGAAATACCTTAAAAAAACAGGAGAAAAGAGCTGTTTGGCAAAAAAGGAACAGTTCATTTAATTAAACATAGTGGCCGGGAAAACAATTACATGCATAGGGTCTGAGGACTGTCTCAACTAATAATCGATCTGAGATGGGTTTATATACAATTCATTTTATTTATTTATAAAGTTTTATATAGCGCGAACATGACCCTAGAGGGTATCAGAGCGCTTTACATAACACCGTTCAGAGACAATAGAGGGTAGAGGGTAATATACATACATTCAATTTACAGGTAGACAGTGGTAGGTAAGGTAACATATGTTGAAAAGAAGTAACGTAAGAAGTATTAAAGTCTTAGTATGTGAATTTGTTCATTAGAAGCATTTCCGCTTCTTTTTTGAAGGCGGAAGAGGAAGGGATCCTACGAACATCTGGTGGTAATGAGTTCCAAATCTTCGGTGCGATACCTGAGAAGGCTCTGCAGCATGTTCTCTTTTTGTGGAAGGATTGTGGTTTCAAAAGTAGTGAGCTAGCACTTCGCGAATGTCTGCAACCTCCAGACAGCTCAAGCTTTTTTGCTAAGTAACTTGGGGTTTTGGTATGAAGGGCTTTATGGGTCATGCAGGTGATCTTTAGTTGTATTCTTGCCTCGTAAGGTAGCCAGTTCAATGCTTTTAGGGTCGGAGAAATGTGGTTGTTTCTTTTTGTTCCGGAGACCAGCCTGGCCGCAGCGTTAAGTGAGGCCCTCAGCGGGGCCAGCTTGTATTTGGGAAGACCGCATAGAGTGGTGCTTCCGTAATCCAATCTTGGTAACACCAGGGCTTGTACCGCCATTTTTACGTCGGCCTGTGGGAGGAAGGGTTTAAGTTTCCTTAGGATACTCATCTGATGATGAGCTCCTTTGGTGGCATTACTGAAATGCGCCTGCATATTCAAGTGTTTGTCTAGGGTGATTCCCAGTGATTTAGCGGGGTCAATGATGTGGGGAGAGCAATTAAAGGTTGTTAGATGCTTCACCCAGAGGTCTATCTTTGGTGTGTGGTTGGGGGGGGGAGATGAGGAGGAATTCCGTTTTGTTGGTGTTGAGCATGAGGTGGTTGCCGGTGAGCCAATTTTGAGTGTTATGCAGAATGGCGTTGAGGGAGATGAAGTCCTCTGGGGAGGAGATTTTCATATACAATTGTGTGTCATCTGCATACATGTGATATAGAATGTTCGTAAAGTTCAATGCGTTTGCCAGGGGTTCCATGATTAGATTGAAAAGGATGGGTGATAGTGCAGAGCCTTGTGGAACTCCTAGGGTGACCATGGAGGGTTGAGAGAGGGATTGCTTCATCTTGATTCTTTGGGTTCTGTTGTTTAGGAAAGAGGTAAACCATTGTAGTACGGGACCATATATACCCATCCTTTGTTCCAGTAGGGACAATAGGTTGTCATGTTTAACCGTGTCGAAAGCGGAGGATAAGTCAAGAAGTATCAAAGGACATGATTCATTATGGTCTAGTATTTTTAATATGTCGTTCGTAATGTGGGTGAGTGCTGATTCGGTGCTATGTCCTTGACGGAAGCCAGAATGGTGTTGATCTAGAAGATTGAAGTTCTCAATGTGGTTGCATAGTTGAGTTTGCACACATTTTTCTAGTAGTTTCGCCAGAGTGGGGATGTTGGATATAGGGCGGTAGTTGTTGAGATCTGAGGAGAGGGAATTGTTTTTTTTTAGTATGGGTGTAACCTGCCCTACTTTGAGGCAATCAGGTATACAGGCACATGCATCAAAAGAAAAACCGGTCGCAAACGGGCAGATTCTCAGAATCTGCCCCTTTGCGACCAGTATTTTTGCATTTGGGATGCATCATCCCAAATGCAAAAATCGCAATTTAAGTAATCTCTAAATTGCGATTACTTAAATTGCGATTGCAATTAAGGAATCGCAAATTAAGATTCCTTAAATGCAATGCAAGAAAGTAAAAAAATTAGCGATTTCGCTACTAGGGGGCGCAATTTACCATGAAGTTGAACTTCATGGTAATTTGCAAAACTTTGAGAAATGCACTAATGTGCATTTTTCAAAGTTGAAGGTTACACACACACATGTCCTTGGGACATGTGTGTGCGCAACATATGTGCACGGATCAATTTCAGGGGTGCAACAGGATGTCCTTTTGACACCCCTGCACCCTTGAAATTGCATGCGCAATTTGCGAGTACCTATTGGTACTCGCAAATAGCGCTCGCAATATCCCATTCATTCCTATGGGCCTGTAGGCCCATAGGAATGAATGGGAAGCCATTCCTTATTTGCGACTCGCAATTTGCGAGTCGCAAATAAGTGAATGTGAAGGAATCGCTATTATTATAGCGATTCCTACATGCATATGATTTTGCAAATCCTAATTGCGAATCCTTAATATTCGCTATTAAGGACTCGCTAAATCCTAGCTTGATGCATGTGCCAGATAGTGCCTTGCTTAAGAGAGGCGTTTACAATTTTTGACCATAAGGGAAGAATAGAAGTTTTTATCATTTTGAATATGGCAGGAGGTAGTGGATCAATGAAGTGATTGGAGGGATTAATCGCTAGAAGGATGTTGTAGATGTCATTTTCAGTGTACGTTGTGAAGGTGTGCCAGGAGGCATTGTTTTTTGGGACTCCCACCGGTGTAGTAAATTGGTCCTTGACCTGGGAGTAGGATGTAGACTCATGATCGGTAGCTGGTAGGAGAGCATTCTTAGATTGTAGGTCGAGTTCAATAGTTTTTGTCTAAGAAGAAATTGGCCAGGTCCTCGCAGTTGGGGATAGCAGTCTCTCTTTGTACTGTGGAGTTTGATGAGTTGAACGATTGTTGCTTAACTATTTCAAATAGTTTTTTGGGACGATTAATGGCTTGGTTCAGCTGAGTTCTAAAAAAGACCTTTCCTGTTGTATGTATTCCTCACTGCTCTAAGGTGATTTATGTGTTCCATAGAGGGTGCCGATCTCCATATTCTTTCTGCTGATCTTAGTTTGTGTCGGTCAGAGTTCAGATTCTCGTTGAACCATGGTTTAGAGATTTTGGTGGAAAAGTTTTTTTGTTGAAGGGGGGCTGTTAAGTCAAGTATTTCAAGAATAGTGGAGTTGTAGAAGTCTGTGAGGGCATGGAAGTCTACCATGCCTGCTTGGGGGATCAGGTCGGTGTTGCATCGGTTTGCCAGGTCTATAGGATTGATATTTTGGGTATTCCTTTTCCATTGTTTTGTTTTCATAGGTTGACATCTTTTCGGGGTCACCTTAATATTGATAGAGAAGAAGATGCTTTGATGGTCAGACCAATCGCAGGGGATAATAGAATCTAATGTGACATTGTTTATTTTTTCTATGATGAGGTCCAATGTTTCTCCCTTGTTGTGGGTTGGACTGTCACAGAATTGGGTCAGATCCTGATCTGATAGGAAGGATTTAAGACAGTTTACAGCATGATCATTTGTATTGTTTCAATGGAGATTGAAGTCTCCTAGGTAAATCTGCGACACTTGTGGGTTGTCGTTGGATGTGATGAATTCCATTATCTGTTCCATGAACAGTAGATTATCACTAGGGGGGTGATATATTATGTGGAGTTTGCTAATGATGCAGTTGTTGTTTGTGATGTTGATGCAAAGATATTCACAGGTAGATAGAGAGATGATGTCTGTTTGATTAACTGAGATTGTGTTTCGGTAAATGCATGCTACCCCACCGCCAGGTTTCACGGCTCTGTCCAAGCGGATTATGTCATGGCTGGGAGGGACCAATAGGTCTAGGATAGGTGAGGAGGAGCTATTTAGCCATGTTTCAGTAAGGATAACAATGTCAAGCTCATTTGAGAAGATGAGATCGTAGATGTCGGACGCATGTTTCCTGGCTGATCTGCAATTGAGAAGTACGCATTTCAGTTTGCTAGTGTAGTGGGCGAGGTCTGTCTGCACTATATCGATATTTTTGAGGTTTTTGCTGTTTATAGATCTGTGGTTGTGAGTGGGTTCTCTGTAAGGGTTGGTTTGAATGGTTTGTATACTATTCTGTGGAGGCTTGCTATTGTCTAAAGGACTGGAATAAGATTGGAGGAGGTTGCGTATGTCATTGTCAGATAACTCAGCAATTAGTCTCTTGGGACGAGAAGGGTCATTTGGGGAAGGTATGGTATTATCAATAGTGTACTTGGGGTGAGGTTTTTGGGTGATATATCTGTTCGTTTGGTAATTGATTCGGTTCACGGTGGCACTAGTGGCTCTGTGAGAATATAGGAGCTCTTTGGTGATGGTTGGTAGATTCTGTATTTCGACCTTGAGGTGGGATAGGCCGAGGGATATCTCATTGAAGCGTGTGATGCAATCAAAGTTAGGACAGCTAATTATGTGTTGAGGTGTGCGTTCTCTTAGGGGGGGAGCCCGCATGATAGATCTGGTTGGATGGGGATGGCAATGTTAGGCTCCAATGGGGTTCGTGTATCTGGTCGGAATGGGGGGGTCCATTCGAGTATGAGTGACGGCCTGGATAGGTGATAGCATGTGGGGGCCTGTGACATGTGGAAGAGATATGGTCGAGGAGTGGGTAATTAAGTTGGGGGGAATATGTTCCGAAAGGGAGAGCAACCGTTCGTAGATCAGGGTGGTTGGCCAGTCGTGGGGAGCCTTGCGGGCCGGTTCAATTGTAGTTGAGTAGAGTGGATTAGCGGGAGAGGATTCATATTTGGAGGAATCTACATTGTTCGTCAAGGGTGTTGGGTGTGTGTGAGCATAGGATTGGCCGGTAGCAGATTGGATCCTTGACCCTTCTGGGCCTGGGGGCCCTGGAATGGTTGGGTCCGGTGTGAAGGACGGGTGGTAGTCGTTGGAGGAATGGCGAGAATTAATTACAGTTGATGTAGTCACGGATCTTTGTGGTGGGGTGGGAACATCATCAGGAGAGTCAGGGTGATTTGTGATGGGAGGTGAGGTCTTCTTGCTCAATGCTTTCTTGAGGATAGGGAAGATCTTGTCTATATGAGCGAGATTGTCATTTGAGGCTTGTATAAGGATATTACCATTGTTGTATAGGGATATAGTTATGTTCGCATTGCAGAACACCGAGGCGGATACCGACAATTTGAGGGCATGTGGGGTTTTCCTAGAATCGGAGATTCGAAGCATGGTGTAGAAGAGATTCCTCCATTGTGCACGTTTTTTGGTGTGGAAGATGAGGTCATTAGTTAGTATGCCCTTGTTGGTGCAGAAATAAGGATCTGAAATAAGTGTTTCTGGGTGAATTTTCATTAGCTGGTGTTTGAACTTTGTAGCCGCATTTTTGGATAGATTGGGTGGATATTTAATGGTGAAGGCATGTAGACCTGAGGGTTCTAGGTTTGAATCCATTTTTTTTTCTCTCTTTCTTTTTTTCTTTCCAATTTCCTTCTCTCCCCTGTTCTCTTCTTTTCACTTCTTTTCGTCCTTACTTCTCCATGCCTCCCTTTCTACTTCATTCCTGCCTTGCTTAAAATTCTTTTCTCATTCTTTTCTCCATTTCTTTCTTCCCTTTCCCCTTTTCTTTCCTTTCTGGTGAAGGCACTGGTGGGGGTTGAAACCATTCAAAGGTGGCCGCTACTTTTCAGGCTGTGCGTGCTGGTCCTATTTTTATTTCCATTTTGAATAGGGAGGGGGCGCCATCTTAGGAGAGATAGACAGCTGAGGGTGAATATTATCGCTATAAAATGGAGGTCTGGGCCTCCAAGGTACAGGAGTCAACTTCCCCTCAGACATGCATCGAGGAAATATAGAGGGGGCTCCCACGGAAGCAGCCACTCCGAAAGTCATTGGCGGACGATAGTGCTGCACCTCCCTCGCTCCAGGCGCGTCAAAAATCAGCTATGCGGCGGTGCTGGGCAGTCATCCCCCATCACGGTGAATCGGATTCTGCCCAAGAGGCACAAGCAGGCTTCCTCATGGGGACAAGAACCAGGGTCTGGAGACACGCTCGGGCACTCACCGGGATGTTCCAGCAGACGCACTCCAGTACCTCCTGCTCGAAGTTGGCTCGTTACAGGGGCCCCATCACAGTCGGTCCACAGCGGGTCCCGAGGTGCATCGGGTAGCCACGACTCCAATAATCGCTGTCGTCTCGTTCCAGCGGCATAGGTTCCGGTAAGTGTCCAGATGTCCAGCTTGGGGAGCGCATGATCACTGCGTGTACTGTGTGTGCTGTGTCCTGATTGGCTATATGTTCCTATATTATGTGGCATTTGACTTTATGTTGTGTTGGGGGCGCGCTCACCTCTCTGGCCATGTGTGCTTTATTGGGGCCTATCTCTCTGGACCACTGTGGTGTCACTGCACCTATCGGTGGGATTGATCTGGGATTCCTGTTCGTGCGTTTGTCTGCTGGCTACATGCTGCCCCACCTATTACCTGTCAATCACTGACCTCAGGCCTAGGTCTTAGAGCCTGCCTGACTACGTATTTCTGAGTCGGGGTTGACATGGAGTTCACAACAGGCAAATTCATCAATAAAGATGTGATTTTGTTAATACATAAATGTATCGTTCTTCATATTGACGTCAACTTTCTCAATATGAACACTTTCTCCTTCCATTCTTTTTTCCCTTTTCCATCAACCCATAATTTTTAGAGTTCATTATGAGCTTTTGTATGCTGAGTTGCAGATAGAAGAGGACATTAAGAACTCAAACCCTGATGTAGCTGCTAAAACTAGGGGTTCACAACACCCTTGCATTGAGTATACTAGTAATTGCCAATAAGCAAGCAATGTGTCTTACCACTGGCTGCCCCTGCCGCCGCTGGGACTCCCCCTTCAACTGCTGCCATGTTTGCTCCACTGGTGCTGCCGCTTGCCCCGACACTGGTGGTCTGTGTGGCTAGAAAAAACATTACACATTTTAGATGCCAGGTACGCCTCCCCTTATTATTTCTTTTAACAAAATACAACCGCAATACATCACTACTGTTTGATTTCAGTATTGTCTATCAAAAAATATCACGTTGTGCACTTTGTTAGTTGGCATTGTTTGAAAGTCCAGGTAGTCAAGCCAACCAAAACGTTTTCATACTGGAGGGGCATTGAAGCACAATGAAGGGGTGGCAAATATAATGGGACAGTTATCATACTATTTTCCAGCCATGCTGCACTGTCATTGAAACAGCTGGTGTAATACTGTATAAATTAATGATAATACATACACAACATTGGGGGGTCCACCCATGACCATGCGCACTCTCTAGTTTTAGTGTTTGAGTAGGAGTATGAGCAAAGAAAAGTAAACCTTCTCAACAAACATGCGTAGAATAGCTTACTTGGGCATGCAATTTTCACAGTAGGGTAGCTGTCCTAAAATCTGTTCTCTTAGTCTTAAATTACCAGTCCACAAGATATATAAGGGGAATGGGAAAGCTTACTGACAAAGCAGAAGAAAGGAAGCTACAGACAGACTAGTACAGACAGGAGGAAGTCAACTAAAGAAACTTGAAATTTTGAAACTAGCTAGGATAATGCAGGGATAACAAGAATTTAACAAATTTTAGATAGAACGAAGAGGAGCTGAAAAATATAGCAGACAGGCACAGTAAGAAAAAATAAAAAGGAAACATTATTCTAAATGTGGACCGATAAAAAGTTAGGGAAATTATAATAATATTAACAGGAGGATTTACTGGGGCCAGTAGATCTGTCAGTGTCAGTCGCAGTGCTGGTGGTAGTGGTGGAACTTCCACCTCCTGCGGCACTTGTGGTGGCACCCCCGGCTCCCTGACTTGACTCCGTGCTTGTTGCAAAGTCATCCTGTGTGCCATGTGTTTTTGCCAACCGGTACTGGTGGTAACTGACTCTGACTGTCCCTGCGCTTTGTCTAACCAGGCCCAGGGCCAGTACTATGCTGAAAACACAGTGAAAACACACTCATACAATAGGGTACACAGTGTGTTAGGTTACACCTATAAGTCCCTAGTACATAATAGGGCAGGGGGATTAAAATTACCTATAAGTCCATGGTATATAATTGGGCATGGCAGTTTAGAGGCCGGCAGCCCTTTCTGCACTTACATGTGTGCACTGCTTAGAGCCTGAGGTTATTTTAAAAGCAGCCCTGTGTTGCAGCACTGCTTTTAAATGTAAATTGTGTCCAAACTCGACTTTGGTGGTAAGGGCACTTAAAAAGTGATAAACTTCAATATTTTGGAATATTAGGTACGCCACGGGTCTCCCCCAGGTGTCTCAGGGGATGGGGGTCATGTAGCTATGAGCAGGGTCCAAAAGATACTTTATATGCCCTGGTGTTGGAGAAATTGCACATTTCATTTTACCCATTGTAGATCCCCAGCCACATAGGATAACATTGCAATAGTTTATTAATGCATAACTACTGATAGGAATTGATAAAATATCATTCAAGGATTTAGGAGAATGATATTGATAAATCCAACAATATGCTATTGTTGAATTTATACTAAAATATACAGAAAAAACGTTATAAGACTTTCTTGCCTGTAAGCTGAAATGCAGCTTTCGTGTACTGTTCCCTGATTCGTCAGAGTGAACATGATTAGCTAGGCTGCTTTGATGAAGTGATAAGTTGCTCACCCAGTGAGAGGCTATCTGGTAGAGAGAACTCTTCTATACAGGAATGCCAGAGCAGGGGGGAGAGGTCGTAAAGCATGGAGCTTCAAAGGGGGATAGGACAGGCAGGCAATAACAGGCCCATCTACCCCCAGCCCCTCTGACCCAGGCAGATGGCAGGCATAAGGCACACATTTGCAGATGATAGGGGGAGGAGAGCCATGGAAATGGGCCATACTGGAGGTTGGTTTAACTAGTTCGTGCTCCTCTGCTGAGATTTCAGCCATATTGAATTTTGGAGGAATAGTGATTTCTGGGAGAAGATTATGCCACACTTTGGAGGAAGTGGTCATGCTCTGGGGTGTTGCCCTGCACCTATTGGACAGTATGAATAAATATGTCAGAGGTGCAGAATATCTTAGGTCTGCTGCTTGAAACTGAAAGAAGAAGGCTTGCTAAGCTGGAAACTTGATTTGCACCTTCAGGTCCTGCATTCTCACTGACTGCGTCTGCTGCATTATCTGGAACTACAGCCCTTTGGATGTACCTTGCTTCAAGAGGAATAAAGAGTGGACACCCTGCAAGCTTCAGGTTAACAGAGCTCACCTGGACCATCACCACCAAGAATCCCCTGCCTGGAGTGTGTCCAGTGAATTTGTAAGGGTTTTGTCCAGGTGCACTATGGGAATTGTGGTCACAGCTTTCGAAGGACCATCTTGGAGATTCCAGACTCTTGGATTGTGTTTTGGACACTTTGCACCCTAAAGAGGAACTGCAGGAAGAAGTTCCAGAAGTATGGAGCAACTTTGGAAAAAAAGCTCAATAAGGGGACTGACTCAACTGCGAGAGCCAAGCCGCCCACATTCAACTGCTAGCCGGCCTGGCCTGCTTACTCATCCCGATGAAAAGCTCCGGAGGTCCGACTTCCAGGGTTTGACTGGGAGCTCCCTGGAAAGCAAGCCGGCGAACCCTCACCGAACCCGGACTGGTGAAGAGCATCGAGGGACAATGGAAGAAAAAGCTCCAGAAATGTTTCTAAGTCAGAAAGTAAAATCTTGACCGAGGCCTACCACAAGGGTGTCCGAGCAGGGTTCCATTGCTGTCAGCCTGAAACTTTGACTTTGTCCCGTTCGAGCGCGACCAGATGTCCCAAGGTGGCGCTATAGTTTTCTAAGTGCTATATAGTGCTAAATCTTTAAAATTCACATCTCTGATTCCCTGCATTGGATGTTTGTTGTTTTGGTGTCATTTTAAAGATAAAAATATGTCCTATTTTTATAAATTGGTGTAGGAGTTGTATTGTGTGTTTTGTCTTAATTATTTCTGAATTGGTGTTTTTAAATGCTTTACATACCTGTCTCTTAAATTAAGCCTGACTGCTCACAGCCAAGCTACCAAGGGTTGAGCATGTGATTAATTTATTGAGACCTATACTGAGCCCTAGACGATGTTAGTGTCTTTATTGCCAGTGGTAGAGGCATATTTACCACTACTAATAACCCACTTTCCAACAGTGCTAGTCCTCTTCTTGCCCCTGGATGCTGATGTAAGAAATAAAGAAGATAAAATAAAATATATTAGTGGTACAGTTAATAATCTCCTCAAAAATATTTTGGCAGGCAAAGGCAAACGCAGTAACATTGTACTTTTCTAAATCAGATCACCTATACTACTAGTATCGAGCTGACCTATTCCTAATTTCCTAAACCTAAGCCCTATTCCAAATTTTCTAATCCTAAACTATATTTTGAACTACTAATGCATTGCAACAAATGATCTTTGCTTCTGATCTCATTCTCAATTTCAACCCTTTTTGACGGGCCAACTCATTCTCCTTTTTATTCAATGCATAGATGCATACTACACATCACTGGGTGATTGCTTGGGACTGTACGAGCTACATAAAGAAAGGCACAGAGAACGCTAACTCACTGATATTACTACTACAACTGTCTTAGTGACTGGACAGAGGATTCTGCATGACTTCTTAAATAATCAGCTCAAGCGTGCGCCAATGAGTATGATTAGGTAGTGCTGTGCACCTGGCTGGATCACCTAATATTTGTAACATAAAGTTAACTTACCCCTGAGTGTGAACAGCATGATATTTAAAAAATATATATATTAGCATAGAAAGATCACAACAAATAAATAATTACTGACTGAGCCCTGCAACCTCGATGTCCAGCCGGTTGAGCAGGTCTTGCTCACTGTCCAGGATATCGGCCCAGTGGTGTGACAACTGCTGTTGGATGTGTTGGACCCCAGAACTCCGGCGCACACACCGGTGCACCCTCCCTCACAGCAGTCAATGCTCCCACAGGCCATACCCACTGCCAGGCCTGAATGGAGGGGAGGAGGCACCACACGTGAAAAGCCACCTCCACCTCCGAGAAAATGGTGCGGCTGCACCCCTTGGCAGTGCTGGCAACCGCAAGATGTGGGGCTATCATCCTCACTGGCGCCGCCACTGCTCCTGCTCTTTCTCTGCTGTGCCATGGCACTGGATGGGGGGAAAAAAGAGAAAAAATAGGAGAAGGAATGAAGAAAGGAAAAACTAAGAAAGTAAAGGGAAAACCAAAAACAGTCATGAAAAAAACTAATTAATTTACAAAAAACGGAATATACACAAACACACACACTGATACAGCAAAGGAAAATGAGGGGTGTATGAGTTGGATAGGGGAAGGACTGAAATAATTAAGGGTGGATAGAGCCACACCATGCACAGAACAGAAAACAAAATGTCTGCGCCCATGCGAACCGCGTGGTGACCTTCGCGTGAAGTTTCCAGTGCAAGAATGCACATCGCGCTACGGAACGTTAAAAACGCAGCACAAACGGGTGCGTCGAGCAGCTCCACCCATCTATGGATTTCCATGGAATCTCACAGAGTTATTGGCCCGCTCCATGGAATTCCGCGCAGCAGAACTCTGCCCTGGCCTAATGTACTGCATTGTTATTGTATTATATATTTCCATGTGATGCAATGTGTAGCCATATATTTCATAATCAAATATGAATATTGTTACTTATTAATTTGAAGTACTCTTTAGCCTCAAAAACACATGCCAAGTTTCATGGTTCTTGTAGGTCTGGAAGCCATTTTATTCAGGGTAGTACACTTGTGCTTTTCTGCAAGGCTTGTTTCTAGTAATAGCATCTAGAAGTGGGATTTTGGGAAAATAATGAGCTCTGTATCGTACGTCTTGTGCTACCCCTGAGAAAAGTTTTTACCACCTCCTCATTAGATAACTTTTTGTTGAAAGTGTCAAGTTTCTGTCACTTGTTTAGATTCCATAGACTTGTATTGAGAGAAAACTACATAAACTGTCTCAAATATTATGTATTTTAGCATTGTGCTCCAATTGACCCTTTTCTAACAAGAACTCTGATCCCTCGAAATGACAATTGTCTTTTAATTATTTGCTGTGCTGCTTGATATTTTGCATTAAACTCAAGTTAGACTTTGGGCCACCTGATGTGTTATTATTATTATATAATAATCTTTATTCGATTATACAGAATAATCATAAAAGATAGAAACACATGTTAAAAAAGAGCACAGCTATACTTAGTGGAAAAGAGCACAAAAAACATTTAAAACCATTTTTTGGACACATACCAATTCAATTCATCCTATTTAAAATATGCACAGGTTCATAAAATCTAATTAACATCAGGACCCCGGCCAGACATGTGCATCGTTAATACTATGCACACATTATTTTGTTCCAATGTAAGGCACCTTTTAAGTAGCCGATGACTGCCGTCATCGCCACCTAATCCTGTAGTAGTTGTAAAAATAAAAAGGCAGGCCGATATTTAGTGAAGCCCCTCGCTTTTAAAAGTGGTAATAAATATCTTCTGCGGAGAAATTCATAGTATTTACAAAATAGGATCAGATGTATTAGGGTCTGGGGGGAACAGTCATCGCAAGGACAAACTAAAAGGGCATGGGGATCAAACTGGCCCGGAGGGAAGCAAATCATCGTACGGATAGTACCCAAGCGAAATTTGGTGAGTAAGGATCTATCCGTTAACTGTCGTGAGATAATTTTCAGGACCTCTAACAGATTTCAGCATCAAGAAAGTTCTGATGAAGTTTTTCGTCAGCACCCAAGCTTCCCTTTCCTCATTGGCCTTATTTAAAAAAAATACCATTAGGTCTCTACGATCGCCCTTTTTAAGGAGATGTGGCCTATCAAAGATATCCATGCGATCGAGGGACTGGGCAACCGATTTAATGTAATTAATCCACAGTATCTTAAGCCCATACGTGCATTCCATGCAGTCCTCTATCACACTCCTATTGAACCACAGGCTCTCATTAGCCCAAACGGAGATCCATAATAACAGTGGATCCAGTTTAACCTGGTCCTCAACATATTTTAAACCCAATTCCTCGTGAGTGGCAAATGAGGAACTGTTTGGACCCACCCCCAGGAGCTTCCTACAAAAGCGGTCCTCTTCTAGCTGAATTCCTTTACACTTACGGTACCCCCAATTAGCTGCTCCGTAGGTCAGGACTGGGAGGCACTTCATTTTGAATATTTGTAGCAGGGGCAAGACAGGCTTATTGCAAACTGACAAGGAAAATCTAAATAAGGCACAGCAAGCTTGGGTGAATTTAGTGCAACGGCTAGAAATACAGGAGAGCCAGTTGTTCTGGTGGTCAAAAGAAATCCCCAGATAGGGAAATGTGGAGACCCTGGTAATATGTTGCTCTTTGATAACAATAGGCCTCGTCTTGGGTGACCTCCTCCCACAGACCATATAGTGCGTCTTAGAGATGTTAGTATCTAGGTCCAGGTCGTCCATAAATTCACGAACAGATCCACCAGGAGTTTTAGCCCATTAGCCGTTCGGGCCATCAGCACGGTGTCGTCGGCATATAGCAAGGATGGGATCCTCCTTGTCTTTACCATAGGCAAATCCACTCCATATTTGCTCAGACATGTGTTTAGACTGTTAATATATAATAAAAACAGTAGTGGGGCCAACATGCATCCCTGCCTAACCCCTCGTGGAAGGTCAAAAGGTTCAGTAGTTTCCCCCTCAGTTACCTGATGTGTTTATTTTTAAAACAACTAAATACTAAACATCAAGTTATAAGTATACACAATGATAACCTGATCTATAAAGCCCCCTCTATCGAACTTGAGATCTACACAGGGACTCTCAGAGTTTAACTATGGAAAGCTCATTCCTGTGATTTTTGTCACATACCTCACATCGTAAAACCTCTTCCTATTGTATTTGTCCATTAGTTCATAATGTAAACTCCATTATTATTGTTTTTGTCAGAGAGTTCATGTTGTTAAAGTCCTTCCTATTGAAGTTTTCAGAGAATTCACAATGTAAATCTCCTTCCTATTGTATTTGTCAGCGATCTCACTGTATTTCATTCATATTGTATTTCATTCATACTGCATTTGACACAGAATCAGGAGTAATAATCTCTTTAGCAGTTATGGGCAAGGCAACCAGTTCACAGGCTGCCCAGCACACCAGATGCCAAATCAAATTAACATAAAAAAGTTTAACAAAGAGGCAGAGCAAAAGCTGATTTTTGTAAACAGCTTTTCAATTATTTTTTGGGTTTATATGAGCTTAACCAGGTAGGCAGACCCCAAATGAATGGGTTTATCTCTGGCATGTCAGTTAGTTTTTTTATCAAGAATATCCTGGCCCTGATTCACAAAGGGAAACTTACACTTTTGTATAAGTTAACGACTGCTTGCTATTCACAAAGGTATTTCACTAGTAGTATCTTTACTACTGCGGAGTCTCCACACGTAAAAGATAAGACAGACCTATCTTTTGTGTGGATACTCCCGGTTGTAAAGATACCTTTGTAAATAGGAAACAATCGTAAATTTACACAAAAGTGTACGTTTACCTTTGTGAATCAGGCACGTGGTACATTTTTATTTCTGCTTTACAGGTTTGTGATTTGAAGACAGTTCTTTTAAATTAGACCATTTATTAATCTTTGTTAGAGTTGCTTTCTTGAGACATGCGTTTATGCTTTGACCTGCGATTGAGTGGATGTATTCAATCAGATCATTGAAGGAATGCAGACTGAGGTGGTGGCAATCCATTGCAATAGGGCTGATCACATATTGTGAGACGTCCTCAAGCATTTCATGAAGAGAAAAAGTGATGTGGGTGTACGTGAGTGAGTTACCCAACTGCAACTAGCGACAAAGGGTGTTAGCGTGTTTATGTGACCGTGGCCCGCTGATAGAGTCTACACTAGCTTTGAAAGATTAAAAGACAATGTAAATTACAAGCTCTTGATTTTTATCTAGAAACAGTGACTGCTCAACTGTAGGCCTAATGTCTGATCAACCCTTAGAAAGGAATGTTGCTGTGGATAATGATTGGAGCAGAGTGTGCTGTTCATGTGTAAAATATAGTGTATGAGAGAGTAACTGAAAGGTATTTACTAGGGGTGTGGGAAAACTTTTTTGTAAATATTTTAAAAATGTACCCAAAGATTTGTACAATTCACTTGATAGTATCCCACGTGAAAACTGAACGTGGGGCATATCCCTTTATCAAAAGTACCAAGATAATGACAGGAATCTCGGTGGAGGTGAAAATGTTCCTCAGAAGACATTTCCTGCCCAAGCCAGCCTCCTGTCGGCAAACTATAAGCGAGATTTCACTGACCTAAAAACAACACCGGTTCCTGTTCATGCTGCTTTTATCATATGCACCAATCCACACAATGTGATGTCTAAACCCATGTGGAGATTTGGCCAACTAGGTAATTGAGAAGATCGCATAAGCCTAAAATGTTCCTGCAAGGAGGTTTGGCCTGGCTCTAAACTTAACAACATATTGTGCCAGAAAATTATTAAAAAATGAACCACATGGTAACCTGAACCGCTTTCATGTATGGATTGAAGACAATTACGTTGCAATTATTTTTTATAGCTCAATGCTACAAACAACTGCATTTAAAGTAGCTTGGGATAATCTGTCTGCTTACCACGTTTGTTTCAAAACAGCAGTAGTGTATTTTTATAAAGAAAGACATGAACGGATAACAAAGGGGAAATGGAGTATCCCCGAGATGGACATATTTTTCCAGATGTTTCAAAAAATAACTATCCTGAAACACTGGTAAAAATGTCCAACCACATATCTGTCTGAATTCCTTTTGAATGTCAGCCAAAATGGCATATGTTACGGAAGGAAAGATAATAAGACTGCAACTTTGTCACAATCGTGCAGATTATGCTGGATATTTCCTGTGCAAATCATTAGTAAACCATTTAGCTGATGCTATTGAAAGAACAGTACGCGGTCACAATAACCCATGGCGAATCCATCTGTCTCTTATGTTGTGAGATGATCTTGGCAGCAGATGAATGTGTGTTTTAGTGGTGGAACCTCTCGAGACCAAGGCATGCGCACGTCGGAAGAATGAAGTGAGCAGTGGCTCTGTGGCTTCTAAATCTGTGTGCCCACGCAGCAACGGATCATTTCATATTTTCCTCAAAATACTTCTTTCATGCCATTGCAAATCTTTTTTATTGAGGTGGCTATTGCAATTTTTCTATGTTTGTGTACAACATTTTCCCCTTGATTTAATGACATACAACACAATCATAAATATACAGCATCAGCATGTGTGCCACTTCGATTTTAGATATGTGTATTTTTGTTTTCCACGGTGCATGCATGTGCCAAGTGAATGGTGTTTTGCACAGTGAGGGTGAGAATGGACATTTTTCTTAATGAAAGACTGTGGCAAGAGTGTGGTAAACAGAAGGCAGTTGCAGGCTGCCATATATTGCTGCTCGTATTCCAGCCAGCAGGCCAACAAACATGCGCAAGCAATGTATACACCGTCTTATGTACATTCATCTGCAGACTGACCTTGCAGTACGTGTTTTGTAAAGTTGACGTCTTGTAAAAATTGGATTGCACCGGTGTGAACCCCACTACTGGTAAGCAATGCAGGTCTCTGATGAGAATCATATATGTAGGCCGATGAGCATCCTCTGCCATCAGTGGCGGCCGCCTCGGAACAGGGGGTGAGGGGGGCAGGGGGATTACGTCTCTCCTACGTTCTCTTCCTCCGGCCAAACTGTCATGTGCACTTAGGGGTATATTCACAAGAACGTGTGCTAAACATCTCCAAAAAAGCTTAACGCAACTTTACACATCGCAGTCTATCGCGGGAAAATAACCCTGTGTTAACGTGGAATTCACAACACGGCGGTACCATGCAATAGTCTCCCGAAAACGCGGCCAATGTCCGCGATACAACCACCGCAACGGAGATAAAAACACAAACCCCAACGCAAAAAAACGTGCGATGAGCCCATTCGCGATGAGGAAAGCAGCGATAAGCTGTGCCAGGCCCGCAATACACACACGGCAGGCGGGAATAAGCACAACAAAAGCAGCAAAAAGAAAGACAAACCAAACAGAAAATAACAGTAAAGCACAATGGAGGCAGTCAGAGCTCGTACACAACCCCACAAACACCATTGGCAACAAAACATTGTACATGGCAGGCCATCGTGGACAAGGTGAATGCAGCCGGAGTGCGGAGGAGGACAATGGGAGACAACCAGAATAGCAGGAATGAGGCGAAACGCTAAAACAAGCAGAAACACGCCAACAACCAGAAGGCAGCAATGCACACCGGAGGTGGGAGTCCAGCGCCACACCAGGAGCTGGATGACATGGAGGAAATGGTGTCCACCACATCAGTCTGGAGATGGTGGCAGGAGTCGGGGACCGGAAACTGCTCAAAATCAACAGACACAACAGCAACAGGGAGAGGAACGACCAGGGACTGGGGGGACGGGGGGACGGGGGGAGATGGGCACAATGGCACACATGCACAATTAAGCACAGCACAACTGCAGACAAACCATGCCCAAGAGTAACAAAACCAACCAAGAGCACAAGTCACACAAGTCGGCAATACCATACCACTGAACAAGCACAGAAGTGAAAACCACACTGCCTGAAAGGGAGAAGGGTGAGCCAAATCAGAGCTGAAGGGCCAACTCACACACAATCCAGCACACACACATAGGAAGCAGAGTACCCCAACATCGGACACAATGTGGTATAAACAGCAACATTTGCACAACCAAACACAGGACACAAGTGCACCCGCTTGTGGCCGGTAAATGGCCATACGCATCTGGCAAAGCACGAAACAGGGACATGATAATGCACAAATACAAACCCACAGCCCTGATGGGGTAGCAATGCATGTATGGCAGGGACCCAGATAGGCCGTGACACACACATTGGCATACAAATGAACACTCATCACAGTTGGAGACAAGTGAAGGTGCGGAAACTTCATCAACAATTGCATGTCAGTACGGCCAAGAGAAGTGCCACAACATGCAGACCAATGCAGCAGCATGTCTGAATGAGGAACGTTGGAAAGCGCCCATGTCCATCACCCACACAAGTGAGTGCCAACCCGCGTTGGTTGTCCGCGCATGTATCCGGAGTCCAGGCCAATGCAGCCATGTCCACTGTCGTCTTGGGACATGTGACCAGATCCCCAACATGCAACCAGGCGTCGGGACACGTGCAATGGGTCACATTCAGTTGTGGCTGCAGGTACGTTGTCACTCATCCATGAACGCGAGTGCAGCAGCATAGGCCAACATTTCCAATATGAGCTCGTTGTCGACTACATCTAACATGTCGGCGACGTAACCCATCAGCTATCCCGGACAGATGTGCTGACTCCAACCCCTGGCCCCAATTGGCACCAAAGCCCAATAGGGGAGCGGCTCAATGTGATCACCGCACACGACGAGTCGTGCAATCTCCCAGGTCCAGTTGCCAGCATGCATGCCAATCATCCAGGCATGCCATAAATGGGCATCATGGTGACACTCCTGGTCGTGGGCCAACAGGGGGCGCACGCACACGTCGAAATCCAGTTCAGCTACCGTTACGTTGGAGAGGCAGACATCCATGGTCCACTCGAATATGCACAAGCGACAATGCAACACAGGCTGAACGCAGGTGACGTTGGAAAGGCAGAAGCTGAGCTGGTAACTGATCCGCAGCACTGCCAATGGCAGTGCCCCCAGTACATGCAGCAGACGTGCATGGTACCGGTCCACGTGACTGGGGTTGTGCATGTGTCCGGGATGGTCTGCCATTGCGTCAGTGGCTCTGCCTGAAGCGGCACTGTGCTGACCTGCGCCAGTCCTGTGTATGAAATGCCACAGCTCGGATCAATGAGCAGTGTCTGTGTGCAACGGGTGCAGGCCTGGGATGGGGTGGGAGTACGTGTGAAGGCCATTTCACGCACGCTAACTATGACCAAGGACTTCTGTGTGTGGGATGTGTACACGTTGGTCTCACGTCGGGCAGTGCGTAGTGTGGGAGTTGTCAGCAAATGCTATCGTATCTGTCAGGGGGTGCTGAGCACATGCAAGTCCCAGCTCGGAGCTGCAGATGTGCTTCCGCCTGATAGTCCAGACAAAGGACCTTTCATCCCTACAGTCAGTTTACTATCTGCTTGCTAACACGAGATGTGCTGAGGCCTGTCGTGGGTGGGGTGGGATGTCTGCGACCCAGGGAATCATGGATGATATGCCCAGCACATGGCACATGAGCGGCCTCACTGTGTGTTATGTTGCCTCACAGATGCTCCTCCCTCCCACGAGCCCTCACACTTGTGTGCGCTGCGCGGTTGCATCACGTGCACTCCTACGGCACACCATTGTCATGCCTGTCTGCGCATGTCCAGCGGCATGCCAACAACACCGTGATGCTGGCCGTTGAGGGTGTGCAGCACTCCGGGTGCATGCTACATTGCAACATCGACTACTGTGGCCCTGGTGGCGACAACACTCCAACACAGAGACATGCTTACCGCACTTCCTGCTCAAGGCCAGACCAGAGCCACGCCCTGATCCCCCTGCCCAATCAGCACACCCCGGCGCTGACCTGACGTACGCCGGACCAGCACACGCCGCTTGTGCATGCAGGGGGGGGCGGACGAAGCTACATGTCCAAGGTCTTAGCCACTGCTGAGGTGACATGGTATCGCCCGCTGAAGACAGCACACTGTGATGTTACAGGGCTCGGGCCCATCATGCTGACATAATAACCACACGGACACACTTGCTTAGATAGTGTGAATGGCTACGGGCACGTGCGCCCGGCCACTTTTATTAGCAGGCTCACATGTCGAGTGACACCTGTGTTGGATGTGTGTGGGGTGTGTGTACACCAGCCGTCATGGAGTGCCTGGTGCAGTCAAAAAACGACAACAGTGTACATCGTAAAGGACACAACCATAAAGGCTTCATGACTTGAGCTGCACAGAGTTAGTGGCCCTGGATGCACAGCGTCCTGCACGGGCCTACCGCCACGGGCTGCTGACTTGCGGTGCACTGGGGCAGGGTCACGAGAGCAGAGCAGGTTCTCGTAGATGTCAAAGGGGGTTGTCGCGGAGTGTCTCGGTGGACAGTGGAAGGTGTACCCCTAGGGCATGATGCAGAGGGCAGAACCACGCAGAAACAGTCACTATGGTGGAGATGAATGGAACAGACACATGTCGAACACCAAGCCAGTCCCAGCCAGATGATGATGCGGACAACCCCCAGGCCATGGACTCAGACGCCACCAAAGTTCAACCAGAGAGTGCCCATGACTCATTGCGCACAGAGTTAGTGGCACCGGTGCTGATAGGGGATGCCGCCTGCTATGAGGCGTGTCCAATAGTGTGAACTCCTCCATAAGTTACCCAAGACACAGTTCCACATGTGTGACCTACTGACCGCAGTGTAGGCCTGAGGCAGCGGTCAGCAGGGGCCCTCATCCAAGTGTCGCCGGCTTATGGTGGATGGTCCCACCGGCCTGCGTAGTTCAGGTTCGGTGGCACCATGGGATGCGGACTTGCGGTGAACAGGGTTAGTGGCACCAGGTCAGTTGTTGTTAGTGTTCGGTCACCTCCGTGACGAGGATCCGGCTTTCATCCGGACTGAACCGCATCTTCCTCTTACTCCTCTCCGTGCGTTCACTGGTATGGACTCTGCCATTCATGAATCACGACTAAGTGCTGGATGTGGGACCTACTGGACCGCAGTGTAGGCCGGGGGCAGCGGTCAGCATGGGCCCACCTACACGTGTCGTGTGCTTGCGATGCAGAGTTTGGGACACTGATCGAAGGGAGTTCAGTGATATATACGCGGCAATTAACATTTGGTCACTGCCATTCTAAACTCAGGACACAGTTCCACATGTGGGACCTACTGGACCACAGTGTAGGCCTGAGCCCTCATCCAAGTGTCGCCGGCTTGCGTTAAACAGGGTTAGTGGCACCACGTGTCGCCGGCTTGCGTTGAACAGGGTTTGTGGCACCACGTGTCGCCGGCTTGCGTTGAACAGGGTTAGTGGCACCACGTGTCTGGTGCTTGCGAAGCAGACTTTGGCTTCACTGATCAGAGGGAGTATAGTGATGTGGACGCTGCCACAGACTTTTAGTCACTGCCATTCAAAACTCACGACTCAGTACAACACGTGCCAACAACTGGGCCGAAGAGTATGCCAGTGGGGTATGTAAATGAAAAAGGAGTACTGTGGGCCAGCGTCGTGGAAGCCAGCGATGGTCTGCGGAGGCTGCAAAGGTCGCGGGACTGGGGCTTGGAGCTTGCACCGGCACGTGGTGGGCCCTCTTTGACACACGCCAGTGTCGGAAGGTGAGCGGAGCCTCCTTGGTGCGCTGGGGCAGGCAAGACGGGTCTGGGGACCAGTGGCCTGGGGTGCAGCAGGCGCACAGGGTCACAGGCCCCGCCGCTCACGGCATCGGCCTCGTGGCGGGCTGAGAGGCGCTGCCCTGGCAGACACGTTGGCCATTCCGAAAGAGAACCACGCCCAGTGCGACAGGGTTTTTATTCACACCCCTATGCATGCCTGGCGTACGCAGGGCCAACCCACTCCGCCCGCGCCTACAGGGGGGGATGTAACGAGCGACATTTCCGCGTTCTGCCCCACAGCCTGTGGTGACATGGTAGCGTCCACTGGCCACTACACTCCATGCACCAGCAGTTAATGTCCACATGGCCATTTCCGTGGTTTGCACACTGAAGTCTGTCCGGTACATCCACGCCACACTTGGCATTGGGTAGGTTCTCATTCATTAGTCACTTGTTGCTCTCGCACATGCCTGCTCCAAGCCTCTCCTCACATTCTGCTATTGTGTGGCTGTGGTGCCATGCCGTGGCTGGGTTGTGTGCATGGCAAGCTCAGGATCTCAATGGAGTCGTGTTGTCGTGTCTGGTCGGTTGGCATGTTGTGTGGCATGTTGCATGTAGTTTTGCTGCGTGCCCATTGCCAGTGTCGTGAGTTGCATGACTGTGGAGTGGAGGTGTGTGGTGTGTTCATTTGGTACTTACCAACGAGCAATGCATTTCCATAGGTGCCATCCTGGAAGCGTTGGTTGATGATGGACTGTCGGAAGATGTATGAATCATGCACACTGCCTGGGTAGTTGGCCACAACATTGTTGAGGAGTCCCCGGTGGTCCACTATTGCCTGCACATTGATGGAATGCGTGTGCTTTCTGTTGAGGTAGTTGTGTGCAATGTCGGCAGGGGGCACGAGAGTACTTGTGTGCAGTCGATTGCCCCCAACACGTGAGGGAATCCAGCTATGGCGTAGAAGCCTTGCTTGGTCTCCAGCTGCTCCTGCGCAGTGTGGGTGAAGTGGAGGTGCTGGGGGACCAGGCTGATGATGGCATCCAGGACAGGTGTGATGAACTTGGATAGGGCTGGCTGTGAGACTCCTCCGACTCTGGCAGTTGTGGGTTGGAAGGTACCAGAGGCCAACATGTGCAGCACAGCCAGCAGCTTTGTCTGCGGAGGGATGTTGGTTGGCCGCTGTGTTGGTACCGTCAGCCTGTGGGCGATGTGGGTCAGGATGCGGAGGATGGTTGTCCTTTTGGGCCTGTAGTGGGCAATGGCCTCCTCTGGCGTTAGGTCTGTGAGGCTGGTGCGTTTACGGTGGGTCCGCTGTCTTTGTCTACGCTGCCTCTGTGGTGGTCCGAAGGGGGGGGCGGGGCGGGTCCTGGGGGTGGTGGCGGGCCTGGGGGTGGTGGCGGTGGGTGTTGTGGCCCTCATGGGTCTCCGAGCTGCATGATCATTGTCTCCATGGCATCTGTGGGCCTTCAGATGTGGCTCTGGGCTGGGCTCCCTTTCATACTGCAGCTAGTCGTCCTGCTTAACACCAGCAAAAGGCAGGTGTTAAATCCCTGCTGCTACCGCGGCTTATCACCTGTTTTTGGTTCGCATCGCAGATCTGGCTGTTTGTTGTGAAAGTGGTGTAGTGGTATTTTCGTGAGTTTTTGCACGGGAACACCTACTCTGCATCTCATTAGGGTTAGTTGGTGGTGTCATCCGTGGAGATAAATTTTGCGACAGTTATCACGTGAATACTGGTGATGTCTGCAGTTTGCACCCGCTTGTGAATGGGGCGATAAATCTTTCTCCTCTTTTGATGTGCTAAAGCGCCGATAACTCGGAGATAAGTCCTTGTGAATATGCCCCTTAGAGGGGTGCAAACCACTCCTCACTCTGTTTGGCATCACGGAGCCCAGCCCCGCCCCCACCTGGCTCCGAGCTCCGCAAAGAAAAATAAAATGATAATAACGTTATGTTATCATCATTTTCTTTTTCTTTTGTGCACTGCTGAATTAGCAGTGAGGCGACGCTCCTCTGAACTTAGAGGAGGAGCCACTACTGTCTTCCATGCTCCAGTGCAGTTGTTTGTAAATCTGGCCCATTCGGCAAGTCTAAAAATTCACACACGTGGATACTGTCGACGCGCCATAAAAATCTAGTAAAATCAGTAACACATTTATTGCTTTCAAACTAGACAATTTACACACTGCGTCTAGCAGACTGGGTGAGGTCCAAGCCATGAATAGCACAAAGTGCAACCCTGTGAGAAAGATGGCTGGCAAGCAAAACATAATAAAATGAAAGCCGATCTTCACGGAGAGTGGCGTTACTATGCTTTTAAGGAAAAATACAACAAGCCTGTGTTCCTAATTGTGATAACCAAAAATTCTGGACCTTCAGATACAAAAAAGTTTGCTTGTCACCTGGAGGATTCATGTGAAGTAAAAGCGAACTGGACTGTTTTGAGGTCACACACAGAAAAATGCCCATTCGGAGTTTGGCTTGAGATGCTCGTGTCAGTTGCGTATCTGACATTTAAAAAGGTTATCTATTATTTCCATATGAGCATTGCTGTGTTTTTCATGGACCGCAGTGGTGGATTACTTTTAGAGAGAACATTTTAGTTGTCAGTATTGAAATCCATTCACAATGAACATTTAAGGCCCTCATGTAGTGGTGGGCAGTAGAGGAGTATCTGCCAAAAAATGACAGATGCCATGTCTGCACACTTCCTGGGTCCCAGTACGGAGCCCATCCCGCCATGAATATGGACCTACTCAGCCAGTGTCCAATCCAGTCGTAGCCCCACCCAGACCAAAGGCCAGTCCTGCCTAGAGCCTGAACTACTCTAACCTGGGGACCTATTATAGAAAGTGACCCGGGGGTGCAACAAGCATGTGCGCCCACTTAGTGTGCCCCAGGGCATTTTGGTATTACAGAAGAGGCTGCAGAACCTTGTGTGGCAGTAATACAGATAACGCTGGCCCACATATAGAGCCAGCACTGTCTCAAGAGGGTGTTCCCACATATGCATGACTATGTGGCCCCATGAAAATGAGGGAATCTCTTTACCTCTGTGCCCACATCGTATTATGGATGCAGGCACAAAGGCAAAGAAGCTATCAGGAGACTCACTGAAAGTGCGCCTCAAAAAGGTGGTGCACTGTCAGTGCACCCCCTGATGGCAGCCCTCTGGAGAGGGGTAAGCTGGGACCTATGGACCCTCCAGACATGCCTTTGCAGGCGGGTGCAGTCATTAACTGCACCTGCCTGCAAGGGGATCTATAATTCCTTTTTAAAGTACAGGCAGTGTTCCGCCTGCACAGTGAACATGAATTGGCTTTGAAGCAGCTGCTCCATATTTCACTTGAATGCGTTGCCCTCAGGGCAGCACAATTTTGCGGCTGCACTGAGGGCAGTGCATTCTTCATAATAGGGAGCACTTTCCCTGTTTCCACACAGCACACCAATTTAAAGCTGAGCTGCGGCGCAAACAGGAAAAGTGTGCCTTATCTGCAATAGGGCCCCAGGTGTGCAACCCATAGACCAACACATTCTGGTGGCCAGCATGTTCCAGCACAAGCCCAGCAAAGCATTCATTTCAACACCAAAGCTGCAGTAAAGCCCTTTACCTAATCCTAGCCAGAGTACTTTATCTCAAGTGACTAAAAACTGTGACCACTTTTTGTGTGCTAAATGTGTTGAATTTTGATTTTGCTGACTTTGTAAGTATTGCGTGTGTTGTTGCAAATCTATTTATAATTGCCATGTTGAAGATATAATTTTCCTTCCAAAGGATAGTTTCCTGAGATGAGTAATAATACTTTGAAAAAATGAAAATAATGGCATTTCCATTGTATTTGCCTTCAATTCCAGGGCCATAAATCCTCATTGCAGCCTTGGCAATGTCCATTTGAAATAAAATCATATTCACTTTTATTTTATTAGTGTTTTATTTGACATTCCTGGCTTTGAAAAACACTCTCACAGTGGTGCAAATGATAGCCAAATTTGACCAAGAATGTAGTCCTGGAACACTAACACCAAAACCTTGAGACTACAACACTGGCTTCTTCTCTATCCACCCTGTCATTAAAAAAGCAACAAAATACAACACTTCACCACTAAATGTACCTTGCACTAATCAGAATCTACAACAAATTTTCCAAATGTATGCAGCTTGAGGAGAGGGAGAGACTTCACATGGAATGCTTCCTAATGCCCATCTGCAACAAATCTTACCCCCCATCTTCAGTAAAGAGTAAATAAACTTGCCTTCTCTGAGACTTCCATGCACTCCTTACTCTAACCATGAAGCATGATGACTAGGGAATGAGTGGAACTCGCTGAGTATCACTCCAAGAGATATTGCGGAGTGCCGCCAATGGGCAGAAAATATGCATGCCACGCTGCTCGCAATACAATTTTGTACCAGTAGCACGAGCAGATGAAAAATCAGGGTGAACTGCACCATGCGGTATGAAAGAGCACGCAGCCATTCAAGTTGATTTAGCTGCCGCACGAGTAGAAAATCTACTAAAACAGAAGCAAATCTAGTAAAGAAGCAGCACTCTGACCACGACCACCCATGATCGCCCGCATTGCACTAGGGGACGCCAAATCTCATTCGCACTTCTGGAGCCTTGTGGGGAACAAAATCCACCACACGGCGATTGGCGGAGTTTGGCCAGAACTCTGTGTTACAAGTATAATGCAGAGTCGCCAAATTCTGCCAGTTCCGCAGGCGCAATGAAACATTCCACCCACCCCTAATGATGATACCATTACTTTTTAAGAGCAATAAACAACAAGAGATGCCATGTTTCACTTCCAGGCTACAATTTCAAGATTAATACCAGGGTTCCCAGGGCAGCTCTTCGAGGAAATACAGGCTGTCACCTGTAACCTTAAATGCATCAAAATAAAGAAGACAAATAAATGACACCCATTGGCTCTTTTTAATCACACAGATATGAGCTCCTTTTTCACAGAGTAGAGGTGTTTCAAGTCATGTACCCTGCAGTGCTTAATTTGAGTCTGTGGTTTCTGGTGCTCTGCACCGGAACTTGATATTCAGCACTGGCACTTATTACAGTCTGCCACATGGTGGCACTGTCTGCCTAAATTATGGATGAGCACAACAGCTGTTTATTAATTCAATCTACATTAACAATAGCTAATACCTGCTACCCAAGCCATTCTTATAGTTTTGGGGGCCTTGATTAGTATGAATCGTCACAGTTGGAAGAGTGTGATGGCTAGTAATTGTGTTAAGACTGCCATTGGCAGTGCCAGCAGGGGCAATGGATGGTGACAGCTGCATTACCCACCGCTGACAGAAACAGTGCTCAGCCCCACTCTCACAGACCTGGGTATCCACAATCTGATATGTCCTGAGCAGCTTTTCAAGGTATCAGTGTGAAGTTGTTTTTAGGAGTCAAAAGAGAGGAATTCATAGGAAATTGGCCTGCAATTCACTTGTTTTTATATTGGGTAATGTGTATCTAAGTTTGCAAAGAATACTGAAATGATAAAAATCTAAATTCCCTTTTTAGAAAGTACGAGTCTGCCATGGGAATTTCCACCTACTTCTGCACCAGTTATGTCATAAAGTTTTGCCACATTGTGTTTTTCTACTGCTATCTCTTCCTGAAATATTCATGTAGAAATGTTGAAGGAGTTTAAGCCATCTGAGCACATTTATTAGGTTATTCGTTCCTTTAGGCGGCTCAAGAAATAGTACATTTACAGATTTCTAGTTCAAAGCAGCTGTACTCTGCACTTCTCAACTTCAAATTTCCTGTGTAAAATACACTCATGCAAAAGATTACCTTTGTGAGCGCATATTTTTGCTTAAAAGCCCAGAGATGCTCTTGAATTTCAGTAAAGAGTTTTGTTTTGCAAACTCAGGACATAGGTGATAGTTTTCTGAAGGGCTTGAATCATTATGTATCTTAAACATGCAGCAATACACTTAATTGCAGATTCTCCTAGATAATTTTATTAAAGACAAAGGAGGTGATTATTATGCATCCTCTCTTATTACTTCATTTTGCACAAAACTTAAAAGAGCATTAGAGCTCCCATAATCCTGCTCCCTTGTACAGGACATTATTAACACAAACAAAGGGCATCGTCACCTACAAATTGGAGAAGTCCATAAATAATTTCCTCTTTTCTTGCTGCTAGACATTAGTGCATTACAAAACGTGGTTTGCTAGCATTGGAGTGTCATTTACTATGCATTTATTTATCGTTTGTTTGGTGTTTAAAGGAAGGTTTATTAGATTAATTTCACACATATGCGTGCTTTCAAGGCTCTGTATGAAATTGTTACTTTGTTTTGAGCCTACCTCCTGTCTTGTAATAATATTCATGCACTTTTCTTGTGTCAATAAATGTAACACTGTATTGTGAGGAAACATTACTTTAAATGAAAATAAAATAGCTTGCAATGCACTTCTAATTGGAGCTGTAAGTACCATTTTGATTAATACACTTCCGGTGTACTGCAGAAGAATTCTTCACCCTTTCTTCACCCCCGTAGGACCCATATTGCTAATAAGAATACGCTCAACACAGCTAATACCTATGGGTGTGTACGTGGAGCCACCATCTTGCATTCCTATTTCTGATTATTGCAGAATTCACCCGAAAGCATCATGGTGCTATAAACTGTAAGAGACTAAGGGGGAGATTTACTATGATTTTGCGCCATGTTTGTGTCACAAAAGTGATGCAAATCGAAGCAAATTCTGTTTTTTTTCTGATTTGCATTCCAGCGATAAACTTGTTTAGCACTGGAAATAACGTGAAGTTGCGCAAAGCAGAGCAGAGCGCTGCTTTGCATTACTTAGCGCCAAGGGGGCGTATCATGTGTGGAGCATGGGCATTCCCATGCAACCATGCAAGGTTTCTGATGCTAAACCCAATTTACTAAATAAAGTAGACAGAGTTTAGCGTCAGAAAACTGCGCCTTTTTGAAGAAGGCGCAAGGAAGAAGAAATGCTTTCATTTCTACTTCCTTTTCTGACTTTGTATGTGTGCTGCATTGCACAGCACACATACATAGTATAGTCAGTCTATGCATAGTATTTTGTACTGGAAGGTTACCCTTCCAGTACAAAACCTATGCTAGCATGAGATATCTTTGGAATTCCAGATCAGCTGGGGCAGTATGGAAGGTACATTAGTGGTAGTGTCCTCTGTAAGTGAGTGAAATGTTATATGGGTATACTAAAAGAGTAGTTGCAAGTGTAGCCCATTGTTGTATGTGCTATGCAAGAAGCAGTTCCCAAGTCGAACATCAATATAGGTTGCATATTCCCCCCCAGTAGCTTTGGAAGCATACCTATTCGAAGACCACAAAACAAGCAATAGGTAATAATATGTAGGAATAAATGGGATCTAGCTAAGAGTGTATCAGCACATCACATTGGAAGGCTCAGCTTGCCAGTCCTTCAAATCATTAAAGGTCAATGGGAGATTCAGCTTTCCAGAACCAGAACCAGAACCACAAGCTGGGAAATAATCTATTTTGTCTGCATAAGAATGGTGCAGGTGTAGCACAATGCAAGACACAGCTTCCTCAAACTGTGTCTAATTAAGAGCTTTTAGGTTCCTCCTAGGAGTGGTGTAGATACAGCCCAAAGCTTCCCAAAAACCAACCAGGTTTTAAAATTTTGTGAAAGCATGCTGCAGCAGGGGTGGAGTTGTGTGAGCATAAAGCGGTCCTGTGGCCGCGGAAGAACGCTTTGCGTTCTAGTGATCACTTTTTGCTCTTCCGCGCCTGGGTCACTTACCTTGCTCCTTCCGGGTCGTTGTGTTCATGCTGAGGTCGGCGTTTCTCATTGGGCTTTGGTGCAGCGTCCCTCTGTGGCTCCTGCATTCATCCTCTTAGTTGGTGCTTCAGTACCATCATGGAATTCGTCTAAAAATACAAAGAAAGAAAGAGGAAAACCTCTAAAGAATCCAATAGCTTCAGAAATGCTGTAAAAGGGTTCTGCACTGACAAGCTATATAAATATAAGAGTTACTTATCTAATTATTGTCCCACAGCTTTGGAGATCCCATTTTCTGTCTGTGCAAACTGATTACACTGTAAAATATAAACAGCTCATTAGTTTCTCCTAAAGTAAGGAGGTATATCTAATAGCCTGCATATTTCGTTTTTTTATAAAGGAACAATTCATGTTGTTAATAACTCCTTGCCAGTTCTCTTGTGAGTACATAGATTCTTGGGATATACTTAACTCACTGCTACATCCTAATATGTGGGTGTTTCATTGTCCCATTAATTTATATACTCCTGGTTGCTCTACCGTGCTGTGATTACAAAGTGTGTCTCTGTTCTCCTCTCTTATAGATTGCATAATGTTCCTATACATACTGTGATTGATTTAAGTGGAAGAGGGAGTTAAGCAGGGATCAAAAGCCTTTACAAAACACACACACTGAAATAGAAGTGTACATTACAACAAAACTAGCACATACACTAACCATACTTTTCTCCTCTTTACACACAGGGAACACACATATGACTGCATTGAACCTTGCCTTCTTCACTGAGTATGCCGTGGGACATTTCTTCATTTCTCTTCCCTTGTTTCCCCTCTTCCCCCATTACACCAGTTTTGCTTTGACTTTGTTGGGCATGCTTGGTGGGTAAGGGAAGTTGGGACCTTTTCTTCTGAACATGCTTATTGCTCCTGTTGAAGCAACAGGTGAAACCTTACAGAACGCAAAGCCCATATTTAATTTCCACCTGGGCGATATGGAAGAACACCAAAAAACCCTAGATGAATTAGGTCATATGATAGGGAATCTACAAAAAGAAATCCAAACCCTTACACTGAGGGTAGACTCTTTACAGCAAGGCTCTAGACCTGACATAGCATCTGGGTCCAATACAGGGGCTGCAAGTGGGTTGTTTTCTCCACTCTCCTTCTCTGCTAGTTCAGGTAATCCTGTTGTTTACGTCACTACTCCCCCTGCTATACCGTTGGCCCTTCCTGAAAGGTTTATGGGAGATCCCCCAAGGTTCACCACATTCATAAATCAATGTCAATTACATTTCATGTGTAAAGCCTCCTGTTTCCCTACTGAACAAGCTATGGTAGCATTTGGCTTATCCTATCTAGGAGGAACTGCCGCCACTTGGTCCATTTCATTGTTAGATTGTAATGATCCTTTACTTTACGATTACATTACTTTCAAAGAAGAGCTAAGGAGGTTATTCAATAGGCATTCCTTTATGCAGTCTGTTGATACCAAATTGGTGAATCTGAAACAAGGCACAAAGCATTTGATGACCTATATGTCTAGTTTCAATAGATTGGCTACAGAAGAAGGGTGGCCTGTAGCAAAGTGTACTTCTCTATTCTACAAAGGACTTAGAGATGAATTAAAAGACCTCTTGGCCCAAGTAGTAGATCCTCCTGAGTCATGTAGTACTCTAATTGACTTGATGGTACATTTAGACCCCTGATTAAATTAAAGAAGGTGAGAGGAAGGACATTCTGACACCCATTTAGTGGTGTACAAAGAGAATAAGTAGAACTTGGGAAACCAGCAGACAAATCAGAACCTATGCAAATCGGTAGCATTAGGGGCCCCCTCAGTGATGAAGAGCGGCAGAGATGTCGAGACAAGAAGCTTTGTCTTTATTGTGGAAAGCAAGGGCACTTTTTGCGTGAATGTCCTGTGAAACCTAAGAGACAAAGTGAGTCGGGGAACTCTTAAGCCCGAAGCCTGTGGAGACAAGTGCTTCAGGTAGGTCAGGATTGATTGTCTCAGAACTGGCAGCTCAGAATAGTTCATTACCTTCCTTCCATCATTTTTTTGTTAAATCTCATCTTAAATGCGAAATGCACTCCATTGAAGTCCAGAATTTGTTAGATTCTGGTGCTACAGAGAATTTCATGGACATACAATGGGCCAAACAAATGAAAATCCCTTTGGTGACTAAGGCTATCATGGAAGAGGTCAAAATCATCGATGGCAGTGACATTAAATCGGGCCCCATAACACATGCTACTGGGGAATTGACCCTCTGCATACATGATAAACATACAGAGACTGTATCTTTTGACCTTATTCAACCCCCTTAGTTTCCAGTCATCTTAGGCATTCCATGGCTAACACAACACAACCCTGACATTGAGTGGACAAGTCAGTCTTTGTCGTTTCATTCTGACTACTGTAAGTCCCATTGAATTTGTGAAACAGGAAAGCATTTGGAAATAGCTGTGACTACAGAAACTATAGTTCCTGAATTGTCTTCTTGCTATCAAGACCTAGCTAAAGTATACGATAAACAAAAGGCGTCCATCCTTCCATCTCATAGACCATATGATTGCAGGATTGATTTAGTTACTGGAGCACAAATATCCTGCAGTAGTATTTATGCCTTAAAAGAAAAAGAGAACATATACTTAAGAGACTACTTGGACGAAATGCTACGCATTGAGTTTATTAAACCTTCTCGGTCACCTGCTTCGTCTCCTCTTATTTTTTAACCAAAGAGGGATGGAGGTCTTCAATGTTGCATAGACTACAGAGCTCTCAATGGTATCCCTTTGAAAAATCGATACTCTTTACCCTTAATTCCATCTTTACTTGATCAAGACAAACATATCAAAATCTTCACTAAACTAGATCTACGAGGGGCATATCATTTGGTAAAGGTACAGGAAGGCGATGAATGGAAGACTGCATTGCACACCAAGTTTGGGTTATATGAATACCTATATGCCTCTTGGTCTTTTTAATGCTGCTGCAGCCTTTCATTTCTTTATAAATAAAGTCTTGAGAGAAATGTTAGTTATATATGCAATTGCGTATGTAGATGATATCCTGATTTACTCTTCCTCTGTGGTAGAGCATAAAGAACATATCAGGGCTGTGCTTGAGAGATTGAGAGACAACAAACTGTATGTGAAACTAGATAAATGTGAATTTTATGGCAAGGCACGGAGGCCAATATTATGCATAACACCTTTATTGCTCCTCAAAACAGCAGCAACAAACTCTAGAATTAGAACACACAATAACTCTAGAACGCAGAACATGCATATAGTCATAGAACAGGCAGCCATCTTCCTCTTTTGTTGCTGCTCAAGCACAAGATAAGTACATACTTTTCTTACTGGTTAGTGAAGGTAGTATGTTTAGATATTATATAGTATGTAAATAATTTTTACAATTATATGAATGCCTTATTTGTATGATTAATCACAACAATCTTTTCACAAAGAGGGTCCAAGGGAAAGTTTACAGACCTGCACGGATTCAATCCCCGAATACACTATAGAAAAAGAACCAAAAGGAATCTGTGGGTCTAATCAAGCTTAAACAAGCTAAGGAGCACAAATAGTTTCAGTTTTCAAATCTCTCCTAAAACTCAGAGGAGTCCTTTATAGAGGACGGAATCCCATCACCCACCGAGGTGGCATGCTTCACCATCTGGGATCTCCTCTTGGTTGCAAAACCTAGTGCAACCAAGGGCTACAACCCCCTCCCTAGGAGGGGGGAGCTCAGGGATGTTTTAAAGTAGTCGATTCTAGGATCTACTAAATCCCCTAGAAGCAAAGCAATATAGATTGTTTATAGGGTGATGGTTGCAGTGCGTGCAGTGATAAAGTGAAAGGTGATTTAAAATTGGCTACCAGGCAGAAAAACAACTTTAATAAGATCTACCCTGGTGTCAAACCTAAAAACAGTGCATATGCAGCTTAAACAAATAACTGCATTAGTCCGAAATAAGGTCTACATGTTTCAGCCGTGTCGATCAGAGTATGATCTCGGCCTTCCTCAGGACCTAGATGATCAATCGCTACCGCAAAAAATGAATGTGAAAAAATTATAATATTAAATGAATGCAATATATCATTCTCCAATAAATGTGGTTGGATTCGATACAACCTACATTATCCTGTGTCTTCTTGCTTATATAAAAGGCCACAGGAATTTGGGCGAGACCTGTAAACGAAGCAAAAAACACACACTAACATCATATATATGACATCATGAAAAATAAAAACCAAAACTATAGAAATGCTCCGCGATGCCAAATTCTTTTCATCGCTAGATACCTTATGTGTATCTTATACCTGCTAGTGTATATTTTATTCACATATAGTCTGCCAGTTTTATGCTTACCCGTTATTTGACGGGTGCACTCCTCACCTCACCTGGCCACAGCTCAGGACGTGAGGCACCGCTCTAATAAGGGGATAAAAAGTATAGAAGCCAAATTTCAAAATGCATCCACCAGTCTGTCAATATGGCTCTCTACATGTGTCACCAGATTGCATAATGATGACTGAATTTTTAAGTGTACAAGAAAAGAGATATACTTTTCTAGGACAGTAGGCATTGTTGTAATTGCCCACCCAGAAAACTCAGTTGATCCACAACTTAGTTTAGCAAATGTGGCTCTGAGCTTATGCTGGAATATCCATCCTCAAATGACAAGTGCGCGTGTGTTGTTCTGTTATTGGAATATTACACTACTAAAGTGGTCTCCCAGGAACTCTTATTTATAAAACCAGGCACTAAGTATATTAGAAGCTGCAAAAAGTTTTTTTTAATAATGCAAAGGATTGTGAACACGAAAAAATATATGCAGACCGTAAATGATTTACAAGCCTCCATGCTGTCAGACCTGCATTGTGTGTCTGGAGTGCCACAGCGAAGATGACTTCAAAGAGCTAACTGTAAGCATTGATTATTATAAATGCTCGAAGTGAACATAACGGTGTTAATGAGCAAAAGCGCTCACGTACGTGTTGAAATGACTCTAGAGTTCGACACTGAGCATTATATCTGTGCCGTTTGTATTAATGGCTCCAAGGCTTATATTAGGGGCACTTTGTAGTTTGTCCATTTCAAACTTGTTTATTTTGAAACCAATCTTTTTGTTTGCGCATTTATATCGATAGACTATTAGGCTCGTAACACTCAGTGTGTCAAATGCAAACACTTGGTTAATATTGAAAAGGAGAACGCGAGTGATGTTAAGGCAAATCGTTTTTCGTGGGCATAGAGATATGTAAACTGTATACTCAGCGGGCAAAAACAAATACTCAGTTAGAAACGAAAAGTAAAACACGCACACAGAACTCACCTCTCCGTCGGTACCCCGGACTGGACAAGAGCTGGAACCGGAGGTAACTGGCGGACGGTGAACCACAGGCTTAAATGCTGGAGATCTTGAATGCAACACCGGTGTGTGCCGACGTTTCGGCGCTCATTGATTGCGTTCTTTGTGACGTATGTTTACTAACGAGTGAACTCCAAGCGGAAAACTCATGAACTGCAAGAAGAGAGAGAGAACTACAAAAAGAGAGTAGAATCATGGGAAATGTGGTTTTAAAAACGATTCTACCCAAAAATGTTAGTCTGACGTTCGTAATTGCATACGCGATCGATAGTCACATGTAAAATTTAATTTTTGAAAACGGTTTTACCGAATGATGTGCAGTCTATAGTTATAATTTACATAAGTTGTTTAGATGTAGGAAATGTTAACTGTGCATTTCACAAAGCTTACATAAATTGTAATTATGATGAGCTCAAGAACAGTATAGCACATAATTCTGACAATGACCGTTAGGACACATTATATCTCAGCAGAGCCCTGAATTAATATACAGGGAATTACTGATGAGAATATTATTTGAATGAATAATTCATGAATGATGTGAAATAAACTCGTGAAGGTTCAGCATAGGTATGTGCTGTAGATCAATTGGATGTTATATAGAAGGACAGCGAAACTTACAATAAGGTCCATGGTATATCATCATTAAGCCCCTGGGTATCACTTTTAAGTTTAAAAATAAATTTTTGTTCTTTCACGAACAGAAATTTTGAGATGTCTGTCACATGGGGAGGAATAAAAGGTTATTCTAAAACCGTCCATTTAATTTCTTCTGCACAATGTTTTCGTGTCAAACAATGATCGGTAAGTCTGGTAGCTTGCTTTTTACACCTAATAGTGCTTTTATGTTCATTAATCCTCATTTTGACCTTGCGTGTGGTCATTCCCACATAACGGAGTAAACATGGGCATGTAATCAGGTATATGACTCTCTCTGTATTACAATTAGTATGTTTCCTCTGTATACAAGGTCTTGTGGTACCGATGTCTATCGTACATGTATGTTCTGTTTGAGGACAAGCGGTACACGAAAACTCCTTTTGAATGAAAACAGTGGTAAGGGGATGTTCTCATTTCCCACATTTAGAATCCGCCAGTTTTTTCGTACGCTCTTTTGTATGCCATTTGAGAGTGTACTAAATGTATTGACGAATGTTAATCTTGTCATCTGTGGTTTCAATACTGGTGGTTCTAAAAGGGCTTCACGATTATTATTGGAAGCTCTCTTCAGGGCTTTTCGTACAAGGTGTTTGGGATAATGTCTATCCTGTAGTTGTTGTGACAAATGTTTCGCATGGTGTTAAAATTTTCTTTCTCAGTACAATTCCTCCGAATACGAAGGAATTGTCCCACTGGTAAATTTTCACGAAGCGATCTGGGGTGATAGCTGTCGTAGGTCAATAATGAGTTCCTCGCCATTGCTTTCTTATATAGTTCAGTTTCCAATCCAGAATCGGAAGGTAAAATCCGGAGATCTAGAAAAGGCAGACTCTCTTTGTTGTATTCAACTGTAAACTTGAGATAGCTGTTCCTTGTGTTCAGCCAAGAATGAAATTAAAAAAATGGTCATTGCATCACCTCGCCATATGACGAAAATATCGTCAATATATCTTTTCCATAGCACAATCCGATTGCGGAAAGGATTGTTATTGGTCATTATTTGTTCTTCCTCGAACAAATGGACGTACAGATTTGCTAGACTAGGCACGAAAACGCTGCCCATTGATGTTCCCGATATCTGAAGGTAGATTGTCTCTTCGAATCTAAAAAAGTTTTTCTTCATGGCTAGTCTAGCACACTCCATTATGAAATGCACAGGAGTGATCGTGTCCATATCCTTCTGATCTAAAAGTATGCGTATAGCATCTAGTGTCTCATCCTGTGGGATGCAGGTGTAGAGGGACTCTACGTCAAAGGAAACAAGAAAATCTGTATTCACGTCGAAGTTCACCTCTGGTAGCATCCTCAGTATATCCTTCGTATCTTTAAGATACGTAGGCATCTCTTTTACGAGGGGTCTCAAAAAATGATCCACAAATGTTGACAATGGCTCCATTAAGGACCCTATTCCAGATATAATCGGGCGACCTGGCGGTGGTCTCTGGGTCTTGTGTATTTTCGGTAATATGTAAAAATATGGCATAACCTGGTGAGTAGTGACCAAAAAACGTGCTTCTTGAGACGTGATCCACCCTTCTGATTTTGCTTCTTCAACAAGGTCAGAGATTTCTTTGGTAAGCGTTGGCATTGGATCCATCTTTAGGGGACGATAACTCCGTCTGTCAGAAAGTTGTCTGAGACATTCGGTCCAGTATGCTACTGTACCTAGAATGACAGTCGCACCGCCTTTATCAGCGGGTTTTATTGTAATCGAGGCGTCATTGGCTAGAGTTTGTAAAGCTTTCTTTTCAATGGACGGAAGGTTTTGATAAAACCTGTTTCTGGTAGCACATAATGTCATAACATCTTGGGTGACCGCTTTCTCAAAAGTCAAAACCTGATCTGGTATCAGGTGTGTTGGAGGATTAAAGGTAGACTGAGGTTTCAGTCCGGTATTCTTAGATAAGGCATCCATCAATTCATTCTGAGTTCCAGGTTCTTTTGATTTAAAAAAGAAATGCAGACGGATCTTTCTAAAGAACTTGGCAAGTTCGCATCTTGTCTGAAAAGGATCACCAGAGTAAGTGGGGACAAATCCCAACCCTCTATTGAGCACTGATTGTTCATCTTTAGTCAGTGTGCTCAAATTGACCACTAGGTCGTTGTTTCTGAGCTGGTGCCCGCTTGAGGACCCTTCTTCGTGCTGCCTGTGTTCGGTGGGGACGGCAAAGGTTTCCAATTGACCTGTGGTTGATGACCTCTTCTCCTTCCCCTTACGCGTCCTGGGCCCCGTGCTAAAAAAGGTTGATTGTCAAAGTATTGTGGTTGTGGTTGGAAAGGCAGCATTGTTTGTTGGAAGGTCCTTGTGGAGGGCCCTGCGTGCCTCTCTTCCATGATCGTCTAGTGTATTGGCCTCTACCTCTGTTTCGCTGTGCATTGTTGGCGGAGGAATCAGAGTCACTGGCCCCCTCATCTGTGCCAGATGAGGAATAATTAGAGCCATAACGCTTGCCTTTTCTGTTGAACTCAGGTGGTGTGTAGTTCGCGCTAGTGTATGGATATACCTTTTCGAGTGAAAACCGAGCCAGATCTTTTTTAAATTTCTCAATCTTTGTCATGAGAATTGCGTCCTTGTGTTCTTTGTTTGATTTGTTGGTTTCGTCTAGATTTCTCTTAAATAAAGTGCCAGAGATAATTGTTTTTGTCTGGCCTTCCAAGGTTTGGATTTCAATTAGGATAGCGTCTGCCACACGCTTAGCCGTGCTGATAATCAAGATCAGCCAATCGCGGGTTCATCGCCACGCGATTAATGACCAATCTTTTAAGAATGTTTTGTCCTCTAAAAAGAGCCTTGGAGTGTTAGTCACAATAAGGCCAACGGGCGCACAGTTCCCACGGAGATATTCTGCCATGATTGCACCATGTATTTGTGTGCGGGAATGAGTTTTCTTCAGGCCTAGCAAGGTATGCCAGTCGTCTTGAGCATGAGGTGCAACATTCTGTACAGTGTCTAAAATGCTAGGGTTGGTAGTGAGGATAGACTGTAGTACATCATCATCAAAGGATAAACCAGTAAATTCAGCCATGATCAATGCAAAAGTGACCGTTAGAGCTATGAAATCAACTTCCACTCTGGGAAGGATGTTAAAAAGGGGACCCGCAGCCGAGGCTGCTCAAGGACAATCACAACAATCTTTTCAGAAAGAGGGTCCAAGGGAATGTTTACAGACCTGCACGGATTCAATCCCCGAATACACTATAGAAAAAAAACAAAAGGAATCCGTGGGTCTAATCAAGCTTAAAGAAGCTAAGGAGCACAAATGGTTTCAGTTTTCAAATCTCTTCTAAAACTCAGAGGAGTCCTTTATAGAGGACAGAATGCCATCACCCACCGAGGTGGCATGCTTCATCATCTGGGATCTCCTCTTGGTTGCAAAACCTAGTGCAACTAAGGGCTACCACCCCCTCCCTAGGAGGGGGGAGCTCAGGGATGTTTTAAAGTAGTCGATTCTAGGATCTACTAAATCCCCTAGAAGCGAAGCAATATAGATTGTTTATAGGATAATGGTTGCAGTGCGTGCAGTGATAAAGTGAAATGTGATTTAAAATTGGCTACCAGGCAGAAAAACAACTTTAATAAGATCTACCCTGGTGTCAAACCTAAAAACAGTGCACATGCAGCTTAAACAAATAACTGCATTAGTCCGAAATAAGTGTGTGAAATGAGAACATCCCCTTAACACTGTTTTCATTCAAAAGGAGTTTTAACCTCCGTGACAATCTAGTCCACACCAGACCAAAAACAAAATCATCCACTACACCTAACACTTTATGGGACTTGCCAGCCGTCCAGGGGCATTATCCGTGTGGTTCGTGTACCGCCTGTCCCCAAACAGAACATACATGTACGATAGACATCGGTACCACAAGCCCTTGGATACAGAGGAAACATACTAATTGTAATACCGAGAGAGTCATATACCTGATTACATGCCCATGTTCACTCCGTTATGTGGGCATGACCACTCGCAAGGTCAAAATAAGGATTAATGAACATAAAAGCACTATTAGGTGTAAAAAGCAACCTACCAGACTTACCGATCATTTTTTGACACGAAAACAACGTGCAGAAGAAAAAAAATGGACGGTTTTAGAACAACCTTTTAGTCCTCCCCATGTGACAGACATCTCAAAATTTCTGTTTGTGAAAGAACAAAAATGGATGTTTAAACTTAAAAGTGATACCCAGGGGCTTAATGATGATATACCATGGACCTTATTGTACGTTTCGCTGTCCTTCTATAACATCCCATTGATCTACAGCACATACCTATGCTGAACCTTCACGAGTTTATTTCACATCATTCATGAATTATTCATTCAAATAATATTCTCATCAGTAATACCCTGTATATTAATTCAGGGCTCTGCTGAGATATAATGTGTCCTAACGGTCATTGTCAGAATTATGTGCTATACTGTTCTTGAGCTCATCATAATTACAATTTATGTAAGCTTTGTGAAATGCACAGTTAACATTTCCTACATCTAAACAACTTATATAAATTATAACTATAGACTGCACATCATTCGGGAAAACCGTTTTCAAAAATTACATTTTACATTTGACTATCGATCTCGTTTGCAATTACGAACGTCAGACTAACATTCTTGGGTAGAATCGTTTTAAAAACCACATTTCCCATGATTCTACTCTCTTTTTGTAGTTCTCTCTCTCTTCTTGCAGTTCATGAGTTTTCCGCTTGGAGTTCACTGGTTAGTAAACATATGTCACAAAGAACGCAATCAATGAGCGCCGAAACGTCGGCACACACCGGTGTTGCATTCAAGATCTCCAGCATTTAAGCCTGTGGTTCACCCTCCGCCGGTTACCTCCGGTTCCAGCTCTTGTCCAGTCCGGGGTACCGACGGACAGGTGAGTTCTATGCGCACGTTTTACTTTTCGTTTCTAACTGAGTGTTTGTTTTTGCATGCTGAGTATACAGTTTACATATGTCTATGCCCACGAAAAACGATTTGCCTTAACATTACGCTCGTTCTCCTTTTCAACTTTAACTGAGTGTTTGCATTTGACACACTGTGTGTTACGAGCCTAATAGTCTATCGATATAAATGCGCAAACAAAAATATTGGTTTCAAAATAAACAAGTTTGAAATGGACAAACTACAAAGTGCCCCTAATATAAGTCTTGGAGCCATTAATACAAACGGCACAGATGTAATGCTCAATGTCGAACTCTAGAGTCATTTCAACACGTACGTGAGCGCTTTTGCTCATTAACACCGTTATGTTCACTTCAATATTTATAACAATCAAGTGCTTACAGTTAGCTCTTTGAAGTCATCTTCGCTGTGGCACTCGAGACACACAATCCAGGTCTGACAGCATGGAGGCTTGTAAATCATTTACGGTCTGCATATATTTTTTCGTGTTCACAATCCTTTGCATTATTAAAAAAACTTTTTGCAGCTTCTAATATACTTAGTGCCTGGTTTTATAAATAAAAGTTCCTGGGAGACCACTTTAGTAGTGTAATATTCCAATAACAGAACAACACACGCGCATTTGTCATTTGAGGAGGGATATTCCAGCATAAGCTCAGAGCCACATTTGCTAAACTAAGTTGTGGATCAACTGGGTTTTCTGGGTGGGCAATTACAGCAATGCCTACTGTCCTAGAAAAGTATATCTCTTTTCTTGTACACTTAAAAATTCAGTCATCATTATGCAATATGGTGACACATGTAGAGAGCCATATTGACAGACTGGTGGATGCATTTTGAAATTTGGCTTCTATACTTTTTATCCCCTTTTTAGAGCGGTGCCTCACGTCCGGAGCTGTGGCCAGGTGAGGTGAGGAGTGCACCCGTCAAATAACGGGTAAGCATAAAACTGTCAGACTATATGTGAATAAAATATACACTAGCAGGTATGAGATACACATAAGGTATCTAGGGATGAAAAGAATTTGGCATCGCGGAGCATTTTTATAGTTTTGGTTTTTATTTTTCATGATGTCATATATATGATGTTAGTGTGTGTTTTTTGCTTCTTTTACAGGTCTCGCCCAAATTCCTGTGGCCTTTTATATAAGCACGAAGACACAGGATAATGTAGGTTGTATCGAATCCAACCACATTTATTGGAGAATTATATATTGCATTCATTTAATATTATTATTTTTTGCACATTCAGTTTTTTGCAGTAGCGATTGGTCATCTAGGTCCTGAGGAAGGCCGAGATCATGCTCTGATCGACACGGCTGAAACAAGTAGACCTTATTTCAGACTAATGTAGTTATTTGTTTAAGCTGCATATGCACTGTTTTTAGGTTTGACACCAGGGTAGATCTTATTAAAGTTGTTGTTCTGCCTGGTAGCCAATTTTAAATCACCTTTCACTTTATCACTGCACGCACTGCAACCATCACCCTATAAACAATCTATATTGCTTCGCTTCTAGGGGATTTAGTAGATCCTAGAATCGACTACTTTAAAACATCCCTGAGCTCCCCCCTCCTAGGGAGGGGGTTGTAGCCCTTGGTTGCACTAGGTTTTGCAACCAAGAGGAGATCCCAGATGATGAAGCATGCCACCTCGGTGGGTGATGGGATTCCGTCCTCTATAAAGGACTCCTCTGAGTTTTAGGAGAGATTTGAAAACTGAAACTATTTGTGCTCCTTAGCTTGTTTAAGCTAGATTAGACCCACGGATTACTTTTGGTTCTTTTTCCATAGTGTATTCGGGGATTGAATCTGTGCAGGTCTGTAAACTTTCCCTTGGACCCTCTTTGTGAAAAGATTGTTGTGATTGTCCTTGAGCAGCCTCGGCTGCGGGTCCCCTTTTTAACATCCTTCCCAGAGTGGAAGTTGATTTCATAGCTCTAATGGTCACTTTTGCATTGATCATGGCTGAATTTACTGGTGTATCCTTTGATGATGATGTACTACAGTCTATCTTCACTACCAACCCTAGCATTTTAGACACTGTACAGAATGTTGCACCTCATGCTCAAGACGACTGGCATACCTTGCTAGGCCTGAAGAAAACTCATTCCCGCACACAAATACATGGTGCAATCATGGCAGAATATCTCTGCGGGAACTGTGCGCCCGTTGGCCTTTTTGTGACTAACACTCCAAGGCTCTTTTTAGAGGACAAAACATTCTTAAAAGATTGGTCATTAATCGCGTGGCGATGCACCCGCGATTGGCTGATCTTGATTATCAGCACGGCTAAGCGTGTGGCAGACGCTATCCTAATGAAATCCAAACCTTTGAAGGCCAGATAAAAACAACTATCTCTGGCACTTTATTTAAGAGAAATCTAGACAAATCAAACAAAGAACACAAGGACGCAATTCTAATTACAAAGATTGAGAAATTTAAAAAAGATCTGGCTCGGTTTTCACTCGAAAAGGTATATCCATACACTAGCGTGAACTGCACACCACCTGAGTTCAACTGAAAAGGCAAGCGTTATGGCTCTAATTATTCCTCATCTGGCACAGATGAGGGGTCGAGTGACTCTGATTCCTCCGCCAACAATGCACAGCGGAACAGAGGTAGAGGCCAATACACTAGACGATCATGGAAGAGAGGCACGCAGGGCCCTCCACAAGGACCATGGTGGCCACCAGCTCCGTGGGGCTACCCATACCCACCCTTCCAAAAAACAGTGCCGCCTTTCCAACCACAACCACAATACTTTGACAATCAACCTTCTTTAGGACGAGGCCCAGGATGCGTAAGGGGAAGGAGAAGAGGTCATCAACCACAGGTCAATTGGAACCCTTTGCCGTCCCCACCGAACACACGCAGCACAAAGAAGGGTCCTCAAGCGGGCACCAGCTCAGAAACAACGACCTAGTGGCCAATTTGAGCACACGCATACTGACTAAAGATTAACAATCAGTGCTCAACAGACGGTTGGGATTTGTCCCCTCTTACTCTGGTGATCCTTTTCAGACAAGATGCGAACTTGCCAAGTTCTTTAGAAAGATCCGGCTGCATTTCTTTTTAAATCAAAAGAACCTGGAACTCAGAATGAATTGACGGATGCCTTATCTAAGAATACCGGACTGAAACCTCAGTCTACCTTTAATCCTCCAACACACCTGATACCAGATCAGGTTTTGACTTTTGAGAAAGCGGTGACCCAAGATGTTATGACATTATGTGCTACCAGAAACAGGTTTTATCAAAACCTTCCGTCCATTGAAAAGAAAGCTTTACAAACTCTGGCCAATGACGCCTCGATTACAATAAAACCCGCTGATAAAGGCGGTGTGACTGTCATTCTAGATACAGTAGCATACCGGACCGAATGTCTCAAACAACTTTCTGACAGACGGAGTTATCGTCCCCTAAAGATGGATCCAACGCCAAGGCTTACCAAAGAAATCTCTGACCTTGTTGAAGAAGCAAAATCAGGAGGGTGGATCACGTCTCAAGAAGCAAATTTTTTGGTCACTACTCAGCCGGTTATGCCATATTTTTACGTATTACCGAAAATACACAAGACCCAGAGACCACCGCCGGGTCGCCCGATTATATCTGGAATAGGGTCCTTAATGGAGCCATTGTCAACATTTGTGGATCATTTTTTGAGACCCCTCGTAAAAGAGATGCCTACGTATCTTAAAGATACGAAGGATATACTGAGGATGCTACCAGAGGTGAACTTCGACGTGAATACAGATTTTCTTGTTTCCTTTGACGTAGTGTCCCTCTACACCTGCATCCCACAGGATGAGACACTAGATGCTATACGCATACTTTTAGATCAGATGGATATGGACACGATCACTCCTGTGCATTTCATAATGGAGTGTGTTAGACTAGCCATGAAGGAAAACTTTTTTAGATTCGAAGAGACAATCTACCTTCAGATATAGGGAACATAAATGGGCAGCGTTTTCGCGCCTAGTCTAGCAAATCTGTACGTCCATTTGTTCGAGGAAGAACAAATAATGACCAATAACAATCCTTTCTGCGATCGGATTGTGCTATGGAAAAGATATATTGACGATATTTTCGTCATATGGCGAGGTGATGCAAAGACCATTTTAGAATTTCATTCTTGGCTGAACACAAGGAACAGCTATCTCAAGTTTACAGTTGAATACAACAAAGAAAGTCTGCCTTTTCTAGATCTCCGGATTTTTCCTTCCGATTCGGAATTGGAAAGTGAACTATATAAGAAACCAATGGCGAGGAACTCAGTATTGACCTACGACAGCTATCACCCCAGATCGCTTAGTGAAAATTTACCGGTGGGACAATTCCTTCGTATTCAGAGGAATTGTTCTGATAAAGAAAAATTTTAACACCATGTGAAACATTTGTCACAACAACTACAGGATAGACATTATCCCAAACACCTTGTACGAAAAGCCCTGAAGAGAGCTTCCAATAATAATCGTGAAGCCCTTTTAGAACCACCAGTATTGAAACCACCGATGACAAGATTAATATTCGTCAATACATTTAGTACACTCTCAAATGGCATACAATAGAGCGTACGAAAAAACTGGCGGATTCTAAATGTGGGAAATGAGAACATCCCCTTACCACTGTTTTCATTCAAAAGGAGTTTTAACCTCTGTGACAATCTAGTCCACACCAGACCAAAAACAAAATCATCCACTACACCTAACACTTTATGGGACTTGCCAGCGGTCCAGGGGCATTATCCGTGTGGTTCGTGTACCGCCTGTCCTCAAACAGAACATACATGTATGATAGACATCGGTACCAGAAGACCTTGGATACAGAGGAAACATACTAATTGTAATACCGAGAGAGTCATATACCGGATTACATGCCCATGTTCACTCCGTTATGTGGGCATGACCACACGCAAGGTCAAAATGAGGATTAATGAACATAAAAGCACTATTAGGTGTAAAAAGCAAGCTACCAGACTTACCGATCATTTTTTGACACAAAAACATTGTGCAGAAGAAATGAAATGGACGGTTTAGAACAACCTTTTAGTCCTCCCCATGTGACAGACATCTCAAAATTTCTGTTAGTGAAAGAACAAAAATGGATTTTTAAACTTAAAAGTGATACCCAGGGGCTTAATGATGATATACCATGGACCTTATTGTAAGTTTTGCTGTCCTTCTATATAACATCCCATTGATCTACAGCACATACCTATGCTGAACCTTCACAAGTTTATTTCACATCATTCATGAATTATTCATTCAAATAATATTCTCATCAGTAATACCCTGTATATTAATTCAGGGCTCTGCTGAGATATAATGTGTCCTAACGGTCATTGTCAGAATTATGTGCTATACTGTTCTTGAGCTCATCATAATTACAATTTATGTAAGCTTTGTGAAATGCACAGTTAACATTTCCTACATCTAAAGAACTTATGTAAATTATAACTATAGACTGCACATCATTCGGTAAAACCGTTTTGAAAAATTACATTTTACATGTGACTATCGATCTCGTGTGCTATTACGAACGTCAGACTAACATTCTTGGGTAGAATCGTTTTAAAAACCACATTTCCCATGATTCTACTCTCTTTTATTAGTTCTCTCTCTCTTCTTGCAGCTCATGAGTTTTCCGCTTGGAGTTCACTCGTTAGTAAACATACGTCACAAAGAACGCAATCAATGAGCGCCGAAAAGTCGGCACACACCGGTGTTGCATTCAAGATCTCCAGCATTTAAGCCTGTAGTTTACCGTCCGCCGGTTACCTCCGGTTCCAGCTCTTGGCAGTCCGGGGTACCGACGGACAGGTGAGTTCTGTGCGCGCATTTTACTTTTCGTTTCTAACTGAGTGTTTGTTTTTGCACGCTGAGTATACAGTTTACATATCTCTATGCCCACGAAAAATGATTTGCCTTAACATCACGCTCGTTCTCCTTTTCAACTTTAACCGAGTGTTTGCATTTGACACACTGAGTGTTACGAGCTTAATAGTCTATCGATATAAATGCGCTAACAAAAAGATTGGTTTAAAATTAACAGATGTAATGCTCAGTGTCGAACTCTAGAGTAATTTCAACACGTACGTGAGCGCTTTTGCTCATTAACACCGTTATGTTCACTTCGAGCATTTATAACAATCAAGTGCTTACAGTTAGCTCTTTGAAGTCATCTTCGCTGTGGCACTTGAGACACACTATCCAGGTCTGACAGCATGGAGGCTTGTAAATCATTTACGGTCTGCATATATTTTTTCGTGTTCCCAATCCTTTGCATTATTAAAAAACTTTTTGCAGCTTCTAATATACTTAGGGGCCGATTTCGATTCAGGCCGGAAATCACTCCGACCGAGCCGGACCCGGAGAGATTTCCGACCGAATCGGACTCTGGCAGTCTGACCGAACGAGTACGATGCGCACGCATGCAATCGGACTCGAGTCCGTCGGACTCCACTGAAGTCAATGGGAGCCGGACGTACAACGCGTACGCGGGCTCCCATTGACTCAATGGGTGCGAGGCGAACAAGGGCGCCCCTACAGCGGGTACGCCTCGATGCGACTCGTGGCGTACATGCACAGGTAGGGGGAACCCATGCGTCCCCCCTGTGTGCGACTCGGTCGGACTGCTCGCGGCGCGCATCGTACTTGCCCGGCCGGGGAACGTCTCCATTGCGCGGTGCGAGTCGTGTCCATGCGAGTCGGTCGGAGCGGTTCGGACCGCGTACGAGTCGGTCGGCGATTTCGCGTGCGCTCGCATCGTACTCGCTCGGCCGGACGCACGTACGAATCGGTCGGGAAAGAGGGCTCCGAATCGGATCCGGTTAAGCCAAATCCGATTCGGTGCCCTACCGGCCGAGATCGGAATCGGCCCCTTAGTGCCTGGTTTTATAAATAAGAGTTCCTGGGAGACCACTTTAGTAGTGTAATATTCCAATAACAGAACAACACACGCGCACTTGTCATTTGAGGAGGGATATTCCAGCATAAGCTCAGAGCCACATTTGCTAAACTAAGTTGTGGATAAACTGGATAAACTGGGTTTTCTGGGTGGGCAATTACAACAATGCCTACTGTCCTAGAAAAGTATATCTCTTTTCTTGTACACTTAAAAATTCAGTCATCATTATGCAATCTGGTGACACATGTAGAGAGCCATATTGACAGACTGGTGGATGCATTTTGAAATTTGGCTTCTATACTTTTTATCCCCTTTTTAGAGCAGTGCCTCACGTCCTGAGCTGTGGCCAGGTGAGGTGAGAGTGCACCCGTCAAATAACGGGTAAGCATAAAACTGTCAGACTATATGTGAATAAAATATACACTAGCAGGTATGAGATACACATAAGGTATCTAGCAATGAAAAGAATTTGGCATCGCGGAGCATTTTTATAGTTTTGGTTTTTATTTTTCATGATGTCATATATATGATGTTAGTGTGTGTTTTTTGCTTCTTTTACAGGTCTCGCCCAAATTCCTGTGGCCTTTTATATAAGCACGAAGACACAGGATAATGTAGGTTGTATCGAATCCAACCACATTTATTGGAGAATGACATATTGCATTCATTTAATATTATTATTTTTTCACATTCCTTTTTTGCAGTAGCGATTGATCATATAGGTCCTGAGGAAGGCCGAGATCATACTCTGATCGACACGGCTGAAACCTGTAGACCTTATTTCGGACTAATGCAGTTATTTGTTTAAGCTGCATATGCACTGTTTTTAGGTTTGACACCAGGGTAGATCTTATTAAAGTTGTTTTTCTGCCTGGTAGCCAATTTTAAATCACCTTTCACTTTATCACTGCACGCACTGCAACCATCCCCCTATAAACAATCTATATTGCTTCGCTTCTAGGGGATTTAGTAGATCCTAGAATCGACTACTTTAAAACATCCCTGAGCTCCCCCCTCCTAGGGAGGGGGTTGTAGCCCTTGGTTGCACTAGGTTTTGCAACCAAGAGGAGATCCCAGATGATGAAGCATGCCACCTCGGTGGGTGATGGGATTCCGTCCTCTATAAAGGACTCCTCTGAGTTTTACGAGAGATTTGAAAACTGAAACTATTTGTGCTCCTTAGCTTGTTTAAGCTTGATTAGACCCACGGATTCCTTTTGGTTCTTTTTCTTATTTGTATGATTGCCTTCTCCTATGAACTTTGGATGAGAAGAAGGTGGTGTGTTTTAAAATATTTAAATGTGGTTTTATAAATAATTACGAGGTTTTGTTTATTTAAATCGGGCGAATTTAGGACTGTTTAACGCTAATTTGAGTGCGTAGAGTGTATTTTTGCTGGAGGTAACGTAAACAGGAGGAAAGATTTTGAGGAGTAATACCGTTTGGAGTTTGTTTTCAAAATCGGAGCGCATTCAAGTCGCGAGTGTTTCTTGGAGGTGCGAGGCAGTTGTTACGGGTCTTGGCGCTGATACACGGCGCTCGAGCGCGTCTGTCTTCTCTCGCGCGTCAGGTGCTATGAAGCGCGAGAGAGGAGTGAATAAATTATGATCTAATGGGGGCCCCGTACTCACGTAACGTACGGCGACCATTTTGTAGGATTGGGAAAGTGCAAGATGTTAGAATTAAAGAGTTGGCGGACATATTTTGGAAATAAGCGAAGTCTCTGTCAGAACACGAGTCAGTTTCTGACAGACTTCGGTCAAGAGTTCGTGAGGAGGTCGTAATTATAGCGGTGAAGAGAATTATTGAGAAGTGTTTTTTTGGAGGTTACTATTTAAATAAAGAAGTTGAGGTGTGATATTTAGAAAGTTTTTAGATTGGATAATTTGAAAGTAGTTTGTGTTAAGTTTGAAGTGTTTAAGAAAGGAGAATATATTTAGATATTTTATTTAAAGAATATATTTATAAGTTGAGAAGTGGTGTACAGACCAGAAAGTTAGGATGGAGAGTTCAGAGGGAGGTTTTGAAAAGAGGATGAGAGTTTATATGGAGAAAATGTTTGCAGACATGTCTGCGTCAATCGATAAAAAGATTGAGAATAGCTTAGAGAAAGGTATGTGAAGGAAAGACTCCAGGAGAAGGTCTGGGGAGGAAGATAACTTCTGGACAACGGAGGAAGTTGAAATTGGAGCAGGAGTATCTGGTCAGGGTACAAAGAGGTCACAAAAGAAAAAGCATTTAGAAAAGAAAAGAAAGAGTAATGAACATGAACGTAAGGTTCAGAAGGATTCTGCTATAAAGGCAAAAGGTGGCGCTATAAAGGCGCGTAAAAGAAGGCACAGTGTTGCTGCATGCGATTCAAGCTCTACAAGTGGAGATGTGGAGTTGACTTATAGTACTAGTCTTGATGATTCAGATGTGGAAGAAGTGCCTATCAAGAAGAGAAAGGTAGATGGAAAGGAAATTATGTTGGAAGCGGGTGATTTTGTTGATCCACAAGGGGAAGAAATGTTCGACCCGCTATTAATTCAGCACCCTCTGTCTCCGCAGTGGACACCTGCGGAGCATGTGGCTAAGTACGTAAGGTACTGGATAAGGAGGGAGATACCAAAAGATGTAAGAACTAGGCTTAGGTCAGAATCTCCTAGACCTAGTTTAGACAGTAAAGTGGCGTATACGCCAGAGATGAATCAAAAGATGTTGGCTTTTCTCAATAAAAGTGGTAAAGATCCCAGAAGTGGCCTGGATAAAGGGCTCAAAGGTTGCCAGGATAGATTACTGGATGTGCTGGGACCGTTAACAACATTTTTCAATTTGTGCGAAGAGGCACATTTGAATAACACTGGTATTGACGTAGAGGAAATGCGTCAGTGGGTCCAGAGGGCAATTTGTCTTCTTGGTAACTCGAATGCAGCTCTTTGTGTGGAGAGGAGAAAAAGCATACTTTTTAAAATAGATCCAAAACTAGCAGAATTAGCTAGGTAAGAACTAGGAGAGCAAAGTGAGGGTTTGCTCTTTGGCGATGATTTTGTCAAGGACATGGCTAAGTATGTTGGGACATTTAACCAACTACAGAAGGCTCAGAAAGATATAGGAAGGGTTTTTGGAGTGGCCGGGCGGATGCGGGGTCGGTTCCCCGGCCAAGGACAGGGTATTACCAGAGGAAGCTTTGGTAGAGGTAATAGACCCTATGGTACGAGTTATGGAGAAAACTATGGATATACAAGATCGGAACAGGGTTATTTTTACCCGCAGAGGCTGAGGAACAGATCAAGAGGCATGCGGTCTGAGAGACGAACAAGAGGTGCCTCAGGTAAGTGGTTTACCAGACCCTATTTCTATCCAAGAAAAATTGGGCGGCAGACTAGCCCAGTTTGTTACAAGATGGAGGGAGATAACTCAGGATCCTTGGGTTTTGGAGACAGTAGTAGGTTACAGAATAGATTTTATTCAGACGCCGGTACAAGAGAGAGTTCCAAATGTTTTACAGTTTACAAAGGAAATGGAGGATCTGGTAATGAAGGAAGTAGAGGCCTTAGAAGCGAAAGGAGTGATAGAACCTGCAAGAAGGGTGCGAGGTTGTTTCATAAGCAATCTGTTTTTAGTGGAGAAAAAAGGAAAAGGAATGAGGCCAGTTATAAATCTAAGAGAGTTGAACGATTGGGTTTGTTACATTCATTTCAAGATGGAAGGAATACATATGTTGAGGGATTTGTTAAGGAAAGGGGATTGGTTGACCCGTTTAGATTTGAAGGATGCATATCTGACCATTCCGATGTGCAAGGATCAAAGGGATTACCTTCAGTTCAGGTGGAAGGGAAAGCGTTGGAGGTTCAAGAGTCTTCCATTCGGGTTGACGTCAGCCCCTGGTGTTTTACGAAGGTAATGAGGCCAGTGGCTGCATGGTTGAGATCCAGAGGGATTCGTTTCATTGTTTATCTAGACGATATATTGATAATGGCAGAAGAGAGGAGTTTAGCAAGGGAGAAGACGGAGTTTGCGGTGAGAGTTCTGGAGGATTTGGGATTTGTGGTAAACAGGGAGAAGTCTTGTGTGGAACCAGAACAAGTGATGCAGTTTTTAGGCTTTCAGATACAGACATTGCAATGTGTATTGAAGTTGCCTATGGAGAAGGTGAGGAAAATCAGAAAGGAAGTGAAGAGAGCGAAGAATGCAGAGTGGATTACGTTGAGGCAATTGGCTCGGTTGTTGGGTCTGTTATCTGCATCGATTCAAGCGATTTGTCCCGCTTCCCTTCATTACAGAGCTTTGCAGAGGTTGAAAGCTTTTCATTTGAGACAGGGTGCGAAGTACTCACAGAAGGTGAGAATGAATCAACAGAGTCAAGAGGAACTGGATTGGTGGTTGATGAGTCTGGAAGCATGGAATGGGAGAGCTATATTTGGAGAGGTGCCAGAGATAGAGATAGAGTCGGATGCGAGTTTGCACGGATGGGGGGCAAGGTGTGGCACAGTGTCAACAGGGGGAGAGTGGTCAAAACAGGAAAGGGAGATGCACATAAATTGTTTGGAACTTCTGGCAGGATCTTTTGCGATCAAGAGTTTTATGAAGGATCAATGTTGTGTTCTGTTGAAAATGGACAATTTGTCAGCAGTACGGTATGTGAACAAGTTGGGGGGTCTGCGGTCAAGGGGCCTAGCGGAGTTAGCAAAGGAATTTTGGAAGTTTTGTTTAGAGAAGGAAATAATGGTTCAGGCTCAGTATATACCAGGGTTGAGCAACGTAGAAGCGGATTGGTTTTCAAGATCCCTCAGGGATGTGAGCAATTGGAGATTGAACAGAGGAATATTCGAGAGGATACAGCAGAGGTGGGGTCCTCTGCAGGTGGATTTGTTTGCAGACAGGCTGAATTCACAGTTGAAGTATTTTTACAGCTGGAGGCCGGATCCGGAAGCGAAGGGGATAGATGCTTTCCTTCAGGTGTGGAAAGGAGGGAGGAATTATGCATTCCCTCCGTTTTCAATGATTCAGAGGGTGTTGATGAAAGTCAGAAGGGAAAAGGCAGAGTTAGTCTTGGTGACGCCTTTCTGGAAAGCTCAGGTGTGGTTCCCAGATCTGATGAATTTGTTGACAGAAGATCCAGTCATTTTGCCGAGCTTCAGAGAGATTTTGTTGGATGTGCAAGGGAATGCCCACGAATTAGTAGTGTCGGGACAGTTGAGGCTTGTAGCTTGGTTGATTTCAGGAGAGTATGGCAAGTGCATGGATTATCAAAGGAGGCTGAGGGTCTCATCGCACAATACTGGTCTACAGGGACAACAAAGGTTTATAGGTCAGCATGGAGAAGATGGTGTAATTGGTGTGTTGAAAGGGGTTTGGATTCCGTATCAGCATCTGTAGTTGAGGTGGTAAACTTTTTGTCGGCTCAATATAGTAGTGGTTTGGCGTACAATACTGTCAACTTAAGCAGGTCTGCGATTTCGGCAGGGCATGTTTTAGTTGACGGGTTTCCTATTGGACAGCATACATTGGTTAAAAGATTGGTTAAGAGTGTTCGAGTGGTTTTGCCTCCAAAAGCAAAATATGATAAACTTTGGGATATTTCAGTGGTTTTAAAGTAGTTGGATAGCTGGGGAGCAAATTCGTGTTTGGATTTGAAGTTTTTGTTTTGGAAGCTGGCTATGCTGGTGTGTTTGGTTTCATTTAGGAGGGTTTCTGATATTAGAGCTTTTGAGATAAATTCTAGATGTTATCAACCAGAGGGTGTGTGTTTTGAAATAAGGAAAAGGACAAAGACTATGGGGTCGATTCCGATTCGGGCCGGAAAACGTACCGACCGACTCGGAGCCGGAATTCATTCCGACCGACACGTACCGGTGCAGCCCGACCCGCAAAGTACGATGAGAAGCGTGCAAAACCCGACCGACTTGTACGGAACACAAGCCGAATGACCGAGCCGCGCGGAAAACAGCAATCCGGCCGGAAAACCACGCGAATTGAACCGACCGACACGCACCCGTAACAATCATGAACGAAACGTACCCGCGAACTCCTACCCACCAAGTACGATGCAACGCGTGGAAAACACAACCGAGTCGCACGGAGGACAAGCCGTACGACCGACACGCATACAAAACTGCGAGCCGAAGCAACCCAAAACACCGCGACCGACACGTACGCAGCATAGAAAACAGCACAAACACAGCATGAACGACTCGGAGAAGCTCGTACGAGACAACTGCAGGGTCCGACTCGGTCACAAGAACGTCTCCTACATGCACAAAAAGTACAAAGGGAAAATACACAAAAAAAGGCCAAACAAGCAATTACAAAGCCAATAAATACTGGGGGGTGGGGGCCAGGGAACAAAGACACACCAACAACTCCACCCATATAAAGGACACAAATCCCTACCATGATCCTTTGCAAATTCAAATTACCTGCCAGCACTCAACAGACAGCAACCCCACACCCACAGCTCATCCATTACACAAGCCACACACCAGCAGCACCTCAACAAATAGCACCCTCACATACACCCAGCAAAACACACACTCACACACCCTCACCTGCACACCAACACACACATCACTCACCATCACCACCCATCACCATGCCCCCAAAGAAGAATCATAAGTTCCTAGATAGTGAATTGGAAGTCCTGGTAGATGAGATCCTCAGGGTAGAGCCACAGCTGTTTGGTACACTGGTCCAACAGACACCCATGTCGCAGAAAACCAAGATGTGGGAGAGGATCGTCGACAGGGTGAACGCACAATCACCATGTTTGCGCACAAAGGTAGACATCCAGAACAGGTGGTATGACGTGCGCAGGAGGGTCAGGGAGCTGTTGAAGAAGGACTACCTCTTGAGCCAACACACCGGCAGTGGCCCTCCTGCCAAACCAGTATACCTCAGGCCCTGGGAGGAGAAGGTGCGGGCCATCCTACCACCAGTGAGTGTATATGGACTAGAAAACATCCCAGAGCCTGGTGAGTACACAACAAATGTACACAATATTGTGCGACAATACACACACATCACTGTCAAGGGGAGAGTCAAACCATGCACCCTTAGCAAATACACAGCAACCAGAACAGAATCATCCCAAAATGTGTATGTCAGTCAGATAAACACAACACATGCCATCTCATAGTGATATGTAACTGTGTCATCACATGTACAAACACAACTACAACTACAGCTAGGCAGTGGCACAAATATAACTAACAAACACATCCAGACATGTAGCCACCACTACAACACCACCTCACAGTGAAGCCCACTGAAAGGAAGGAATCCTGTGTATGCTGGGCAAGTCAGTGTAGCCAATAGCATCATGGGAGTCGTAGTCACAGATATTGCCCACCCTCACAATGCGCACATCAACACCACCATGAACCATGCTCACATCACAGGGAGTGGAAAACAACTGACAAGATGGCTGACACTGGCTACTGCTGTGGGGAGCACAAGGTCCTGCTGGCAACTGTGCACCAACCAACAGCAGGACACCACTGACTGACATCCTGAAAGACAACTTGCACTCCCTGCAACGGAAGCACGTTCCATGGTGGAAAATCTGGCTGGGTGGGAAGGAGGACTGACAGCACTGACCATAGTTACCAGCAGCTCCACTCACACACACCCCGAACACAAACTCCACACAACTCACCTGGGAGAATGCATTGCCTCACACTCCAATCAAATATCCCACAAATAACCACAACCCTGGGTCATGCTGAGTGAAGCACAGGGACACACATGGGACTTGGAGCAAAACTAACCCCAGGATAACACTGTCAGCCATCTTGTCAGCACAGGCACACAACCCCACAGGGAAGCAGAGTCAAAAGGAAGGAAGCATGGGAATGCTGGGAAGGGGGTGGAGGCAATAGCATGATGGGAGTGGTAGTCACAGCTCAACATCCCCCACCCACATGGCCCAGCAAGCTCACACTCAAGCATGCACACCTCACAGAGAGTGGAAAGCCCCATCAAAGATGTCTGACACTGGTGCTCTGTTGTGGGGAGCACAAGGCCATGCTGGGAACTGGCCACCAACCAACAGCAGGACACCACTGTCAGCCATCTTGCCATTGCTCTCACACTCACACACAGTGAAGTCCACCCAAAAGCAAGTAAGTATGGGCATGCTGGGAAGTGGGGTGGAGGCAATAGCATGATGGGAGTGGTAGTCACAGCTCAACATCCCCCACCCACATGGCCCATCAAGCTCACACTCAAGCATGCACACCTCACAGTTAGTGAAAAGCCACTGCAAAGATGGCTGACACTGGTGCTCAGTTGTGGGGAGCACAAGGCCCTGCTGGGAACTGGGCACCAACAAACAACAGGACACCACTGTCAGCCATCTTGCCATTGCTGTCACACTCACACACAGTGAAGTCCACTCATAAGGAAGGAAGTATGGGCATGCTGGGAAATGGGGTGGAGGCAATAGCATGATGGGAGTGGTAGTCACAGATATTGGTCACCCCCACAACTGTCCCTTCAACACCAGCCTGAACCATGCGCACATAACAGGGAGTGGAAAACAACTGACAAGATGGCTGACACTGGGTACTGCTGTGGGCAGCACAAGGCCCTGCTGGCAACTGTGCACCAACCAACAGCAGGACACCACTGACTGACATCCTGAAAGACAACTTGCACTCCCTGCAATGGAAGCACGTTCCATGGTGGGATATCTGGCTGGGTGGGAAGGAGGACTCACAGCCCTGACCATAGTTACCAGCAGCGTTTCTCACACACACCCCTAACACAAACTCCACATAACTCACCTGGGATAATGCATTGCCTCACACTCCAATCAAATATCCCACAAAGAACCACAACCCTGGGTCATGCTGAGTGAAGCACAGGGACACACATGGGACTTGTAGCAAAACTAACTCCAGGATAACACTGTCAGCCATCTTGTCAGCACAGGCACACAACCCCACAGGGAAGCAGAGTCAAAAGGAAGGAAGCATGGGAATGCTGGGAAGGGGGTAGAGGCAATAGCATGATGGGAGTGGTAGTCACAGCTCAACATCCCCCACTCACATGGCCCAGCAAGCTCACACTCAAGCATGCACACCTCACAGTTAGTGAAAAGCCACTGCAAAGATGTCTGACACTGGTGCTCAGTTGTGGGGAGCACATGGCCCTGCTGGGAACTGGGCACCAACAAACAACAGGACACCACTGTCAGCCATCTTGCCATTGCTGTCACACTGACACACAGTGAAGTCCACTCAAAAGGAAGGAAGTATGGGCATGCTGGGAAGTGGGGTGGAGGCAATAGCATGATGGGAGTGGTAGTCACAGATATTGGTCACCCCCACAACTGTCCCATCAACACCACCCTGAACCATGCGCACATCACAGGGAGTGGAAAAGAACTCACAAGACGGCTGACACTGGGTACTGCTGTGGGGAGCACAAGGCCCTGCTGGCAACTGTGCACCAACCAACAGCAGGACACCACTGACTGACATCCTGAAAGACAACTTGCACTCCCTGCAATGGAAGCACGTTCCATGGTGGAATATCTGGCTGGGTGGGAAGGAGGGCCGGATGTCAACCAAATACAACCAATGCAGACCATGTACACACCCCAACATTCACATAGAAATGCCCAAATAATGCAGGACAATGTGCTACACCAATATCAACCTCTGACTGTGACAACTTAGGACAATGCAATGTACAGGCCCGCATCCAGAGGCACAGTCACAACTGTCAGGTGTGTCAACCATTGATGCCTGCAGAAACATAACATACATTGTGTGTGTCTCCCAAAAACAGGTGATGATGGGGACACAGCAGCAGACGCTGAGGAGTCCCCGTCCCAGGCTCAAGAGGATACGGAGCTCACTGGTGTGGAAAAGCCTCTGCCCTCCTCGGATGAAGAAGACCTACCTGGCACCTCCGGAGCAAGTCATCATGTAGCACCAGCAGGACCACCAGCTGCACCCCCTGCACCCACCCCTCCAACGACTGTCAACACACATACCACCCCTGCCGACATGGACAGACCAAGGAGCACCACCACCACCAGCACAGGGACCCTGGACCAACGTGGGGCCATGGACACCAACACCACCAACAACCCCCAAGGGGGCCCAGGGTCACCTGTGCGTGCCACCTCAGGTACTGCATGTGTCGCCAGGGGTGGTGGGAGGGGTGGGAGACATAGGTCATCTGATCGCAGAGGGGTCTGGACTGCATGATGACCCACAACTGGTACGCATAGCCGATGCGTACCAGTCCAGCACCGGAGAGCTCAGCCAGGTAGTGGGGCTCCTCAGGGACATTAAACAGCAGCAGGCTGCCCATCATGCCCGCTTGGACTCACACATGTCCCACGTGGAGTCCAAGTGGGACGCACTGCAAGAGATGACGGCGGTGCATAGGGACATATTACAATGCCTCCGCCAGATGAGCAGCAACCAGTCAACACCTCCCTGTGTGCCCACAACATCTGGTGCTGAAACAACTGCAACTGCCACAGGGAGGGAGGATGACTCTGGCGGAGAGTCCCCTGCACCGCAGCAGCCTGCACTTGAGGGTCCCCACCCAAAGAAGAGGGGTCGTCCGAGGAGGGGCAACTGAGAGGCTGATGGCCATGTGCAACCCCCAGGAAGCCAAAACCTGTTCTGGATAATCACCTTTGTGCACAAACTGTTCACCCTGTTGACTGCAACACAACTCCCCCACATGACATGGGGAGTACAAGTTGGACCAATGTCTCAGATGACTGTGGACTTTATACAGGACATTTCTGCTACCAGGACTTCCAATTCATCTAGGAACTTTGGATTGCAATCAAAATGTACAGCACTCACCATCCTGTGCACTATTCACACACATGTATGACAATAAACACACTAATACACCATACCTGCCTCTGTCGTGATTCCAACGTGGTTTCTGTCATGGAGATGATGACCAGCGAAATTACACTGTGCATGCTAACTGCTACAGCAAGTACAACACAGGCATGTGAGTCATGGCAACGTGACACATATGAGGGAGACACACCACCAGGGCTACACAACAAATACACACCTAGGCCATCTGACTCATTGCCTACACTGATGTTGCCAGGAAATACGGTGCAATGCACAGACACAACACCTATTCACAGTCTTTGTCAACTAGCCCACTGGTGCAGTAAGCAAATGTCAGTCAAATGTGTGACCACAGACAACGCACATCACAAAGTGAAGCACAGGTTTATTACACATTTGCAACATGTTGTAACCACTACAGATGCAAGGTAATCCCACCTGGCAGCGGGCACACAGTCAACAAGTGTAGAAGGAAGGAAGTCCATGGGTGTGGCGCACATCACCTGTAGGGACACGACAGCTACCACCCTGGAAGTCGAATCACGGTGTCGGGGATCACAGTTGACCAAACGACTCTGAAAGTACCCTGTGAAGGACAGAAATGACACACAGTCAAAAGCACTGAAGAACAGGACAGAACTGCAATACTCATGCCCAATACATGTCACAAGATACCCACCCAGAACCAAGTTAGCATGTCAACACTGTTGGGGAGTACAGACTACCTGTAAGGACACATCGCTACACGCATACAGTCATGTAGCCCATGGACACACTCAAACAGCACCAGAGCACCACCAACACATATCATGCAAACTCACATCATTGACATGACATCTCTGGATACTCACATTCAGCTGAAGAAGTTGGTGATGAGCTGTGTGCGGACATCACCATCACCATCATCATCATCATCATCACTGGCATCGTGGTCCAGGCCAGGATCCTCCACAGGTGGCGGATGTTGGTCATCGTCATCCAGGATGAGAGGCAACTCCTTCCGCACTGCCAGGTTGTGTAGCATGCAGCAGACGATGACAATCTTGCACACCTTTGCTGGGGCATATGGGAGGGCCCCTCCTGTCTTGTCCAGGCAGCGGAAGCGGCTCTTCAGGAGACCAAATGTCCGCTCAATCACTCTCCTTGTCCGACCATGTGCCTCATTGTAGCGCATCTGGGCTGGTGTCACAGGGTTCCTGAGGGGCGTCAGCAACCACGGCATGTTGGGGTATCCGGAGTCACCTACATACAGACAATTGCACATTAGCTGAGTTGGAAAAGAGGGTGGAACACTACATTGCAGAACACACACAATGGTACAAAGTCAGTACACACCAACAAGCCAGGCACGCTGGTTCCGCATCTGTGACATCATCCTCGGGATGCGACTACTCCTCATCACGTAGGCATCGTGTGCAGAACCGGGAAAACGGGCACACACGTGTGAGATGCTCATATCTGCAAGACAACCACCAGTGCATTGACCGAGTGGTAGTGTTTGAGGTTCCTGTATGCCTGCTCTTGGGCCTGTGGTGGAACCAAAGCCACATGTGTCCCATCAATGGAGCCAATGACATGCGGCATCCTCCCCAGGGCATAGAAGTCACTCTTCACGTCAGTGAGTTGTTGGAGTCTAGGGAAATAGATGTACTGGTTCAGGTATATCAACATAGCCTCCAAAACATCGCGGAGCACACGGCTGAACATGGTCTGTGACATCCCACCAGCAGTCGCCACAGTGTGTTGAAAGGTACCGGTGGCAAAGAAGTGTAGGGCTGCCATCACCTTCACCTTGGGGGTCAGCGCTGTAGGGTATGTCCGGCCAGCTTGCAAATGTGGGGCCAACCGCACCGTCAATACCTCAATCAGCGGCCTGGTGAAGCGGTACCGTCGGATGCAGTCCCGTTCCACCATGGTTGCAAGGTCAGGGAATGGTCTATGGACAGCTGGTGCCCTGCAGTGCATAGGTGAAGAAAGAAAGATTGTCAGTCACCCCACATATGTGGCATTGAACACACTCAATATCACATGATACATCATTATGAGGCACAAGTACATGATGTGTGCAGTTCCGTAAGGACATGTATGGCACATACATGGCCAACATCTAACATCACAGTTCAACAAGTGGCATCAATAAGTCCCAGCTTGTGCCATGGGATATCATGAGGCCGTGTCACAGTTCCCATCTCCTGCTGCCACGTTCCAAATACATTCCACAGTGACATGTGAGGACAGATGTGCCCCAGGCATCACAGCTCAATGACAGGTAGATTCCCAGGGACCCTGTATTGCCACATGGACACTGGCATGACATGGTGTATCATGAATACACCACAGCAAAACAACCATGACCCCCACAGGTAGTGGTCCCTGTTGCCTCGGACGTCTGTGACACACACACGCACAACATCAAAGTCCATGCACAAACAACGTGGATGTGGAGACTGTCTCCCATTGTGCACATGAAATCAGAGACATTGTAAACACAACATTCACACAGACTGTGGAGGACCATCACTATTGTGCCAATGGGTCACCCTGGGATAAACATACCGTCCCACATGGGACTCAGGGGGTATGTGACATGACATACACGTACACCACTGTGAAATGTGACCATGCCACATGCTCAGATATGAACAGTTGCACATCACAGTGGTCATGTACACGAAACACCAAGGATTCTGTCCCCATGAACACGTGCACAGCCTGGGAGTGGCTGCCCCCAAGTGACACCCACAGAACAACATGTTCACCCCCATACACGGAATAGGTAATGCAGCCTTACATGCCTTAGGATACAGTTTGGACAGGCTGTGGTGTTGTAGGTGTGCCCCTCACTCCCTGGGAAGTATATGTGGCTGGCATATGTTCACCTGTGACAGGCATGGTGACATATGCCAGTGACTTGTACAGGGACGCGTTGGACAGCAATGGACCGATCGGTGCGCACACATAGGCCATTGCATTCAATGTGTGCGGGTACGCGTTGTATCCTGGGTACGCGTTGGACAGCAATGGACCGATCTGTGCGCACACATTGGCCATTGCATTCAATGTGTGCTGGTACGCACTGTATTCGCAATACGCGTTGGATAGCAATGGACCGATCGGTGCGCACACATTGGCCATTGCATTCAATGTGTGCTGGTACGCGTTGTATTCGCAATACGCGTTGGATAGCAATGGACCGATCGGTGTGCACACATTGGCCATTGCATTCAATGTGTGCTGGTACGCGTTGTATTCGCAATACGAGTTGGACAGCAATGGACCGATCGGTGTGCACACATTGGCCATTGCATTCAATGTGTGCGGGTACAGCGTTGTATCCTGGGTACGCGTTGGACAGCAATGGACCGATCGGTGCGCACACATTGGCCATTGCATTCAATGTGTGCTGGTACGCGTTGTATTCGCAATACGCGTTGGATAGCAATGGACCGATCAGTGCGCACACATTGGCCATTGCATTCACTGTGTGCTGGTACGCGTTGTATCCCGGGTACGCGTTGAACAGCAATGGACCGATCGGTGTGCCCGGCCGGCCCATTGCATTCAATGTGTGCGGGTACGCGTTGTATCCCGAATGCAGCGTTGAACAGCAATGGACCGATCGGTGTGCCCGGCCGGCCCATTGCATTCAATGTGTGCGAGTACAGCGTTGTATCCTGGAGTACGCGTTGAACAGCAATGGACCGATCGGTGTGCCCGGCCGGCCCATTGCATTCAATGTGTCGCGGTGCAGCGTTGTATCCTGGATACGCGTTGAACAGCAATGGACCGATCGGTGTGCCCGGCCGGCCCATTGCATTCAATGTGTGCGGGTACGCGTTGTATCCTGGGTACGCGTTGAACAGCAATGGACCGATCGGTGTGCCCGGCCGGCCCATTGCATTCAATGTGTGCGGGTGCAGCGTTGTATCCTGGGTACGCGTTGGACAGCAATGGACCGATCGGTGTGCCCGGCGGCCCATTGCATTCAATGTGTGCGAGTGCAGCGTTGTATCCAGTGCAGCGTTGAACAGCAATGGACCGATCGGTGTGCCCGGCCGGCCCATTGCATTCAATGTGTGCTTGGTGCAGCGTTGTATCCCGGTGCACGCGTTGAACAGCAATGGACCGATCGGTGTGCCCGGCCGGCCCATTGCATTCAATGTGTGCGGGTACGCGTTGTATCCTGGGTACGCGTTGAACAGCAATGGACCGATCGGTGTGCCCGGCCGGCCCATTGCATTCAATGTGTGCGGGTACGCGTTGTATCCTGGGTACGCGTTGAACAGCAATGGACCGATCGGTGTGCCCGGCCGGCCCATTGCATTCAATGTGTGCGGGTACGCGTTGTATCCTGGGTACGCGTTGGACAGCAATGGACCGATCGGTGTGCCCGGCCGGCCCATTGCATTCAATGTGTGCGGGTACGCGTTGTATCCCGGGTACGCGTTGAACAGCAATGGACCGATCGGTGTGCCCGGTCGGCCCATTGCATTCAATGTGTGCGGCTACGCGTTGTATCCTGGGTACGCGTTGAACAGCAATGGTCCGATCGGTGCGCACCCATTGGCTATGGCCTGGCCTGGCAACGGACGCGTTTTCAAATTTTGAACGAGTCTGATGCTGTAAATTCAGTTGGTCACCCACAACAATGTTGCAAATTCATGGGTGTCATGAAGTTGAACTTTTGAAGGATGCTGTGGGCGTGTGTAAGTGGTGCAATTCCATGGATTGGCCAGATTCAGAAGATGCAAACGACTTGGACCTATCACTTTGGACACATGGGACAGTATCTGCCTCTGCAGCACACATATAATGCTGGCTGCTCCCCTGAGAGCTCACTTGCCTGCACTACATGCTCCAGGACAACATCTGCCACCACCACTGCTGCTGTATCTGCACCCTCTGGACCCTGCAATGGCACGTACTGTGGAGAGAGCCCCAGCCTTCAGCACTGAGGAGAACCAGGCCCTGCTGGACAGCCTCCTTCCACAATACAGCAAGCTGTATGGGAAAGCAGGGGAGCAGGTGAGTGTTCTGTCCACTGCCTTTCTAAATGTGCATGTTGTCTGACTAGCAAGGCTAACAGTCTGCACGCCACTGGCTAGCAGGCTCACTGAGTAGTTGTCACCCCCATAGTGTGTAGTTACATGCACTGAACAGGTATAGTGCAGTGACAGTGCATTTAAACAAGGTTTTACTTCCCAGGCAATGATACCATGTAGTAACTGCTGGCATAATGTCCATGGCCATCGTTGCACTGCCTGTGTACATCATGTGCCCCTGTGATTGAGACATGTATATCCAACTGTGTAATGCACGGATATGTTACATGTGTAGTAATGGCATTCTCACTTTGTCATCCTCACAGGTTGATGCCCACCAGAAGCAGCAGATATGGCTGACCATCGTCCGGGCAGTGAGATCCATGGGGGTCTACAAGCGCCGGATCCGCAACTGCCAGAAGAGGTGGCAGGACCTTCGGGGCTGGACCCGGAGGATCGCACGGGTCCAGCTGAAGCTGTCGCCTCCTCGCAGGAGGGGCGGACACCGGACCCTGACTCCCCACATGCTCAGGATCCTGGCGGTGGTCTTCCCTGATCTGGATGGGCAGCTGAAGACCAGAGAGCAGCAAGGAGGGGGTGAGTCCATGACTGCATTGTGAACTTTGTCTGCCATGCTATGTGCCCTCCTCTGGCCTGGTTAAACTTCCACAGTACATCAGTCATGTGGTCCAGGACCCATGTCCCTCTATTGTGCACTGCCCACTCCTCATCTGATACCCAGGTGTGGCCCTTACAGTCAGGGAATTGTGTCACTTGGGTACTGTGTCCTTGCAGTTTGCTTGACTCAAGGTGGGGGACAGCATCTGTTTCCCTAACTCTGTGGTGGGCATCATGGGTGGGTCCATTGCTTACACAATGCCTGTGTTCTGACATGTAATCTGCGTGTTACTTTGATATGTGGTCCAATTGCTGAGCTGATCCACCACATGTGCCTGGGGTATCTGGCACACACCCATGCTGCGGGTGGGAACAATGTTTGGGCCCCAGGAGTGTGTATATTACGTGTGTCACACATACTTAGCCAGCTGCCTACTGTCCAGGGCTCATCCCTCATTCATGTGGGGCAGGACAGTCATGCCTACTCCAGGCCATACAATACACTCTGTACTCCCACTCCTGTGTATCAGCTGACACGTTGTGCTCAGTGATATGTCCCCTCAGGTGTCTGCCTCTGTGTCAGTGTGCTGTGGCTTCGTTGTCAGGACTGCTGGGGTGTTTCTCGGTTGGGGCTCAGCATGCCACCGGAGATGTGACCATAGGAGACGATACTTGTGTGACACATAGGTGTTTGATCACCTGACCGTGCAGACTGGGGTATGCAAATGTGAAGTTCAGGCAGCTGTTTCCCATTCACAGCAGATTGTGAGGTGCTCAGGTTCAGAGGGTTGTGTTACAGGTCTCCCATATGTCCAATCGGTATGACCTGGACAGATAAGGGTTCAGATGATGTGGTGTGTGGGGGATGTACATGTGCACTTGTTCAGCTCCAGGACTTGCATTCCCCATGACCTACTATTGTGACACAGTGCAGAGTGTTGTTGTCTGGCTGCCCTGCCCATGTGACTGGAGACAGTGATGTATGACTTAGCAGGCATGCCTGTGCCTTGGCATGTGACTTCCTATCAGTGATCCTGCAGGGGAGTGACATGTGCTTCATGCACACCATTGTGGCAATGGCTATCAGGACATGGGTGCATCATGGTGTCTGTCGCTGGTATGCATCACATGCATTTCCTATTTGACTCTGGGCATCCCTTTCATCCGGACACCTGTACTGACTCAGTGGCAAGAGTTGTGATGTGTGCATGTTCACATGCTTCACCGTGTTCTCTGCACTGTCCAACTACTGTGTAGGTGGTGCATGTGTCCACACTGGGGTATTGCCATCCAACAGACACCAGACAGATGGGTGCAAGGCCAGGTGGGATGTGAGTGCCATGGTTGACCATCAGACTGACAATTGGCTTCTCCTGTTCTGTTTGGGCACTTTTAGCAATGTTCAACTAAGGATGCCAGGGCTTGCTCTGTAATGTGCTGTACTTACTGTGGTGTGTGCGTTCGGTGCAGGTGACTGATGTCTGTCTGTTTCCCTATTGTTTGCAGATACATCCACGGCCACAGGAGGGGACAGCTCCACGGACCAGGAGGAGCCGCAGAGCCAGACTGGGTCAGCAGCCGAGGAGTGGTCGGAGGGACCCAGTGGCACGGAGGGTGAGGGGAGCCACACCGAGGAGTCCTCAGCACCATCCACCTCAGCTGAGGACCACAGCAGCTCGGAGGATGACTCCCTTATGGAGGCGGGTGTCAGCAGCCACCACACCCCAGCTAGTGTTGCTGTCCCCGTCACCACCACCACCACCACCGCCCTCCCATCGGCTCCCGTTCCCGAGGTCCGTGGAGGCTCCCATGTTCGGGAGCGTGTCTCCTTCGGGCCAGGCACCGCACCCCCTGCCCCTGTGTCCCCTGCTGCCCTGAGTGAGGAGTCTGTGTACCTCCTTCGCCAGCTCCATGTAGGGCAGACAGCGATGCTGAGTGTCCTCCATGCACACACCACTCTGTTGACTCAGCTGGTGTCGTTCATGGGGGGCATCTCATCGGGCATGTCTGCCCTACAGAGGGGCAATAGGTCCATGGACTCCTCCCTGACGGCAGCAGTGTCCCTCCTCCGACAGTCCCTCACCCCTCCTGCCTCTGCCCCATCCACACTCCCCAGCACCTTACCTGTCCCAAGCACACACACACCGGCACAGGCACACACCAGCACAGACACGAGCAGCACACAGACACACACGCCACAAACAAGACGCACACGCACGCACAGTCAGGGGACTGAAACCACACTCACAGGGGATGGGGCCCAGGCACACACACACGCATCCACGAGCACTGCGCAGTCCTCAGTTGCCTCTCCCTCCAAAGCCCCCTCCCTTGCCTCACCTGCAACCCCAAAGACACAGCGGATCTTCCTCAGTGACCTCGGCCTCTTCCCCTCCGATCCAGCTGATACAGCATTCAGGGGGAAGAGGAAGCCCACCCACACGGAACGGAGTACCCCTCGCCCCTGGACACCCTCCCCCAGGCGCAGACCGACTGACGCCCCCACCCGCAAGTCCCCCCGGACCGGGAAGAGCAAGACCCCGCCGCCGCCCTGCAGCTCAGGCACCAAGTCTCCTTCCTCCATCCCTCAGGCCCCCACTCCACAGGTGCCCCCACCACACCCTGCCCCAGGTTCCCCCACCCACAGATACACCATCCCCAAAAGGATCAGGCCTTCTCCCCCTGCCACTTGCTCTTCCGGCCCCACACCCCCCGCTGCGCTGGTCTGTGCCACTGGTGTGGTGACGGTGTCCTCCCCCTCTGTCCTGCCCACCTTACCTGATCCCCATTCTCCTCCCCTGGAGGTAGGCACTGCAGTGGAGTCCACTACCACCCTGTCTGACTTGGGCACTGCAGTGGGGAACCTGTCCACTCCATCTGCACGGTCCACTGCAGTCGTGCCGGCATCCACACCATCTGAGTCATGCCTCCCAGTTGTGCCGGCACACACCATGTCAGACACCTCCACTGCAGTTGTCAGTGGCTCTCCAGCACCCACCACCCCTTCCCTGCCTCCTTCTGGTGAGCCCTGATCCTGTCCCTGCGGTGCCTGGCCTGCCCCCCGTATGCCCCTCCGAGGGGATTGTCCCTGGTTTTTATCAGTGCAGGCATGCGTAGGGTGACATCTGCCACTGTCACCCTGTTTTGACTTTCATGATGGACTGGCCATTGGCCTTTGTTTATTTTTTACATGACTTCAACTTTTGAACCCACATATGCTGAATAAAGCAACTTTCTGTTCTCTAGTGCTTTTGCTTCTGATGTACATGATGTTGATCATGCTAACCATGCCCTTGCTGCAGTGATGGTGATATTTGGTCTCATGAAAATGAAGTGTTACTGTGCAGGAACCCATGTGGTCCAGGGGGACTGTGTCCTATCCTGTGGTGTATCCATGTCATCCTTAGCAGCATCTGAGGGTGTCATGTTTTCAATATTTGGCAATGGGATTTCCTACTTACATTAGCAATGTCACATCTGTGGCTTCCACCCCTGCACATCTGTTGTGCTTGCCATTGTTCAATTAGTCTACTTCCCTGACCGTGTTGCCATCTCCACTGGACATGCAGGTTTGGGCATCAATGGGGAAGGACTCATCTGTGTTGTCAGTGCAACTGCTATACATGTGTGTTGGATCTGTGCTGATGATTTCGTTGACACTCCCATGACCAGGCTGATGTGACGGGAGCCTTCATTTGGTGCTAATTGTTGACTGTGTGACCAAGTGTTCTGCTGACATGATGGAGCCCTACTGAGGCGACATATGGCACAGCTTTCCTCACACAGGAGTGGAGTCCCCTCATGGCAGTGTGTACTCCTGTGACATCGCCTGCGCCCAAGGTGTGTGTTGTATGAGCATGTCTGTGTGTTCACTTCCATTTTGCTGTGCATGCTGGGATCCCTAGTGATGTTCCTGTTTGTGATGCTTGCTGAGTTGACCTATGTTCCCCCAAAGTCTTCTCCCTGGGTTCTCTGTGATGTGGGTGCATGGCACATTACTGGTCATCAGGGTGTCACCCATAGGTGTGTTTGCTGTCAGGGCTGAGTTTGTGGGCAGACGCAGATGGGTGACAGTCAGGATTCCCCTTGGCACTTGTTGTTTACACCTGTCATGTGATTTCCGGTTTGTGTTAGCTTTCATTGGTTGTGACACGTTGTGTGTGTGACTGCTGGCACTCCCCAGGGTCAGGGCTGCAATGTTGGTAGTTGTCTATGTGTGTTCTTTGTGGGTGACCTTGGCTTCTTCATTGGTGTGTGACTGTGGCTGGGATCCCATTGGTTGGTGTGGTATTGCTGTCATGTCCATGTACAGCGTAGTGTGCAGTGTGTCAGACATTCAGGAGTCTTGTTGAGTGGCCATGTGTGATGTGTTTCTGCACCTTGGTTCCCACCACCCCCCCTGGGATTGTCATGGGTGCATGTGCAATGTCACCAGTGCCTGTGAGTTTCACTGCTGCACATTGTTGGAGGTCGAGGTGTGTGGTGTTGAGTGTGTGCAGATGAGAGTTGTTGCCCGGCTAGACCCCTGCCTCCATGTTGGCCTTGGCTTACTGGCCGTGCTGATTGATTTGTGCTTGTGTAGGTGTGATGGTAGTTTGTTGCTCAGGACACATGACTGTGGTTCACAGTGTGAACGACATCTAGCTTTGTCATCACAGTGGGATTGTAATGCAGCCCAGGGTCACCACATTGTGGGGGCCCTGGGGGTAGTGCTGTGGTGTCTCTGTGTCTTGCTGTGTCAGTTGCTGTTCCTACATGCTTGTGTGACATGTTTGATTTGTGCTCCCTCTCATCTGACAATGCCTGATTGCCCACATAGGGGATTTGGATCCATGAGTTACCTTTGTGTGGCACTGTATGCACATCTGTGTAATTGGTATTCAGGCCTCCTCATGTGTTGTGTTGTTGCCTGGGGACACTGGCACCCCCTCACCTGTTGTGTTTGATGTGCAGTGTGGGTCTGCCTGTTTGTGTTTGTGCATCTGCACCACTGCATTGGCATATCTTTAGTGTGCCATTGGCTGTATGTTGTTTGGTGGGTTTCCCCTGCTGTCCCTGGGACTCCTAGGTCATCAGTCAGCACAATGATCATTGTTTGTGTGTCCCATTGCTGCCATGGTATGGTATCTGTTCACCTCACATCTACAGTCTCCACAGGGTATCTGCATTTGTGTGCCCATTGGTGCAAATATGTGGGTCTGCATTCTGATGGTCACTTCTGTCATTGTGTCATTGATGAATGTTGACAGTGTCAGCCCCCATGGCTGATGTTTGTCTGCACATGGCCAAAGGTATGTCTTATTTGCACTGCACTGTTTGCCTCCCCCAATCTATGTTGCTATGGGACACAAGCACTACTTTGCCACTGATGTGTTTGTTGTTCTGTGACCAGGAATCATCCATGCAGTTTGGCAGTTGCAGCTTTTTCTTTGTCAACACTTACATTTTGGTCACTGTGATGATGGGGGTTTGGACCCCATTGCCACAATGTTCAAAATGTGCTTCAGCTTTGGACCCCACACTTACATTTTGGTCACTGTGATGATGGGGTTTGGACCCCATTGCCACAATGTTCAAGATGTGCTTCAGCTATGGACCCCACACTTACATTTTGGTCACTGTGATGATGGGGGTTTGGACCCCATTGCCACAATGTTCAAGATGTGCTTCAGCTATGGACCCCACACTTACATTTTGGTCACTGTGATGATGGGGGTTTGGACTCAAATGCCACAATGTTCTAGAAGTGCTTCAGCTATGGACCCCACACTTACATTTTGGTCACTGTGATGATGGGGGTTTGGACCCCATTGCCACAATGTTCAAGATGTGCTTCAGCTATGGACCCCACACTTACATTTTGGTCACTGTGATGATGGGGTTTTGGACCCCATTGCCACAATGGTCATGGCCTGCTTGCATTGTGGGGGCCACACACATTTATGTGTGGCACATGTGATAGGGGGTCACATTGTATGTTCAAAGTCATGTTCAGTGTTGTAGGCATTTGACACAGTCTACACACGCTTGTCATGGTGTTGGGGGGATGTCTTTATGTTGCATTCTTTATGTTGGTGTGTGTTTGTTGTGTCATGTATTAGCCATCCTGTGAGTGGGGGTGTTGTTGGTGGTAGGCATCCAGCCCCCCATTGGTAGAGGTGGTAGTAGTGACAGGCATCCAGCCCCCCATGGGTAGGGGTGGTAGTAGTGGTAGGCATCTGGCACCCCCTGGGTAGAGGTGGTAGTAGTGGTAGGCATCTGGCACCCCCTGTGTAAGGGTGGTAGTAGTGACAGGCATCCAGCCCCCCATGGGTAGAGGTGATAGTAGTGGTAGGCATCTGGCACCCCCTGGGTAAGGGTGGTAGTAGTGGTAGGCATCTGGCACACCCTGGGTAGAGGTGGTAGTAGTGGTAGGCATCTGGCACCCCCTGGGTAAGGGTGGTAGTAGTGGTAGGCATCTGGCACCCCTGGGTAGGGGTGGTAGTAGTGACAGGCATCCAGCCCCCCATGGGTAGAGGTGGTAGTAGTGACAGGCATCCAGCCCCCATGGGTAGAGGTGGTAGTAGTGACAGGCATCCAGCCCCCCATGGGTAGAGGTGGTAGTAGTGGTAGGCATCTGGCACCCCTGGGTAGGGGTGGTAGTAGTGGTAGGCATCTGGCACTCCCTGGGTGGAGGTGGTAGTAGTGGTAGGCATCTGGCACCCCTGGGTAAGGGTGGTAGTAGTGGTAGGCATCTGGCACCCCTGGGTAAGGGTGGTAGTAGTGACAGGCATCCAGCCCCCATGGGTAGAGGTGGTAGTAGTGGTAGGCATCGGCACCCCCTGGGTAGGGGTGGTAGTAGTGGTAGGCATCTGGCACCCCCTGGGTAGGGGTGTTAGTAGTGGTAGGCATCTGGCACCCCCTGGGTGGAGGTGGTAGTAGTGGTAGGCATCTGGCACACCCTGGGTAGAGGTGGTAGTAGTGGTAGGCATCTGGCACCCCCTGGGTAGGGGTGGTAGTGGTGGTGGGCATCCGGGCCCCTATGTGTATATGTGGCATTGGTGATGGCCATCCCGCCCCTATGGTACTGCTGTTGCTGGTATAAGTAATTTCTGCATCCCTCTGTGTGTGTGTGATATGTCGGGTACGTGTAGTTTGTTTTTGTGGTTGGTGTCTGACTTACCTTCTGCGCCGTACGCGTCCGTGCCTGTTCCGGTAGTAGATGTAGAATATTGGTAGGATCGGCACGATGGCATTCATGGTTGGTTCGTCTCGTTCGTCTTTCTCTTTGCTTCGCCTCGTCCTCGTCGCTGGCGTGTTCGTCTCGTAGCCGTGGATCGTGTTGTGGTGCGAATCGGAGCTTATGTGCGCCTCTCCCGGATGCTTTGACGTGCCGTGCGTAGCGACAGGTTCGGCGCGTATGGGAAGCGCATCGTACTTGTCCGGCCGGACGGGGCTGCATTTTGGCTTCCGTGCGACTCGATTCTGCGTTTACGGATCCGGCTCGGTCGGGGAACAGGACCTGGATTGGGTGAGTACGACTGGGTCGGAATCTATGCTGTTGTGCGCATCGTACTTGCTCGTTCGGAATAATGTGCGGATCGGTCGGGAAACAGGCATTCGTATGGCTTTTTTCCTGACCGAATGGTGTTAGGTGCGCCTCCGACCAAGATCGGAATCGGCCCCTATGTCTAGGACGATTTTTTACCCTCTTTTAGAGGGGCATAAAAATGTGTGTGTAGTTAGTTGTCTAAGGGAATATGAGAAGAGGACTTTAGAGTTGAGAGACAGTGGTTGCTCACAGTTGTTAATTTTTTATAAGAAGCCTTTTAAAGCAGTTTCTTCACCTACTTTGGCAAGGTGGGTAAAAGGGGTGATGTGTAAAGCTGGTGTGGATGTGAGTGTGTTTGGAGCACATTCTGTTAGAGGGGCCATGGCTAGTAAAGCTTTTATGAGGGGTTTTAGTTTGAGTGGGATTCTGAAGGCTGCTGATTGGTCTAATGATTCAACTTTTAAAAGATTCTATTTTAAACCTGTGGAAAATGTGTTGGACAGTGTTTTAGATGAACTTTGAACCTGCATAATATTGGCCTCCGGGCCTTGCCATAAAATGCAGATTTTCCACAGTTTTAATGGGTAGAAAATCATGATTTTATTAAAGGCACGGAGGCTAATATTATCCCTCCTCTGTTCCCGCCCAATTTTATTAATTATTTATTTTGTTTATGTAGGTTAAAGGAGAAGAGTTGGACTTCGAGATCGAATTCTGGAGAGAGGTCTGAAGATTTGGATAACAAGACCAGTAGAAGGAGTTGTATTTTTTGGACCTTGTTTATTTCGCAGCTGCTAAAAGAGGAAGATGGCTGCCTGTTCTATGACTATATGCATGTTCTGCGTTCTAGAGTTATTGTGTGTTCTAATTCTAGAGTTTGTTGCTGCTGTGTTTGAGGAGAAATAAAGGTGTTATGCATAATATTAGCCTCCGTGCCTATAATAAAATCATGATTTTCTACCCATTAAAACTGTGGAAAATCTGCATTTAACAGATTGCAAGTCACCTTTTTGGGGTTTGTATTATCTCCAGATGGGGTGAGTATGGTCCCCAAAAGGTATCAGCCATAACACGTTGGCAGTCTCCTTGATCAGTGAAGGAGATACAGAGTTTTTAGGATTAGCCAACTTTTACAGGTGTTTCATTGATAATTTCTCAGCCCTGGCTTTGCCAATTACTAAACTCTTAAAAAGCGAGCTAAATTCATTTGGAACCCTGCAGATGAGGAAGCATTTCAAAAATTGAAAGAGGTTTTCAGCCACGCCCCCGTATTGAAACACTCAGACCCCTCCCAACCCTTTGTTGTTGAGGCTGACGCATGTTTACATCCTGTTGCTTTTTATTCACATAAACTGAATTCCACTGAACAAAACTATTCTGTGGGTGATAAGGAACTTCTGGCACTAAAAAGAGCTTTTGAAGAGTGACACCAATATTTATTGGGAGAATTTCACACTGTCACAGTTCTTACAGATTATAGGAATTTGAAATTCTTAAAATCAGTCAGAGCCTTGTCCATGAGACAATTGCGCTGGACCCAATACTTCAGTGACTTTGATTTCGTAATACAATTTCAGCAGGAAAAAACATGGGAAAGCTGACACCCATTCACCGCTTGATAAGAGATTGGGTAATCATCATACGACCATCCCTCTATCATAGCCAGGGAACGTATTCTACGGGCTACATGTTCAGAAGAGAACTACATAAACAAGGTGTTGCAAGCTCAGAACTCCAAGGAAGTAGAAGAACTGGAACAGAAACACACGGGTGTTAGAGTGCAAAAGCTCCTTTACATTCAGGGGGGCTTGGTTATTCCCACATTGCCTTTACAACAGCAAGCTTTAGAATGGTGTCAAACTCATCTGCTCACAGGACATCCAGGATACAGAAAAACACTAGAGCTACTAAGATGGCAATTCTGGTGGCCCAATATGGCAACTGACACTAAGCAATACATCAAGACCATGTATGTGCACAAACTACAAGTTCACATCAGGCCCCTGCTGGCTTATTAACTCCTATGCCCACTCCTCCTTGTCCATGGCACTCCATTTCCATGGATTTCATATTGGAACTACTAAAAACCACACAAGGGTTTATAGTCATATTAGTTGTGGTGGACATGCTGACTAAGATGTCACACTTTATTTTCTTTTAACAATGGCATACATTCCTCTATTGGTCTTTCACCTTTCTATTGCAATTATGGATTCCATCAACACTTCCTGCTTACAACTCCTCCTGTTTCTACCCCTACTCCTGCTGCTCTGGTGTTTGTTGACCACATACATGATATACAGAAGACAGCTCTGATGAATCTAGAGAAAGCAAAGGCAGTGTACAAAGAGAATGTGGATCTCCATTGTCGCTCCAGTCCGGATTATGTGATTGGGGACATGGCTTGGTTGTCCACTCCTAACATCGCTGTGAAAGGAACTCATACATTTAAACCTCGCTTCATTGGCCTTTTAAGATAATTGTCAATCCGGTGGCCATGAAATTAGAGCTCCCTTCTACCTTGAAAGTACATGTGGTTTTTCATGTGTCCTCATTGAAACCTGTGGTGGCAGGGACGCAGTTGCCAGTTCAACCTGCCCCAGTATTAATGGATGATGAACCTGAATTTGAATTGGGTGCCATTGTGGACGCCAGGAGGGTGAGGCATAGATTGCAATACCTGATCCATTGGAAAGGCTATGGTTCTGTGGATCTTACCTGGGAACCTGCTGGCCATGTACATGCTTCTTGTCTATTGCGTCTTTTTCATAGACGTTACCCTTGGAAGCCCAAACAACAGGTGAGACCTCACAGCTTCATTACTGTGATGTCTTGCCTCTATGTTTTCATTTTACTTTTAACTGCTTAAATATAATCTGTTTGCCTGCCGAAGTCTCTGCTATTTGATCACCCTAACTAGCGGTGATTCCATTGGCCAGAAGGGAACTTGTATCTAAAATGTTTCTGGACAGTCATTGGTAACTTAAATTTCACGAAATGTGCTCTAGAATACTATGTGCCATTTTGCATACCTGTTCCCTTTATTTCTTCTGTACCATTCGATAAGTTTCTCGAGTGATATGCCATCTGACGTCTATAGTTTTCGAACCACATGAAATGGACTAGTCTAGTGCAACTAGTTTACCTAGTGTACAGAGGAGAGTTTTTTCAGAGTAATGGTTTTTCTTGCCATAAAAGTTTTTCACTACTTCAGAGATCCTCTTTCCACCTTTGTTCCCAAGCTATTAATATTTCATTTGCCACAGTGTCTGTCATGAGATAACACAATTCTCTGTACAAAGCCATATGTGCCTCTTAGCAGTGTCTCGTGCCCTCTCACTTTGCAAGCACCAATGCTGCCTTTCTCAATCTTACTATTATATTAGTAACCTGTTTATGAGTGTCACTTGACAATCTGCTGAATTCTGGAGAAAATGTGAAAAAGTGGGGATCATACTTAGGGAATGCTGCAGTCTAGAAATGTTCTGGTCATAAATAATTGACAAACTGCACATTCTGCTTTAAATAGAATCTATAATCAGATTTTCTGAACTGTTTCTAATGACTTTAGCTCTGTGCATCGGGTAGAAGGACCGACCAACGCCTCCAACAGGCTCAAGAAGCCCATCGAAGAACCGGTCGGAGCGCAATCCCTATAATGGGGGCGGTGCCTGCGAAGGCAACACCATAGGGATTATGATGTCCCTTTTCTCTCTGCCTTTAGATGGCGGTCCGAAAGGTGCATGGATGTTTCAAAACATGCCTTTTTCAATTGTTGCTTGTGCTGCGACCCTTTTCCAGCCCGTAGCACAAGCCACAATTGTAAAAGGCATGTTTCCGACCGCCTTGACAGTGGTCGCATTGTAATAAGGTGGGTGGAGCCGTCAACTACATGCCGGGTGGTCTCCATCCCGATACGATGATGGTCGGACGTTTGTACAACTGCCATCATAATGAGGGCCTTAATAGTTTTCATGGGGAGGGTAAACCGCCCAATGCAACTGAAGGAGTAAGGTTTAGTTTGCAGACTCTGAAAGTATTGGAATATTTCATCAGTGCTCTTTCAGAATTCCATGGTTTTTATCCAGTTTGTATGAACATTGAGCAGTAAAATTCATCAATTAAACTTATTTAAAATGATGTTCTCAAATGTCATCCATCCTGGATGACCTCAGATACAGTTCAGGTTCGGAACATTTCAGACTCCAATGAGTGCCACTCAGTAAGAGAAATTGGTAATGCCATCAGAACAGAAATTATTAAACTTCCCACCAGTACCAACAAAACTGTTTTGTGGTAATCATTCTAAGATTGGTCCACAGCTACAGAATACACCTTACATTCAGTATCTGCATAGATATGGTGTTGTTGCTGTCTTCCTCAACACTGATGCTCTTATAGACTTAATAGCATCAGAAACACACCTTTGCTCCATAACCCAAAGGTGGGTGCCTGATGTTTAGCATAGGTTTTGTACTGGAAGGGTATCCTTGCAGAACAAAATTCTATGCTAAGACATACTGTAAATCTTTTTAAACATTGCTTTTTTTGCATTTGGAGAAATGAAATCATTTCTCCAAGTTAATGCCTGTCTCAAAGAGCCATTATTTTTTGGCACAAAGACCTGTCTATAAATTTTAGTAGATATGGCTATGCATCAAAAACCATGACTGGTAGCATGGAAATGCCACTATATCACCATTGGGACAGTGGTGTAGCAAGGGTGCCATGGACCCTAAGGCAAGAAAGGAAATCTGCTCTCTTACACAGCTCGCACAGTAAAAACAGCTATAATTGGAGAACAGTGGTCCACTCAGAATGCTGAGCACTGGTGCCACTGTACCTACTGCACTATTGATAGCCATACTCCTGCAACTGGACATCCCCCATTGCAAAGCGCTTCACATGGCTTTTAGTCAAATTTGCAGTACAAATAATGTTTTGCTTTGGGAAGCAAATAACAAATCAACACTGTATGGACTCTGTGTTTGTTTTCGACAAGCTCTACCTGGCAACATATTTACAGCTCATCTACTGAGCATGTGAGTGTGTTTGTTTCCCATTTTGTCTACTATCTAGTGATAGACTTGGCATCATGTTAGAAATGGGGGTCTCTAGTTGACAGAGGTAGGTACCTTTGTCCAAGTAGGGACCCTTCTTCCTAGTCAGGGTAAGGGAGTTACACTCCTAAAATAACCCCTGCTCACCCCCTTGGTAGCTTGGCACGAGCAGTCAGGCTTATCTCAGAAGCAGTGTGTAAAGCATTTGCACAAACCAACAGTAATACAGTAAAAACACTACAAAAGGACACCACACCAGTTTAGAAAAATATCCAATATTTTTGTATATCCAAAACAAGAGCAGAACGATAAAAATCCAACATACAGTACTTTAAATATATATACTTTGCAAGATATCCTTAAAATTGCAGAAATACCTCAAAAACGCAGTTCGTATGAGTCCGTAGCTCTGTCCGGGGCTGCCGCGATGCTGAAAACAACAAAGTCTAACAGTTCCAGCCGACCACGTCGGTACGGGCCAGTGAAAGCGTGGCCAGACTCAGTAACAGTACCTTTCTTGTTACGGCTGGCACGTTGGTGCGCGCCGGTCCTGGCAACCGTCGCGGTTGCATTGCAAAATGGAAGCAGTGCAGGGTGCGGTGCCCTCTCGATGCGGTGCAGGCAGCGACTCGGTGCCGATCATCCAGATGGTGTTGGTGAGACCAAGGCTTACGGTGCAGAGCGAGGCGGTGCTCGATGCGGTGCTGGCAGATTGGTGTGGAAGCGACAGAGCTGGTTAGCGGGAGCTGGCATCGGTCGGCCCAGACTGCGGTATGGGACGAGGAGGTGCGTCATGAGACTTACGAGCAGTGCCCCCAGCCACAATGCGGTCACGGGTGCAGCACGATGCAGCAGCGTCGGTGAGACCAGGATGCCAAAGTAAAGCGAGGCGGTGCGGAGTGCGGTGGCCACAGGTCACGGTGCAAGCAGCGGATCGGTAACGGCAGCGTCAGTCGTCGTCGTTGGTGAGACCAGGGTTGCGGTGCAAGATGCGGACTGTGCCTTCTGCAGTGCCGTCAGGACACAGAGCCAGCGACAGAGTTGTGACGGAGTCGGTTGCATTTCCCTTCTCAGTGGCAACTGAAACAGCGGTTCCAGAAGCGGTACCCAGGGGTTGGTGAAGTCTTTGCAGTCCCTGAGACTTCAGAACAGGAGGCAAGCTCTACTTCAAGCCCTTGGAGATACTCAGCACAAGTAAAAGAAAGTTCAGTCCAGTCCTTTCACTGCCCAAGGCAGAAGCAGCAACTGCAGGCCAACCCAACAGAGCAACAACACAGCAAAGGGGCAGTACTCTTCCTGGCAGCTCTTCCAGCTCTTCATCTTGGCAGGTTCCTTGATTCCAGTGAGTTCTAAAATGTTGGGGTCTGGGCCCCAATATTAATACTCAAAATTCCTTTGTTTTCTCAGGCAGAGAGTGTCTGTGCTTAGTCTAAACCAGTTCTGTACTCTCTGACCCAGCTTCCTGGCAGTAGGTGGAGACAGCATTGTGGAAGCCAGACCAGGCCCATTCAGGTGAAAGGAAATCTCCTCCCCCTACTCAAAATGCAACCCAGGTCTATTCAGCCCAGCCCTGACTCATCCAGACTCTCTGGAGCTACTGCACATCCCCAGCCCCTGTCACTCCAAAGCCAGACAGTCAATACACATCCTAGCAGAGGCACACGGGAGGGCTAAGCAAGAAAATACCTACTTTCTAAAAGTGGTATTTTCAAACACAGAATGTAAAAATCACCCTCACTAAAAGATGCAGTTTAACATTCTGAGTTCAGGCATACTAAACTTTATTTTTTTACCTTGTTCCCAGGGGTAGTTATGTTTATAAGATGTTATAAGAAACTCCCCATTCTATCCTATGGGAACAAGTAGCCTTGCAATAGTAAAAAACAAAATTGGCAATATTTCACTATCAGGACATGCCACACACACCAGGGCATGTCCTACCTTTTACATACACTGCACCCTGCCCACAGGGGTACCTTGGGCCTACCTTAGGGATGACTAACATGTAAGAAAAGGGAAGGTTAGGACCTGGCAAGTGGGTGCACTTGCCAAGTCGCCATGGCAGTACCAGACTGCACACAGGCTCGGCAATGGCAGGCCTGAGTTACATTTCATGCTACTCATGTGGGTGGCACAATCAGTGCTGCAGGCCTACTAGTAGCACTTGATTTACAGGCCCTGCCATGCTCAGGGCACTTTACTAGGGACTTACCAGTAAATCAAATATGCCAATCATGGAAACACCAATCCATAATAACACTTTACAACAGGAGCACTTGCACTTTAACACTGAACAGTAGTGTGAAAGTGCGTAGAGACACTAAAGCAGCAAAAACAGAGTAAAAACCGGGAGGTCAGAAAGCAAAAAGACAGGGGAAACACGCCAAAAGAGGCAAAGCCTAACAGATGCCCCCTCCAGCTGAAAGTAGGGAGAACTACCCAACCTCCTGGGAGTTCTCTTCACTAAGGCGGAAGAACCTGGACAGACCATCTGCGTTGGTGTGTGCTATGCCATGGCGGTGTTCCACCGTAAAGTCCATTCCCTGTAGGGAGATGGACCACCTCAACAGTTTTGGGTTCTCGCTCCTCATTTGCATCAACCATCTGAGGGGCCTGTGGTCTGTCTGAACTCGGAAGTGAGTCCCAAACAGGTAGGGTCTTGGCTTCTTCAGTGCCCAGGCCACAGCAAAAGCTTCTCTTTCTATGGCACTCCACCTCTGTTCCCTGGGGAGTAGTCTCCTGCTAAGGAAGACTACAGACTGGTCTAGGCCCTCTTCATTCAGTTGTGAGAGAACCGCTCCCACACCATGCTCTGGAGGGTCAGTCTGCACGACGAATTCCTTGGAGAAGTTGGGTGCCTTGAGCACGGGCGCCGTGCACATGGCTGCCTTCAGGGCATCAAAAGCTTTCTGGCAGGACTCAGTCCAGATCACCTTCTTGGGCTGCTTCCTGGAAGTCATCTCTGTTAAGGGGGCAACAATGGTGCCATAGCCCTTAACAAACCTCCTGTAGTAACCAGTGAGACCTAAAAAGGCTCTCACCTCTGTCTGGGTCTTGGGGGGCTCCCAAACCAGAATGGTGTCAATCTTGGGCTGTAGGGGCGCCACCTGGCCGCTTCCTACCTGGTGTCCCAAGTATACCACAGAGCCCTGCCCAATCTGGCACTTACTGGCCTTGACCATGAGGCCTGCCCTCTGCAGAGCCTTCAACACTTCCCAGAGGTGCGACAAGTGTTCTTCCCAGCTGGAACTGAACACTGCAATGTCGTCCAGGTAGGCAGCACTGAAATCCTCCAGCCCAGCCAACACCTGGTTGACCAACCTCTGAAAGGTTGCAGGGGCATTCTTCAATCCAAAGGGCATCACCCGGAATTGGTAATGCCCCTCTGGGGTTGAGAATGCTGACCTCTCCTTGGCCCCATTAATTAAGGCAATCTGCCAGTACCCAGACGTTAAATCAAACGTGCTGATGAACTTGGCAGCTCCCAAGCGATCAATGAGCTCATAAGCTCCGGGGATGGGGTGTGCATATGTCCTGGTGATGGCATTGAGCCCACAGTAGTCCACACAGAACCGCAGTGGCACAGGGTGCAGCAGCCTTTGGGACCAAGACCAGTGGGCTGGCCCAAGGACCGTTGGAGGACTCTATCACCCCTAATGCCAGCATCTTAGAGACCTCCTCTTTGATGCTGGCCCTGACCCAGTCAGTCAGCATGTAAATCTTGTGTTTTATAGGGGGGCTGTCACCAGTGTCCACGTCATGGGTACACCAGTGAGTAACACCTGGGGTCAGAGAGAACAGTGTGGCAAACTGTCCCAACAATTGGTGACAGTCACCCTGCTGCTCTGGGGTCAGTGTGGGGGAGAGGATTACACCTTCCACTGACCCATCATGCACCTTGGTGGACAGGAGGTCAGGGAGAGGTTCACTCTTCTCTTCCATCCCATCATCTGTCGCCAAGAGCATGCTCACTTCGGACCTCTCAAAGTGAGGCTTGAGGCGGTTCACATGGAGGACCCTCAAAGGGTTCCTGGGAGTCTGCAAATTCACCACGTAGGTGACATAACTTTGGTGCTCCACCACCTCAAAAGGCCCAATCCACTTGTCCTGCAAGGCACAAGACTCCACTGGGGCCATGACCCCACACTTTCTGGCCAGGCTGAAACTCCACCAGAGTGGCATTCTGGTCGTACCAGCGTTTCATCTCCTCCTTGCTTGCTTCCAGGTTCGCCTGAGTGAGTTTGCTGATGCGGGCAGTTTGGTTCCTGAAGGCCAGCATGTAGCTAAATACATCCTGGGGAGTTTTCCTGGGAGCTGCCTCCCAACCTTCCTTGATCAAACTAAGAGGTCCTCTCACAGGGTGCCCATACAGAAGCTCAAAGGAACTGAACCCTAGAGACTTCTGTGGTACCTCCCTGTATGCAAAGAGAAGGCATGGCAAGAGGATGTCCCACTTACGCCTCATGGGTGCTGTTTGACCCTTGATCATGCCCTTCAAAGTTTGGTTGAATATCTCCACAAAACCGTTACCTTGTGGGTGGTCATAAACCACCTCTCTAGGGAAACCCACGTGGGAAAAGACCCCCATTAACACCCGGCCCACCACTGGCGCCATCGTTGTCCTGAGAGGGATTGCCTCCGGGTACCAGGTGGCATGGTCCACCAAGACCAGGATGTACCTGTTCCCCATGGCTGGCTTGGGATCCAGTGGCCCCACAATGTCCATCCCAACCCTTTCAAAAGGGTTTCCAACAACTGAAAAATGTTGGAGAGGAGCCTTACACTTCCTCCCACTCTTACCACTTGCCTGGCAAGTTTGGCAAGACCTGCAATGCCCATCTGACTGCCTTCGCATTTGGGGCCAAAAGAAGTGGGTGACAAGCCTGTCAAAGGTATTGTCCCACCCCAAATGTCCTGCCAAAGACACGTCGTGAACCAGACCCAGTAGGAAGGTCCTGAAGCACTGGGGTACCACCAGCACACGGGCTGACCCAGGCTCAGCGACCTTCGGCTGGCTGTACTGGAGACCATTCTCCCAGTAGATCTAGTGTGATCCAGACTGATCACCAGCTGCTTGGTTTGCAGCCTGCTGCCGCAAACCTTCCAGAGAAGGGCATTCTTTCTGCTCCTTGCAGAATTCCTCCCTGGTGGGACCACCTTCTTGCTGACAATGGGTCAGATCAGATAAGTCCCCCAGTTCAGCTACCTGCTCCCCTGTAGGTACCGGGGTGTCCCCCTCAAGGTCAGCCTCCTCCTGGACCGTAGGAACCTCAGGGGCAGGTTTCCCGCACCCCCTGCCCTTTCTCTTGGAAGGAACCTGAGCCACTGTCTCAGGCTCCAGGTCCTTCTGATCACCCTTTCCGTCTGCCATTGGCTGAGTGGTCATACATGCCCACTCTGGCAACCGAACAATATGTCAAGGACAACCTCCCACCTGACCTCTATTTCTTTGCTCTTTTAGGGCTTCAACAGCTCCTCTGAATTACTACTATTTTGTCTGAGACATACGTGATATTATTTTATCAAAACATTTTTATTATTTTCTTTTAAATTATTTTCTTTCAAATTATTTCATTATTAGTGTACAAAAACATTAAAAGCCATACATAATATATACACTTTTTTCCCATTTTTACTTATTTAGACTTCTTTTGTATACATGCAAATATCATAACCATTTTTGCACATCAAGAATAATCTTTCTTGAAGAAACCCCTGACCCTTTATCACATACCCATGCTACCTCTTACATCCACATTCAAGCCCTTACATTCCATCCACACTAAAAACCCACCCAAAAGCACATGCACGAAATGGTCAAACAAAGGACTAAGATGTTGAAGTCTTCGGGACCGTGTTGTGGGTTGGGTACAGACACAAATGGGTCGAAGTACGTTTCGGTGGTTTTAAACACATTTTATCCATCTTCTTCAGGACCGTACAATTTTACCAATTTTAGGCAAATGGTAGGGGTATTGGCGGAATCTATATGGAAATATCCCAAGGCACCTCTGCTTCATTAGGCACTGATGTGGATGTCACATCAGTAGGGTGTGTAATCTCTTCTAGAAACGAGGCGCTTGAACCTCTAGTCCCGACTGATAAATTAGAGAATTCACCACACTGTTTCTCTTCAAATAATTATTATTAGCCAGGTAGTTACAAATCTCTCCACTAATTAAGGACTGTCCTCTGACCCTGTTTGTACGTTATTTCATTTTCCTAAATCACTGGTTATCGGGTCATGTCGACTCTGACCTATATCCACTGTGCACAAGCGTGATTACCCAATTCTCCTAATGGCCCAGTCATCGTTCATTTTAAATATGCTGCTGGTGCTTTGCTCGTGTGCTCTAACATCGGGTGCCTCCATCTCGCTAACTCGCATCAAACAAATCTCTCCACTAATTAAGGACTGTCCTCAGACCCTGTTTGTATAATATTTCATTTTCCTAAATCACTGGTTATCGGGTCATGTCAACTCTGACCTATATCCACTGTGCACGAGCGTGATTACCCAATTCTCCTAATGGCCCAGTCATCGTTCATTTTAAATATGCTACTGGTGCTTTGCTCGTGTGCTCTAACATCGGGTGCCTCCGTCGCGCTAACTCACATCATTGATGGTCACCCAGGCGCTGTATTTTTTAGTGTTAGCAGGCACCTGGTTTCCTGAGATCATCTCACTGTCCCTTAGTGAGATGAGGGTCATTTCTGCGGGATCCCCACCCTCCTGTGGGCACCCTTCCTCCCCAAGCGCTACACTAGCCAACACCCTGGTCTGCCCACCGGTGGGTGCCCTCCTGGGACACTTGGGGTCCCACTTCAAGTGACCCACCTGCTCACAGGCATAGCGGTTGCGGGGGCCGGTCTCTGCAAGCTTTCCTGAAGAGATCTCTGCTTTCTTGTCTCCTGGGGGATGGGAACCTTTACCCTGGGTATTAGTTTTGGCCCTTTGAAAACTCCTGTGCTTTACCCTTGCCCCCCCCCACTGTTCTGCTGGGGACCCTGCCCACCTTTGGCTGAGTCTCCCCCAAACGCTTTCTTATGGACCCTGGTACTCACCCAGCGGTCCGCATCCATAGCAAGCTTCCTGGGGTCAGTCAGCTTACTATCAACCAAGTACTGGTGCAGCTCTGCAAAACATAGACTAGACAAGTGCTCCCATGCAATCAAATTGTAGAGCCCCTGAAAATCTGTCACATTATTGCCCTTCACCCAGCCATCCAGTGACCTGCAAAACGAATCCACACATTCCAACCAAGTGTTGGCATCAGTTTTCTTACTGGAGCTAAACTGATCACTGTACTTTTCAGGAGTGAGACCATACCTGGTGAGAAGGGCCTCCATCATGTCAGCATAGGTGAGGTTACACCCCTTACCCAAAGCTACTAAAGTATCCCTTGCTTCTTCTGGGAAAAGAGGCCACTATCCTGCCCTCCAACTCTTCTCAGGGACCCCATTCATGTGTATAGATGACTCATAACCCTGAAACCACCTTTGTATGTCATCCCCATTCTTGAATTCCTTGCCTACATTCTTGGGGATGTACACAATCCTATCTGCCTGCACTGATGAATTGCTGCCACCATCTGAGCTTGGCCTACTCCTTAGCTCCAGCTCCTTAAGACTTCGTTCATGATCTAAGATCATCTTCCTTTCCTCCATGGCTATTCTTTTGTCTTCCCTTTCATTCTCCATCCTGAGTTTTTCCAACTAGAACTTCCTTGCTTCCCGCTTGTCCTCCAGCTCCTCTGGGGACAGGCCTCTGCTGCCTGGCCTGGAGGGTTCCCCCCTCCCAAAAGCACATCCACCCTAGGAATAGGCTCCTCCGCCTCTCCACTGAGATCTCCAGACTGCCCACTAGCATGTCTGGCTGCTGCCCAGGCCCTCAGCGCCTTTTGTAGCTCCTCCTTCCTGGTGAGGCCTCTGACTTGGACTTTTTGGTTTTTGCAAATAGCCTTTAACTCTTTCACGTTGTAGGATTCCAACCTATCCTCCTCAAAAGCAACTTCCAAGGATGCAACAGATGATGCTCTTGATTCAGGCATGATGAAGTAGCAAGTTCAAGTTTCTCAATAAAACTGGCAAGATCAAAAATAGGCCAAAAAGAAAAAGAACCAGGATGTGGTACGTAATGTTCTGCGATATGGTATTAGTGCACACCAATCACTGTAAGTCAAGTGCAAACACAAGTCCTATCCTCACCGCTGACAACCAATGTTAGAAATGGGGTTAGCCTTAAGTTTACCTCATTTCCCCAACTGTCAAATTTCACATGTGCAATTTCAGGGATTCAAGAGGCATACTTTCTTTTTGGTATTTCCTTTTCATTGCCTCATTTTGTACTTTGCAATCTGCAGTGCCACTAGGTACCCTAAAAGAGTGCTTCATTGTTTACAATTTTTGAAAATCTTATTTCCACTATCATTTCTGCTGGATGTCCTCTTTCCTAGTTTACTGGTCAATATGATGTGTGTTAATCAGCCTCTTCTATTTATGAGTGAACCTGGTGAGCCGCCCGTGAGATGAAACCATTGTTGCAGTTTATAACAATTACTTACTGATCACTGATGGGAATTTCTTTTAGCCTGAGAGAAAGAAAGGATTGTTGTTGAACATTTTAGGTTCGGAAGAGTAAGTGGTGTTTACTCATTTACTACAATTACAGCTTCCCCAAGGGGTAAATGCTGCTGACTATGACTGTTACACTGAAGCTTGCTCATGATAAAGGCACCAATTGCAAAGGAACCTCAAATTGTCATGGAGAGATTACATTGTTATACACGTCATCAACTGATGAATAAACCCGTTGATTAGTATGTGACTACTTTTGGCAACCAAATGTGGTTTGATAACGCTGTGGATATGTACATTAGGAATCAGATTATAATTAGATGCTGTAATGAAAAAAATACAAGAACAGTTAGCTGGGCAGCACAATCTGACTGTCCTGGAAATGATAAACACTGCTAAAAGAGTTGAGCGTTCTATAACTTCCTTTAAAGGTTTGAATCACTCAGGGGATACTGAGGTCTGCTGTTTTGGCAAGGATAGCCTCTGATATAACCAAGCACGCCTGCAAGCAAGACTAAATTAAATAGCCTGTAAATCTTGTTTTAGGTTGTCCGAAGCAGATGAAGGGAGAAGGCACACAATGTGGCTCAAAAGCACAATTAGCATCTTATAAAATGTTCCCAGCATTTAGAAGGGATCATTTTGTATACAGGAAAGTGGGACATTTTTCAAATGTGTGTATGAATGGTAGATCAAGAAGTATTTCAATGGTGCAGGATTGCACCAAAAAGGTGCTTCTGTTGAGAATGTGGTTCTCGGTTTTATGTAATTTGATTCCACACAGAGTAGACGATGGGAATTATGATGACTGTGTTGCCGACAACATAGAAACCCAAAAGAATGTGAACTGTGTGCTTCAAGGTGTAGTTGTGGTCTATGTCGTTACTTACACCAAGAGGTGCAATGAATATTTTGGTACTTTTTGGTATTGATGAAGAGTTCTTTAAACCACTGACCTGCACAGTTAAAGGACAACACATGTTCAGAAGTTATTGCCAAATGGGCTCTCATTTCATAATTATCTCAGATCTACATGCTGGGGTATTTTATTACTACTGATGGTTTTCAAGATAGGAAAATACTAGGGCAGGGCTATGCGTCCATTGAAGGACAGCATGTGTTAGGTTCGTGTTACGAGGGAAGAATGGGTATTAAAATTAACTCCAGTGCCTGGAACCCTGCATTTTGTGTGTACGTGCAGGATATACAGGTTGTGTGCATGGTGGGCAATGACTAGTATTTGGAACTTTTGTTGAATAAACAAGAAAGAAAGTATGTCATAAAAAACTTGAAAAGGTGTAGGGTTTCACACACAAGATTGTCCTTGAATTGAATGGCAACCAAGCGAAGCACAAATTGAGAAATGTTCGCATGAATTCGAGGGGGTAGTTGTCAGAAAGGGTGTGTGAGATGTGTGAGTCAGATGTTATTGAAAAGGTTGATGCCTTAGAATACGTGTCACGGATCACAATGGTTCAAAGAAACTTTTGCTTTGAAATTGTGTGTTGCCCTAAGGTCTGCCAACAAGTACATTGTGGCGGATTGCACCGTTTCAGCAATCATTCAGGACTTCTTGGCTAAGACTTATGGCTGTGTTGTATATTCTACATTAGATCTCAAAACAGCCTATCACCAGACAGAGCATACTAAGGATTCCTGATATATTACCCCCTTTATCACGCCGGATGGGGCTTTCAGAAACACCAGGATGCCATGGCCTCAGTGTTTCAGAAATGAATGCATGTTTGATTTGGGAAGCATTAAGGGTGTGGTGTCTTTCCAGAATGATATCCTGGTGTATGCTAATTCTGTTGAGAAGCATAATTCCATCTTGGATAAGGTTTGGAAATTTTCATGAGAGGAGTATAAACCTAAAACTTTAAAAATGTACGAGTTGAGTATTTAGGACACACAATTTCTGAGGAAGGGATTTCTCCCAAAGATAATTTATTAAGGGCAATCAAAGAGGTGTCCAAGCTTACTCATATGGACCAATTCAGATAAATTATGGATCTCTAAATTTTATTCCTACTCTGTTGCGAATTTTTCCCAAGTAGCAGCTCCTTTGAGGAGTTTGCTGAAGAATAAAGCATAATTGGATGCAGGAACAAGAGGAAGCATTTCAAAATGTTAAAGATGCCATTGCAAATACCTCACCTCTGAGTTCATTGTATGATTCCAGCAGGAACATGATTATTTTCAATGTCAATGCCAATGCGTCGGGGGCTTGACAATGGTCTTTCTCATCTCAAAGGGATAGTGATGTAACCATTGCCCTTGCCTCCAGGATGATATTTCAAGCAGAAGTGTATTACGTCACCATTGAGAGAGAGGTACTTGCCTGTGCCTGGAGTGTTGAGTATTTTAGTTCTCTTGTCTGGAGAAACCCTTTTATCATCAGGACAGACCATGAACCCCTCGTTTTGTTATTGAATACCAATAAGGCTGGAAAGGCCACATTTCGTTTGATTAGACTCCTGTAGAAATTGCATGAATACAATTTTACAGTGACCTATATACCCAGGTCATTGAATGTCAGAGCAGATTGCCTTCCTAGATTATTTTTACAGAGTAACCTGGAAGGTTTGTTAAGTGACCGGAAAGAAAGTGTGGTAGCTGTAGATCAGGTTTCCTTGTTTGATGTCTAATAAGCAATTGAGGAAGACTGAGTTAAGGCATCACAGGAGGATACCATTTTTAAAAGAATATGCCAATGTAGACTCTCTGGTTAACCAGGGATATGTTGTTAAAGATGGAGTTTAAAGTATTTTCGAAGGTCAGAAATGAAATTTATTGGGAAAGTAATTTTCTAATGAGAGGATTTTGTTTTGCCCTCCTAAGTCTGTCCATTACCAAATCATTCCTTTGGAATATAGCGGTCATATGAAGAAACGGTTACGAAAAAAAGGTCAAGGCTTTGCATTCGTGGTTATACATGTATGATCGAATGTACAATTTTGTGAAGTCGTGCAAGCAATATTCTGGGGCCGATTCCGATCTCGGTCGGAGGCGCACCCAATACTATTCGGTCGGGAAAAAAGCCATGCGAAAGCCAGTTTCCCGACCGATCCGTACAGCACACCGAACGAGCAAGTACGATGCGCACAACAGCAAAAATTCCGGCCGAGCCGTACTCACCCAAACCAGGTCCTGTTCTCCGACCGAGGCGAATCCGGAAACGCCGAATCGAGTCGCACGGAAGGGAAAATGCAGCCCCGTCCGGCCGGACAAGTACGATGCGCTTCCGTACGCGCCGAACCCGTCGCTACGCACGGCACGTCAAAGCATCCGGGAGAGGCGCACATAAGCTCCGAATCGCGCCACAACACGATCCACGGCTACGAGACGAACACAGCACCGACGAGGACGACGCGAGCGACGAGGACGAAGCGAAGCGACGAGGACGAAGCCAAGCGACGAGGACAAAGCCAAGCGACGAGGACGACGCGAAGCAACGAGAAGGACGAACGACACGAACCAACCATGAATCCCTTCGTCCCGATCATACCAATATTCTACATCTACTACCGGAACAGGCACGGACGCGTACGGCGCAGAAGGTAAGTCAGACACCAACCACAAAACACATACAACACGTACACGACACATCACACACATACACTGGGAATCTGAATATACTTACACCAGCAACAGCAGCACCATAGGGGCGGGATGCCCATCACCAATGCCACATATGCACACAGGGGCCTGAATGCGCACCACCACCCCAACCCAGGGGGGGCTGGATGCCTACCACTACTACCACCCTTAGCCAGCGGGGCAGGATGCCTACCACTACTACCACCCTTAGCCAGGGTGGCAGGATGCCTACCACTACTACCACCCTTAGCCAGGGGGCAGGATGCCCACCACTACTACCACCCTCACCCAGGGGGGCAGGATGCCCACCACTACTACCACCCTCACCCAGGGGGGCTGGATGCCTACCACTACTACCACCCTTAGCCAGGGGGCAGGATGCCTACCACTACTACCACCCTCACCCACGGGGGGCAGGATGCCTACCACTACTACCACCCTTAGACAGGGGGCAGGATGCCTACCACTACTACCACCCTTAGCCAGGGGGCAGGATGCCTACCACTACTACCACCCTTAGCCAGGGTGGCAGGATGCCTACCACTACTACCACCCTTAGCCAGGGGGCAGGATGCCCACCACTACTACCACCCTCACCCAGGGGGGCAGGATGCCCACCACTACTACCACCCTCACCCAGGGGGGCAGGATGCCCACCACTACTACCACCCTTAGCCAGGGGGGCAGGATGCCCACCACTACTACCACCCTCACCCAGGGGGGCAGGATGCCCACCACTACTACCACCCTCACCCAGGGGGGCAGGATGCCCACCACTACTACCACCCTTAGCCAGGGGGCAGGATGCCCACCACTACTACCACCCTTAGCCAGGGGGCAGGAAGCCTACCACTACTACCACCCTCACCCACGGGGGCAGGATGCCTACCACTACTACCACCCTTAGCCAGGGGGGCAGGATGCCCACCACTACTACCACCCTCACCCAGGGGGGCAGGATGCCCACCACTACTACCACCCTTAGCCAGGGGGCTGGATGCCTACCACTACTACCACCCTCACCCAGGGGGTGCAGGATGCCCACCACTACTACCACCCTCACCCAGGGGGGCAGGATGCCCACCACTACTACCACCCTCACCCAGGGGGCAGGATGCCCACCACTACTACCACCCTTAGCCAGGGGGCAGGATGCCCACCACTACTACCACCCTCACCCAGGGGGGCAGGATGCCCACCACTACTACCACCCTCACCCAGGGGGGCAGGATGTCTACCACTACTACCACCCTTAGCCAGGGTGGCAGGATGCCTACCACTACTACCACCCTTAGCCAGGGGGCAGGATGCCCACCACAACTACCACCCTCACCCAGGGGGCAGGATGCCCACCACTACTACCACCCTTAGCCAGGGGGCTGGATGCCTACCACTACTACCACCCTTAGCCAGGGGGCAGGATGCCTACCACTACTACCACCCCTTAGCCAGGGGGCAGGATGCCTCACCACTACTACCACCCTTAGCCAGGGTGGCAGGATGCCTACCACTACTACCACCCTTAGCCAGGGGGCAGGATGCCCACCACTACTACCACCCTCACCCAGGGGGGCAGGATGCCCACCACTACTACCACCCTCACCCAGGGGGCAGGATGCCCACCACTACTACCACCCTTAGCCAGGGGGCAGGATGCCCACCACTACTACCACCCTCACCCAGGGGGGCAGGATGCCCACCACTACTACCACCCTTAGCCAGGGGGCAGGATGCCCACCACTACTACCACCCTTAGCCAGGGGGCAGGAAGCCTACCACTACTACCACCCTCACCCACGGGGGGCAGGATGCCTACCACTACTACCACCCTTAGCCAGGGGGCAGGATGCCTACCACTACTACCACCCTTAGCCAGGGGGCAGGATGCCTACCACTACTACCACCCTCACCCACGGGGGCAGGATGCCTACCACTACTACCACCCTTAGCCAGGGGGCAGGATGCCCACCACTACTACCACCCTCACCCAGGGGGCAGGATGCCCACCACTACTACCACCCTTAGCCAGGGGGCAGGAAGCCTACCACTACTACCACCCTTAGCCAGGGGGCAGGAAGCCTACCACCACTACCACCCTCACCCACGGGGCAGGATGCCCACCACTACTACCACCCTTAGCCAGGGGGCTGGATGCCTACCACTACTACCACCCTTAGCCAGGGGGCAGGATGCCTACCACTACTACCACCCTTAGCCAGGGGGGCAGGATGCCCACCACTACTACCACCCTTAGCCAGGGGGCAGGATGCCTACCACTACTACCACCCTTAGCCAGGGGGCAGGAAGCCTACCACTACTACCACCCTCACCCACGGGGGCAGGATGCCTACCACTACTACCACCCTTAGCCAGGGGGCAGGATGCCCACCACTACTACCACCCTTAGCCAGGGGGCAGGAAGCCTACCACTACTACCACCCTTAGCCAGGGGGCAGGATGCCTACCACTACTACCACCCTTAGCCAGGGGGCAGGATGCCCACCACTACTACCACCCTCACCCAGGGGGGCAGGATGCCCACCACTACTACCACCCTCACCCAGGGGGGCAGGATGTCTACCACTACTACCACCCTTAGCCAGGGTGGCAGGATGCCTACCACTACTACCACCCTTAGCCAGGGGGCAGGATGCCCACCACTACTACCACCCTCACCCAGGGGGGCAGGATGCCCACCACTACTACCACCCTCACCCAGGGGGGGCAGGATGTCTACCACTACTACCACCCATAGCCAGGGTGGCAGGATGCCTACCACTACTACCACCCTTAGCCAGAGGGGCAGGATGCCCACCACTACTACCACCCTTAGCCAGGGGGGCAGGAAGCCTACCACTACTACCACCCTCACCCACGGGGGGCAGGATGCCTACCACTACTACCACCCTTAGCCAGGGGGGGCAGGATGCCTACCACTACTACCACCCTTAGCCAGGGGGGCAGGAAGCCTACCACTACTACCACCCTCACCCACGGGGGCAGGATGCCTACCACTACTACCACCCCCACTCATAGGATGGACAATGCATGACACAACAAGCACACCACAACCTAGGGAATGCAAGATTAAGACATCCCCCCACCACCATGACAAGCGTGTGAGCAGGCTGTGTCAAATGCCTACAACACCGAACATGACTTTGAACATACAATGTGACCCCCTAGCACATGTGCCACACATATATGTGTGTGGCACCCACAATGCAAGCAGCCCATGACCATTGTGGCAATGGGGCCTAAACCCCCATCATCACAGTGACCAAAAGGTAAGTGTGGGGTCCATAGCTGAAGCACATTTTGACCATTGTGGCAATGGGGTCTAAACCCCCATCATCACAGTGACCAAAAGGCAAGTGTGGGGTCCATAGCTGAAGCACATTTTGACCATTGTGGCAATGGGGTCTAAACCCCCATCATCACAGTGACCAAAAGGCAAGTGTGGGGTCCATAGCTGAAGCACATTTTGACCATTGTGGCAATGGGGACTAAACCCCCATCATCACAGTGACCAAAAGGCAAGTGTGGGGTCCATAGCTGAAGCACATTTTGACCATTGTGGCAATGGGGTCTACACCCTCATCATCACAGTGACCAAAAGGTAATTGTTGACAAAGAAAGAGCTGCAACTGCCAAACTGCATGGATCATTCCTGGTCACAGAACCAAAAACTCATCTGTGGCAAAGTAGTGTATGTGTCCCATTGCAACATAAATTGGGGGAGCCAAATACTGCAGTGCAAATGAAACATTCCTTTGGCCATGTGCAGACAAACAACACCCATGGGGGCTGAGACCGTCAACAGTCATCAATGACACAATGACAGAAGTGACCATCAGAATGCAGAACCACATATTTGCACCAATGGGCACACAAATGCAGATACCCTGTGGAGACAGCAGATGTGAGGTGAACAGATACCATACCATGGCAGCAATGGGACACACAAACCATGATCACTGTGCTGACCGATGACCTAGGAGTCCCAGGGACAGCAGGGGAAACACACCAAACAACATACAGCCAATGGCACACCCAAGATATGCCAATGCAGTGGTGCAGATGCACAAACACAAACAGGCAGACCAACACTGTCATCATACACAGCAGGTGAGGGGTGGGGGTGCCAGTGTCCCCAGGCAACAACACAACACATGAGGAGAGCTGAATACCAATCATACAGATGTGCATACACTGCCACACTAAGGTAACTCATGGATCCAAATCCCCTATGTGGGCAAGCAGGCATTGACAGGTGAGAGGGAGCACAAAACACACATGTCACACAGGCACGTAGGAACAACAACTGACACAGCAAGTCACAGACACACCACAGCACCACCCCCAGGGCCCCCACAATGTGGTGACCCTGGGCTGAATAAAAATACCACTGTGATGACAAAGCTAAATGTCGTTCACACTGTGAACCACAGTCAGGTGTCCTGAGCAACAAACTACCATCACACCTACACAAGCACAAATCAATCAGCATGGCCAGTAAGCCAAGGCCAACATGGAGGCAGGGGCCTAGCCGGGCAACAACTCTCATCTGCACACACTCAAGACCACACCCCTCGACCTCCAACAATGTGCAGCAGTGAAGTACACATGCACTGGTGACATTGCACATGCACCCATGACTATTCCAGGGTGGTGGGTGGGAACCAAGGTGTAGAAACACATCACACATGGACACTCAACAAGACTCCTGAATGTCTGACACACTGCACACTACGCTGTACATGGACATGACGGCAATACCACACCGACCAATGGGATCCCAGCCACAGTCACACACCAATGAAGAAGCCAAGGTCACCCACAAAGAACACACATAGACAACAACCAACATTGCAGCCCGGACCCTAAGGAGTGCCAGCAGTCACACACACAACGTGTCACAATCAACGAAAGATAACACAAACTGGAAATCACATGACAGGGGCAAACAACAAGTGCCAAAGGGAAACCTGACTGTGACCCATCTGCGTCTGCACACAAACTCTGCCCTGACAGCAAACACACCTATGGGTGACACCCTGATGACCAGTAATGTGCCATGCACCCACATCACAGAGAACACAGGGAGAAGACTTTGGGGGAACATAGCTCAAGTCAGCAAGCATCACAAACAGGTACAACACTAGGGATCACAGCATGCGCAGATGAATGGAAGTGAACACACAGACATGCACATACAACACACACCTTGGGCGCAGGCAATGTCACACGTGTACACACTGCCATGAGGGGACTCCACTCCTGTGTGAGGAAAGCTGTGCCATATGTTGCCTCAGTAGGGCCCCATCATGTCAGCTGAGCACTTGGTCACACAATCAACAATTAGCACCAAATGAGGGCTCCCATCACATCAGCCTGGTCATGGATGTGCCAACGGAATCATCAGCACAGATCCAACACACTTGTATAGCAATGTTGCACTGACTACACGGATGAGTCCCTCCCCATTGAAGCCCAAACCTGCATGTCCACTGGAGATGGCAACACGGTCAGGGAAGTAGACAAATGCAACGATGGCAGGCACAACAGATGTGCAGGGGTGGAAGCCACAGATATGAAATTGCCAATGTAAGTAGGAAACCCATTGCCAAATACTGAACACATGACACCCTCAGATGCTGCTATTGATGACATGGATACACCACATGATAGGACACATTCCCCCTGGACCACATGGGTTCCTGCACAGTAACACTTCATAATCATGAGACCAGATATCACCATCACTGCAGCAAGGGCATGGTTAGCTGCACCAACAACATGTACATCTGAAGCATGAGCACTAGAGAAAAGAAAGTTGCTTTATTCAGCATATGTGTTGTTTGATAACGACGTCCAGAAGAAATTAGAGCAAAGGCCAATGGCCAGTCCATTGTCAAAGTTCAAACAGGGTGACACTGGCAGATGTCACCCTACGCATAGCCTGCACAATACCAGGGACAATCCACTAGGAGGGGCAACCGGGGGCAGGCCAGGCACCGCAGGGACAGGATCAGGGCTCACCAGGGGAGTCAGGGAAGGGGTGGTGGGTGCTGGAGAGCCACTGACAACTGCAGTGGAGGTGTCTGACATGGTGTGTGCCGGCACAACTGGGGGCATGACACAGATGTCGTGGGTGCCGGCACAACTGCAGTGGACCCTGCAGATGGGGTGGACAGGTCCGCCACTGCAGTGCCCAAGTCAGACAGGGCGGTAGTGGACTCCACTGCAGTGCCTACCTCCAGGGGAGGAGAATGGGGAACAGGCAAGGTGGGTTGGACAGAGGGGAGGACACCCTCACCACATCAGTGGCACAGACAAGCGCAGCGGGGGTGTGGTGCTGGGAGAGCAAGTGGCAGGGGGAGAAGGCCGGAGCATCTTGGGGATGGTATATCTGTGGGTGGGGGAACCTGGGGCAGGGTGTGGTGGGGGCACCTGTGCAGTGGGGGCCTGAGGGATGGAGGACGGAGACCTTGTGCCTGAGCTGCAGGGCGGTGGCGGGGTCTTGCTCTTAGCACTCCGGGGGACTTGCGGGTGGGGGCCTCAGTCCGTCTGCGCCTGGGGGAGGGTGTCCGGGGGCGAGGGGCACTCTGCTCCGTGTGGGTGGGCTTCCTCTTCCCCCGGGATGCTGGAGCAGCTTCATCGGTGGGGAAGAGGCCGAGGTCACAGAGGAAGAGCTGCTGTGACTTTGGGGTTGCAGGTGAGGCAAGGGAGGGTGCTTTGGAGGGAGAGGGAACTGAGGACTGCGCAGTGCATGTGGATGCGTGTGTGTGTTCCAGGGCCCCATCCCCTGTGAGTCTGGCTTCAGTCCCCTGAATGTGCGTGCGTGTGCGTTTTGTCATTGGCGTGTGTGTCAGTGTGCTGGATGTGTGTGTGCTGGTGTGTGCCTGTGCCAGTGTGTGTGTGCCTGGGATGGGTAAGGTGCTGGGGAGTGTGGATGGAGCAGAGGCAGGAGGGGTGAGGGACCGTTTGAGGAGGGACACTGCTGCCATCAGGGAGGAGTCCATGGACCTATTGCCCCTCTGTAGGTCAGACATGCCCGATGAGATGCCCTCCATGAACGACACCAGCTGAGTCAACAGCGCGGTGTGCGCATGGAGGACACTCAGCATGGCTGTCTGCCCTACATGGAGCTGGCGAAGGAGGTACACAGACTCCTCACTCAGGGCAGCAGGGGACACAGGGGCAGGGGGTGCGGTGCCTGGCCCAAAGGAGACACGCTCCCGGACATGGGAGCCTCCACAGACCTGGGGAATGGGAGCCGATGGGAGGGCGGTGGTGGTGGTGGTGCTGGTGGTGGCGGGGACAGCAACACTAGCTGGGGTGTGGTGGCTGCTGACACCCGCCTCCACAAGGGAGTCATCCTCCGAGTTGCTCTGGTCCTCAGCTGAGGTGGATGCTGCTGAGGACTCCTCGGTGTGGCTCCCTCGCCCTCCGTGCCACTGGGTCCCTCCGACCACTCCTCGGCTGCTGACCCAGTCTGGCTCTCCGGCTCCTCCTGGTCCGTGGAGCTGTCCCCTTCCGTGGCCGTGGATGTATCTGCAAACAATGGGGAAACAGACAGACATCAGTCACCTGCACATAACGCACACACCACTGTGAGCACAGCACATCACAGAGCAAGCCCTGGCATCATTAGTTGTACATTGCTAAAAATGCACTAATTGAACAGGAGAAGTCAATTGTCAGTCTGATGCCAAGCATGGCACTCACATCCCAGATGGCCTTGCACCCATCTGTCTGGTGTCTGTTGGATTGCAACACCCCAGTGTTGACACATGCACCAAGTACACAGTAGTTGGACAGTGCAGAGGACACGGTGTGGACACATCACAGCTCTTGCCACTGAGTCAGTACAGGTTTACGGATGTAAGGGATGCCCAGAGTCAAATAGGAAATGCATGTGATGCATACCAGCGACAGACACCATGATGCACCCATGTCCTGATAGCCAGCGCCACTATGGTGTGCATGTAGCACATGTCACTCCCCTGCAGGATCACCAATCAGTAGACACATGCCATGGCGGAGGCATGACTGCAAAGTCATACATCACTGTCTCAGTGATGTATGACTTTGCAGCCAGACAACAACACTCTGCACTGTGTCACAATAGTAGGTCATGGGGAATGCAAGTCCTGGAGCTGCACAAGTGCACATGTACATCCCCCCACAACACATCCTCTTAACCCTCATCTGTCCAGGTCATACCTATTGGACATATGGGAGACCTGTGACACTACCCTCTGAACCTGAGCCCCTCACACTCTGCTGTGCATGGGGAACAGCTGCCTGAACTTCACATTTACATGCCCCATTCTGCATGGGCAGCTGATCAGACACCTATGTGTCACACAAGTATCGTCTCCTATGGTCACATCTCCAGTGGCATGCTGAGCCCCTACCAAGAAACTCCACAGCAGTCCTGGCGACTAATCCACAGCACACTGACACAGAGGCAGACACCTGAGGGGTCAAATCACTGTGCACAATGTGTCCGCTGATACACGGGAGTGGGAGTACAGAGTGTATTGTATGGCCTGGAGTAGGCATGACTGTCCAGCCCCACATGAATGAGGGATGAGCCCTGGACTGTAGGCAGCTGGCTAAGTATGTGTGACACACGTCATATACATACTCCTGGGGCCCAAACATTGTTCCCACCCGCAGCATGGGTGTGTGCCAGGTACCCCAGCCACATGTGGTGGATCAGCTCAGCAATTGGACCACAGATCAAAGTAACACGCTGAATACATGTCAGAATACAGGCATTGTGTAAGCAATGGACCCACCCATGATGCCCACCACAGAGTCAGGGAAACAGATGCTGTCTCCCACCTTGAGTCAAGCAAACTGCAAGGACACAGTCCTAAGTGACAGAATTCCCTGCATGTAAGGGCCACACCTGGGTATCAGATGAGGAGTGGGCAGTGCACAATAGAGGGACATGGCTCCTGGACAACATGACTGCTGTACTGTGGCAGTTCAACCTGGCCCGAGGAGGGCACATAGCATGTTAGACAGAGTACACAGTGCAGTCTTTGACTCACCCCCTCCTTGCTGCTCTCTGGCCTTCAGCTGCCCATCCAGGTCTGGAAAGACCACCGCCAGGATCATGAGCATGTGGGGGTCAGGGTCCGTGTTCCGCCCCTCCTGCGAGGAGGCGACAGCTTCAGCTGGACCCGTGCAATCCTCCGGGTCCAGCCCCGAAGGTCCTGCCACCTCTTTTGGCAGTTGCGGATCCGGCGCTTGTAGACCCCCACGGACCGGACAGCCCGGACGATGTCCTTCCAGATCTCATGCTTCCGATGGGCAGAAGCCTGTCAGGATGACAAAGTGATAAGGCCATTACTACACATGCAACATATCCGTGCATGACACAGTTGCATATACATGTCGCAATCACAGGGGCACATGGTGTACCCAGGCAGTGCACGGCTGCCCATGGACAGTTTTCCAGAAGTCACTACATGGTATCATTGCATGGGGAGTAAAACCCTGTTCAGAAGCACTGTCACTGCACCATACCTGTCCAGTGCAAGTCACTACACACTATGGGGGTGACAACTACTCAGTGAGCCTGCTAGCCAGTGGTGTGCTGACTCTCAGCCTTGCTAGTCAGACAAAATGCACATTCAGAAAGGCAGTGCACAGAACACTCACCTGCTCCCCTGGTGTCCCATACAGCTTGCTGTACTGTGGAAGTAGGCTGTCCAGCAGGGCCTGGTTCTCCTCAAGGCTGAAGGCTGGGGCTCTCTCCACAGTACGTGCCATTGCAGGGTCCAGAGGGGCAGAGACAGCAGCAGTGCAGTGGCAGATGTCGTCCTGGAGCATGTAGTGCAGGCAAGTGGGCTCTCAGGGGAACATGCAGCAATATATATGTGCTGGAGAGGCAGATACTGTCCCTTGTGTCCAAAGTGATAGGTCCAAGTCGTTTGCATCTTCTGAATCTGGCCAATCCATGGAATAGCAGCACCAAAACACGCCCACAGCATCCTTCAAAATTTCAACTTCATGACATACATGATTTTGCAACATTGTTGTGGGTGACCAACTGATTTTCCAGCAACCGACTCGTTCGAATATTCGAAAACGCGTCCGTTGCCAGGCAAGCCCATTGTCAATGGGTGCGCACCGATCGGTCCATTGAGGTACAACGCGCACAGGGGTACAACGCGTACCCGCACACATTGAAAGCAATGGGCCGGCCGGAGGCACCGATCGGTCCATTGCTGTTCAACGCGCACAGGGGTACAACGCGTACCCGCACACATTGAAAGCAATGGGCCGGCCGGAGGCACCGATCGGTCCATTGCTGTTCAACGCGCACAGGGGTACAACGCGTACCCGCACACATTGAATGCAATGGGCCGGCCGGAGGCACCGATCGGTCCATTGCTGTTCAACGCGCACAGGGGTACAACGCGTACCCGCACACATTGAAAGCAATGGGCCGGCCGGAGGCACCGATCGGTCCATTGCTGTTCAACGCGCACAGGGGTACTAACGCGTACCCGCACACATTGAAAGCAATGGGCCGGCCGGAGGCACCGATCGGTCCATTGCTGTTCAACGCGCACAGGGGTACAACGCGTACCCGCACACATTGAAAGCAATGGGCCGGCCGGAGGCACCGATCGGTCCATTGCTGTTCAACGCGCACAGGGGTACAACGCGTACCCGCACACATTGAAAGCAATGAGCCGGCCGGAGGCACCGATCGGTCCATTGCTGTTCAACGCGCACAGGGGTACAACGCGTACCCGCACACATTGAAAGCAATGGGCCGGCCGGAGGCACCGATCGGTCCATTGCTGTTCAACGCGCACAGGGGTACAACGCGTACCCGCACACATTGAATGCAATGGGCCGGCCGGAGGCACCGATCGGTCCATTGCTGTTCAACGCATCACTGTACATGTGACTGGCATATGTCAGCATGCCTGTCTCAGATGGACATATGCCAGCCACAGATAGCTCCCAGGGAGTGAGGGGCACACCTACATCACGACAGCCTGTCCAAACCTTATCATAAGGCATGTAAGGCTGCATTTCCTATTGTGTGTATGTTGGTGTACATGTTGTCCTGTGGGTGTCACCTGTGGGCAGCCACCCCCAGGCTGTGCACGTGTTCATGGGGACAGGATCCTGGGTGTTACGTGTACGTGACCACTGTGATGTGCAACTGTTCATATCTGTGCATGTGCCATGGTCACATTTCACAGTGGTGTTTGTGTATGTCATGTCACATACCCCGTGAGTCCCATGTGGGACGGTATGTTTGAGCCAGGGTGTCCCAGTGGCACAATAGTGATGGCCCTCCACAGTCTTTGTGCATGTAGTGTTTACAATGTCTCTGATTTCATGTGCACAATGGGAGACAGTCTCCACATCCACGTTGTGTGTGCATGGACTCTGATGTTGTGCGTGTGTGTCACAGACGTCCATGGCTCTCCTGCCATGGCAAGTGTGGCCACTACCTGTGGGGGTCATGTTTGTTTTGTTGTGGTGTACACATGATACTCCAGGTGATGCCAGTGTCCATGTGGCATTACAGGGTCCCTGGGAATGTGCCTGTCGTTGAGCTGTGGTGCCTGGGGCACATCTGTCCTCACATGTCACTGGGGGGTGACTGTGACACAGCATCATGATATCCAATGGGCCAACCTGGGACAAATTGATGCCACCTGTAGGACCGTGTTGACAGATGTTGGCCATGTATGTACCATACATGTCGTTCCGGTACTGCACACTTCATGTAGTTGTGCCTCATGATGATGTATGTTGGGATCTTGTGTGTGTTCAATGCCGCATATGTGGGGTGACTGACGATCTTGCTTACTTCTCCTCTGCACTGCAGGGCTCCTGCTGTCCATCGGCCATTCCCAGACCTGGCAACGATGGTGGAACGGGACAGCATCCGACGGTACCGCTTCACCAGGCAGCTGATTGAGGATTTGGCAGTGCAGTTGTCCCCACATTTGCAGCCTGGCCGGCCGTATCCTACAGCGCTGACCCCCAAGGTGAAGGTGATGGCAGCCCTACACTTCTTTGCCACCGGTACCTTCCAACATACTGTGGCGTCTGCTGGTGGGATGTCACAGACCATGTTCAGCCGTGTGCTCCGCGATTTCTTGGCGGCAATGTTGCTCTTCCTGAACCGGTACATCTATTTCCCTAGACTGCGACGACTCACTGACGTGAAGAGTGACTTTTATGCCCTGGGGAGGATGCCGCATGTCATTGGCTCCATTGATGGGACACATGTGGCTTTGGTACCACCACAGGCCCAGGAGCAGGCCTACAAGAACCGCAAGCACTACCACTCGGTCAATGCACTGGTGGTGTGTCTTGCAGACATGACCATCACACACGTGTGTGCCCGTTTCCCTGGTTCAGCACACGATGCCTTTGTGATGAGGAGTAGTCGCATCCCCAGGTTGATGGCACAGATGCAGAACCAGCGTGCCTGGCTTGTCGGTGTGTACTGACTTTGTGCCATTGTGTGTGATCTGATCTGTAGTATTCCGCCCACTTTTCCAAGTCAGCTGATGTGCACTTGTCTGTCCGTAGGTGACTCGGGATACCCCAACATGCCGTGGTTGCTGACACCCCTCAGGAACCCTGTGACACCTGCCCAGATGCGCTACAATGAGGCACATGGTCGGACCAGGAGAGTGATTGAGCGGACCTTTGGTCTCCTGAAGAGCCGCTTCCGCTGCCTGGACAAGACCGGAGGGTCCCTCCCATATGCCCCTGCGAAAGTGTGCAAGATTATCATCGTCTGCTGCATGCTCCACAACCTGGCAGTGCGGAAGGAGTTGCCTCTCATCCAGGATGACGATGACCAACATCCGCCACCTGTGGAGGATCCTGGCCTGGACCACGATGCCAGTGACGATGATGATGATGATGATGGTGATGGTGATGTCCGCACACAGCTCATCACCAACTTCTTTAGCTGAATGTGAGTATCCTGAGGTGTCATGTGAATGATGTGAGTTGGCATGATGTGTGGGTGGTGCTCTGGTGCTGTTGGAGTGTGTCCATGGGCTACTTGACAGGATGTGTGTTGCGATGTGTGGTGACAGGTGGGCTGTACTCCCCAACAGTGTTGACATGCTAACTTGGTTCTGGGTGGGTATCTTGTAACATGTATTGTGCATGAGTTTTGCTGTTCTGTCCTGTACTGCATTGCTTTTGACTGTGTGTCATTTCTGTCCTTCACAGGGTACTTTCAGATTCGTTTGGTCAACTGTGTCCACCGACGACGTGATTGCACATCCAGGCTGGTAGCTGTTGTGTCCCTACAGGTGATGTGCGCCACACCCATGGACTTCCTTCTGTCTACAGTTGTTGACTGTGTGCCCGCTACCAGGTGGGGTTACCTTGCATCTGTAGTGGTTACGGCATGTTGCTACTGTGTAATAAACCTGTGCTTCACTTAGTGATGTGCGTTGTCTGTGGTCACACATTTGACTGCCATTTGCTTACTGCACCTGTGGGCTACTTGACTACAACTGGGAATGGGTGTGGTGTCTGTGCATTGCACCGTCTTCCCTGGCAACATCAGTGTAGGCAATGAGTCAGATGGCCTAGGTGTGTATGTGTTGTGTAGCCCTGGTGGTGTGTCTCCCTCATATGTGTCACGTTGCCTGTACTCACATGCCTGTGTTGTCCTTGCTGTTGCAGTTCGCATACACAGTGTAATTTTGCAGTTCATCATCCCCATAACAGCACCCACGTTGGAATCACGACAGAGGCAAGTATGGTGTATTATTGTGTTTATTGTGATACATCTGTGATAATAGTGCATAGGATGGATTGTGCTGTACATGAATCTTGCAATCCCAAGTTCCTAGATGAATAGAAAGTCCAGGTAGACAGGATCCCCAGTATCGGGCCACAGTTGTCTGACACATTGTTCCAACTTGTACTCCCCATGCAATGTGTGGGAGTAGTGTTGCCATCAACAGGGTGAACAGTCTGTGCACAAAGGCGAAAATCCAGAACAGGTTCAGGCTTCCTGGGAGTTGCGCTTGGCCATCAGCCTCTCACTTTCCCCTCCTCGGACGACCCCTCTTCTTGGGGGGGGCCCTCAAGTGCAGGCTGCTGCGGTGCAGGGGACTCTCCGCCAGAGTCCTCCTCCCTCCCTGTGGCAGTTGCAGTTTGTTCGGTACCAGATGTTGTTGGCACACAGGGAGGTGTGGACTGGTTGCTGTTCATCTGGCGGAGGCATTGTAAAATGTCCCTGTGCACCGCCGTCATCTCATGTAGTATATCCCACTTGGACTCCACGCGGGACATGTGGGAGTCCAAGCGGGCATGATGGGCAGCCTGCTGCTGTTTGATGTCTCTGAGGAGCCCCACTACCTGGCTGAGCTCTCCGGTGCTGGACTGGTACGCATCAGCTATGCGTACCAGTTGTGGGTCTTCATGCACACCAGCAACGTCTGCAAGCAGCGACCTCTGTCTCCCACCCCTCCCACCACCCCTGCTGACATGTGCAGTGTGTGCAGTTGCACGCACAGATAACCCTGGTCCACCTTGGGGGTGGTGGTGGTGGTGGTGTCCATGGCCCCAGGTTGGTCCAGGGTCACTGCGCTGGTGTTGTTCCTTATTCTGTCCATGTCGGCAGGGATGGTATTCGTGGTGACAGTCGTTGGAGGGGTGGGTGCAGGGGGTGCAGCTGGTGGACCTGCTGGTGCTGCAGCTGGTGGTCCTGCTGGTGCAGCATGTTGACTTGCACCGGATGTGCCAGGTTGTTCTTCATCGTCCGAGGAGGACAGAGGCTGTACGACGCCAGTGAGCTCGGCATCCTCTTGAGCCTGGGACTGGGACTCCTCAGCGTCTGCTGCTGTGTCCCTATCATCACCTGTTTTTGGGAGACACAAACAATGTATGTCATGTTTCTGCAGGCATCAGTGGTTGACACACCTGACAGTTGTGACTGTGCCTCGGGGTGCGGGCCTGTACATTGTATTGTCCTAAGTCGTCACAGTCAGGGGTTGATATTGGTGTGGCACATTGTCCTGCATTATTTGGGCATTTCTATGTATTCTCTGGGGTGTGAACATGGTCTGCATTGATTGTGTTTGGTTGACAGCCAGACCTCCTTCCCACCCACCCACCCACCCAGTCAGTTATCCCACCATGGAACGTGCTTGCATTGCAGGGAGTGTAAGTTGTCTCTCAGGATGTCAGTCAGTGGTGTCCTGCTGTTTGTTGGTGCACAGTTGGCAGCAGGGCCTTGTGCTCCCCACAGCAGTAGCCAGTGTCAGCCATCTTGTGAGTCCTTCTCCACTCCCTGTGATGTGAGCATGGTTCAGGGTGGTGTTGATGGGACAGTTGTGGGGGTGACCAATATCAGTGACTACGACTCCCATCATGCTATTGCCTCCACCCCCTTCCCAGCATGCCCATGCTTCCTTCCTTTTGACTCTGCTTCCCTGTGGGGTGGGCTGGCTGTGCTGACAGGATGGCTGGGAGTGTTGTCCTGGCAGTTGTTTGGCTAAGAGTCCCAAGAGTGTCCCTGTGCTTCACACAACATAACCCAGGGTGGTGGTGCTTTGTGGGATCTTGTGTTAGGATGGAGGGCATTGCATTCTACCAGGTGGGTACTGTGGAGTTTGTGTGGGGGGGTGTGAGGGGAGGTGCTTGTGACTATGGTCAGTGCTGCAAGTCCTCCTTCCCACCCAGCTAGCCGGATATCCCACCATGGAACGTGCTTGCATTGCAGGGAGTGTAAGTTGTCTCTCAGGATGTCAGTCAGTGGTGTCCTGCTGTTTGTTGGTGCACAGTTGGCAGCAGGGCCTTGTGCTCCCCACAGCAGTAGCCAGTGTCAGCCATCTTGTGAGTCCTTCTCCACTCCCTGTGATGTGAGCATGGTTCAGGGTGGTGTTGATGGGACAGTTGTGGGGTGACCAATATCAGTGACTACGACTCCCATCATGCTATTGCCTCCACCCCTCTTCCCAGCATGCCCATGCTTCCTTCCTTTTGACTCTGCTTCCCTGTGGGGTGGGCTGGCTGTGCTGACAGGATGGCTGGGAGTGTTGTCCTGGCAGTTGTTTGGCTAAGAGTCCCAAGAGTGTCCCTGTGCTTCACACAACATAACCCAGGGTGGTGGTGCTTTGTGGGATCTTGTGTTAGGATGGAGGGCATTGCATTCTACCAGGTGGGTACTGTGGAGTTTGTGTGGGGGGGTGTGAGGGGAGGTGCTTGTGACTATGGTCAGTGCTGCAAGTCCTCCTTCCCACCCAGCTAGCCGGATATCCCACCATGGAACGTGCTTGCATTGCAGGGAGTGTAAGTTGTCTCTCAGGATGTCAGTCAGTGGTGTCCTGCTGTTTGTTGGTGCACAGTTGGCAGCAGGGCCTTGTGCTCCCCACAGCAGTAGCCAGTGTCAGCCATCTTGTGAGTCCTTCTCCACTCCCTGTGATGTGAGCATGGTTCAGGGTGGTGTTGATGGGACAGTTGTGGGGTGACCAATATCAGTGACTACGACTCCCATCATGCTATTGCCTCCACCCCTCTTCCCAGCATGCCCATGCTTCCTTCCTTTTGACTCTGCTTCCCTGTGGGGTGGGCTGGCTGTGCTGACAGGATGGCTGGGAGTGTTGTCCTGGCAGTTGTTTGGCTAAGAGTCCCAAGAGTGTCCCTGTGCTTCACACAACATAACCCAGGGTGGTGGTGCTTTGTGGGATCTTGTGTTAGGATGGAGGGCATTGCATTCTACCAGGTGGGTACTGTGGAGTTTGTGGGGGGGTGTGAGGGGAGGTGCTTGTGACTATGGTCAGTGCTGCAAGTCCTCCTTCCCACCCAGCTAGCCGGATATCCCACCATGGAACGTGCTTGCATTGCAGGGAGTGTAAGTTGTCTCTCAGGATGTCAGTCAGTGGTGTCCTGCTGTTTGTTGGTGCACAGTTGGCAGCAGGGCCTTGTGCTCCCCACAGCAGTAGCCAGTGTCAGCCATCTTGTGAGTCCTTCTCCACTCCCTGTGATGTGAGCATGGTTCAGGGTGGTGTTGATGGGCCAGTTGTGAGGCTGAGCAATGTCTGTGACTACGACTCCCATCATGCTATTGCCTCCACCCCCCTTCCCAGCATGCCCATGCTTCCTTCCTTTTGACTCTGCTTCCCTGTGGGGTGGGCTGGCTGTGCTGACAGGATGGCTGGGAGTGTTGTCCTGGCAGTTGTTTGGCTAAGAGTCCCAAGAGTGTCCCTGTGCTTCACACAACATAACCCAGGGTGGTGGTGCTTTGTGGGATCTTGTGTTAGGATGGAGGGCATTGCATTCTACCAGGTGGGTACTGTGGAGTTTGTGTTGGGGGGGTGTGAGGGGAGGTGCTGGTGACTATGGTCAGTGCTGCAAGTCCCCCTTCCCACCCAGCCAGCCAGATATCCCACCATGGACTGTGCTTGCATTGCAGGGAGTGTAAGTTGTCTCTCAGGATGTCAGTCAGTGGTGTCCTGCTGTTTGTTGGTGCACAGTTGGCAGCAGGGCCTTGTGCTCCCCACAGCAGTAGCCAGTGTCAGCCATCTTGTGAGTCCTTCTCCACTCCCGTGATGTGAGCATGGTTCAGGGTGGTGTTGATGGGACAGTTGTGAGGCTGAGCAATGTCTGTGACTACGACTCCCATCATGCTATTGCCTCCACCCCCTTCCCAGCATGCCCATGCTTCCTTCCTTTTGACTCTGCTTCCCTGTGGGGTGGGCTGGCTGTGCTGACAGGATGGCTGGGAGTGTTGTCCTGGCAGTTGTTTGGCTAAGAGTCCCAAGAGTGTCCCTGTGCTTCACACAACATAACCCAGGGTGGTGGTGCTTTGTGGGATCTTGTGTTAGGATGGAGGGCATTGCATTCTACCAGGTGGGTACTGTGGAGTTTGTGTGGGGGGTGTGAGGGGAGGTGCTTGTGACTATGGTCAGTGCTGCAAGTCCTCCTTCCCACCCAGCTAGCCGGATATCCCACCATGGAACATGCTTGCATTGCAGGGAGTGTAAGTTGTCTCTCAGGATGTCAGTCAGTGGTGTCCTGCTGTTTGTTGGTGCACAGTTGGCAGCAGGGCCTTGTGCTCCCCACAGCAGTAGCCAGTGTCAGCCATCTTGTGAGTCCTTCTCCACTCCCTGTGATGTGAGCATGGTTCAGGGTGGTGTTGATGGGACAGTTGTGGGGGTGACCAATATCAGTGACTACGACTCCCATCATGCTATTGCCTCCACCCCTCTTCCCAGCATGCCCATGCTTCCTTCCTTTTGACTCTGCTTCCCTGTGGGGTGGGCTGGCTGTGCTGACAGGATGGCTGGGAGTGTTGTCCTGGCAGTTGTTTGGCTAAGAGTCCCAAGAGTGTCCCTGTGCTTCACACAACATAACCCAGGGTGGTGGTGCTTTGTGGGATCTTGTGTTAGGATGGAGGGCATTGCATTCTACCAGGTGGGTACTGTGGAGTTTGTGGGGGGGGTGTGAGGGGAGGTGCTTGTGACTATGGTCAGTGCTGCAAGTCCTCCTTCCCACCCAGCTAGCCGGATATCCCACCATGGAACGTGCTTGCATTGCAGGGAGTGTAAGTTGTCTCTCAGGATGTCAGTCAGTGGTGTCCTGCTGTTTGTTGGTGCACAGTTGGCAGCAGGGCCTTGTGCTCCCCACAGCAGTAGCCAGTGTCAGCCATCTTGTGAGTCCTTCTCCACTCCCTGTGATGTGAGCATGGTTCAGGGTGGTGTTGATGGGCCAGTTGTGAGGCTGAGCAATGTCTGTGACTACGACTCCCATCATGCTATTGCCTCCACCCCCCTTCCCAGCATGCCCATGCTTCCTTCCTTTTGACTCTGCTTCCCTGTGGGGTGGGCTGGCTGTGCTGACAGGATGGCTGGGAGTGTTGTCCTGGCAGTTGTTTGGCTAAGAGTCCCAAGAGTGTCCCTGTGCTTCACACAACATAACCCTGGGTGGTGGTGCTTTGTGTGATCTTGAGTAAGGATGGAGGGCATTGCATTCTACCAGGTGGGTACTGTGGAGTTTGTGTTGGGGGGGGTGTGAGGGGAGGTGCTGGTGACTATGGTCAGTGCTGCAAGTCCCCCTTCCCACCCAGCCAGCCAGATATCCCACCATGGACTGTGCTTGCATTGCAGGGAGTGTAAGTTGTCTCTCAGGATGTCAGTCAGTGGTGTCCTGCTGTTTGTTGGTGCACAGTTGGCAGCAGGGCCTTGTGCTCCCCACAGCAGTAGCCAGTGTCAGCCATCTTGTGAGTCCTTCTCCACTCCCTGTGATGTGAGCATGGTTCAGGGTGGTGTTGATGGGACAGTTGTGAGGCTGAGCAATGTCTGTGACTACGACTCCCATCATGCTATTGCCTCCACCCCCTTCCCAGCATGCCCATGCTTCCTTCCTTTTGACTCTGCTTCCCTGTGGGGTGGGCTGGCTGTGCTGACAGGATGGCTGGGAGTGTTGTCCTGGCAGTTGTTTGGCTAAGAGTCCCAAGAGTGTCCCTGTGCTTCACACAACATAACCCAGGGTGGTGGTGCTTTGTGGGATCTTGTGTTAGGATGGAGGGCATTGCATTCTACCAGGTGGGTACTGTGGAGTTTGTGTTGGGGGGTGTGAGGGGAGGTGCTGGTGACTATGGTCAGTGCTGCAAGTCCCCTTCCCACCCAGCCAGCCAGATATCCCACCATGGACTGTGCTTGCATTGCAGGGAGTGTAAGTTGTCTCTCAGGATGTCAGTCAGTGGTGTCCTGCTGTTTGTTGGTGCACAGTTGGCAGAAGGGCCTTGTGCTCCCCACAGCAGTAGCCAGTGTCAGCCATCTTGTGAGTCCTTCTCCACTCCCTGTGATGTGAGCATGGTTCAGGGTGGTGTTGATGGGACAGTTGTGGGGGGGCAATATGTGTGACTGCGACTCCCATGATGCTATTGGCTACACTGACTTGGCCAGCATACACAGAATTCCTTCCTTTGAGTGGTCTTCACTGTGTGTTGGTGTTGTTGTGGTGGCTACATGTGTGGATGTGTGTGTTAGTTCTATTTGTGCCACTGCCTAGCTGTAGTTGTGGTTGTGTTTGTACATGTGTTGGCACAGTTGGATGTGACTTTTTTGATGGCATGTGTTGTGTTTATCTGACTGACATACACATTTTGGGATGATTCTGTTCTGGTTGCTGTGTAATTGCTATGAGTGCATGGTTTGACTCTCCCCTTGACAGTGATGTGTGTGTGTTTTGTGGCAGTATATTGTGTACATTTGTTGTGTACTCACCAGGCTCTGGGATGTCCTCTAGTCCATATACGCTCACTGGCGGAAGGATGGCCCGCACCTTCTCCTCCCAGGGCCTGAGGTATATTGGCTTGGCAGGAGGGCCACTGCCGGTGTGTTGGCTGTTGATGTAGTCTTGCTTCAGCATTTTCCGTACCCTCCTGCGCACGTCATACCACCTGTTCTGGATGTCGGTCTTTGTGCGCCGACATGGTGATTGGGCGTTCACCCTGTTGATGATCCTCTCCCACATCTTGGTTTTCTGCGACATGGGGGTCTGTTGGACCAATGTGCCAAACAGCTGTGGCTCCACCCTGAGGATCTCGTCTACCATGACTTCCAATTCACTATCTAGGAACTTGGGATTCTTCTTGGGGGGCATGGTGATGGGTGGTGATGGTGGGTGATGTGTGTGTTGGTGTGCAGGTGAGGGTGTGTGAGTGTGTGTTTTGCTGGGTGTATGTGAGGTAGGTATTTGTTGGTGTGCTGATGGTGTGTGGCTTGTGTGAGGGATGAGCTGTGGGTGTGTGGTTGCTTTCTCTTGGGTGCTGGCAGTGGAATGGCATTTGCAAAGGCTCATGGTAGTGATTTGTGTCCTTTATATAGGTGGAGTTGTGGGTGTGTCTTTGTTCTCTGTCCCCACCCCCCAGTATTTATTGGCTTGCTAATTGCTTGTTTGGCCTTTTTTGGGTGATTTTTCCTTTGTGCTGTTTGTGTATGTTGGAAACGTTCTTGTGACCGAGTCGGACCCTGCATTGGTCTCGTACGGTGTTCTCCGTTTCGTTCACGCTGTGTTTGTGCAGTTTTGTATGCTGCGTACGCGTCGGTCGCGGTGTATTGTGTTGCTTCGGCTCGGTTTTGTATGCGTGTCGGTCGTACGGCTTGTCCTCCGTCCGACTCGGTCGGGTTTTCGCGCCTTGCATCGTACTTTGCGGGTTGGAGTTGGCGGGTACGATTCGGTCGGATTTGTTCCGGGTGCGTGTCGGTCGGTTGGATTCGCGTGTTTTTCCGGCCGGATTGCTATTTTCCGTGCGGCTCGGTCGGTCGGCTTGGTTTCCTGACGTGTCGGTCGGATTTATCGCGGCTTGCATCGTACTTGGCGTGTCGGGCGCCACTGGTACGTGTCGGTCGGTAATTTTTCCGGCTCCGAGTCGGTCAGTGCTTTTTCCGGCCCGAATCGGAATCGACCCCTCTGTGTTGATAACCTTTTAAGGAAATCCACATCAAAGGTTGTTCATCATGAATTTCCATCTGGAAGGACGTAGCTACATTTGCTCGGGCCCTATGAGGGTTAAACCTCAAGAATAGAGCAATACCTTAATTGTGATGGACTATTTTTCAAAGTGGGTGGAATTAAAATGTTTGAGCAGTCTCCACGCTGATGCCGTGATAGAGGTTTTGGACGATTGTTTTAGGCGAGAGGACATGCGTCATACATGTATTGAATAATGGGGAACATTCTTCTTTGCACATTTTGAACACATTTTTTCAAGATTCGAGTATTTTGCATACTCTTTTCCTACTTACCAAATATGATTGGCTTAGTTGCAAGATTGAAAATGTTTGTTGTGGAAGGGGTTCAACTTGCTCTTAAGGCTGGGCATGGAATTAAAGAACAAATTACTAATTTGGTTTGGGCATACCATTGCACTCCACACCACACGTGTTACTCCTTTTGAGCGACTCAAAGGAAGAAAGCCTCGCCCCACGCTCAACGCCTTAGTGGCTCAAGGGAACTTTGAAAAACGTCTCCCTTGATAACATGTAAAAATGTGCAAAGGAAAATGTTTTGCCAAACGACAGAAAGCAAAATAGATTGTAGAATATAAGAGCCAAAGGTTATTGGTTGGGTGTTTGGTTAAGGTGTGTAACCCTCATTTATTTAAAAAAAGAAAATACAATTTTCCAAAGATAGTGACAGTAGACACAACTTCAGTTTCGTTGAAAAATGGGGCATGGATGACTGTGTCTCACCTTGCAAAATTCAAAGGAGGTATCCGGGCTAATAAGGGAGACTAAAACACTAGCTCTGGTGTCTCTGATGCTGATTTTTCAAGCAGCAATGGTGACCGTTATGATAAATGTGGAACATTTTTGACTTATGAGGAAACTATCCAAGGTGAATTCTTAGGAGTTTCATCTGGACTAGAATTACCTAATCTTGCTGGAAATGAACAGGCGCCCCCCGCGCCTAGGGGAGGGGCGCCCTTAGTTGCGCCATGTGACTGAGCCCCCTAGGGGCTGGGTAAGAAGGGGGTGTATCGTGAGGAGGGACGTGACGTCATCAGGGCGCGCAGGGAGAGTTATGTTATTTAAGGCTGCGCCCTGGAATAGTCGGCCTCTTTGTCCACTCAGACCTCCGGCAAGCTGCAGAGGCGCGTCGTCGACCATGAGAGAGTTCCAGTCGGCGGCGTGCCGAGCATGGCATGGGAGGTTTGAGGGGGCCTAGGCGTAGCTCGCCCATATGGGGCTTTTTAGCTTTAGGATACGTTTACGATCGTGTATTTAAATAAATATTTCCCTTTAGAGTGCGAGGCGTCCCGCTGCCATATGCGGGGGACGCGCCTTTGTTTTCATGTATATTTCCTTTCAGAGGGCCGCGCCGTTACAGGAAAGATGCGGTTCGTAGTGCGAGGCGTCCCGCTGCCATATGCGGGGGACGCGCCTTTGTTATCGCGTGGTTTCCCACTGAGGGTTTTGAAAATATTGCTGTTTTCACATAATTGATGGTGCAGTTGTTTGTTTTAAAGCGGGGGCCGCGCCTTTGTTCTCGCGTGGTTTCCCGCTGAGGGTGTTTTAATGATTTTGACGTTTGCACTCATCGTTGATGGTGCAATTGTTTGTTTTAAAGCGGCGTCTATACCGCTTTACACAACAGATTTCCTTCCATTGGCTTGTTTACTTCCAGATGTGCACGTTCAATTACATCCATGCAAACGGTGCTTTCTTTATTAATTTCACCAACCGATCACGCCCTCGTTCCTTAGTAACCGCGGAACGGACCCCTGCGGCTGCAAAGTAATTTTCGATGTAACAGTGAAGTACAGTACACTATTGATTGTGCTGCGCACGACCGGGTTATGGTCTCGCTGATGCTTACCCCCTCCGGGCATCGGAAGCGGCTCGCGGCTGGGTCTTCTCTAAAGCTGGCTGAGGCGAGGTAAAAACGCATCGTGAACATAGTCTACTGTTCTCCCGCTTCTACACAGTGGGGCCGAGCCTGTATGGGGGGGGGTGGTACTATCCGCGCAGCTCGCGAGGTGCGGTTTGCCTAAAACAGGCAGACGTTAGCTCACGGTTGCAGAGGTGGGGGGCCGCCCCCGTAGCACGGCTTGCGGTGTGAGGTGGCCCGCGGCTTTCGCATTGTTATCCAGAGCTGGGACGGCTGATAGGGATGGTCCCATTCCCAGACCCGGAAGCGGGACATCTGCCAAAGCGCTTCATGCCAAAGAACGTTTTCAAAGCAACATTAGTCCGGTTCTTTGTATTTATTTTCCTTGCCATCTGTAATTTTGTGTACCAGTGGATGGATTACAGTGACTTCCCTATGTCACAATATTTAGCGGAATATGTATAACGGCTGTAGTTGTATCACATAGTAGCAGAAGTCTTCGCTGCGCATCATGCCGTCGGCTTCCTGTCACAATAATTAGCTGAATATGTATAACGGCTGTAGTTGTATCACATAGTATCAGAAGTCTTTGCGCACCATGCCGTCGCTTGTCATGCCTTGTTAGAACTGGAGCGTCTGACAAGGCAGAGGTATTAAGTATATGCATTCATGTTATGTGGTTGATTTCGTAGAAAGTCTCTAATGTAATATCATTTTGCGCAGTCCGAGCCCGTGAAATTGTTGTTTTGTCAGTTATTAGGCTACAGCAAACAGTTGCATTACTTGCAATCCAGGGCACCGCATAGCGCACCGGCCCTCCCGGCGGGGTACCTGAACACAGACAGCCTCCCCAAGATTCATCTCAGTCCATAAATGGTGAAGGGTGAATGTCACGTTGTGCGCATACTATGTATCTGTACTAGAAATACCAACTTTTGCTGGAAACTCTTCAAGCTGTCCTACCCGCAAGGGTCGGTAAGATTTAAAAACTGTATAGAGATGGCTATGACTTCAATTTGACAGTTTCTGCTGCATGTTTTATATCTTGCTCTTCGTTTTTTTTTTAATTTCTCTTCTCTCGGTGTTTTGTTTTAATGAGTTTAATGTAAGAGAGGAGGTGTGTGGTATCTGTCACATCGTCTCCCCTCTTGTAAGTGTGTTGAACTGGGCTGTCCTAAGTTCCATCTCGGTGATTCTACATTCTTAGGTCCTTATTATGACTTTGGCAGTGTGGGAGAGAGCAGCCAGGCTGCCGCCCCACTCCCACACCACCAAAGCCAAATCAGACCGTCCGCCAGATTACGACTTTTAATTCGCTGGTGGGCAGTTCTCTGGCGTTTCCACAGCGGTGACTTTAAATTAGGCACCACAATGGTAACGTCAAAGCATGTTCCTACACTGACCGAAATGCACAATGCTGTGCATTTCATTCCGTGTAGGAACATGGGGGTGCATGCAGACAGAGGGGCACACCATGTGCCCCCCCTGCATGAACTCCATGGTGCAGAGGCACAAGGGGGCCCTGTATGGCCCTCTTTGTTTCACAGTCCTAATGCGGTCCTATTGTTCGTAATAAGGCCCTTAGTATAGATTGCTATTTCGTGTACGTATTCCACGTTCTATTTCAGCTGAGCTGGTCTTTAACTAACCTGCATCTGGATTCCTTCTTCTCTCAACTTGAGCATCTGTTCCTTCTTCACAAGCGTGCAATGGCTTTTTTTAATATGAGAGCCAGGCCCTTTTATATTTGACGACTTTTATGACCTGCTCTTGTGTAAGAACATGTTTTTTTTAATGGAATAATTTTCTACTACTTATATGCACTTATTTGTCACAGCATATGAAGTACATATAGCTAATAAGCAGTTCTGTGCCCTGTGTGTCTACGAATCTCGAACACTGTTTAAATGATAATGTATTTGTACACAGATGTTGATGACTCAGATCAAACAGCGCAAACTCATTTTAATTTAGAATTGTCTCCTCATGACCAAGCACTGGGACTGGAGAACACAGTCGTCAGCTACACCAGTCCTTGTTTCCAGTCAGCTACACCAGTCCTTGTTTCCATTAAATACACATTGAGGATGTCAAATTTAAATGGAATAAAACACCAAACTACCAGTAGATGGCAGTCCTGCTAAATGCATCAATTAACGGATGCAACTAAACGAGGGAAATTGTGTCTGGACAGAAAGGAATTAAGACGTGCCAGGAACAATCACTCACAAAGTACGAGACAAAAAGAGGCTGCAGGATGAGGTGACATTGCACAGAGAGGCCCTGCAGAATCTGTTACAAAGCGTTCGAGATAAGGCCTTTTAATGGAATCATCAAAGTTCGAATCGAAACGAAGGCCCCATCAAATGTAAGCCAAGAGACAGCGGCCAGGTCAGGCCAGCTCCGCAGGAAACAGAGCCAAGTCTGTCTGGAGCACCGTACTCTAAAGGGAGTGAAGAGAAACTCCTAAAGAAAACGCTTTGCTGTGGCTTGAAGCCAACGATTTCTAGTAAAAAAAAATATCCACGTAGAAACAGAGGAGCCTACTTCATGCTCTAATCTCCTGGCATAAATTGGCTAGTCTTTGGGTTCTACTGTGAACAATCGCTTACAGCATGAGGAAGGGAAATGCTGTACCCTTGCTGGACAGATGCTGGCCTCTACACACTGCGTTATCCACTCTTAAATACTTGGGGGCAGATTTGTTAAAAAGTCACACGACACAGTAATGGAACTTGGTGAGCTGCGTTCGGTGCCAGGGAGAGAGCGGAATGCACCATATCTACTAGGATATGACACATGACTGCTCTCTCCCTGCGCTGGCACACTGAGTGCTGCCTAGCACCAACGCAGGCACACTTGCCCCATGGTCAGGGCTAGACTGGGAACCCAAAGCAGCCCTGGCAATTTTGTCTGACCAGCCCTCGGTGAATCACTGCCAGGCCCTGGGAGGATGGAAACGCTTGCTTGCTGCTTTTGTTACTGGAGGCCGATATTGCAGCACTGCTGCAAAAGACGCCCCCAGTAACAAATCCTGTCCCCTCTGCTGCAAAACCGGCACCCGCCCTTCCAGCCTCTCGGGGAAATGCCCGATGCCCGTTGTTGAACAACTGCTCTTCTTAGGGGATATCCCTAAAACTTTTTGATTTTTCTACTCCTGGTTTTTGCTGATTCTCTTTTCGTGGCCTTAGGACCCTGGGCACTTTCCCACTGTAACGCTACGTGAAAGCACGTGCACCCTTCCTACCAGTCGCGGCTGGGCATGACTCGCAGGTGGGGGGGGGGGTGCGGGGTTGCGCTGGGCGGGGGGGTCGCGCGGGGAGGGGGGTTAATTTAATAAAAAATAAAGATAATTAAACTTACCTTTCCGACGGGTCCCGCGTCTTCTCTGCTCTCCTGCTCTCCAGAAACAGGAAGCAGAAGCAGGCAGGCAGCCTCCCTCCCTCCCCTAAGCCAATCACAATGCTGCTCAAGCAGAGTTGTGATTGGTTGGGACGCCGACCAGCCAGGGGCTAATGGGGAGGCCATTTTCTCCATGTAGGCTGCAGCCTACATGGAGAAAAGGCAGAGTGCGCATGACTGGTTTGGGCAGCCCAAGGGGGCTGACCAAACATTCTTTGTGCACTCGGGAGTGGGCAGGCACACCACTCCTGCCCTCCCCCGCTCTCAGAGCAGCCCCACCCACCCGCCCGCAACCAAACATAAAATGGTACTAACGGAAAGTTATTACCATTTCATGTTTCTGCTTCTCGCATTGCGAGATGCAGTGGGGCATCGCCCCTTCACCCTAGTGGAAGAGCCGCCCCTGCTTCCTACCCATGCTAAGAAGTGGTGCTTACTTGATTGGTTTAGGTGTTGTACCTGTGACTGCCCTGTAAAAAGATACCCCACATACCCAGTGTGGGTGCTGCACTGGTTAATGGTGGGACACAGCACTGATTTTGCAACCCACCAGAATAGCCTTTCAAATATGTATTTAGCCTGCCGTTGCTGGTATATGGGTGTGCAGTTGCACCTATGCTCAGGTTAACATATCCAGCGCCTTAGCCAACCCTGAGTAGAGCTTCCACTACCACTAGAGCACCCCTAGGGTAAGCTCCGAGGGGTGAAGCAAGTGGTAGGCGAAAGGCAGGGCAGGTACAATGGGATAGTCCCAGCCCCAGGTAGTGAAGAACCTCCCCATGTGGGTTTTCACTACCTAGGAGGATGGCTCTTCCCATCGGGCAACACCAGGTTGCTGCTGATTCTCTTTTAGTGGCCTTGGGGCTCTTGGCACTTTCCCACTGTAAAATGCAGTGCGAAAGTGCACACGTCCTTCCTACACACCATAGGAAGTGGTGCTTACCTGATGTTTTTAAACATGCCTCAAGCCTGCCATTGAAGGCCTTTGGGTGCGCATTTGCACCTATGATGTTTTTAAACATTTGTCAAGCCTGCCATAACAGGCCTGTGTGTGCGCAATTGCACTTATGCTCAGGTTGGCCTTTCTAAACCTCTGCCCAATCCTGAGTGGACCATTCGCTACCACTAGGGCATCCCTGGGGTAAGTCTTAAGGGGTGAAGTCAGTAGTAGCTGAAAGGCAGGGCAGGTACACGTGTGCTCCCTGTCCAGGTAGTGAAGAATATCCATGTGTGTTTTCACTACCTATGAGGGTTGCTCCTCCCATAGGTTAGCATTGGGGATTGGCTGAGATTACTTCAAGCTGCAATAGTGGCTTAAAGTGGAGCAGCCTCATAATATTTCCTATCATTGGATTCACAATGACAGACCCTCTCCTGGGATAAAGAGGAATTTGTCATTAATAGCTTAGAAATGCCATTTCTAGAAAGTGGGAATTTCTCTGCTCTAAAACTCTTTGTGTGCCTTTTAGTTTGACTCTAGTCCATGCTGGGGGCATACATCTGGACATTTTCCAGAGACAGCTATAAACATTGGGCATGCAACTGGAAAGACAGACCTTTGCCATTTGAGGGCCTGGCTGGATAGATTGGAGGAAGAGGTTTTGACACTTGGCCTTTTTGGTGCCAGATCATGGCCCCAATATTAAATTATGATCTGCAATCCATGGCCCCATGGAAGGCAGGACTGAAATTTAGGGGAGACATCTGTGGTTCAAAGGGAAACCCTTAGAACCACCCCCAACTTCAAAGGCACACTACAGTGTAACTACTGGTGCCGCACTTCAGCAGGGCATAGATGCACTTGTGGGGACGTGGGAGCAGAAATCCTGGAGATGTGTTATGCACACTGACAGAGGAATCTGTTGTGCACAAGGAGGATTACTGCCATTGGAAGGGACTGTGCACCCTTCCTGAATAGTGGCTCGCCTGAGCTGACTAACTGCTGCTGTGTGGTACCCTGAAGTGTGCTTTCCAAGGGCTTGTTGCCTTGTCCCCTGTTCTCTTGTGGAGGTCTCAGGGACATCAAAGACCTCCCGCAAGGGACCCACACCATCACCTGTGACACCTGGAGAGTGGTGCCCTCTTAAGTGTCCACATCTTCTGCTGGATCCCAACTAGTAGCGCAATGTGAACATGGAACTAAGTACTGTGCCTGGAGACCGGATTGTCTGGTGCGGAGCCCCAAATGTATTGCCCGCATCTGTGGTGTGGCTACTACATCATGGGGCCTCGCCATGCATAAGCATCCTGTTGGTGGTGAGTGTATTCACCGATTGCGGAACCCTGTGTGGCCTGCTTCGTCAATCGTGCCGCATCTCTCTCATGCGACACGCCAACTGAATGCTCATTGCTGGCAGTGTCCGATTCACAGGTTGCGACCCTTGGAGGTGAGGGTCATACCCAGAGTAGTGCCTCATTCTACCTTGTGCTGCACTGCTGAACTAGCGCCTTTGTGTGTGACTCGAATTGTCTGGTGCGACTCAGATCAACGCGCATCAGACATGCCTCATTTCCAAGGAGGTATGGAATTTGCAACTCTTTATTGTGTGTGACAGAATTGTCTGGTGCGACTCAGCTCAATGCGGACCAGACATTGTGCCCAATTTCCAGGGAGATACGGAATTGGCAAATCTTCATTGTGTGTGTCTTGTTGACTTCCATTTTTTTATGTCACTGTATACAATTGTTGTAATAAATGGGGTACCCTTTTATTCTGCTCGGGGCACCTGTTAATTCCTATTCATGCCTGCTGATGGTCATTGTGGGGTGTGTGTGCTCAGACTCAGGGTGTGTTAAACATATGAAAATAAACAGCCCCAAGCACAAGTAATATATAAGTCAAGTTGTTAGACCTGGCTTTCCCAGCGGGTTTATCCCCAGACTTTTTGCTTTTGGGCCTCCTGTTTTTGACCCTGTTTTTGTTGGTTTTAGGACTCTGGACACTTTACCACTGCTGATCAGTGCTAAAGTGCATATGCTCTCTGTGTAAATTGTTATTATGAATTGGTGTTTCCATGATTGGTCTATTTGATTAACTACTAAGTCCTTAGTACAGTGCACTGTGTGTGCCCAGGGCTTGTAAATTAAATGCTGCTAGTGGGCCTGCAGCACTGATTGTGCCACACACACAAGCAGCCTTTCAAAAGGTTCGCAGACCCGCCGCTGCAGTATCTGCGTGCACTTTTTACTGCCATGTCGACCTGGCAAGTGCACTCACTTGCCCTAACCTTCCCTTTTATTACATGTGAGTCACCCCTAAGGTAGGCCCAAGGTACTCCTGTGGGCAAGATGCAGTGTATGTGAAAGATAGGACATGTCCTGGTGTGTGTGACATGGCCTGATAGTGAACTACGGGGAAATTCGTTGTTCACTATGGAAAGGCTATCTGTCCCATAGGATAGAATGGGAGTTTATTTATAACATCTTATAAGTATAATTTCCCATTGGGACAAGATGAAGAGATGGAGTTTAGTATGCCTGAACTCAGAATATAAAAATGCTTCTTTTAGTAAAGATGATTTTTATATTGTGTGTTTGAAAATACCACTTTTAGAAAGTGGAAATTTTCTTGCTTAGCCATCCTGTGTGTCTCTGCTGGGTTGTGGATTGACTGTCTGATTTTGAAGTGACAGGGGCTGGGGATGTGCATTCACTGTAGACAGCCACTGGGGGGTTGAGGTGTGTCCTGCCTTTCCTTGATGAGTCACGGCTGGGCTGAGTAGACCTGGGCTGCATTTAGAGTAGGGGGAGGAGATTTCCTTGCACCTGAATGGGCCTGGTCTGCCTTACATAATGCTGTCTCCACCCCCTGCCGGGAAGCTGGACCAGGGAGGACAGAACTAGTTGTGACTGAGCACAGAGCCTCTCTGCCACAAGAGAACAAAGAGAAATTGAGTATAAATATTGGGGCCCAGACCCCAGAACTTTAGAATACTTCTGTACTCAAGAGGAACCTCTGCCAAGAAGAAGAGCTGGGAAAGTTAAAGGAGACGTGCTGCCCCTTTGCTGTGTACTGTCTGGCACTGTCCTGCAGTGGCTGTTTCTGCCAAGGAGAGGACACAGACTTTGCTGTGTGCTATGTATCCTGCTTGAAGAAGATATCCAAGACCTTGAAGTAGAGCTTGCCTCCTGTTCTGAAGTCTCAGGGACACAAAGGGGCCGATTCCGATCTCGGTCGGAGGCGCACCCAATACCATTCGGTCGGGAAAAAAGCCATGCGAAAGCCTGTTTCCCGACCGAACCGTACTGCGAGTCCGGCCGAGCGAGTACGATGCGGGTCGCCCGACCGACTCGTCCGGGCGTCCCGACAGCTCCGACCGACTCGCTCGGACTCGAACCGCTCCGACCGACTCGCTCGGACCCGATTCGCACCGCGCAATGGAGACGTTTTCCGGCCGGGTAAGTACGATGCGCACCTCGACCGCTCCGACCGACTCGCGCCGTCCGACTCGAACTCGCTGTCGGAGCCGTACTTTGGGGTCCGTGTCGGACCCCCTGTACGCGCGTACCCGTGCGAGGCGCACACAGGGGGACCCAAGGGTCCCCCTACCTGTGCGTGTACGCCGCGGAGCGCTTCGCGGCGTACTCGCTGTAGGGGCGTCCTTGTCCGCCTCGCACCCATTGAGGCAATGGGAGCCCGCGTACGCGTTGTACGACCGGCTCCCATTGAGTTCAATGGGAGTCCGACCGACTCGTGTCCGATAACATACGGACGCATCGTACTCGTTCGGTCGGACTGCACGGGTCCGATTCGGTCGGAAATCTCTCCGGGTCCGGCTCGGTCGGAGAGATTTCCGGCCCGAATCGGAATCGACCCCAAAGACTTCACCACCAGCTCCTCTGAACTTCCTTGCTGGGAGTTCTGACCTGCCAAGAGGTGCCTGTTCCTGTGTTGGGCCTCTGGAGGTTGTTCCTGCTGCTGGGAGCTGAGAAAAGAGAAGCAACTAAAGAAGCGTGGCACACCCGCACCTGTTTCGAATGCAACACCGCCGTGCGGGAAGAATTCCCACGCATCTCCATCGTGCCATTGTAGAAACAGGCGCAGCGCCTGCCTGCGGCTGGAGAAATCGCTGCACGCCGAGTCTCATTCGAGATCACCACACCGACTCCGACGCAGGCCTTGCTGAGTGATTGCAAGAACCGACGCATCATGGAACTGCAGCTGGAAAGTTCAACGCAGCATCATTGCAGCTGCATCGAGAACCGGCAGATCCCTGAATCCCCACGCATCACACCGGGGTACCAAGTCTACAACAACGCCGGGGCCGCAGTAAAAAAACGACGCATCACCTTCTCGTACAGTAAGAAACCGATGCATCACCTCCTCTTCAGTAAGGAACCAATGCATCACCTCCCCTGCGTGGCAGTAAGGAACCGACGTATCACCTCCCCTGGAGCAAGGAACCAACGCATCACCTTTCCTGTGTGCAAGGAACTTATGCATAACCTTCCCTGCGGCTGTTTTTATTTATGATTTCCACGCATCCAAGGTACGGTGTGTTGAAAGTGTCGCATCTATAGTTTGCTATGGAAAGAACAGTTTTTACTTTTTAAAAGTCATACCTAGATAATTGTATGTTGGATTTTTGTCGTTTTGGTCTTGTTTGGTTTAGATAAAGATTGCTTATTTTTTAAACTGGTGTGGTATCTGTAGGAAAGTAGGACCTGCCTTTATGGTTACCCCCACTTTTTGCCTGGTGTTATGCTATTTCTGACTAGTCTGACTGGGATCCTGCTAATCAGGACCCCAGTCTCTGTGCTTTCTCCCCTAAATTGGTTATGGTGAGTACCTAAGTACACCCCAGATTGGCTACTGGTGTACACTTACAAGTCCCTGAATCTCTGACAGAATATTGACGACCAGAATATCGACGACAAAAATATAGGACCCGAAATATCGATGTCCAGAATATCGAAGTCCTATCTACATAATGGTAAGTACAAAAATATCGATAAAACAATATCGTTAAAAATATCGTTTTTTAAAAATGTTTAAAAAATAATGTAATATAAATTAAATAATACATGTAATTAAAATAAACATTGTAAAAATTATTAGAAAATGTTTAAAATTATAATTAATACATATAATGTAAAAATAAATTAAACATAGATATATAAAAATATAATATATATATATTTACTTAATATTAATAAATAATTATTTTAATAAATTATATTTTGTTACAAACATATTAAAAAATATAAATACATATATATACACATACACCAATAACATAAAAATAAAAATAAAAATAAAATATATATATAATGAATTAAAATATTACAATATTTGTAATTTTTTAAAAATACATTTTACACTACATTAACTTAAACAGTAAAGAAAATATTGGATAGCGGAGAGGATAAAATTACTATTCCCACTCCAGAGAGTGCAACAGTAGGGAAAGTGTTGGATAGCAGAGGGTTAAAACTTACTATTCCCACTTCAGTGAGTGCAACAGTAGGAAAACTGTTGGATAGCGTAGGGGTAAAAATTACTATTCCCACTCCACTGATTGCAACAGTAGGGAAAGTGTGGGATAGCGTAGGACTAAAAATTACTATTCCCACTCCAGTGAGTGCAACAGTAAGGAAAGTGTTGGATAGCGTAGGGGTAAAAATTACTATTCCCACTCCAGTGAGTGCAACAGTAGGGAAAGTGTTGGATAGCATAGAAGTAAAAATTACTATTCCCACTCCAGTGAGTGCAACAGTAGGGAAAGTGTTGGATAGCCTAGGGGTAAAAATTACTATTCCTACTCCAATGAATGCAACAGTAGGGAAAGTGTTGGATAGCGTAGGGGTAAAAATTACTATTCCCACTCCAAAGAGTGCAACAGTAGATAAAGTTTTGGATACCGAAGAGGTAATAAATACTATTCCCACTCCAGTGAGTGCAACAGTAGGAAAAGTGTTGGATAGCGGAGGGGTAAAAATTACTATTCCCACTCCAGTGAGTGCAACAGTAGGGAAAGTGTTGGATAGTGTAGGAGTAAAAACTACTATTCCCAATCCAGTGAGTGCAACAGTAGGGAAAATGTTGGATAGCGTAGGGGTAAAAATTACTATTCCCACTCCAGTGAGTGCAACAGTAGGGAAAGTGTTGGATAGCGTAGGGGTAAAAATTACTACTCCCACTCCAGTGAGTGCAACAGTAGGGAAAGTGTTGGACAACAAAGGGTTAAAATTAATAATTTCAAAAAAAAAATATATATATATAATATATATATATTTACTTAATATTAATAAATAATTATTTTAATAAATTATATTTTGTTACAAACATATTAAAAAATATAAATACATATATATACACATACACCAATAACATAAAAATAAAAATAAAATATATATATAATGAATTAAAATATTACAATATTTGTAATTTTTTTTAAATACATTTTACACTACATTAACTTAAACAGTAAAGAAAATATTGGATAGCGGAGAGGATAAAATTACTATTCCCACTCCAGAGAGTGCAACAGTAGGGAAAGTGTTGGATAGCAGAGGGTTAAAACTTACTATTCCCACTCCAGTGAGTGCAACAGTAGGAAAACTGTAGGATAGCGTAGGGGTAAAAATTACTATTCCCACTCCACTGATTGCAACAGTAGGGAAAGTGTGGGATAGCGTAGGACTAAAAATTACTATTCCCACTCCAGTGAGTGCAACAGTAAGGAAAGTGTTGGATAGCGTAGGGGTAAAAATTACTATTCCCACTCCAGTGAGTGCAACAGTAGGGAAAGTGTTGGATAGCATAGAAGTAAAAATTACTATTCCCACTCCAGTGAGTGCAACAGTAGGGAAAGTGTTGGATAGCCTAGGGGTAAAAATTACTATTCCCACTCCAATGAATGCAACAGTAGGGAAAGTGTTGGATAGCGTAGGGGTAAAAATTACTATTCCCACTCCAATGAATGCAACAGTAGGGAAGTGTTGGATAGCGTAGGGGTAATAATTACTATTCACACTCCAGTGAGTGCAACAGTAAGGAAAGTGTTGGATAGCGTAGGGGTAAAAATTACTATTCCCACTCCAAAGAGTGCAACAGTAGATAAAGTTTTGGATACCGAAGAGGTAATAATTACTATTCCCACTCCAGTGAGTGCAACAGTAGGAAAAATGTTGGATAGCGGAGGGGTAAAAATTACTATTCCCACTCCAGTGAGTGCAACAGTAGGGAAAGTGTTGGATAGTGTAGGAGTAAAAACTACTATTCCCAATACAGTGAGTGCAACAGTAGGGAAAATGTTGGATAGCGTAGGGGTAAAAATTACTATTCCCACGCCAGTGAGTGCAACAGTAGGGAAAGTGTTGGATAGCGTAGGGGTAAAAATTACTACTCCCACTCCAGTGAGTGCAACAGTAGGGAAAGTGTTGGACAACAAAGGGTTAAAATTAATAATTTCAAAAATTACAAAAAAAAAAAAATAGCAACTACAATACAAAAATTGTTAATAACACAAAATAAAATATCAAAATATTACACAATTCCAAAAGATACAAAAATAATTAAATATTAAATAATACTAAAAATTAAATACAAACATTAATTTATAAAAGTTTTAAAACAAAATTTTACAAAGAACTATCTTTACGAATACATAATTATAATCCCAAAAATATTTATTAATAATTTATAAATAAATTACTTCACATCATATTCCACTATAAACGCACAAAGAACTCATACAAATTTGTCAGAATTAACATATTTAGCAATTAAATATTTATACTTTTCAAACAATTAATAATTAAATATTATTAAATAAATTACCACAAACACTATAAAATAGAAATATAAAATAAATACTAATAAATAAAAAATATTAATTACTTTATTTTAATTAAATTACTTCCCAACCTATTCCCCTATAAACCTACAACACACTTCTTAACAAAATAACACTTTTAACTTAATTATCAATTTAATAATTTTAAAAAAATTAACCCATTAATAATTAATAAATAATAAATTAATTATAAATACTAATAAATAAAAAATAATAATTACTTTACTATAATTGAATTACTTCCCACCCTATTCCCCTATACACCCACAACCCGCTCATAAAAATAAAATATATTTTAATTATCAATTAATCAATTAATAAAAATTAATAACCAATTAAGAAGTATTAATAATAAATTATTTATAAATACTAATGAATAAACATGAAAAATTACTTTATTATAATTAAATTACTTCCCACCCTAATCCCCTATAAACCCACAACCCGCTCCTAAAAATAAAATATATTTTAATTATCAATTAATCAATTAATAAAAATTAATAACCAATTAATAAGTAATTAATAATAAATTAATTATAAATACTAATAAATAAACATTAAAAATTACTTTATTATAAATTACTTCCCACCCTATTCCCCATAAACCCAAAACCCGCTCCTAAAATAAATAACTCAATTATTACAATGATCAATTAATCTATTAATAAAAATGATCAACCAATTAATAATTAATTATTAATACATTAATTATAAATAGTAATAAATGAAACTTAATAATTACTTTATTATAATTAAATTACTTCCCACCCTATTCCCCTATAAACCCACAACCCACTACAGAACTAAAATACGCAAAAATTAATTAACATAAAATTATTTATTGCTAAAAATTGAACACATACATTAAAAAAATTGCTATACTTATACAAAAAAATGACATCACATACTTTTAACAAACATACTAAAATACAGAACACTAATATAAATATCGATATTATTAACAACGGTATTTTTACAAACGATATTACTGTCTTCGATATTTAAAAAACGATATTTCTTACCTTACTGTCGATATTCTGTACAACGATATTCTTGATGTCGATATTCTTGTACCTCGATATATGAAACTCGATATTCTTGTAGGTCGTAAAAAAACCTCGATATTCTGTCTGTTTACCCAAGTCCCTAGTATATGGTACTAAGGTACCCAGGGCATAGGTACACCAGGGGTCCCTCATGGGCTGAAGCATGTATTGTGCCACCCATGGGAGGCCACTTAAACTGTAACTACAGGCCTGCCATTGCAGCATGTGTAAGCTGGTGCTAGCACCACTTAGGACAGATATAGGTTTCCCTATATCTGAGGTCACTGCACTTAAAACCTATAAGTCACCCCTAAGGCAGGTCTTCCAATCCTGAAGGCAGGGTGCTCGGTTCTTAGTGTGAGGGTGCCCCTGCATGAGCAGGGCACTGCTACAACCTTCGGAGTCCATTCTTCCGGGTTGTATGTGCATCAGCCATTACGATACATAGAGTGGCCATGGGTCATTATGCGATGATCATCTCTAAACTGGCTGTAACGAACCCTATCATGTTTGGTATCAAACATGTTGGAATCATACCCCCACATCGTAAATGGTGTGGGGAGTATGATTCCATGCACTTTAAAGCTCCTCTGGGAGGCCCTCAGTGCTCCAGGTACCAGTCTTCTAGACCCGGGCAGCACAACATAGTTGCTGCCAACCAGAGACACGATTCTGCCCTCCTGCTGCTGAGCCAAGCTCGAGCAAGGGATGGCAGAACAATAGGTATCCTGTCACAGAGAGGTGTGACCACCTCCCAGACAGGGTTTAGTGTATTGGGACAGGGTGGGAGTGCTTGCCAGCGCCACTCAGTCTGCTTGAAGGGCACACTTGGTGCCCTCCTTGCATAGTCCAGTTCAAACCAGCTCAGGGAGCTGTTGGCTCCCGCTCTGGCGTGAAACTGGACAAAGGACATGGGAGTACCCTCCCCACTGTCCGACCCCTCCCCTGGGAAGGAACCCTGAAGCATCCCAACCCTCAACTTAGAGTATTTAAGGGCTTACCTGTAGGTGGATCCCTAGATTCGTCGTGGGACAAGATTCATTTCAAGACACCACTTCAACTTCGACTGACTGGGCACTCTGGACTTCGCTGGACCTTGCTCTGGGCTCTGAGACTACAACTGGGAAGACTCATGCTGCTCCTGGTCTTGTTGTCTTGCAAGTCTGCTGCAACGTCTGTGCCCACGCTCCATACAGGAACCTTCCAAGGCCTGTGGACATCCAAGACACCTGAAGGAATCTCCCTCTAAGTGAAGGAGTGCATCTACAGGCACTGCAACGAATCTGACCAGTCTGCTGATCCTGGGTTCCCACGGACTCCAAAAGGCTCAGCAACACTGGTGGTGGTTCTTCACATCCCTCGAGGCCTGCCTTGTCATCTCACCAAGTTTGAGGCCAGTATCCCTTGTCTGAGACGCAGGAACCAAACCCCTGTGCACCGCATCGACTAGCCATTGCAAAGGCATGTTGGCTTACTTCCTCCAAAATCTTCGGGCTCCAAGTAACCCCAACCTCAAGAATCTCCTGTGACCAAGATCTTCATCCTCACTGCATCACTTGCACCGTGGGCCTGCATCTTTGGTGAGCTGCTCGAGTTCCTCTCGTGACTCCAGTGCCTTCGGCCTGTGGGTCCTCTTGAGGGTCTTTCTTGATTCCAGTGGGCTCCCCTGATTGATTGGGGGCTGCCCTGACTCCCCTGCTTGTGGCGAGTCACCTGGACCTTGCTGGTCCCGACACTGCACCTTTTTTGCTTTCCACGTTAGTTGTGGTTGCCAAGGCTTGTTGGTGCTCTCGACGGACACAGACCCCTCAACTCTCAACATCTGACGTGGGACAGCTTGTGAATGGCTCCTGATCTTCCACAGCATCACCTGGTCCACACAGCTGCAGCTCCAAGGTCACCGTCAGCTCTCCTGCAACACCCATCGGTGGGCCTACGTCTTTCGTGCCTCCTGGTCACTCCTGAGTAGCATAGACTCTGTCCTCTCTGCTTGCAGGTACTTCATCTCCTGAATCCACCTTTGGGTTTCACCGGACACTTTCACCTTCTCCAGCAGCGGCATCTTTCTGAAGTCCTCCATTGACTTCGACGGCGGTTTCTGACCCAACTTCACACCTATGCACCCGGCTTCCCTGTTGTAGGTATCCTGGTTCCTAGGGTACCCACAGTAGAGGGGCTCTCCAACCTTCTGTCTTCCACAGGGTTTCTTCAGGGTCCACTGGGAAGGGTCCTTCTTCTTTAAAATTGCAACCGCCACTCACCCATTGACTTGTATTGAGCCCGCTGTCGTGTTCCCACTCTACACACGACCTCTGTGGGGATCCTGGTTACTTACCTCAGATGGTTCCTTGGATCCCCAACACATCTATGTCTTCTGGGTATAGTCTTGACTTGAGTCGTGGTTCGCATACCACTATTTTAGTATATGGTTTGGTCTCCCCCTGGCGACCACTGTGAAATTAGCTCTACTTACCTGTTTTCTCTGCAAAGTATTATGTGCATTGTGTTTATCTCCGGGTAGGAGATATTTGTCTGTGTTAGGGAGTGTCCTATAATAAAAACATATTTTTATAACTACACTGTGTGGTTCTTTTTCACTTAATCTATACCTATAAGATTACGTTCTGGTAAAACAAGCTGCTTTACACTCCTTCTGGACTAAGCCTCAGGCTGCTCTCCACAGCTGCCACTTAGAGAGCTTTCTAAGATTGTCTAAGACCACTAAAATCACCATAAGGGTCGTCTGGATTGGTGCAGGGTGCCCACTTACATAAGTGCTCACCATATACCAAGCCAGCTTCTCACAGTGTCCATTTGTAGTGTTTTCACTGTATTACTGTATGTGTGCACAAATGCTTTACACACTGCCTCTGAAATAAGCCTGTCTGCTCATTCCAAGCTACCAAGGGGGTGAGCAGGGGTTGTCTAAGGGCGTAACTCCCTTACCCTGACTAGAAGCAAGGGTCCCTACTTGGACAAAGGTGGAAACCATGCTTCCTACACATCAAGCGAGAGATGTTTTTTGTGACAAAGGTGCTTTTTAAGAGATACCGACTGCAGAAGGGCTGTTCCTGGTGCTCGCTGACACGTGGTCTGTCTGTACCTGGTGTTTGCTGCAGGAAGGCCTTTTGTGGATACTGCCTGCACAAATGTCTGTCTCTGGTTCCCCTGCGCACATGGCCTGTCCTGGGACATCCCTGCTTGATGCAGAGTGGGAGTCAGACCTAAGCTTGCCAAACAGCAGCACTTGTTTAATTCCTTGAGAGACCAGGTGTCAGTATTACTGGGAGAATTTTGACCACTTCCACGCAACCCCGGGAGCTCCCAAGTTTCCATTTCCATACATGAGTAGCTCAGACAAATCATGTTTTTTCTTTGCTTTCCGGGAGTCATAGTTCTGCGGCTTCTATTGCAAAATTAGGACTACAAGTCCTAGACTGCAAAGGAAGCCATTGTCTGGATGGGCTTTTCATGCACGGACATTTAAAACTTTAGAGCTCTGTTTTAACTACTGCACAGGGTCTGTGTTTACCTTCTCTGAACCCAAATTCAATATATTCCTGGGCAAACATGTCTACATCTGTGCTCGGCTCACCTCCCCCACCCGACATACACAACCAGTATATTCAGAATATACCCTGTTCCCATAGGATTAGCTTAGCAGCAATGTGTTACTGAAAAGTCATAATTTTGCATCAGCTGGGCTGGTACTCTTCTTCACCTCTGTGAGAAAGTGCCTCTTTTGAGATGGTTAGTCCCCACTTTTTGCTTGGTATTGATGTGGTTTTAGTTGCAGCGCACAAGGATACTGCCAACCAGGTCCGCTGTGCCAGTGCTTCTTCCCTAAAAATTATTCCACAACTGACCCTTCAGGCCTCTGTAAGTCCCTAGTAAATGGTACTTGGGTACCTAGTGCATTGGGACTGTAGAGGGTCCCCTAGGGACCCCTCACCTATGTCATGCAGACTGCAGCATTAATGGCCTGGTGCAGACAAAAATGACAAAGTCGACATGGCACACTGCCTGTGTGCCTTGCCAACTAGCACTGCCTAAAGTATAGGTAAGTCACCCCCTAGCAGTCCTTCCAGCCCTAAGGCAGGGTGCACTATACCACACGTGTGGTCATATCTGCATGAGCAGATATGCCCTTACAATATTTAGGGCCACTCTTAGATTTTGTAAGTGCTAGGCACGCCATACAAAGTACATGGGCTGGAAACTCGACAATTCGAGTTTCCCAGCACCATGCAGGAGCAGCTGGTGCAGGTAAGATTGGTGGGGCAGGGGGGAAGTCGACAGACGACTGTATAGGGAAAATGAAAAAAATAAAACCACTTACTTTGCTCTCACCGCATCGTCGAGTCAGCGATGCGGCAAGTGCAAGGTAAGTGTTTTTCTTTTTTTACATTTTATTTTCCCTATTCCGTCACCTGTCGACTCCCCCCACACCACCGCCCCACCGCCCCACCACTCTTACCTGCACTGACTGTGGCTGGCACCATAGGGGTTTCTCTGAACACAGGAGTGTTTGGTACCAAACTACTCCTTTCAATAACCCCACTGATGCCAGTGTGAGATTTATTGTACCATGTACCCAGAGGACACCTCATATGTGCCCCCTGAAAACATACCAACCCAGGAGTGGTCACAGACTGGCTGTATGCAGCCTGCAACCACTAGACGTGTTTCTGGACCCCTGGGTCGAGAGCCTACGAACTCTGGGACCAGAAACAATGTACGTCCTGGGCGGAGGTGTCACACTTCCTCCCCCAGAATGGGCACAGTGCTCGAGACGGAAGCTTTGAAGGCCTGCTGCCTTTGTAATGTGACCCCCAGCCTCTGCTGCTAGCAGCAGATGGCAGCTGCAGGTTAACACCCCCTCTTTGGCAGTAAAACCTGCAGGAAAACTTAGGCGAACAGGAGGTGTTACCCCTAAGGTGAGCGAGGCGAGGTGAAGCACATATTTCAGTCCCAGCCATCTTGAAGATGAGGAGACCCCTCCAATTAGGGCAAGGTCTATGCCCCCACCCACAGGAGGGTGGCATAATTGAGGGTGTAGTCACCCCAGGTAAGGGGCCCATTGGCCCTACCTGCTACTCTTGTAAAATGCCCCTAAAGTTAGTTTTAGGCAGCTCCCCCAAACCTGGAAACGGATTCCTGCCGGCCTAAGAAGAAGGACGAAGAAGACGCCATGTAGCGAAGCCTGAAGGTGACCACTGACTTGGCCCCAGCTCTACCGGCCTGTCTCCAGCTTCAAAGACCCTGCGAAGAAGATGACGCCTGTCCTGCAGCCAGCGACTTCCAGAAACCGAGAAAGACTTCCTGCCCTTCGAAAAAGACCAGAGATTCTCAAGGACAGCGTCTCTATCCACAAAGAAACCTACATAAAGGACTCCGGTGCCCTCCAGATCCACGAGTCCTGCCCACTCTGCACCTAACGCCTCCGGGCTGTGTCCAGGTGGACCACTGACACACAACAGGTTCCCCAGCAATCCTGACCTCAAGCCCAGGGTTGGCTGACCCCTCCTGGACTCCACGACGATGCCTGCAGCCTGCATCCAGAGGTTACCCTTGACCATGACCAGCTCCGGTAAGAAGAATCTGACGTCTAAAGGCACCCGTGCACCTGATGCCCCTGGGCCTTAGTGAGCTGAACCGACAGTGCCCCTATGACCCCATACGACAGTGTTGTGTAAAAAATGTCTTACACTCCTCTGTGTAAGGCCTAAGGCTGCTCACCCACACTACCACTAATAGAGCACTTTGGGTTTACATTGAGCCCTGTACACTTCTGGGGAATCTCTGGATTCTGTGCACAGTATAACCACCTAGTGGCATACCATATACAGAGCCAGCTTCCTACAACCTTCCAGCTCTCTTCTGAGCAGTTACACTCTACAATTTTTTCACACCAGTGGGGGTAAAGTTTGAAGCCCAAATTGTCACTGGGTGTTGTGGGATCTTTGAGGTTTGCCCAATCCCACCCTTCCCTGTTATGAGGCCAAACAGGTGTAACCTCAAAGAATGATGGACAGCTTCATTAAGGACAGGCTGAAGCCTAAAGTGCTCAGCCTGTGTTCAATGAGCGAGGCTTCTGTATGTCATCTTGGTGTGTGGCTCTACACTGTTTGGCACCACAGTGGATGTGTCTTTCAAACATGCCTGACTGTCTAACGCTCAGAATGAATGAGGCTGAGACAAGCATAAACAAAACAGTGTGCAAATGGCTGCAATAAAATAAAAGAAATATGAGCCGGAATATCAGGAGGGCAGCGCTACAACACTACAATTAACCCACCGCCGCTGTGCAGCAGCTAGGCTACAATGGTAAACCTGAATCCATGTTTTTGTTTGTCACACTTGTGAATGGCACAGAAAGTACACAGGTGAATGTTAACTTATCATGCCAAGGGTATATTTCTGCATCGTATAGTATGACCTTATAGAAATGTTAAATATGCCTGTCATGGCTTAGCCAATTGCTACATGTTTGAGGGGTCAGAGCACATACGCTGGACACTGGACAGCAGTGCCCCAGAGTGCAGAGTCTAAAAATCAGCAATAAAAGATTCAGCAAAAAAATGGAGGTGGCAATGCAAAAATGAACTTTCCTTACACTAACTATGTCCATGCAAAGGTAGAGCCTCTTGTGGAGCTGTACTTAGGGTGAAAATCTGTGTTAAAAATGGCTTTGCATATTTGCACTTGCACTTTATTTTTTTCATTTATTTTTTGTCAAAGTGTAGAATGAAGAACCCCAGGAACTTAATTACCTCAGATGGGCCTCCTATCACAAGCAGATGAGACCTGGGCAGGTTCCTTCCTTTGTTCCCTCAATCAGACAGGCACCAATCCCAGTGGGGAGGGAACTGTTCCCAGAACTGGTTTGAAGCGACCACAAAGAAGGGGTTGCTCATTTCCCTGGCCACGCCTCTGTGGTGGGCACACAGGCTCAGCACAAAGGAAGAAGGGTTTACCCATCTTGGATTTAGGCAGAGAGGGGCTAGAGTAACCCCTGGGAACCTTTACCCTGTTGTTTAGGGAGGAGCCAGGAGTCAGCCTGACCCACCAGCTGGTGCCAAGCGCAAATTCCCCTGCAGTTTGGGTGTGCAGTTTTAAACTGCCATTTTAACCTGGCAAAATAGCCCTTTTGCTGGGCCTAAACCTTCATTGTTTATACTTACAAGCCGCCTCTAAGTTAGGACTTAGATTGCCATAGGGCAAGGTATTTAGAAAGTAGGGTTCCAGGTGTCATGGCAGTGTAAACCTTCCAAAGTCATTTTTCACTGCGCAAGGCTGGCTCTGCCTTAGAAAAACACTGGGTTACACTATAACAACTTATAGGGCCAGATGTACGACCAGTTTTTGCGTGCGCAAACGGGTTTGCGACCCGTTTGCGCACGCAAAAACCTACATGGCCATGTACAAACACTATTTTGCGACTCGCAAAAAATTGCGACTCGCAAAATAGTCTTTTGCACTCGCTATTAGGAAGGGGCGTTCCCTTCCTAATAGCGACTCTCTAGCCATGTATGAATGTTTTGCGACCGCAATTGCGGTCGCAAAACACTTGTAATTTACCACCCTCTTCAAGAGGGTGGTAATAGTCTCGCAAATAGGAAGGGGTCTCCAGAGGACCCCTTCCCTTTGTGACTGACTCTAAAAATATTATTTAAGGGCAGGCCGTGATCCCAGGGACCACTACCTGCCCTTAAAAAATGAAACGAAAACGTTTCATTTATATTTTTTTAAATGCATCCCGTTTTCCTTTAAGGAAAACGGTCTGCATTTTAAAAAAAAAACTGCTTTATTCACAAGCAGTCCCAGACATGGAGGTCTGCTGAGCCCAACAGGCCACCATCCCTGGGAGGGCCAGCCATTCCCAATGGGGTCGCAAATTGCGAGTGGCTCATTAATATTCATGAGCCTCGCATTTTGCGACCCCATTGGGAATCGCAATCAGTGTCTCTGACACTGTTGTACATTCCAAATTGCGACTCGCAATTTGCGACTCGCAATTGAGCGCAAATTGCGAGTTGCAATTTGGAATGGTCGTACATCTGGCCCATAGTGCTTAGTTCTGGTGTGTGAGTTTTAAACATAGTGGTCCCTAAACAAGGACAATAGAGTTTGAAAAATAAATATAGAACCAGAATCAGCACTATATTTGAAGCTGTCCAGCCGGACAGATATACTTTTAATTCGTAAAATAGACACAGGAAACAATAAAGTGGGACACAAGCCTGCGCACTACTAGGTGTACATACAGTATATACGTAAAACAGAAAAATAAACAGGAAAGCTCAGGCAGAGCGACTTGCTTGCATGGTATACATTTGATTAGTGCAAGCAGAGATATGGTGAGACACGGTTACACATGAGTAATGTACAATGAGAAAGTGTTTATGAAGTACATGTGGTCGACAACGTTTCGAAACCTTTTTAGACAATATTGTGATCATCATCAGGACACAGTATTTACATGTCTGAGAAAAAGATGCCGGTTTCCAGAAGAGAATGGCTGGAAATGTGTACCGCGTCCGCGGTTACACTGCTTAGTTGAGAACTGCGAAGGATCTAGTATATCCGTAGACCGTAATCCTGTAGGGTAAGGCTGGAATGTGGTGAACCGCATTCGCGGTATAATCGCCAGATGCAGTGGTTGCGGTGAGTCTTAACCCTTAACCTTACTAACTAATCTGATGATCTTAAAACAGTGGACCAGCACTAAAGGCCCTCCAGAACGTGCACACTGCTTGGACTCAGATTTTGTGCAATCACAATTTGTGTGGCCATTCACATATTTACATGGGGGAATAGGAATACCCCCAAACTACGCAAGGAAAGCCGTGCTGCTGCAAGCCCGCCTGTGAACTGGTTCTTAGGCGACCTGCTAACGGGGTCACCGAGGAGTTGGTTCATAGCTCGAGGGCCCTCGGGGAACCCTTTGGGAGTGGAACCCTTCCTTTCAATCACAGAGGCACATGCTGATTTTTATTTTTTAATCAGCACTATTGTGAATTATTCAATGGAAATGTATGACTAGTTTGCTTGTACTTTATACTTCACATTTATAAGAGGAAATCTGCTGACTATGGAGCTGGGGAACCAGGTTCGAGTCTCGGCGTTGGCTCAACATCCTGTTATTGTGGGCAAATAACTTAGGGGCATATTAGCAAGACCAGCGATAAAATTATCGCCGTTTTAGCGGCAGGAAACTGCCGCTAAAGCGGCGATAATGGGCTTGCTAATATGCGTTATAGAATTCCAATAGAAGCCCAGGTTAGATGTCCTGCACATCTAACCTGGGCTTCTATTGGAATTCTATAGCGCATATTAGCAAGCCCATTATCGCCGTTTTAGCGGCAGTTTCCTGCCGCTAAAACGGCGATAATTTTATCGCCGGTCTTGCTAATATGCCCCGCAATTTCCCAGTGCCTTAACAAAAAAAACAAGAAACAAAGGGGCATATTATCAAGGGCTTTATCGCCGATTTAGCGGCACTTTTTGCCGCTAAATCGGCGATATTTTTAACGCCCTATTAGCAAGCTGTCGCTAACAGGCGTTAGCGACAGCTTTCAGGCGTTAGAGGCTGGGAATTACATCGCCTTGCATGTCAGCGATATTTATCGCTAATGACATGCAAGGTAGGCGTTCCCACTAAAAGCGACTGTTAACAGTCGCTAACACCACTAACCCCTATTATCAAGGCAGGCGAAGCGATAAAATAAATCGCGCTAAGCGCGTTTATCGCTAGATTTTAACACCTGCTACTGACTACGACTTACCTGTTTAAGGTATAGGAGGTGGATTCTAATGCTGAATCCACCTTAGCGTTAATGCGAGAATATCGCTGGTTTTCCAGCGATATTCTCGCATAATGCCGCTATCGCTGGAATAATCATCGCCATAGCGCTAATTGTTGCTAATACAGCGTTAGCGTGGCGATATATTCCAGCGATAGCTGGCGATAAAATATTTCGCGCTAAGCGCGCTCTGCGATATTTATCGCATTTTGTTGCTAATATGGCCCAAAAATTGATCTGTCCTTGTGTAATGTAGCTGGTGCTCCTGTTAAGCGCCCCAATAGCTTAGAGTTGAGTTTGCGCTATATAAAACTGCAAATAATAATAATAATAATAGTTTTGAAGATAAGGTACCAATTAAGGAGTCGTTTTTCACTACCACCGCACGTAGATAAAATGCTAGCTTAGAGGAATTGTATATTTGTAAACATGCATCCTTTATCACAGAACGTTGATCCCGTTTTTTAAATTCCTTGTGAAGCCCTTCCTTGAAATATTTGTAACACGGACTGTAGGTCTTACAAAACCTGTGTGCACTTCTTATTGAGAAATCTGCTCACAAGAGAGCAACGGATATATTGCAGACTCTGTAACACTGCAAGGCATCCCAGACTTCTGGTATGTGTGTTTTTCTGCACCAAATGTATGCTTTACCTCACAGTTCGCAAATTGTCTAAATCCCGACAAAAAACACATCAATCTATTCGCTTTCGATTACTTTTATTGTCAGTAGGAAAAACAAACCGAAAAATGGCAGTTTTGATGATAGGCATAACAGGTATTTAAGCTTAAAATCTGCTATATATATTTTAAATAGCAGAACTCCTAGCAAAGATTCTTACTACATATACAGTATCAGCTGAAACTAAAATTACATTAAACTCATTTATTTGTGAAAACTAAAGTGCATTATGGAGGAAGGACATTATACGTTTAAAAAAAACTTCTTTACTACAGCCGTTACCATTGTTACAGCCTTGGAAACTAAACAGGTCTGCTGAGATATTTCCTGTGGGATCATCACATTTACACCATCTCCAGACATCTACAGGCGGAATAGATCATAATAGTGGGCAAGTGACCTCAGAGGGGGAGAATGTATTACATACTGGAGGGTGCCTGTGCTGGAAGAAATATGCACCTCCTTTTATCACCCCAAACTATGGGGAAAATGATCAAACTTTCAGGCAGCGCCCCAAGCCACCTTGCTACGCTGCACTGCATGAAAGGAAAATGGCAGGAATGCGCCCTATTTAACGTTATACATATGATACATTTCTGTCCTTTCCTGAGCTGGCGCACAAACTGCTGCCTAGCGCCAACACAGGCACCCATGTGCTGTGGTGCAAGGGTGCCTGCAATGCAGACAGGATTGTTTTTGTGCAGGAAGGGGGACCTTCCTGAATAAAAAAAACAAACTTTTGAGGCATTTTCCCCTTTCTATGTGTGCTGCAGCACACATAAATAGAGGAAAAGGCGAGAAATAAAGATACTTCTCCTCGTTACGCCTCCCCTAGGAAGGCATAGCATGTTGACGCATTCCCAGGTCTACCAGTAATGGTAAATCTGGGAATGCGCCAAAATCCATGGGTGGATGTGTGGGAACACCAATGCTCCACCCATGGAATGCCTCCCTGGAGAGAGTAATGCAATGCAGCAATCTGACATGCGCTGCATTACTTTAGATTTATCAAGCCACTCAGGGCCATGCAAGGTAGCCTTTTGTGGCTTGATAAATCTAACTTTAGTGCTGCGTCGCCTTTGCGCCCCGTTGCGTGGTTCAAGGGCGACACAACCCTATGATAAATTTACCCCTATATGCCTTTAGAAATTGGGCAGGATTTGAAAAGAATTTGTCAGTTCCCTTTCTTCAGCTAAATTTACAAGTCCAGAGAGCTGATATGTTTCTTGCTTACAAACTAACGAATTGGAAAAAGAGATTTTTTTCTTTCATGACAGAGATTACACGTGTACACTGCTTGTGTGTTCAGCATGCGGACAGTGATTGAGGTTTGAGACCAGTGTTACTTCTGTCAGTGGATCCCCATCATAGGTTTGAAATAACAAGTGGGTTTTGGCCCCATGAGGGAGTGCCCCATCATAGACTGCACACCCACACCTAACTCTCGCACAAAAAGGACTAGCCGGCAAAACTTCTGGTCGCTGCCACCCTCAAACTAGAACTTATCACATCCCTAATCAAATAGATCACATTTAACTTATTCTTTCTGAATCTAGTTTCAGACAACTGTATTAGTAGTAGTATACTGCAGTTGCTTAAAACCGCTCCAACAATCACAAGCATTGCCAACACCAGTAGGTCTGTTTTATTTATAAGTGAAATTGTGGCTTCATTGACTGGAGACGCTCCATCTACGCCTCCGTGTCTCAACAGAGATCTCCTAATGCCAGGCACGAACACTGGGGCCACGCATAAGGTGGGTGAGTCAAAAACATGTGCTAAGCATTAGATCAATCTGACATGAGATAGAGTATATGTGCTTGAGGCGTGTATGTTAGGGTGATCATCATTTTCCCTGCAGTGTTTTATTTAAGGTCGGGTGGGCAATACTTTCTCGCCCTATTGCAGGTTATGTGTGGATGTCAGATTATGGATACATGCATTTATGAGACCAATGATGCCCACGTTTATGCACATCTGAACGGTGTTGGATTTGAGAGCAAAGTTGTATCTAACATGCACTGCTGAGAATTTTATTGTGACAATAACGTTGTATGGTTTATTTAATGGATCACTATCAGACTACTGGGATTAGGTACCTACAGGTTCCAATGTAGAATGCTAGTAAGATAATTGAGGTGACTAATGGACTTACTGGAGACTTCTGTAGGAAATTTCTAGTCATAGATAGGATGCATCATAAAATAGCTTAGGTGGTTAATGTGTCTGCAACAGAAGTAAATACATATATAAGACCTGTGCCATCAAAGCAGACAGGCTAGGAAAAATACTAGCGTTTCTGGGTCAGTAAAATGAGACTCACTCTTTCTGAGCCAATTTCACAAGTGCTCAATTTAGGTCTTGCCAAGTAGGCAGTGCATGCACTGCTTGTTGTGAGGCATATTTTAGCTTACATTAGGCCTAGAGCCTACCAAGTGCTTACCAGTGGTTAGCTTCATTGTCACTCTCATTCGCTTGCTTCTCATTTGTTAGCATGTGTGGGTTTTCCTTCTTCTTCTTGTGTTTGTCCATCCCCTGGAGCTTGGGCGCATTGCTGTGCCCTTACACTCCTTGCTCTTTCAGGTGGTACTTTTTTCTTTTTGTTTAGGCACTCTTTAAGAGTGCATGTGTTTTCCAGCCACCTTCCTAGTGTGCATGTCTTCCTCTCTTCACTCTGCTCGTCATGTGTTTCTGCCGTGCCCTTCCCGTTATGTGCTTGGCCTCATGTGCTCCCACCCCCAAGTTGCTTTTTCTCCTGTGTGTTTCCACCCCCTTTCAGCTCCAAATGCTCCCTCTCTCTAGCCAGTTGCTTTTCTCTCCCGCCCTCTGTACTCCATGTTCAGCTCCCTCTCACATGTTTTCTCCTCTGTGCCATACATGTTGGTTCCCCCCACTGGTGCCCTCTGCGTTTTTCCATACCCTGTGTTGCTTCAGGTGCCCCCACCTTTCTGTGTTGCTACCGCCCCTCCGCCCATGTTGCTGCCCCCACCTACATTAAAATATCCCCACTTTAGTGCATATTTTCATTTTATTTTGCAATCTGAGTTAGATCGGCAAATAGAAAGAAAAAATGGTTGTGTAATTTTGTAGGCATGTTTATGCATGGTGTACGCACAAACAAAATAATGCAATAGGCTTTTTTTTTAGTTTAGCCATGCTGCACAGCATCAGAGGTGTGTTACAGCAAAGCTAAAATCCATTGACAAAACAAATAGATCCCAAAGGTGCGGCCTATGGCCTTTGAAAAGGCTTGTGTTAGACCTGTCATCTTTAGGGTGGTCTTCCCCCAAACATTTTGCCTCCTTTCCTTCTCTTTTTGCTGTATCTTTTTAGGATTCTGAGCACTTTACCACTGCTGACCAGTGCTAAAGTGCATGTGCTTCTCCCCTAAATATGGTGACATTGGTGTATACCTGATTGGCATAGTTAGTTTACTTATCTGTCCCTTGTAAAGTGGCATATCATATACCCAGGGCCTGTAATCTAAATGCTACTAGTGGACGTGCAGCACTGGTTGTGTCACCCACACAAGTAGCCTTTCAAACCTATCTCAGGCTTGCAATTGCATGGCCTGTGTGCGCAGTTTAGTGCCACTTCATATTGGCATTTAAAACCACCTGCCAAGCCTAAAACTCCCCTTTTATTACACATAAGTCACCCCTAAGGTAGGCCATAGGTAGGCCTAAGGGCAGGGTGCTGTGTAACTAAAAGGTAGGACATGTACTTTTAAGTGTTATGTGTCCTGCTAGTAACAAAAAGAAATATTCATTTTTTACTACAGTGAGGCCTACACCTCCCAAAGGCTAGCATTGGGAATTCCTTAAAATACTTTAAAGCTGTAATTCCTGATTAGAAAGGAGTAACTGCATCATGTTTCATCTCTTTGGAATGGTATTGATAAATCCTCTTTACTGGTAAAGTTGGATTTAACATTACTGATTTAGAAATGCCACTTTTAGAAAGTGGATTGTTCTCTGCTTTTCTGCGTGCCTTGCAGCCTGTCTCCAATACATGTCTGGGATGGGTGACAGCTACACTTTGTGCATTCCCTCTAGACAGCCACAAACACAGGAAGGTTGGGTGTGAGAGAGAACTCATCTGCAGTCATCTACATTGTGATAGTTGTTCCTGGGCAGGAAGAAGGAAGGGGAACCTACACTTACACCTGAATAGGCAGTGTCCTGTGTCCCAAAAAAAGGGCTGATTACCCACTACAGTTAGACTGGCAGACATGGCTGAGATGAAAGGGGACTGCTTTGATGTCACCCCAACTTCAAAGGCACATTTGGGTATAAGTACTGGGGCTCTGACCCTACCAAGACAAGTCACTACTGGACCTGTGATGAACTCTGCTCGGAGTAAGGACTGCTGTGCTACAAGAATTGCCATTCTGTCTGACTGCTGCTCAGAAGGAACTGCTTTCTGCTTTGCTGAGATGCCCTGCTGCCTGACGATCTCTGCCCTGCTGAAGACAAGGACTTTACCCAACTCATTTGAACCCACAGTAACTCAAGGGGTTTGCTAGCTTGCCCCCTGTTCTGAAGTCTCGGGGTCATTAGAGACTTCCCGAAACTCTGCAACAGCACCTGGACTCTGCCATCTGTGTGTCCTGCCCTGTCAAGTTGTGCCAATCCAGTCCTGGGCCCTTGAAAGGTGGTATCTGCTATCCAGAAGCATCAAAATCAGCGCAGTGATGATATTGCCCATTGAAATCGACGCATTGCCCTTCGAGGCAGTAGCCGATCGCCGACATTGCCTCAACTGCACAACTTGACGACAACCGACAGCGCAGCTCAACGACTACACACCACCTGAATTATGAAGACATAAAATGACAATAAAACCCTGCTATTTGCGTGAACACACATATACACAAATACACATACTTAGAAATTCAAACCCACTCACAGTAAACTGTACATTTACATATGAATCAACACAAACACACAGTCACAAATTCCCAACACAAACACTGAAGCACACCAAATGATCGTCTCTTTCAGCCACATTCAATAATCTGTGGTTCGACCAGTCAAAATGAGTGTCCTTTAGAAGAATTCCACAACAATTGTCGAATCAGGTCCCTTTGATTCATTTATTCCATTTTAATATAGATAGAAATCAGCAGCAGCCGACGTACGTTTCGCCCCCCTGGGCTTTCTCAAGGCTTCGATTTAATTGATTGAGTTCATTTTCCTATCTCAAATCGCAAGATTCCAGTTATGTGCAGTCAATTATGAATGTTCCAATAAAAGCAGTGAAATATGAACCCGACAGGCAGTCATATAAATTCCTTTGGTAAGCCACGTTATATTCATCATGCACTGTGGAGGAATCTTTTCTCTTCCACGAGTAATGGACCCTGATAAGTCCTCTTGTTGTGAAGGGCAGTCCGTCCACCTCGTAACCGGCACAGTCACAAATACACACCCACACACTTTGACACACAAGCTCATGCACAAAAATATGCATAAAGCAGCAAATTAGGTGTAAAGCAACAAAAGCATACAATCACAACTATACACATACATAACGACAGACCCTGTCCACTCAGACACACAAACCCATAGAAATTTCCCATAATATATCCACAGCACTGCCAAGATGTGCTTAATACCTAGAACAGTGTTTTCCAAACTGGTCACAAGCTGATTTTTGTTGGGTCACCAAAGATTAGGCACTTAACTAAGATGCCTTTAAATGCTATACTTATGGGTGACATTTGTTGCACTTCAAAGACAGAGTTCAAATGTCAGGCTGTGTCTTTAGGAACTCCTCTACCTTTGCAGTCAGAGAAAAAAATAAAGAGAATTATGTGACAATCCTACTGGGGTACATGAAGTGTGAAAGGAAAGCAGGAGGATGCATTTTTTCCTAAAACACAACAACATGTAAATACCTGTAAATGAACTGTACACATTCAGCAGTTAGGAAAGCAAAATGAAGCACATTTATTTTTGTAATTCTGAAGTGTGATGGAAACAAAAGATTTCAGTAGGATCAGAACAAATCAAGGCACTTTATTCCGTGATGCTCAAATAACAAATATTCACTGAAACCCAATTTCCACACATTATGATTTGTGTGCAATATAATTTCATCTATAAAACTGTATGTCTGTGCATATTTAGTGACCATTTCAATGGAAAATGTGCTGTCTGCAAATAACAATGAGCTACCACATGATGCCTTATTACATTAAACAAATCCCCCACCTCATGTCCATTAAAGATTGTCATACTAAAAAGTGGGTCATGGTTCTAAAAAGTTTGGGAAGCACTGACCTAGAAAGTCTTCAGAAAGTTCCTCCGTATTTTAACCATGATGGCAGAAGTTTGGCTAAGGCAGCATTGCTGGAATCCTCCATGAACTTTACTAGGCCTTTAATTTGACTTGGCAAAATTCCAAATAGCCCTCCATTAATCTGTTCAAAATCATGCGACCCATTGAATTTTGAGTGCCCTTAGATTCTCCAAAGCTCTTTAAATTTTGTAATACTTGCCCAAGCTCCTTCTGAAAGATTAGATGGAATTTTAAGCCACATGTACAATTTGCACACTGTTTTTGGTCATTCTCTGCAATTCAGTGCTTAATTTCCAAAATAATTAGTGCCAGGGCCCAAAGTTTTGCTAAAAATCCTGTAGCTGATGCTATTGAATGCTGGGGTGCTGAATACCAAGGGTCCATTGACTTGCTTCCACCTCATGTCTCTTTATTCCACTGTAAGACATTTCCACTTTTGCAGATTCCTGCTTTCTCCCTTTATCACAGTTGTCTGGCTTTATCTTCCTCCTTCTTTCCCCCTTTTGTGTTTTTCACACTCTAGCTCTGCATCCCCAAAAATGAATGCCAATGGCCCTGCTCAAATGAAGCACTGAATTTAATGAAATGATATATCCTTATCTGTTTTCCTGTACCTTACATACCTCAGTGCCAGTTCCTCTGCTTGCCTATAGATCTAAAACAAACTCACATTGGAGGTCACAGCTTCTTTTTACAAACTCTCCATGTTCCAACCACTTCAGACACACTGACTCAAAATCGAATTGGACATATACAGCATACAAACTCAATCACAAACCCATGTACACATATGCAAAATTCAATATTATTTCATGTAAAACTACATAAGTGCACATGAAATACACACATTTACACAGAAATATATTTGTGCACATACATGCACAATGTTCTTCAGCATAAGATCATAGTTCTATGATCATCCACCCTGGCATACCCCACATAGCTTGATCCAGCACTCAAACACAACATGATAAGAATTGTCAGGCTTCTTCTGTTCTGCTCTTGGGTCCATGTTTGGTTTTATGGGTTTGTGCTTGCTCCCTGTGCCTCTAGGTCTTTGGTTTTCTGCTGCCTGGTTACGCCCTTTTTTGGCTGCCCCTCAACTACTCTTGTTGGCTTTCTGGCTTTGTAGGTGATTGTGGTGGATTCCCTTTCTCTGTTGTCTGCCTTTTTGCTTCCTGCTGGTTTCCTGAGAAGTTGAATGTGCACTTCACTCACAACTTTGTTGTGCCTTTGTGTGTGCCATTGGAGTGACATTTGAGCCTGCCTTCTTCACCCTTCAGTGATCTACTTCCTTGGTGGCTCTCCTCTGCTGTGCACAGGAGGGAATTGTGATGCCTTGTCTGGTTTCTGTTGACCTGGATGCCAGTAGACTTTAGTATGCTTGGTACAGCCTTATGCAATAAGCACTGTAACAAGAAAGGCACAACTGTGACAATGAAGAGAGGATGACACCATGATTGATTATGCTGTGTCTAGGTCTTCCTTGTCATAGTTCAGTGACCCTCCCCTCCCTTTACCTTGGCTGCTGTTATCCAGGGCTTGGTTTGCTCAGGTATTCCCAGGGGCTGAGTGGAGTTTTATGGTTTAAATGAGGGAGCCATGGGTAGGAACAAAAAACGACTTAAGTCTAAGTTTTAGAAGGAAGAATTTCTAACATTTCTAAAGAGTTCCTGGCATAGGTAGGGGCCATCCTCACATACAACTTCCTCTCCTATGCCAATGACATGCAATTCATACGCTCCCTCTCAGACAAGACTCCCAACACAAAAAACAAGTTTACCATCTGCATGACTGAAGTTGCTGACTGGATAAAAGCCAACTGTCTTAACCTCACCATGGGACTCCAATACTTGGCCTGCTGAACTCGTACTCACACGCACACCCAGAACGTACACCAAAAACCTTGGAATAAAAATCAACAGCAGGCTGTACATGACAGCTCAAGTCAACGCCATCAATGCATCCTGCTTTCATACCCTGTAGATGCTGAGTAAGATCTTCAAAAGATTCCCAAGCAACACTAGAAAAACTGTCGCTCACTCCCTAGTCACCAGAAATTGGATTATGGGAACATGCTCTATGCCAGGATCACCAAGCAACTCACCAAAAGACTACAAACCACCCAAAACTTGGCAGCCAGATTTATCCTCAACCTCCGAATCAGAACCCACATCACACCACACCGGAGGTAACTCCACCGGCTCCCGATACACAAATGGGCTCAATGCAAACTCCTCACACACATGTTCAAGGCACTACACAACCCAGGCCCCACCTACCTGAACAGTTGTATCTCCATCTACCAACCAGCCAGACACCACCACTCCACAGGACTCCTACTCACATACATCTCACACATACCCAGAACCAGATCAGGAGTTCGGATGTTCTCCTACATTGTTTCTAAAGCATGGCCGGCCTCCCACTCCACATCAGAGTTTCCCCTCCTCTTCTTGAATTCGGCAAGAAATTAAAGATCTGGCATTTCAATTAACCAACCTACAATAGACAGGGTTAGGCACATCCACCGGGTCAGCACTTCGATACCCTAGTGGGTGATAGTGCGCTTTACAAATAACACATAACATAGGTGAGTACACACCCTCAAGCAGTAAGAACTGTGACAAGGAAGGTCTGGGATTCACGTAATAAAGATTACAAGCAGGTAATCAGGGCATACACAACTCTTTCCACAGGCTCTTTCCCAATTGCAGTTCCCAGATTTTCTTTTCTAATGCACAGAGTCTCAAGAAGTACAGACTTTTGTTGCTATGTGTCTTTTACATTTGGCTGAAAATAAAAGAAGGATCCTAGAAATATTCTAGAATCATTGCTGTGTGAAATAGAAGTGAATTGAGGCTTTCTGGTGTAGATTCCTGTGAGATGAAAAGTGCCAGACTGTGTTTATTTTAGGAAATTTGCCCAACTCTTAATGTTAGAGCTTAATTATTTACAGAGCTTTGAGCGCTTGAAGGGTAATGATGCTTTTTTCTATTTTGACATTTTTGTCTTCTGAAGTCTGATGTTCTGTGAGGCAATATGGGCAAGAGCTGGGTGATGGCTACAGTGCTCCTCAGTCAAATGCATAATGTTTGCATAGTTAAATGTACTCTTCTTTGAAAAAACGTGACTTTTTTTTGTAACGCTGTTCTATACCGTGTGCTCATGTGTCCTGTATGGGGTATATTCACAAGAACGTGTGATAACTACCGCAAGAGTAGCGTAACGCAACTTTCAATATCGCAGCCTAGTGCGGGAAAATAACCCCTTGTCAACGTGGAATTCACAACAAGGCGGTAGCATGCGATAGTCTGCCGAAACCGCGGACAATGTCCGCGATACAACTACCACGATGGAGATAAAAACACAAACCACAACACCAAAAAACACGCGATTGGCCAAAGCGCGATGAGGAAACCAGCGACAAGCAGTGCCAGGCCTGCAACACACACCTGGCAGGCGTCAAAAATCACCATAAAAGTAGAAAAAACACCCACACACAAACTGACCAACACCCAAGCACCATGGAGGCAGCCGGAGCAGGCACAGAGGACGAGCGCAACCCCACAAGCACCCCGGACGACCAGCCTGGGACCTCGGGGACAGGGAAGGACAAGAAGACGAGGAAGACCAAGTTCAGTCCGCAGGCGAACAGGATCATAGTCACGGAGGTGATGGAACACCATCAACAACTCTTCGGCACCAAAAATGGAATATGGCGGGACATCGTCGACAAGGTGAATGCCGTCGGAGCGCACAAGCGGACAATGGACGAGGTCAAGAGGCGATGGAATGACATCAAGCGGAAGACTAAGGAGAAACTCAGCGCCAACCAGAAGGCAGCAACGCAGACCAGAGGTGGGGGCCTAGCGCCACAGCTGGAGCTGGATGACATGGAGGAGCTGTTGTCGACAGTCATCAGTATGGATACTCTGGCCGGAGTCGGGGGACCGGACACTGCTCGACAGGACACAACACAACCGCAACAGGGTGAGTGACCACCAGGTACTGGGGGGACGGGGGGAGATGACCACAATGGCACACATGCACAAGCAAGCAGGGCACAGTGCACACCCACAATGACCCTGGGTCCTCGCCCAGAACCACAGACTGTCACAATGTACAATGCCATGCTGTCTGAATGTCAACCTGTACCATGCGGCTACATACATGTGGACACATTGTAATACACCATCTCCCCTTCACATCGCAGGGGCATTGTCAACACCTCCTGCAGAGCAGTCACAGCCACTCTTCACTGATGACAAGGAGGAGGACAACACCAGCATCGACACCCAAACCATCCAAGACATCATTGACCTCATCCGCCAGCCACCTCCAGGATCAGGGCAGCCCAGCTACATCGATGAGACCCCACCCACCACCCAAACCACCCAGCAGGAGGCACCCACAGCCCAGCACTCTCCCAAGACCCCCAGGAACAACAAATGGCCTTCCAACGCCGTGTGCTGGAGGGCCAGAGGGAGACGGCCGAGCAGGTGCGGGTGGGGTTCGACCTCATGGCTACCAAACTGGACGCCATCCTTGGGTGTCTATGTCCGCCCCATGGTCTCCAACGACCCCTGACTGACATCGCTGGAGTCATGATGTGGAGGGAGGAATACCTGTCTGCTCAGAGTGACCCCAGCGATGCCAGCCGTGAGCTGGCACACATGCGGAGGCTCATGGAGGACATGGTGCGGATGGAGGCGGAAAGGATGGCAGCCACCGCTGCACATCAGCGAAATGTAGCTGGGATCTACCAGGCCCTGCATGTCTTCATCATGGAATTGCTGCCACAAGGCGTGGCGATGATGAATGCTGCTGCCCCCACACCATCCACATCTCTGCCCCCTGGTGTGTCAGTGCCTCCCAGTGCGGCAGGCGTATCCACTCCGGCACCTGATGTGTCACTGCCACACAGTGCGGCCGACAATCCTCCTCCGGCCCCTGATGTGTCAGTGGCACACAGTGCCGCAGCCGGTACTGCAACACCCACAGGTGGGGCAGAGCACACATCCGGGGATGAGGACGTGGATAGGATTGAGATCAGAAGGAGGTACTAGCATTCATTACCGCCACCATGCCTGTTTCTGCTTGGTGCCGCACATGGCCTCAAGACCTACCACTGACCCCCGATACACTCCGATGCACTCACCTTGGACAGCGACATGGACTGCCACATCCTGTTTGACGACCAATGACACGGCAGACAGACTGCAGACTGTACCCTTCCTCTTCCGCAGTACAGGTCATCCCCAGATGGACACTGGCTGGCCCTCCACGGGCCCATATTGTGTAGTGTGCTCGGCATTGCCCTGTACCGCTCCAGCTGCATGACTGCACTGGATGTGCAAATAAACATCCAGTGGCGTGCTGCTGTGTAATGTCTTACGTCATTCATGTATGGATGTGTGGATGAATGTGGGGACAGTGCCTTCCCTTGCGTCAATGATGTTCATCCTGTGGGATGCCAGTCAGAGGGTGCGACATTGCATTTTGTGTACCGGGTCCCGTGAACACTACAACAGGGACACACGCATTGGTCACTTCCTTGTCTGGACATGGACTGGACCACGCCCACATTCCACGAGTCATTGTTGCAAGCCCTGCGCTGGTCTGGCCTATGGCAGGCCAGACCACTCCGCTTACGCCCCGAGGGGGGCCCTCATTGCTCCCCGTCGCAGCCATACTCACTGGTGGTGTGCAGGTCACTGGTCTAGTTGTCAGCATGTCACAGCCACTCCCTGAGGCCAGGTTTTCACACACACCACACCCATCCGGCACAGGCGTCACAGGCCATGTGACTCCGCCAACATAAGGGGCCGACGACGTCACATTCCCCTCTTCCGGTGGTGAATGGATGACGGACGCTCCACGGATCGCACTCATATAGGGCCCATGAGTTGTTGCGCACAGGGTTAGTGGCATCCGAGGCCTTGAGTACGGCACAGGCCTACCACCACGTAGCGCAGACTGGGGTTGCACAGTGTTAGTGGCATCCGAGGCCTTGAGTACAGCATGGGCCTACCACCACGTGGCGCAGACTGGGGTTGCACAGGGTTAGTGGCACACAGGGCCTTGCGGTCGGCACAGGCACCCCTCCATGGGACGGTGACTTTGGGTGCACTGAGTCAGTGGCACCTTGAGCTGCTGAGCGGGTGTGCAGCCAGCGATGTTGCCGGGTGCACTGGTATGTCCTCTGCCATGGAGTAATCAAGACCCAGCACCAAACGTGAGACCTGGTGGCCTGCGGAGCGGGGCTGCATGATGTGGAGGGTGCCATGTCCGCGGGCCCCGGGCTTGTGGCTTGCATCGGCACGTGGTGGGACCTCCTGTCTTCGTGCCGGTGGCGGAAGGTGAGCATTGAGGCCTGGGTGTGCATGGGCGGGCATGCTCCGATGGGCGGTGGGAGGGGTTGGGGTGCCTCTGCCTGGGTGTGCATGGGCGGGCAGGTGATGTTGTCTTGTGCAAGTGTGTGTACTGTGCCAGTCATGTATCTGGGCTCTGTTTCAGCTAACGGCTCTGACTCAGATGTGTGACCTGGTGTCCTGCTATACATACCGGCACGTGGTTGGAGACACACCGGTGGCAGCAGGTGAGCAGTGTGGCCTGGGTGCGCAGGGGCGGCACGTTCTCTCTCTCTCTCCCTCTCTTCCTCTCTCTCTCCTCTTCTCTCTCTCTCCCTCTCTTCCTCTCTCTCTCTCTCCCTCTCTTCCTCTCTCTCTCCTCTTCTCTCTCTCCCTCTCCCTCTCTCTCTCTCCCTCCCTCTCTTCCTCTCTCTCTCCTTCGCTCTCTCTCTGTCCTCTGATGTGCGCAGGACACACCTTCTCATCATGTTTTTTGTCTTACAGGCTGTGACCTACGTATTGTCCCGAGAGGAGCGGCCATGTGTCTTCATTTCATTTCGTTGTTCATTTTAATAAAGTTTCATTTGTTGCTTCGAAAGTGAATGTGTGCTGCTCATTTCTGTGACGACACATGCATGTCACCAGTTCTGATTGTGTGGCATCAAGCAGAATATTTTGTACATGTTTAGGTGTGGCTGATGTGGCATGTCTTTGGTCGGGGGGGTGCCAGGGAGGGGTGGTCCTGGGGGTGGTGGCGGTGGGTGTTGTGGCCCTCTTGGGTGTCCGGGCCGCATGATGGGTGGCTCCATGGCATCTGTTGCCCTGGGCTGTGCTCCCTTTTGGTTTGCAGGCTGCCGTCCGACTTTACACCAGATCAGAGCAGGTGTAGATTTCCTGGTGCTAACGCGCCTTATCGCCTGTTTTGTGTTTTTATCGCCGATGTGGCTGGTTGTTGTGAATGTTGAGGTGTGATGTTGTTGCGCCTTTTGGCACGGGAACGCCCACTCTGCATCTCATTAGTGATAGTTGCGCGGGTCCTCTGTGGCGATGTTTTTTGCGGCTGCTATCACGGGTAAACTGGTGCTGTGGGCTGTTAACACCGGCTTGTGAATGGGGATGTAAATTTATCACGACTTTGGCTGCGATAAAGTGCCCTTAATTCGGATATAGCTCCTTGTGAATATGCCCCTTAGTTGTTTGGCAGAATATCAGATAAAGAAATGTCTTCTGACACAAACCCAGTGTACTAAATATTATTCACAAATCTATCATCCCTTTTTGTGTAAATCTTCTATTATTAACTCCAGTGGGGCAATCTTTTTGTAACTGATATTTACGATGCAACATTTATGTAAGACGACATTCTGACAATGATATTCTAGTACCCTACATTAAGTTGCTTGGAGCCATCCTGTAAGGGATTGCAATAGTTACTTCAGACTTCCATCACATCACACAGGACTGTATATAGGTCTCACCCTATTAAAATTTACATGACTTCCAGGTCTGATACTTAAAGCCTTACAGATAATCTATCCTAGATGTATAGTGACAGCGGCAGTTTGGGTGCACAGGTTGTGGCTGATGGATTTCCTATGCTTCATGTACGTCTTAGTTTATGAATGTCAGTCAACATTTGAATGGAAACACAACAAAATAATTTCAGTCAAGCCCTTTTCTTAAGTGGCCTTTTTTTAAATGCTGATTTTTTACAAAATGTGCTTTTACAAAATAAATGAGCTTGCATGGAAGCCTTTAAAAGTAAGACAAATCTATGACATTGACATCAAATGTGATTGACTGAAGTGAGTTACATTCCATTTGCAGTTGTCGACAAATGAGATGATTCATTGACTAACTTGTACGTGACTTAAGCGGTGTGGCTTTCAGTGGTGCAGTAGATGCAATGCAGCGGGGCCCAGAGGTGGGAGTGGGTCCAACTACAACAGCCCCTTGAGCCCCGAGAGGGCACCTAAATAATCATGCTAGAGTTCCAAAGCTGAACGAGCATTAAAGATGGCTTCAAATTTTGTTTTTAACTTGTAACAATTGCTGTGTTCTGACAGAGATCATTGCCAGTCTAGTCTTATGACAAATTGCTGCTTATTCTTTCCACATGGAGATTGATGTTTACTTTTCTTTTGCTTACTGCAAAGTGTGTGGATTTTGTAAAGTGAACTATCTAAAAATCTTTCTGGTGTTAAATGAAATGCTGTAGGATGTTGTTTACTTCTTACACTCAACTAAATTTACTTACTTATAAATGAACCATAGAAATATTTCAAAATAAATAAACAAGAGAGCACAAATTAAGCACTTTTTAAAAAACATTCTAAAGTATGATGGAAAACAATATTTTGCAGGGTCAAAACAAATTAAACACTTTACATAGTATTGTACAAATGACAAATATTGGCTGACATTATTGTTTGTGCACTGTATAGTTTTGTCAGTAGAACTGATTATCTGTACAAATCTATTGGGTATTTCAATAGAAAATGTGCTGTCTGTAAATGACAGTGGCTACTACACAATGCTTTAGTAATATATTTGTGATGCTGTACTTCTAAATGCAACACCAGCACCATATTACACCCTTATCATTCTCCTACTGACTGAGCATGGTTCATTTGTCACACTTGTTTTTTGTGTGATGCTTGGACGTTTCAGAATCCCTATGAGTTCTGTGATGTAACATTGGTGGCAGCACCACTAGTCTGAAAATGGTTCCAGCATCGCTGCCTACTAGGGCTCTTAAAGCACTGGGAACTTGCTATTAGCTTTGTCCACTTCCCACAGCTGCAGTATTTACACTCCAAACAGCAGAATCTACTGAAGGAGCTATGGCGGCACTGAAATGGACTCATTGTGCACACACTGAATGGATGTTCACTTTTGTAAATGCAGAGTGTGCCATTTGGCAGTGGCTGTCTGACACCAGAAGAGGTCAGAGACGAAGGTATGCCCATGCTGCTGGATGGCTTCTGAAGACAAGACAATTACAGTAATCACTGCCCTCAGCCTGAATGATCTGAGCATTGTTTGTTTCATTATATGCTACAGAAATGCACAGGTAACCTTTGATAACTTATTGGAGTCGCTAATGCACAATTCTTCCCCATTAAAACCAGAAATAGGAATAGTTATCCTTCCAAGACCCATGGAATCTGATCAGAATCTCGGAAAACAAGATGTTGCGCTCCATAGTGAGATACAGAGACAGGCTCCTTGAGTAGCTGCTATACAAAGTACTGTAGTATAGGTGGGCGAGCCAACAAATTAACAGGGAGAGCCGAGTTAAGGGTCTGTCTTGGCCCTAAGAGTCCGTCTTGTCTCTAAGACCCCAGGCATGAGATGGGAACATTTGACATATAAATCATGCAACAAATATTATGCAAAAATATGATAAAGTATCTTCAAAATTCAGTAAAGTATATTTCTTTGAAAAGCGTATCACATTAGTACATCAGATTATATCACAGTATTCAGATCCATTTATTGAAAGTGACAATTTTTAAACATTTATGCCCCCCACCCCCAAATCTGAAGACACTACCAATAGTGAACTCAGAGGCAGTTATCATGTGCATACTATCTATGGTCTACGTTCTTATTTTACACAGGACAGCATTAATAGTCCATTAAGTCAAACACAAGAGAGATTTTTGTACAGCACACATCCTCACAAATTTCAAGGTTTCCTCATACGCAAAAAAAATAGAAGGCACAATAAAATAGATTAATTGCCAAAGATCACACAATTTGGCCACATAGCCATGCCTGGATTGATTTGATCCCAGGTTTTCTCGTCTCACAATGTGTGTAATTCAGCCACTAGATTGGCATCCCATTCTCACTCCTCTCTTAGATCAAAGTTTAATGCTTTGTCTTTCATTATTGGTGCATACTGTTAGAACCTGGTAGCAGGCAATAGTCACAAGAAAACGAAGCTCATTTTGCGCTCGAGGCCACAAGAGGCCCTCAAGCCGAACCAGAGGCTAGCATCTGGCTTGAGCCTTCAGTGGCTCAACCACTTCTCTACTTTACTCTGAGTATTCTGTAGCTGAAATAAGCTTAGATGCTGCTGTCAGTGTGATACCTGTTTTGTATGTGAGGATATCTTAGCTTTCACTGCTGATAACCATCCAGTACCAGTGCTGCATGTGAGGGGAGCTTACATTGCTGCATGTTGCAGATTTTATATATGTAAGGCTGTCCACGTTCTGTGCATGTGAGGGAAGCTTGCATTGTTTTTGACCAGATCGGTATGTGTTCTATAGGTGTGGGGGAAGTGTGTACTCCTTCCTGGTGCTGTACCTGTTTTGTGTGTGGAATTCACGCTATGAGTGTGAGGCAAGCTTGCACTCATTCACCTCAGTGCTCATTTTTACCCTCGTACCAAATCTGAAATGTGGCTTCTTCATTGTATCCAAGGGAGGTGTTACATGGTGCTGCCCAGTACCATACTTTTATCATGTCTGTGAAGGAAGCTTGCAGTGGCCCTGCATACCACACTTGTTCCATGTCTTTGATTGAAGCTTGCACTGGCCCTTCAGTACCACATTTGTTCCATGTCTTTGATGGGAACTTGCACTGATCGGCCCTGCAGTGGCATACTTGTTGAATGACTTTGAAGAAAGCTTGCACTGGCTGGTACTGCAGTATCACACTTGTTCCATGTCTTTAAAGGAAACTTGCACTGGTCCGGAAGTACCACTCTTGTTTCATGTCTTTCAGGGAAGATTGTGGTACTCTTGACCAGTGCTATATGTCTTTTGCCTGTGAACCAAGGACTCTCTGCACTCCTGCTCCCTGTGCGCTATCTATTTCTGTGGGTTTCAGGTCTGATCAAAAGACTGGTTTATCGATCTCTCCTGCCTTATGTTTTCTCAAAAATAATACATAATCATGCTTAGTAAAAATTGGCTTTAGGTAAACACACTACAGCTATATCAGACAGAGTGTCATTAATATATTAGCTCAGTCCTTCGAAATAGCATAAATACAAGTGGACAGTGGATCAGCCCTCTTCAGCCAATGGCCTTGTTGCCAATGTTTGGCTCTGTCTAGTAGTCAACCGCTGGTCTTTAGGATGGCAGGTAGTCTGAGTAACAGTATTTTGCCTGCATACTCAATATTACTCTGGACCTCAGAAGATATTCCCTTTAGTTAACCCCCCAGCAGCTCACCTACAAATGCAGACTAGTGCTGATTGAGTAATGAGAGTACCAGCAGCTCTGCTGCCATTGGACCACAATTTTCTTATGCAGAGCACCAGGCATCACAGCTGTAAGCTTCAAAACCATGCTACCATCTTGAAACGGTATTTGGCATATTCATAATTTTTAGCCATTCTAAAATGGCAGACCAGTGCGAACCTTTACTTATTAATTTCTTGATTGCAACACTTGCTCCACCCCCCTAATTTAGTTGGCATATTTTTTTATTTTGTTTTTCTTTATTTCTATCTTTTTTTCTTTTAGCATAGACTTGCACTACAAAGAAAATCACATCCTTCTTTCTTAGAGGGCAAGTGGGACTTTTTGTTGATGCCAAGACTCTTTTTCACAAAAGTGCATAAAGATCAGACTCACACAGTCTGCAGTGCTGATCCAAGTATGACTGATGGGAGATAAGATAACCTCAGTGGACATTCAGGCTTCAGTGTAGATTACTTCAAGAGCTTGGAATTACACTAGTGGATGGATGCACCAGATAATCAATCTGTGCCTCTAATGCCACCCTCTGTCCAAACTCTGCTCCTTCCTATTGAGTGGTGTACCAGTGTGTGAGCAGTGTGATTGTGTGAGTGTAGGATAGCCACCATGTTTTGTGAGAACATTGTGAGGGATGTGCCTGTGTCTTTGCAGGATTAACATTGTCTTTTGTGAGTGCTGAGTAAGTGGTCTGTAGGATGAAAGTTGTACCTGTGTGAATGCAGAATGAGGCCTATGCCTGTGTGAATGCAGAATGAGGGATGTGCTCGTGTGAGGGCAGCAGTATGAGTGTGGGTGCCTGCATATGTCTTTGTGCACTTTACTAGGGCTAAACCTTTTGGCTTTGATAGTGCTTTTTAGGGTTATGGTTGTGACTTGCAGAAATACATTGCAGGGAGTGGAAATACAATAATGTGTGTATGAGAGTGGTAATGAGTTTTGATACCGCAGATGCAGACACTGTTGAAGGAGGTTGGGGAGTGTTGGGACAGCTGACAGACTGAGATGTCATCTTAGTGAGGGGCCAAGTTACTTTGCCTGCACTAGGACCCAAGGGAACCTATCTATGCCATTTCATGACTTGAAGAGTGACCAATGGTTAAGCTCCTCTGCCCTCAGCATGATGCTGATAGCCTTCCCGTGTGGCTGTACCCTGAATTCACATTGCAAGAGATACAAGAAACATTCTTTTAGAAGCAATGTGTCGCATTGTGGTTGCCAGTGTACAGGAAGACATAACATCAGAGAACCTGGCTTAGGAGACAGGTTTTCATGTATTTCTTTCTACTATTGACCCAGTATTTTATGGTATCTCAAAGAAAAAGCAAAGCCCCTATTTTGTGAAGCATATTATGCAGCAAGTGGTCATTATTCATATTAATGTTTATATTGAAGGTTTCTAGTTATCTGGGTTATGAAACACGCAAATTAGATTTTTTCCAAAAAGTACTTTTGTTACATCTCAGAATTACGAGGACAACCATCTTAGCATTTTGCGCGCTTGTGCTACAGGCAGAGACATAAATTTGTTTGTTTTCCAAATAGCTTGAATCATTTTTGGTGTTGTAATGTCAGCTGTAGGATACCCCCTATATGCAGTCGCGGTCCGTGTAGGAGTGCCAGCCGGGCGGTGACGTGGGGCGGGGGAGGGGCAGGGTGGGGGGTAGCAAAGTACGGATTACGGACCAATACAGGTAAGTAGACATCTAAATCAATAAAACGAACTTCGTTGTGAGCGCTGCATCGCCAAATGCGATGCAGTGCGCGCAACGAAATTCGTTTCATTGATTTAGATGTCTACTTACCTGTATTGGTCCGTAATCCGTACTTTGCTACCCCCCACCCTGCCCCTCCCCCGCCCCACGTCACCGCCCGGCCGGCACTCCTATACGGATCGCGACTGCCTATATGAAATGCATGCAGTGCATATTTTGTGGCCAAGACAACTATAAAACTAAAACATAAACATTTCAGTCACTCCTGCCCATTGATTATGTGCAGACATACAAGAAATCGTCAACGGTATCTGCATTTTCCTATGAGAGAGAAAAGAGATAATGCATCATAAATAGGCTGGTGAAGTCATTTCTTCTTTCCCCCCTTTGAGCGGACCTTTGCTTGTAAAGGTATTTTAACCTCTCAAATGTTTTTACCCTTTTCACCTTTTTACCTGAAAACAATAGGCCTCATTTACGAGGCCCTAGCGGCACTTTTGTGCCAACAGAGCGTCACTTTTCTTACCGCTCCGGTGACGCGATGTGCAGCAGCATATTTACAAGTCCACGCAAAGCAACTTTACGTGGCTTTTCATGACCATGTAAATATGTGAAACCTTTCATGCCGAAAACAGCGTGAAAGGGGCGTTCAGTGGGTGTTGCTGTGGGTGTTCCCATGCAATACCCATGGAATCTGAAACATTCCCATATTTACAAGGAATCGTAAGCCTGAGAATGCTTCAGATTCTAACGTCCCCCCAGAGGTGGTGTTTGGGAGGCACAACGAGGGGAAATATCCTCACTTCTCTATTTTTCCTCTTTCTATGTGTGCTGCATTCTGCAGAACACATAGAAGGAGGAAATTGCCTCCATTGATTGATTTTGTGCAAAAGGTGTCCCTTCCTGCACAAAATCAATCATACTCGCAGTGTAGGCACCGTTGCAACATGGCGCAAGGGTGCCTGCGTTGGTGGACCGCTGCTTTACTAGCACCGGCGCAAGGGTCAGTACAGGAATGCACCGTATTCGTGTAAATACTGTGCATTCCTGCACTTTTAGAATGACGCAGTGCGGCACTGTAAAATTGCATGCAGCACCGCGCCAGTCTATTGTAAAGGAGGCCCATTATTGCTGGTGGAGGTAATCTAATGCCACCTCCCCTTCCTGATTACTGTATTATTTAAATTCATGTATATAGTTTTGATAAATGTAGGAGGTAATTTTGACCTCAGAGGGTCGCCTGCCAACCCACCAATCTGAGTAGGGCTTGGCTTCTACTGGCATGGAGGAAGACATCATGCATTAGTAAGTAAGACAGAATGTCATGCACTTTCGGCAATCTTTTCTGTTTTTCAGAAACAAGCACAAACTGCTTCACAAAAACAAAAAATACCAAATGTGTTGTTTGTTACCTTTGGGCTCTGCCAAGCTTTTGCTAGTGGGCTTGAACAGGAAAATTGTACGTTGGAGGGCTGCGCTAAGTAAAGGCAAACTTCTGATGTACATTAAATGAGAGTCCTGTAGCAGACGGGCCGCTGGTCAAAGCTTTCTGAGAGCAGAACTACCTAAGACACCACTGATGCAAACCTAGGGCCAGATGTACTTAGGCTTTTGCAGTCACAAAGGGTCCAATTTGCAAAATCTGCCTGTTTGCCACTACAAAATGGCCTTTTGGTATGTATCAAACACAAATTGCAAATCGGAAACACGTTAGCGAATCACAATTAGGGCTTGCAACTTTATATCAAAAACTGTATTTGGAAGGGGTGTGTTTCAGGCATCCTTTCCTAATAGGGATTCGCATTGCGGCTATTAATGTTTTGCTACCAAAATCCAGTCACAATACATTGACATTTTACAGAATACATTCAGAAATGGGAAGGGGTCCCACTTTATGAATGTTGGCAAACTAATTTTTAAGAGTAGGCAGTGGTCGTACGGAGCACTGCCTGTTCCTAAAAAAACCGTTAACTTTACATTTTTTCAATACTTATTCCTCTGAAGTAAAGTTGTGTGCTCTGTCACCAGATTCTTCAGTCATGGTATGTCCAAGCAGAAGGAGCTGTTCAGATGGTGATATGGTGGGAAGTGGCATCATAGCATAGAAAAATATACGTCAACGTGGCTAATTTTCCATCAATGTACTCTTGCCTGGTGAACAACAGATTCCAAAAATCAAGTAACTTTTAAGCCAATATGGGCCGACGTCCACCAGAACAGGTAAGGTCCACATTGGTTTAATAGTCCATCATCCGTGTCCGATACATCAAGCACATTCCTGTTTGGTCTGTCTCACAAAAAATACATTGTCAGTATGCAGGATGTCTGACAATAGGGCGGTCCTGTAGAACGTCATTGACAGAAGCATCTGTCATCCATTACGCTGCTTCCGTCAGTAACAACTAGAACATTCCCATTAGAATCAACAGATTTACACCTTCCACCATGTAATTTCTGTCGAGCTAGACAGATTTATTTACAATAGTAAAAAGTACATTTAAATGGTGAAATGGCGTAAGTATACATATAAATACATCATTTATTGTTATTTATTTTTAATAAACATTTAAATATTGAAATGTTAAAATGTGGTCATTTAGTTTCACAAATTTGTAATTGAAAAAATGTAAAAGAAAAGTTAGTGTGTAGATAGGCTATTTTTAACATATTTAACTGAAAAACATATCATTGTGTCTTTGGCATACTGCATTTCTTTGCCTGTAACTAACATCACCAAGATTGCTTACACTGTCACCATGTAATTTCTGTCTGCATTAATACATTTTCATTAAATCTCAGGGTTAGCCCTGTATTCCTCAGAATCTCGATATATAACATTACGAAATCAGGATAGTTCTGTCAGAGATGTCTTTGATCATCCTTGTACAATTACAAGTCAGCATTTCTTTACAATGACTTACAAAATAGGACTCAATCATGTGGACACCAAACAAAACAAAACAAAAATATAAACAGAAAACTTATGATCATATAGGTCTGAGCCACTTGATTTGTATCTTAAGACATTTGGGGGCATATTATCAAGAACGGCGATAAAATTATCGCCGCTTTAGCGGCAGAAAACTGCCGCTAAAGCGGCGATAATGGGCTTGATAATATGCCCTGGAGAATTCCAATAGAAGCCCATGTTCACACCAGAACATGGACTTCTATTGGAATTCTCAAGGGCATATTATCAAGCCCATTATCGCCGCTTTAGCGGCAGTTTTCTGCCGCTAAAGCGGCGATAATTATTAACGCCGTTCTTGATAATATGCCCCTCGGTTTGTTTTTTTCATTCTGGATCCAATGTTTTATGATTATGAAGGATACATCAACATCATGAACGTGTGTACATACCAGGTCCATATAGGCAGACCATTAAGGAAATACATATAATTAAAAAGCACTGACTGAATCACAACACCATAAAGGCACTGGAACAGCAATTCCAATCAGATAATTTGCCTGATATCAGAAGTTAGACTGTTCTGTCACCTATTGTGAAGTGTCAGTGTTACATTTCTGGGCTACTAGATCACTATGTTATACAGTGATCAACTCAACTGGAATATCTTAGCCAACCTTTTCTGCTGCCCTCAACCAGGCCCTGGATGTTATGCTCAGATGCATGAATGACTACACCCAACATCCTATGGATAAATACTGCACCGAACAATATCAAGGTTGAGGTCTATGGCTTGTGGATTTCCATATGTGGTAGGTGCCATAAATGGAGCCCATGTTGCAGTAAGTATATCACGATAGGAAGCATTTCCTCTCCATTAGTGTGTAGGTGGTTTTCATTGTGGACCTCTACATCATCAATGTCTGTACAAGATATCCAAGTTCTACCCATTACTGGCTGGGGCTAGGCAACAGCTGCATACCACAGCAGGCCTTGCACCAAGGAGGGCCTGGTTTGTTGGTAAGCCTCAGCCGTTATATGTCTGCCATTTCAATTGTTATTATTTGCTCAGCCAAACAGTTTACTAACATTTGTGTTTCTGATTATGTTTTTCAGGGTACTAATGGTATTGGGGGTCCACAAGGCAGGCCTGGTTCACTGAGCCTCAGTTGTACAGCCTAGGGTTGTTTGGCTCTCTTCTTGCCAGGTCCATCCTACTTTGCCTTAGTAATATTGTGCAAAGTAGAACTTGGCTGTCAGTGTTAGCAATGGTGATCAATCCTAGGCTTCTTAGGGATATTGGTGTGGCAATACAGTACAGATCGCAACATACAGCCAAGAGTGCATTCAAAGCATTGAGCATCCCAATGTTTCAGTTCAGTTAAAAAATAACTTTGTGTCAATATAAGCAATCACATACAAACTAGACACAATTTCAGAAAAGCAATATGTAAGTGTGAGGCAGGGACATCTAAGGTTGCTGATTCCTAGTGACTCAACACACCGCCTTTTATAATGTTGGGTCTATTAGCAAGATATAAAGTTCAGGTGCTGCACTTCCCATCAGTTCTTACATAATATCTGCGACTATATTTTTTAAATAGACTCTCTGGGCATCAGGAGGCACTGGTGTCCTTCCTTTCCACTTACAAACTGTTGTTACCAGATGTGAGAAGTTGGCCTGGTTAATGCTGTCCACTAATTAAAGTGGGCACCTTGCACCTGTCCAAACAACCATTATGGTGATTTAAGAGGTCAAAGATAACCTTAGAAAGCTATCCAAGTGGTAGCGTGGTAGCTGTGGAGAGCAGCCTTCAGGCTTAGCCTTGAAGGAATGTTAAGCAGCTTGTTTTACCAGAATGCAACCTTATAGTATTTGTCAAATGAAAGGAGAACCACAGAGTAGTTATAAAAATATGTATTTATTGATATAACACTCTCTAGTACGAAACAGTATCTTCTACACGAGGATACTCACAAAGCGCGCAGTACTTCAGCACAGAAATGATAGTAAATAGCACTAATACACAGTGGGCCCCGGGGGGACCAAACCATATACTAAAATAGTGGTATAAGAACCACAACTCGAGTCAAGACAGTGTCTAGAGGATGTAGAATCGCTGGGACCCCAAGAAACCACCCAAGGTGAGTAAGTAGGGACCCCCCGGAGGACGGGTGCAATGTGGGAACACGTCCGCGTGCTTCGTACAATTCTATGGGAAAGTCGCGGTTGAAGGTTTAGAGTTTAAGGACCCTTCCCAGAGGACTTCGAAGAAATGCCGTGGAGGTAAGGAGGTTGGAGAGCCACCCCACCTGTGGATACCAAAGTACTAGAGTTACCTATCCCAGGGAAGCCGGGTGCATAGGTCTGAGGTGGCGTCAGAAACCCATGTCGAACCCAATGGAGGACTTCGAAGAAGAGCCCCTGCTGGAAGGAGGAAAAGTGTCCGTTGGAATCCAAAGGTGGATTCTTGTTGAAGAGTACCTGAAAGCAGAGGGGACAGAGTCTGGGTCACTCAGGAGTGACCAGGGGCTCGGTAGATGAATGCCCACTGATGTTGGGTGCTTCAGGTGCGTTGATGGAGTTCTTGAATCTGCAGCTACAGGGACCAGGAGACATCGAGGACAACCAGGAGCCAGATACGAGCTGTCCCATGAAGGATGTCGAGTGCTGAGGGGTCGGTGTCCAGCGGGAGCACCAAGAAGCCTTGGCAATGGCAACCCACGCAGAAGGTCAAGGATTTGTACGGTTTGGACCAGAAAGGTCCTGGAGACTCACCAAACACAGGAGAGTCTGGGCAATCCTAGAGCAACCAGGGGAGCCAAAAAAAAGCAAATTTGACCCTCAAATGGACCCACTGGACGGAGGCACAGTAGTCGCGAGAGGACCTTGAGTGATTTCCCCAAACAGCAGCCCACAGAGCACTCGGTGTGGGGAGGCCAGAGTTCTTGGTAGGAAATGGTGCCAGAGGTTGGGGCTACTTGGAGCACAATGCACTTGCTCAGAAAATGCCAACAAGCATATGCACTTGCAAATAAACACGGTGCACAGTGATACGGGTATTGCAGCCCCCCGAGGGATTCTGGCCCCAAACTTGGTAATGGGGCAGCTCGGACCTCGAGAGACATAGAAACCCACCTCCTGTTTTGCTGGAGCTTTCGGAGTCCGTAGGAGCTCAGGAGCAGCAGACCGGTCAGTCGTGATGTGGTGCCTGTGGATGCAGGGGAGTGACTCCTTCACTCCAAGGGAGATATCTTTGGTTGTCCATGATGCTCCACAGGTACTGCACAGGGCCTGTATGGTGCACAGGCACAGACGATGCTTCAGACTGAGAGGGAGATGAAGTCGGGCCCAAACGAAGTCCAGCGAAGTCCAGAGTGTCCAGACGGTCGAAGCTCAGTGGTTTCTGGTTCAGAATCTTGTCCACGTCGAATCTAGGGTCCTACAGCCAGGTAAGCCCTTTTGTACCCACAGGAGAGGGTTGGACACATTCACGGGACCGTCCTAGGGGAGGGTCTGGACAGTGGGGAGGTTACTCCCATGTCCTTTGTCCAGTTTCACGCCAGAGCAGGAGCCAACGGCTCCCAGGACTGGTTTGAACTGGACTATGCACAGGGACACCAAATGTGCCCCTCATGCAGGCTTTCTGTCACTGGCAAGTGCACCCACCCAGCCCTAATACACTAGATCCTGTCTGGGTGGTGGTCACACCTCCCGGTGACAGATGCCTATTGTTCTGCCTTCCCCTGCTTGAGCTTGGCTCAGCAGCAGGAGGGCAGAAATGTGTCTCTGGTCAGCAGCAACCATTTTGTGCTGCCCGGGACTAGAAGGCTGGTACCGGGAACACCAGGGACCCAACGAAGCTCGCTTCTGAGGGGTGGAATCATACCTCCCACACTGGTTACCGGAGTGGGGATATGATTCCACAATGTTTGACACCAAACACGATAGGGTTACTTTCAGCTGTTTTAGAGCTGGGCATCACATGGCCGCATAATGCTACTCTATATGTCGTAAATGGCTGCTGCACTAACAACCCGGGAGAAAGGAGTCCGTAGGCTGCAGGGGTGTCCTGCTCATGCAGTGGCACCCTCTCACTTAAAACCAAGCACCCTGCCTTCAGGATTGTTAAGGTCTGCTATAGGAGTGACTTATAGGTTTTAAGTCTAGTGACCCTTAGATACAGTAAACCTATATCTTAAGTAAGTGGTGCATGCACCAACTTACACAGGCTGCAATGGCAGACCTGTAGTACTATTTTGCATGGCCTCTCATGGGTGGCATAATTTATGTATTATTTATTTTTGAGTTTTATAGAGCGCGAACTTGACCCGTTAGGGTATCAGAGCGCTTTACAGGAATCAAGCAGTAGTATGCAAAAGACTTGGAGGGGGTACCTATGCCCTGGGTACATAGGTACCATATACTTGGGACTGACAAGGGCACCCCAATATCCAATCTAGAGTGTACCTAAGTACATGACATAACAGTTTAGGGAGAAAGCAGATAGACTGGGGTCCTGATTAGCAGGATCCCAGTCAGACTAGTCAAAAACAGTATCACATTTACCAAAAAGTGGGGGTAACCATAGGAAGCAGATCCTACTTTCCTACACCAGATTTAAGGTGTGCCACTGTTGAGTGACACAGCTGTACCACTCTTGTCAGCAGGAATCTTCCACTTTGCAGTGTTCTTCAGGGCCTTATATATACATTACTCTATTGCCACCTCATTGTAGATGAGCTGCTGCATGCGGGTTGCTTTAAAAACAAACTAAGGAGTCTTTGCGCTTTTCAAGGCCCAAACTACCTCAGTCTTATAGGTGAGGATCAAGAGTGGCACAGTAGTGTGTTACTTTGTAGGCAAGATGGATCCACGTCAATATTACACTTTTTTTCATTCACTGGCTTTGATTTAACATATCATTAGAAGCATGTGCCTTAGTTCAGTAGGGTAACTACAATTGAATAAAAAACACAAAACTCATCAATATGGTTTAAGAAAACCCTGAACTGGAACAGTTTAGTTCTAATGTCATGGATTCATATAGTCGACCTTGTACTACTGGCTATTATTGATATGGCACTGTAGTGGCTCCTGAGAATTAGTATCTGCTATCTGATTATGATTAGAGTGGGTAGATCTTGAAGTGGGACTAGTAACTAAAAGTTGCCATTACATTGAGGGAGTTGAATTATCATCAAAAATGTATGTTACACCTGTTTGAATGTGTTTCTAAAATGAGTTGTATTACGGTGAATTTTGGGACCGAGTGAAAAGAAGCTGAATAGTGATTACATTGGGAATGTAATGAGTTGAGAAAGACATCAGGTAGCATACGTGTGTGAATAGCACGTCAAAAGTGCAGAGATTTGCATTAGGTAAAGGGGACTGAGAGGGTAAATTTGTTAGCGAGAGAGAGCTAGTATTATTATTTACCAGTCTCCACTCTACATGGAATTCCCACATGGAATTCCCACACTGCCTTCAGTGTGGAGTAAGGATAACACCTTCTCCTCCCAAGGGATGAGATTGAGGGGCCTGCACACCCACCACTAGTTACCAGTGCATACTGGTGTTCCCTAGTAGTGAAGGAAGAGCAGGTCATCCCACCACTTGCAGATGTTCTCCTGTGAGTATATGGTGTTGGAAACATCATCCACCTTATCCATGATTCTGGCCCACATTTTGCTTCTCTAATGCATGGTTGTTGTCTGGATATGTGCTCCAAATAACTGGATCTCAACCCTAATTATATTATCCACCATCACAGTTAGCTCATTTTTTGAGCCATCTTCCAGCCAGCTACATACACTGGCATCTAAATCTGCATGTTACTCCCCATTTTTGGGGGAAAACTTGTAATTGGGTGGTAATAATCACACCTAATAAATTCTACCCAGCAGAGTCGGGGTTTATTGGGAGTATATATATATATATATATATATATATATCGCACCCATCCAGCTCATAATGAGTGCCTAAAATGGGTCAATCTCCATCCTTATTCAGTTAGAACTTTGGGCCCAATCATAAGTTAGAAAAAGGCTCTAACTACACATCATATTTGTAGAACTATGATTTGGTAGATTTTCAATTGCTGGGAATTAATAAAAAGGCTAAGGGGTACACTTTGAAATCTAAAAACAAAAACTTAGATTTCCGTGCATATTCATCCTCAACTCTAGATACATCTGCTGATTGGCTGAATCAGACCATCTGCAAAAGTATGGTGGTGTTAAGCAATTACACAAAAACATAGTTTATGAATGAAAATTTAGTAGTCCTGATTTCTTTAACGCTGTGGAAGCATGCATGTTCCTGATTTTTGCAGCGGTAGTTTTTTTTTTGTTTCGAGGCTGAAAACAACCTTTAAAAATTCTGATGTGTTCTTTGGTCAAGGACCAAGTGCTCTGCAAAAATGCTTGTTTTGCCCTTTGAGAACAGTTGTCATATGACCACGGTCTATTAAAATATTAATTGCTCGCTCTTTGTAAATCAGCAATATTTTTGCATTTGATATCGGTGAAGGCTATGTAAGCTCGATGGTTGCTCCCTTATTATTTGACTTATGATGCCCTGGTATCTGACAGTGGTTACTACAGAGTGCAACTCTTTTACAGAAAAATGATAATTTACTAATAATTTTCATCTCAGCTTTGGAAAGTGCAATCTACATAATATGTTAAATGTAAAGTGTCCTAATAAATTAATGTCTATTAAAATACTGGATTTTCCTGTCTTGTTTTAGAGACATTTGACATATGGTATTTTTTGTTTCTTAACAAAGCACAGTATCCAAGTGAGATGCATCTAACGTTTTCTTCACACCTATTTTGCAGTTCTGAACCATTTTCAGTTCTCATATTAACAATCTTCCTGGAAGGGCCACAGGACCATAGTCTTCATCAGCCAAAATGATTCCCTTGGATATTGTTATCAGGAATAGAGTGCGCTGACATGTTGTATGTGTGAGGTAGGAAGAGAAATGCTCTATTACTTACCGGTAATCTTCCTTACTCCGGGTCCCGTTGTCCTCGTCCCATTCAAATACAAGTGGAGATAACCCATCTCCCGACAGAAAAAAAGACAGAGGAATGCTGGGACGCTAACCCTGCCCCTCCCACTGGGAGTACATAAGCAGTACTTACCCAGCATTCCGCCTGAACAACCAAGCCCCCAAACAGGAAGGCCGGCCGTCCGGGAGGGGCCTATGAATGGGACGAGGACAACGGGACCCGGAGTAATGAAGATTACCGGTAAGTAATAGAGCATTACCCCCCAGGTCCCTTATGTCCTCGTCCCATTCAAATACAAGTGGAGTATACCAAAGCAGAAAAAGCCGGCCTTCCAAAAAAACCAGAAGCCAACCCCGAAAACCACACCAAAGGCAGCAACCGAAGGAAGCAAACAGGCAGAACCCCCGGAACACCCCAGGCAGAGCACCCAGACAGGAGGGCGCCCCACCCAGCAGGGACGCATCCAACAAAACCAAGGGAGACCAGCAAGACGAGGAAGCGGACAACCAACAGAGGCCATCCAGCACACAGCAGGAGCACCCCCCAGCAAACAAGGGAAGGGGAGAGCACAGACACAAAATCAACAGAGGCAGTCAAGAACAAAACAGCGAGGAGGCCACCCAATGAAGAAGCCCAACGGCCCACCAGGCCAGCAAGCCATAACCGGACCTCAGGAACAAGCCAAGGACAGGACCCTAGAAAAACCGAAGGCAACAGCGACAGCCAGGAGACAGTCAACCAGAAAGCAGAGAACCCACGCCAACAAAGGAAAGCAGCAGAAGGGAAACAGGCCCAAAAGCAACCAACACCCCGACCCGAAGCGGGCCAGAGAAAAAACAAAGAGCAGACCAAGGGAGCCCACAGCACAAAAAAAGGCCCAGAAACCCACCAAGGGCAGGACCAACCAGACCAACCAGAACGACCCGGCCCCAGAGAGCCCAGAGGACAAAGCCCCCGGAGGCAAGCCAAGGCACCGGGGAAAACACGAACAAAGACCTGGAAAGCCACCCCACAGGGCCCCAGGAGCCAGAAGGAAGCAGGCCCGGCAGAAACCAGAACCCAGCAGGCCAAAACACAGACCAGGAAACAAGGCCCCAAACAGAACCAGGACCCGCCAGGAAGGCCGAGCAGCAAGAACCGACAAGGGCAACCCCCAAGGAGAACGAGACCAGGGGAAACAAGGAAGAAAGGGGAACCAGAGGGAGCCCAGACCCCAAAGAACACAGCCCCAGCTGAACACCCCTCCTGGAAACCCTGGGTGACCGAAGAAGGAAGCCACAGCTCGGAGAGGGCACACACCGACCACCAGAGAAGAGGCGCAATAGACCCCAAACGGAACAGGCAGCCGATCAAATGACCCAGAGAACCCAAGAGCAGAGCAGGGGAACCCCAAGGGAGCCAACACCAGCAGCACACAAGCCAAACCAGAGACCGCCAAAAGAACAGGCCAGCCAGACAACCAAAACAAGCACCCCCCCCCCACCCTGCAACGGAGAAAGAACCAACTGCAGAGCACACACTGGCCAGGAAGAAGGTAAAACAAAACCGCTATGTGGAACTCACCCGGAGTGGGGGCCGAGACACCACCAGGAACAAGGCCCCCACCCCAACAGCCAGCCCAAGGCATCCATCAAGGCCACGCCAGAGCCGGGAAGGCCAGAAGAGCAAGCACGGGGCGTCTCCCACACGGCCAGGCCACAGGAAGACGCGCCCAGCGACCCGGAAGCAACCAGGAGGCGGCGCACCAGCCGCAAAGGACCGGCCAACATGAGTAAACACCAGCAGATCCAGCTGTGAACACCCCTGCCTCCCAGCAAGCCCGGCAGGCCGGCAGGCAGACCAGAAAACTCCCCGTCCGCACAGCCAGGCAGCCGGGCGGGGAGAGGAGAGAAGAAAACGCCACCCCAGCCCAGCAGGAGCAGCAGCAGCACCACGTCCATTCTGTTGACAGACAGAAAAAAAGAACAGGCAGAATGCTGGGTAAGTACTGCTTATGTACTCCCAGTGGGAGGGGCAGGGTTAGGGTCCCAGCATTCCTCTGTCTTTTTTTCTGTCGGGAGATGGGTTATCTCCACTTGTATTTGAATGGGACGAGGACATAAGGGACCTGGGGGTAATAGCTCATTCACTTCAGAGCTCTCTTGTACAATCTTGAATTTTGAGTGTCACATGAACAGCATCACTTCATAGTGAAAGTGGGAGTGAGTGTCTATGTGGCAGTTCTAGATGGTTTTAGAATGGACCACCAATGGTCAATGATACTTTAGACCTTGCTTGAAAGACTTGAGAAAAACCTTCATATCTATCGTAAGAACATTTTCTGCCTACCAGAAAACAAAGAAATCTTTCTCTGCCCCCTGACTTGACATCTCTGTGTCCAGGATTTTGTTCCAGAACTCAGGGGGGAGTGTTTTTCTGGTTTTGCCCACAGTGTTACTAAACTGGCCAATAATGAAAATCTGCCTTCTGAAAGGATACTGTTTCAAGGAGCTATTGGCTGGGAATCTACAAGGATCGAAGAGTCAGAGGAAGGTTCTGGCAAGAAAGAACCCTAAACCAAGTGTACTGCCTGCTGAAATTCGAGCTCTAAAGACCCACGAGCTTGGGACTGAAGAATCTGAGGATGCTGTGGAGAGAAAAGAAGCCCTGATAACTTGTGAGTTGACGGAAAGGAATGAGGCGCCAATAAACTCTTTTCTACAGCACAGCCGGGGAACCTTTCCTAAAATGTGTGCGGGGATCGCTATATCTTTGAAAAGGCTTTGAATCATGTCTATAATTTCCCTAGATGGGAAACAATGTGCATCAGATAACGGTAGAGACTTTACACCATCTTCTCGGTCCTTCCCTTAGAAAACTGTTGGCCCCAGTGAACAATCTGAAGGCTCTTGTCACCTCTTGCGGATGCTTTAGGTAAAGGAAAAATGTTCTTCTGTTTTATTCTTATCCATTTGTGAATATCTCTTTTATTTTTGTATCACATTTGTTTTCATGTAAGCTTTGATCTCTTGGCCCCTTTCATACCATTATATTGTTTATTAAGTCGGGCCTTTTCAACTAAACTTGGTTTGAAATCGTTCTTTTCTATTTTATGAAGTGTATTTTTGTTGGGTGTACTGCTCACCTTATACTTCATGCATTTGATCATACATTGGATCATTCTGGATCATACTGGGTCGTTCTGACCAGCTACTAAAGGTGAGCAGACGAACCTTAGGTGAAACCTGGGGCCTCTTGCGCCGCCAGAGCGTCACTTTTTTGCCGTTCTGGTGTCGCAATGTGCCATGGCATATTTATAAGGCCACGTTAAGCCACATTACCGGGCTTTTCAAGGCCTCATAAATATGTGCCCCTTTCACACAGAAAACTTTGTGAAAGGGGCGTTCCATGGGTGTTGCTGTGGGTGTTCTCACGCAATGGAACCGGACACATTCCCACATTTACGAGAAATCGTAAGCCTGGGATTGCGTCAGAACCTAACGACACCCCAGGGGTGGCGATAGGGAGGCGCAATGAGGAGAAATGTTTTAATTTCTCCTCGTGCGCTCCATTTTCTATGTGTGCTCATTCTGCAGCACACATAGAAAAAGTATATCGCCAGAATTGATTGATTTTGTGCAGCAAGTTATCCCTTCCTGCACAAAATCAATCAGCTCCACAACGCAGTGCCTGCGTTAGCGCACGGCAGCCCATTGTGCGCCGGCATAGGGAAAACACAGGAATGCGCCGTATCACATAGATACGGCGCATTCCTGCTTCTTTGTTTTGACGTAGGGTAGCACCACAAGATTCCTTGCGGCACTGCCCTACGTCAAAACCTCATAAATGAGGCCCCCAATGTATATACGTGTCCATAGAGCAGAGGTCTTCAAACTGGGGGGCCTTTAGTGATCTCAGGGGGGGCGCCAAGCTCTGGCCAAGTAAGCATCATGCTTTGTTTTAAGTGATAAAAGCATGAGAAGCAGTAAGCCACTTTGCAATGGGCCACCACTAACATCTTTTGTCATTTATATTCTGACTGGGATTATGTTAAAATGGGTAACAGAACTTTACTGCAATGTTTAAATATGTTTAGACATATTTAAACATTGCCAATTTAGCAGAATAATTGTGAAAAATGTGTGCAGGGGTCCGATTATTATTTTTATTTTTACAGGGGGGCGCGACATTAAGAAGTTTGAAGACCACTGCCATAGAGCCTTAGTCAAGATGTCGAGATGCATCATGGTAAGAACTGCTTTTCATGCGCAAGTGCTACTTAGATGCACAACGTTTGCGAATAGTTCTCTTTATGTTTTCTGTCAACAGATGTGTCTGTTTTTTGCAAAGAAGGCGACATGAAGCCATAGTCTGTTTTACTGCCCTGAAGGACTTTCTATTGGTTTGGGATGATTTTAAAAGGAAGAGTATATGGGAAGGGGAATTTTTTTTATTTGAACACTGACCTTTTCTTGCTTATCTTATGTCTGGAGTTGCATGACACATGTTTAATCAGACTAAAAATAGGATAATTGACTTTTTGATTATTTTTAATAAAATTAGATCTGCAAACTGTGAGACGTTTTCATATTTCTAAGAGCTTTTGAAGAACAGCCATCTTACTCTTAAGCAGCCATGACAGAATAGACACAAAGCCTGAAGCTTCTGTTATTTAAAACTATTTAACTAGCAATGTCTTTACATAAAACAATATTGTATGTTTCCTTAATTCTAAACGTAATGTATGAATGCCTGTGAAATGTAAACAATAAAGAGCGGAGTCGGACTGAAATATCAGTGTAGAGTCTAAGAAAAACAAGTCTTATCATCCAGCTACATTGACCAGTACCTGAATGTTTGTTTCTGCTGATACAGAACTTCCAGCCCGCCCCAGACACAGGAAGGCATGTGTTTCTGTTTCTAATTCAAGCTGTTACCTGATATGGCTCTTTTATGTTCTGTGCGCAGTGCAGGTTCTTCCCTTGGCCTGCTGTATTTTCTGTAAAGTGAAAACAGACAAAACAAAATGTACCTTAGTAGCAATCCCGTCAGGGCTTCATCAGCAGGAGAGTTAAGGCACATAATTTCTTAAGTAGCAGAACTATAGCAGTTTACAATGACCTAAAGACTCTTCATGTTTCATTTAACTCTGTTTGTTTACATATAGTACACTTTTCATCAATGCCACTCTTCCATGAGCATATCATAAAACGTCTACCCAAGTGAACATTCAATTAATTATGTTCTTATAGGACCAGAAGTTTGCTTAGCAATGAAAAGCCCTAAAACGTAAACAGCGACATACTAAAAGCCTGTAAATCAATTAAACGTAAATAAATACATTTTTAGGGTTAAAAAAAGTACATTTGCCAATATATTTGCCTAAGGTGACATCATCTGATTAGGACAGTGACCTTACCACGTTTCCGTTCGAACAGAATAATTCAATCATAACTGATGTATGATGGCGTTACCCACACAGTTGATTATATATATATATATATCAATCAAATGATATATACCCAATAAAGAACTATTACCCCCTTACCAGTGTGGCTCGAGAATCTTTTCTTTGTCGGATTCATCGCGTGGGATATATATATATATATATATATATATATATATATATATATATATATATATATATGTATATCCAGCTCCAAATCTCTAAACCCTAGGGAAAAGAGAGGCTGCACTCTGTCAAGGGTATATATAAAGTTTCTGGTTAATCCATGAAGCGATGGCCGAGAAAAAGCGGGGGGTCGAAAAAAGTGTTTTTTCCATGTTAATTCCCATAGGGATTTTGAACACAACTACATCTCGAACCGCTGGATGGAATTATACCAAATTTGGCAGAAAGCTAGCTCTTGGCCCAGAAAGAGTGCTTTTTGTTATGTGGTGTAAATACATTCAGTAGTTTTAGAGTTATTGAAAGAAATCCAAATTTGTATATCTAGGGACGCGGACCCTTTGCGGCGACCAACGCAGAGTTTTGTGACCCCACGCGCCAGGAGCAGTACTATGACTGGCTGGCCACAACCTGTGTAGAAAGTTGCGGCTGCCATTTTGTGAAGCGGGACGCAGTCCTGGGGGATGGAAAAAAAGGTTACAAATTACAGAAGGGGTCAGGGTAGGGGTACTCTGACCCCATGGGCGCATTGTAGGGGTCTCTGAGAGACTCCCTTATGAGTTTTGAAATGGCCCAAATCTGTTTTTTTACACATGGTTGGACTCATTGCGGCACTCAGCATTGTAAAATTTCATGGTAGAGTCAAAAACCTTGTTGAAAAAATGACAAAACAAATTAATTGACAGACTCAGTTGCACTGAAGTACATGCACTCACAGATCCTCACACATTCACACACCCAGTCACAGACCTACTCAGTCACTCATGCACCCACTCACACACCCACTCAGACACTCATACACCCACTCACAGATGCACTGAGAGACTCACACACCCATTCACAGACCCACTCAGACACTCACACATTCTCTCACAGACCCACTCAGCGATTCACGCAACCAGTCACAGACCCAGTCAGACCCTCATGCACCCACTCAGAGGCTCATGCACCCACTCACAGACCCACTCAGAGACTCATGCACCCACTCACAGACCCACTAAGACACTCACACACCCACTCACAGACCTAATTAGAGACTCATACATCCACTCACACACCCACTCAGAAACTCATGCATCTACTCACTCACCCACTCAGAGGCTCATGTACCTACTCACGCACCCACTCAGAGACTCATGCATGCACCCAGTCACTCACCCATTCAGAAGCTCATGAACCCACTCAGAGACCCTCTCAGACACTCATGCACCTACTCACAGACCTGCTCAGAGACTCAAGCATCCACTCACAGACTGCCTAAGACACTCATGCACCCACTCAGAGACCCACTCAGAGTCTCATGCACCCACTCACAGACCCACTCAGAGATGCATGCGCCCATCCACAGGCCTATTCAGACACTCACACACCCACTCACAGACCCGCTCATGCACCCATTCACTCCCCTACTCAGATTGTTATGCACCCACTCACAGACCCTCTCAGACACTCATGCACCCACTCACAGACCCAATCAGACACATACACACCCACTCACAGATCTACTCAGACACTCATGCACCCACTCACAGACCCACTCAGGAACTCATGCACCCACTCACTCACCCACTCAGAAGCTAATCCATCCACTCACTGACCCTCTCAGACATGTATGCACCAACTCACAGACCCATTCAGACACTCATGCACCCACTCACAGACCTATTGAGAGAGTCATGCACCCACTTCCAGACCCACTCAGACACTCATGCACCCACTCACAGACCCACTCAGACGGGCATCCACACACTCAGAGACCCACTCAGACACTCATTCAAACACTCACAGACCCACTGAGAGACTTACTCATCCACTCACTGACCCACTCAGACACTCGCCCAGTCACTCACAGACCTACTCAGAGACTCATGCACCCCTCACAGATACACTCAGACACTCATACACCCACTCACAGACTCACTCATAAACTCATGCACCCACTCAGAGACTCACTCAGACACTCATGCAGCCACTCACAGACCCAATAAGAGACTTAAGCACCCAGCCACAGTCCCACTCAGACACTCATGCTCCAACTTACCCACTCAGAGGCTCACACACCCACTCACAGAACCACTCAGACACTCATGCACCCACTCACAGACCCACTCAGAGATTCATGCACCCACTACCAGACCCACCCAGACTCTTATGCACACACTCACAGATCTACTTGGAGACTCACGCACCTACTCAGGAGCCCACTGAGACACTCACAGATCCACTCGCAGACCCACTCAAACACTCACAGAGCCAATCACAGACCCACTTAGAGACCCATGCACCCACATTCAGACCCAGTCAGACACTCATGCACCCATTTCCAGACCCACTCAGAAGCTGACACACCCACTCACAGGCCCACTCTGAGACTCATGCACCCACACACAGACTCAATTAGAAACTCATGCCCCCACTCTCAGACCCACTCAGAAGCTGATGCACCCTCTCACAGGCCCACTCAGATACTCATGCACCCACTCACAGCACCAATTAGAGATTCATGCACCCACTCACATACCCACTCAGACACTCACAGACACAAAGACTCACTCAGACACTGAAAGAGGCCCTCACAGATCAACTTAGAGACTTACATACCCACTCACAAACCCACTCAGAGACTTATGCATCCACTTTCAGACCCACTGACTCATGCACTCACTCACAGACCTACTCAGACACTCCTGCACCCACTCACAGATGTACTCAGAGACTCATGCACCCACTCACAGACTCACTCAGAGACTCACACACGTACTGTCAGACCCACTGAGACACTCATGCACCTATTCACACACCCACTCAGAAAGTAATGTATGTACTGACAGATCCAGAGACTCATGCACCCACTCCCAGACCCTCTCAGACACTTACACATCCATTCAAACACCTACTCAGAGACTCACACACCTACTCACAAACCCACTCAAACACTCATGCACCCACTCACAGACCCACTGAGACACTCATGCATCCACTCACTGACCCATTCAGACACTCTCACATGCACTTAGAAACCCACTCAGACACTCACGCAGTCACTCACAGACCCAGTCAGACAGTGATGCACTCACTCACAGACCCACTCCTATTAGCATGCACCTGCTCTAAGACCCACTGTGACCCTCATGCACCCACTCACACACCCACTCAGAAAGTGACTATAGACCCACTGACAGATTTATATACCCATTTACACACACATTTAGACATAACCACTTACAGAGCCATTGCCACATTCATAGAGTCAAACTGAGAGTTATAAATGTTAAATGTGGTGTTGTGCATGTAATTCATGCTGTTGCTTTGTGGATTCATGATGGATTAATTTTTTTTTACAGTTTTAAAAGGAAAATTATTTAGTGTTTGGTACTAGGGTGGCTCTTAAAAAAGTCTTTGGGTTTATTGTGTATATATTATAACTACAAATAAAACAGGATGCAGCCTTTCAAGTTGTTAATGAATATCCTGCTGCCTTTCTCAGAGAAATATAGAAATATACTCCATCATTTCGATATATATCCTCCATGTCAAAGCGGAAGTGTTTTTGTTGATGGAGTCCATGTTGTGGTCTCTAAGGAATGCAGAAACAGTTTTATTAACATGTTTCCTGGTTTTAGTCTATTTGTGAACTGAATTTGCCTGACCATTTCCATTTCTGCCTCTGACGAATGTTGGAGAACACCAAGGCAGTGCGAGGGAAAAGTGCCATTAATTGGCCAAAGGTCTCCTTCATTGCTGTTTCCAATTCTACCCCAGTAAGTGTGCCTCGGCCACTACCACCACAGTGTACAATTAAGAGGTCTGGATGTTGGCAATCTGCAATGCTCTCAACCAAAGTCAGCAATTGCTGCCACTTTAACCCTCTCTGGCCAATCCAAATAATGTCCACATTAGGTAAACCCAAGTCTCTGTCAATTTCATTCTTTCTAGCAGCCTAACTGGCCCAAAAAACATAGCTGTGACCCACAATCTACACTCTAAACATTTTGAAGAAAGGAGCAGTAGCACAGAGGAGAAGACTGTAGCTGAATGTGACAATTGGCAGAATAAAAGCCAGTAAAAATAGAGGAGTGGGCCTGGTTTAAAAGGGCATCTTTGATTGGGTGGTGTAAGTAATTTGGTAGCTGAAAATAGGTAGTGATTTAATAAGTAAAATAAGTAGATCTGTGATTGGCTCTGGATAAATGTAAGAGAAGTCACTCTAATGTGGATATGCTTATTTTTCCAGAGGTCAACCACACTTGCTACAGTTGAACTTGAAGCTGGTATGCTCCTGTTAGAAAGTTACGTTGACTTTTGACCTACTGTTACAGTAGAGTGTCTGAAAGGAGGTTGCTATCGTAACTGTGGTAAAATAGTTTTGGGGAAGGGTTGCAAATGTACTATTGTTTGAAACTACAAAGCAAAGTAGTTTAGAGATAGCATGTGTGATGAAGTGCAAATTTTCTAATGCAGCACTATCTTAGGCTGTAAAATATAGCTAAAATATATTATAGCACAATCATTGTAAATGTTTTAATGGCCCCTCATATGGATTAGCGACTCTGTCGTGAAGTTAAATGGGGGACTGCACTGGGCTTTGTGATGAAGTCGCGAATCCATCCACATACACTACCAGATTGGGCTTCTTATCAGGAGACTAATAAATTGCTAAAGAAAATGACTATTGAATAGTAGTATAAGAACAGGAAAAAATGAAGGGAACGTATTGATTTGCTAACTACATCAGTATCACTGGAGAAAGAGAGGGGAAAATTGCCATTACTGGTTCTTTGTTATAAAGAGTGGTACCTATCATTTTCCGTCAGAATAAATTTGAAGTGAGAGTGTGTTAAAATTTGAGGATCAACAAAGTGAATTTACAGGTATGATAATAATGGGGACATTGATAATGTGTGTGTATATATATATAGGACTTTGACAAAGGCTGTCTACAGCCGAAACGCATCAGGACGGACACCATGCCATGACTGAAAAATAAAAGAATATGCTACTTACCGGGAGTGCCTGCATTTGCTCTTTTTGAAGGGGGCTGTTGTTTGATATATATATATATATATTATCTACTGGCGAGTTATAGTTAGGACCTAGTTTCCATAGGAAAAGCGTTTTTTGTTTCCCCAATAACTTTGGCGCCGGATGACGAATCATCGCGAAATTTTCAAAACTAGTGGGGCGCTCTGGTCAGCTCCTGTCTTGAAAGTTTCGGGGTGATTCGGCAAGCGGGGGCCGAGAAAAAAGGGGGGTCCCAAAACGTGTTTTATCCATGTTAATTCCCATAGGAAACTTTAGCCACGGCTACAGCCCGAACTGCTGAACGGAATTACACCAAATTTGGAAAAAAGGTAGTGCTTGGTTCAGAAAGCGCCTTTTTTTTAAAGGGTGTAAATCCGTTCAGTAGTTGCGGAGAAAATCAAAAAATAGAGGTCACAAAAATCAATTTCCGATAGGAAACTTTAGACACGGTTACAGCCAAAACTGCTGAATGGAATTACACCAAATTTGGCAAAAATGTAGTGCTTGGTTCAGAAAGCGCCCTTTTTTTAAATGGTGTAAATCCGTTCAGTAGTTCCTGAGAAATTCAAAAAATAAAAGTTTCGATATCTATGGCCGCGGTGGATCCGCGCACCCTCCCGATCACGAGCTTCATGCTAATTGGCTGTCAACACTCCAAACCAGGAAGTGTTGGCAGCCATCTTGTGCCTCAGTAACCAAGGCACAAGAAAAAAGAAAAACTAAGGTGCTAAACAAGAAAAGGGAGCAGGGTAGAAACACCCTGACCCCCTAGGCCTGCTCAGGGGGTCCCACAAGGACTGATGACATCTCAAATGACATCACTGATGACATCACTGATGACATCATCCAGTGACTGTGTGTTTCTGTAAAGTTTAAATATGTTTAATATATAGAGGGAAAGGCGTATTGAAGAATGAGTGGGTGTATAAGTGTCTGAATGGTTGATTTAGTAGGTGCGTGACTGACTCTATAAGTGAGTGATTAAACATATCTTTCTGAATGCATGACTTAGTGAGTAAACTGTGTGAATGTCTGTATCCGTGTGTCTGTTGGTGTGTAAGCGACTGCATGGGTTTGCAAATAGCTACATGAGTGTCTATATGGGTTACTGATTTGTTGTCTGAGTATCTGTATGGGTGCCTGAGGGTTTGTGTGGGTGGGGTGTGTGTGACTCTGAGCATAGATGTGTGAGTGGGTGATTCACTGGGTGCATGGTTTCAAGAGTGCATCTGTGATGGACTGTATAGGTGGGTGAGTGTGTGTATCGGTGTGTTAGTGAGTCAATGTATATCTCAGTGGTACATGTGTGAGTAACTACATATGTGAAAAGTAGTATATATGTGTGTTGGAGTACATAATTGGCTACAAATGAGAGTGTGTTATTGTGAGAGTGGCTGTATGGATGAGTGTGTGCTTGTATCATTGATTGTATAAGAGCGTAAGAATGTGCTAGTATTTGTATGAGTAATTGAGCTGGTGTGTGTATAACTGTATATCTGAGTAAATGGCAGTGTGATTAATTATTTCCATGACTGACTAGGTGTGTGAGTACCTCTATGGATGAGTGGCGGTGTGTGAGTGTCTATATAGGTGTATGAGTGCATATGATAGTCCTGTACTGAGTGACCGTAAGTATGAGTGACTGTACGGGTGAGTGAGTGGATGTGTGTGTAGACCTAAGAATCAGTGAGTGGGTATGTAGGTATTGGTGTTGGAGTGTCTATGGTTTTGAGAATGGTAGTCTGTAATTTAGAGTGGGTGTATCAAAAGTTATATTAGGGTGTGAGAAGATGCATGAAATTTTCACATGGATGATGTCATCAGTGATGTCATCAGTGATGTCACTGACTATGTCATGAGTGATGTAATATGTGACGTCATCAGCAGTGCATTGTGGGGCGCGAGTTATAGTTAGCTGAACTAACTATAATGGGGGAATTTCACTGGTTTTGTATGAGTGAAATGTCCAACTAACTATAACGCCCCTGAAACCTATGGTTTTTTCAGTGAATTTCTAAGGTTTTTTTAATGCTAATTTCTAACTATAACGTCCCTGAAACCTATGGTTTTTTCAGTGAATATATATATATATATATATATATATATATATATATATATATATATATATATATATATATATATATATATTCAAATAACACCGCTGCTAGTGCAAAACACGCAATTGTAAGTGCAAATTACGCAAAAAAGGGGGTTAGATAGATCCCATGCCAGTTAGTACTACTTTGCAAATAATTCCTACCTAGTGCATTGGGATTTACTCGTATGGGCCTTGCAACATTTACTGTATACAATACATATGCGGCTCACCATCTTAGTAACCATTTGATTTACAAATAACATTCCTCGCCATTCTTTATATTAGATTACTCGGGTTCACTATGTACATGGAAATTAATTCTGCTGTAACATACCATTGAAACACTTGTACAAATGTGCAATATTGTGCTAAAGTGCATGTGTGTTGTGTTGTGTCTACAATGAGACATCACCTAAAAAAGTGCTAATGTGCAAAAATTGTTCAGCATACCTCGGACTGCCTGAAATGCGCACCCTCGGTAGCCACAAAACCGGAAACACAAAACGCGGGAGAGAGTGGCTGATTATATTTTAGGGAACTAGTCATATAAAACCATTTTGATCATTCTATTTTCAAAAAATCAATTCTTAAATATATACATACACGTGGGAAAACTCATAATTGTTACACAATCTCATCTAGTAAATGCAGTGACTTTCAGAGCCATGTATATAAATCCTCCGTTGTGTTGAGGCCATTTGGACTCTTACAGTCTAGTTCCAAAATGTATTTGGTCTCCAGATGTCTAAGGGTTGCCTCTCTGTTCCTCCCACGCCTTGGGGGAGGTACAGTATCGACCACATAATACTTTAGTTTTTGCAGGTCATTCGAGTGGACCTCCTTAAAGTGGCGTGCGACTGGATAATTCACATCAGAGTTTGTAATGGCCCTTAAGTGCTGGAGCACTCTCTTGTGGACCTGCAGTTTTGTACTACCTACATACTGCAGTCCACAGGAGCACTCCAGCACATAGACAGCATATTCGGACTTGCATGTTAACCATTTATCAATTTTGCATGGCCTGTCCTTAAATGGTGAAACATAGGTGGTTCTATTCGTTCCATATTTACAGGCCTTGCATGTCTGACACTTGAAAAAACCCTTACGATTAGTCAACCAACTACACCTTGTTTTTATTTCTGGGCTACTATTAACAACCAGATCCCTAGTGCTAGGTGCCCTTCTATAAGTAATCGTGGGTGTACGTGGTAATTTTTCCCCCAGAATGGGGTCACTCAAAATCAGATGCCAGTTTTTCTTTAATATTTTATAAAGGCTATCTTTTTGCTTATTGTAGGTGAAAATGAGTCTCGGGCTACTAATGTTCTTAGTCTCTTTGATGTTCGTATTGGCAAGGGGAGTCTTAAACTTATCTCTAGGTGGCTTCATTATCAAATCTTTGCGAGACATTGCCCTAGTGTGTTCAATTGCATCATCAATGATATGGTTAGCATAACCCCTATCCCGGAACCTGTTCTTACATTCCTGTTGGGCTGCTATCAGATCCTCATCTCTACTGCATATTCTGCGAATCCTCAGCATTTCCCCGTAGGGAATGCTGCAGATGGTATGTTTTGGATGAAAGCTAGACGAATGAAGTATTGTGTTGCCCGCCGTTGCTTTACGGTGAAGCCTAGTTTCTAGCTTTCCATTTGCAACAAATACTTCAACATCCAAAAAGGTGATGGACCTGTCACTGATATCATGGGTAAAGTGCAGATTAAGATCATTAACATTGAGCTTAGATATGAACTCCTCTGCACTGTTTCTATCCCCTTGCCAGACCACAAAAAGGTCATCAATATAACGGACTCATTTCACCACGTTATTTTTTAGGTAATCCGCATGTTGAGTTGTTAAAATCATCCTCTCCCACCATCCCATGTGTAAGCAGGCGTAGCTAGGGGAAAAACTCGCCCCCATAGCTACGCCTCTTACTTGGTGGTACACCTGCTGTTCAAACATAAAATAGTTATTTTCCAAACAGAATTTTGTTAGATCAATAAGTAACTTATTGTGTGTATAAAATTCCATGGGTCTGGTACCCAAATAGTAACTCAGAGCTCTTAAACCATCCTCATGCTGAATCGATGTGTACAAATTGGACACATCTAATGCAATAAGAAGATAGTCACTGCACCATTCAAAATCATGTATTTGCTTTAAAAAGTCCGTGGTATCCTGGACGAACGATGAGAGGCTCCTCACGTGCTCTTTTAAAAATGAATCTATATACACTGAAACGTTTTCCAACAGACCCTGCTTAGCTGATATTATTGGTCTTCCAGGTGGGCGGGAAGTGTCCTTATGTACTTTCGGTATTAAATACATTATAGGCAAAATTGGATAGTCATTTAAACATTTTTTAAATTCATCTTGATTGAAGAACCCCATACTTTTCCAGGCTAAAAGTTTTGAGTAAAGTTGGTTTTGTACTGTCCTGGTTGTTTGTCGATTACTTATTCTGTAACATTCTCGATCCGATAGTTGGCGAGAGGCCTCTTCCTGATATTGTTTGAGTGGCCAAATGACTACATTTCCTCCCTTGTCCGAGCTGCGTACCACTATGGAATCATTGTCCTGTAATTTTTTTATTAGTTGATGATATTTCAACTGGTGTTTATTCCGATTCCTCACCTCCCTTTGGATCTTAAAATTCAATTTTTTCACTTCAGCTGTTACAATTTCATGGAAGGTGTCGACAGAGTCCTTTGGCATAATGGGAATAAACGTGGATTTTGGTTTAAATCCTGTTTTTGGAATGGCGTTGATGTTGATCAATTGATTATCCATTGTTCTTTGAGTGGAACCCTGCTCATTCATATTGGAGTCCTGATCAAGAAAATGTAAGTCACAAAGCGTATTGACATCCGAGGCCAATAAATTACTTTCCGCATTGTTGGTTGCCACTGATGTTCCAGACTCCCCTGATTTGTTCACCCTTTGATGATGGTATTTCTGCAACTTGAGCTTCCTAATAAACATATAGATATCGGCTCTGGTTTGGGGATAATCAAAACTGTTCTCCGGACAGAAGGAGAGTCCTAATGCCAATAGTTGTTGCTCTGCTTTGTCTAACACCATTTCTGAAAGATTGACAATGGTGTTGGCATTCTGGGGTTCTTGTGTCACTTGCGCCGCCACCCCCTTTTGTTCGGTTTGTTGTTTACTTTTGTATTGGCGCCTTCTTCTCCTACTTTCTTTTCATTTGGCATTTCTCCTCTTTTGGGATTGGGATTTGTATTTCTCGGGCGTAAGGTTTGTCGCCTTTCCTCCTGTAAAAAACCCACCTCCTCCACCAATGTGTGTTTCCGAGCCTGTAGTTGATTTGTGCTCAGACTTCTTTGATTGCTCTCAGATTCAGATTCTGTTTCAACGGACGAACTAAGATCAGAGACCGAAGATGCGGCTTGTAGCCCCCTACTGGGGCCTGCCGTTGCCCCCCCCTCCTTTGGGTTAAAGTTATTCCTATGAAGCGATTTAGCTGCGTCATATTTGCGGGCAAATGTAAAAATCTGACCCTGGTCATAGTCATTTTTGTCACGTTGAAACGTGTAAGTTTTACGCTTCTTTATGACATCTTCATTTTTTTTTAGGCGTGTAATCATATCCTCTCTTAATTTAGTATTGGCTTTACCGCCTTCCACAGATTGAATTGTCACATTCAGTTGGTCTATTTGTTTTTGCAAGTCCATTCTGTCAATTTCTGCATACTTGATTAAAATCTCCATTAACCTTTTTGAAGAATCCAGATTGCATTCCCCCCAATCCCGGAGCATATTGGGATTTGGGTTGTCATAGCTCGGAGCAAGCATTATCCGAAGTCCCCGAGGGACCCGGCCCACCTCCAAATATTTGGAAAGGGATCGGTGCTCCCACCACTTGGCCTGCTCCGAGCGCATGAGTTTCTCCAATTTTCTATATAGTTCCCTTATGTTTGGAGTGCCGCTGCTTTTGCTCTAACTTGCTGTTTCAATGCGCGCGCTGGCTACCTCCACAAACATTTCTTCTGCAGCCTCCTCTCTACCGTGTAGTACGTCGGCGGCCATTACTGAGCACTAAAAGTTTTGATGGCCAGATGAACAGTCCCCACTATGCTGTTCCTTGCCAAGCACACCTCTCACCCGACACTGATGGATAACTCGTACCTCGTGTGTATCCGCCTTGGATTCCCACGTCCTCTACCCGGGTCCCACTGCTTCGCCACTAACTGTAGTCGTTACTTCCGCCGTTTGGGGGGGTTGTGTAGCCTTCTCCTCCCGGAGACCTTTCTCTTCCGCAATCACACCGGATTTGGCTTTCTGCCACACAGCCCTGCTCGAGAGGGGGTCCGTTTCGTCCGAGAAAGCCACAACACCGATTCTTCAAGATCCCCTGCCCCGGAATCAGAAAAGGAACGGACACCAATTTTCTTCGTGCTGGTAATTTTTATTCAAGCAAACGTGCTATTCCGCCATGATGCGTTTCAGCCCCTAGAGGCCTTGATCACATGACGTACTGGTGTTTCCCCAACAATTTAAAGTGACAAGTGCAAACATAACTGAAAACAGACTATCCGTCTGTTTTCCTTACAACATTGTTGAACTTTTTTTCTCAATGTTTCAACTGTTACCTTTCCATGTTTTTAACCATGCGTATACAATTTCGTACATGATGTTTTAACAGCATAAGTGCCATTATGTTACTATCTGTATCAATACCATTGCGATTTTTTTTTAAAAAAAAGAGAAAAATTCCTTTTTATATGCACACAAGCGTCATTCAACTGACTGTTTAAATACAATTTTCAATGTGCAAATGACGCCGCTGCCAGTGCAAAACACGCAATTGTAAGTGCAAATTACGCAAAAAAAGGGGGTTAGATAGATTCCATGCCAGTTAGTACTACTTTGCAAATAATTCCTACCTAGTGCATTGGGATTTACTCGTATGGGCCTTGCAACATTTACTGTATACAATACATATGCGGCTCACCATCTTATTAACCATTTGATTTACAAATAACATTCCTCGCCATTCTTTATATTAGATTACTCGGGTTCTTCAAGTATTTGGCCCACTATGTACGTGGAAATTAATTCTGCTGTAACATACCATTGAAACACTTGTACAAATGTGCAAAATTGTGCTAAAGTGCATGTGTGTTGTGTTGTGTCTACAATGAGACATCACCTAAAAAAGTGCTAATGTGCAAAAATTGTTCAGCATACCTCGGACGGCCTGAAAGGCACACCCTCGGTAGCCACAAAACCGGAAACACAAAACGCGGGAGAGAGTGGCTGATTATATTTTAGGGAACTAGTCATATAAAACCATTTTGATCATTCTATTTTCATAAAATCAATTCTTAAATATATACATACACGTGGGAAAACTCATAATTGTTACACAATCTCATCTAGTAAATGCAGTGACTTTCAGAGCCATGTATATAAATCCTCCGTTGTGTATACATATATTACACACTGGCAGTCGCCAGTAGGTAGTTATAGTTAGGACCTCGTTTCTATTCAAAAAGCGGTTTTTCTTTTGCCAATATCTTTGGCGCCGTTTGACGAATCTTCGCGAATTTTTCAAAACTAATGGTTCACTCAGGTCAGCTCCTGTCTTGAAAGTTTCGGGGTGATTTGTCAAGCGGGGCTGAGAAAAAAGGGGGGTCCCAAAACATGTTTTCTCCATGTTAATTTCCATAGGAACTTTAGACAAAGCTACAGCCTTAACTGCTGAACGGAATTACACCAAATTTGGCAAAAAGGTAGCTCTTGGTTCAGAAAGCGACCTTTTTATTAAATGGTGTAAAACCGTTCAGTAGTTCCTGAGAAATTAAAAAAAAAAAATATCGATATCTGGTGGCCGAGGAGGGTTCGGGAACCCTCCCGAGCACGAGCTTCATTTTGATTGGCTGTCAACACTCCAAACCAGGAAGTGTTGGCAGCTATCTTGTGACTCGGTAAAACCGAGTCACAAAAACAGTAAAAAAGGATAAAAACAAGAAAAGGGGGCAGGGTAGAAACACCCTGACCCCCTAGGCCTGCTCAGGGGTCCCACAAGGACCCTCAGGGCCAAACAAAGCTTTTAAAAATATATTTTTGGCCGAATTTACGCTGGGTGCGCGAATTCAGCTGAAAATATACTAAAAAAACGAATTGCGGGCTCCTGCGCTACGCTTCTTTAAGGTCCTGGGTGGGCCAGGTCCAGGGGGCAATGTTTCATTAATGTGCGGGGGCCTCGCGGGCCCCTGCCGCCCCAGGGACTGCCACCACCCTGGGTCTTTATTTATTATACGCGGGGGGCACACGGCCCCTCCGCAGCCCCGGGGACCGCCACCTCCCCGGGGTTTTATTAATTATGGGGGCGATCTCACGGGCCCCCCAAACTCCGGGAACTGCCACCTCCTCGGGGCTTTCTTCATTAATGGGGGGCCTTGCGGGCCCCCCCCAAGCCCCAGGGACTGCCACCTTCCCGGGGCTATTTTCACGTTGGGAGGGGGCCGCGCAGCCCCCTCCTGGAGCCCTCTATGGCCCTGGGGACCGCCAGCCCCCAGGGCCGCTACGGCAATGTCCCGGAGTGCCCACCCCCGGGACATTGCAGTTTGCAATGGCAGGGCAGGAGCACGGCTCCCGTCCTGTCATTGCAAACTTCTGCTTTGCTTTGTGGAAGCGAGAGCAGGAAACCTGCTCTTGCTTCCACGAAGCAAAGCAGAATTGCTTTTGAACAAGGGGAGCTGCATGTCAGCAGCTCCCCTTATCCAAAAGCAATGCTGGCTCCCGCAGGAGGCGGGGAGCAGGCTGGGACCGCAGGGGCATTGGGGCTCCCCGCGGTCCCCAACATGAGGGCCGGCCCCGGGGGATGGGGTCCCCAGGGCCAGAAGTGGCCCTGGAGGAGGGCCATGCATCCCCCTTCCCTAATTAAAAAAACAATTTTAAAAAAGAGGACAGGCCCCGGGAGATGGGGTCCCCGGGGCCAGAAGTGGCCCAGGGGATGGGTAGTTGGCCCCCAAAGGTGTCCTTGGGGCCGATTACCCCTCCTGTTATCTCCAGTAAGCCCCACACAGTGGGATTGCTAAGAGGTCTTTGGAGGCCACGCCCCCTTTTCTCCACCACTCTGCAAACGTGCCTCCTGGCACACTACGGGTTGGGGAATGACATCCACTTTACTCCTGAGGGACTTTGGGGGCCAAGAAGCCCTCCTGGTACCTCTTGTAAGTCCCACGCTGCGGAATTCCTGATCGCTGGTCAGAGGCCCAGCACCCTTTCTCCACCACTCTGCAAACACGACTACTAGTTAAAGAAGCATATGTAATAGGTTTCGCATTTGCGAGAGTTAGAGCTATTGGCATTGTAAATGTAAAAGTTTTTTACTAATTTTTTGGGAGTGGAGTGGATGTACGTTGTGTGCAGTGGAATTATGTGGATAGAAAGTATGTGGTATTTAGTGTATAGGAATTATGTAGAGTGGGATTATGTGTTATGGAGAGTAATTATGTGGTATTGTAGTCTGTGTTGTGGAGTGGTAACCTCAGGTTTAGTCTTCCTTGTTTCCATAGAAGCTAAACTATGAACTCAATGAGACAAAAAAGAAGGAATCACTGAGGAGCACTTCTGGACCTAGTCAGAGGTATGAGCAGGGCCACTGGAATTATGCGACTGTTTGGCTGCACTGACTTTCGCACAATTATACATTTTCCACATTAGCCACATAATCCATCATCTGCTGCGTAATCTGCAGATTTTAACAAAAAAAGCCTTGGTTCTAGCTCAAACGGCTCAAACTTTACTAAAAATGCAGCGACAAGTGTTACAGCGTGGTGGAAGGTCCTTTATAAACCTAGAATGGTCACCTGTTACTTATTGCTAAATGTGGGTGTTAAATTGGTACTAATGGTGTGCAAGCCACTCTTGCTTCTTTCTGCGCCTCTCTTGCCTCTTTCTGCAGTTCTTTTGTCTCCTTCTGCACTTCTGTTGCTTCTTTCCGCACTCCTCTTGCCTTTTTCTGCACCCTTCTTCCCTTTTTCTGCACCTCTCTTGCCTGTTTCTGCACCCCTCTTGCTTCCTTCTGCACCTTTGTTGGTTCTTTCTACACTTCTCTTGCTTCTTTCTGCACCTCTCTTGCAAATGTCTGCATCCCACATGCCTCTGTGTGCACCTCACTTGCCTCTTTCTGCTCCTCTCTTGCCTCTTTCTGCACCCCTCTTGCCTCTTTATGCACCTCATTTGCTTTTTTCTGCACTTCTCTTGCCTCTTTCTGCACCCCTCTTGCCTTTTTCTGCACCACTGTTGGTTGTTTCTGCACTGCTCTTGGTTCTGTCTGCTACTCTCTTGCACATTTCTGCACCCCTCTTACCTCTTTCTGCACCTCTGTTGGTTCTTTCTGCACCTCTCTTGCTTCTGTCTGCACCCCTGTTCCCTCTTTCTGCACCTATTTTGCCTCTTTATGTAACTCTCTTGCCTCTTTCTGTACTTTTCTTGCCTTTTACTGCACCTCTGTTGCTTCCTTCTGCACTTCTCTTGCCTCTTTCTGTACCCCTCTTGCCTCTTTATGCACCTCTTTTACTTATTTCTGCACTTCTCTTGCTTCTTTCTGCACCTCTCTTGCTTCTTTCTGCATCCCTCTTGCCTCTTTCTGCACCCTTCTTCCCTCTTTGTGCACCTCTCTTTCCTCTTTCTGCAACTTTCTTGCCTCTTTCTTCAATTCTCCTGCCTCCTTCTGCACCTCTGTTGTTTCTTTCTGACCTTCTCTTGCCTCTTTCTGCACCCTTCTTGTCTGTTTCTGCACCTCTGTTGGTTCTTTCTGCACTGCTCTTGTCTCTTTTGGTACCCCTCTTGCCTCCTTCAGCACCTCTGTTGGTTCTTTCTGCACTGCTCTTGCTTCTTTCTGTACCCCTCTTGCCTCTTTCTGCACTTCTCTTGTCTCCTTCTGCACCTCTGTTACTTCTTTCTGTACCTCTCTTGCCTCTTTCTGTACTTCTCTTGCCTCTTTCTGCACTTCTCCTGCCTCTTTCTGCACCTCACTCCTCTCTTTCTGTTCCTCTCTTGCCTCTTTCTGCACTTCTTTTGCCTCTTTCTATACTTCTCTTGTCTCTTTCTGCACCTCTCTTGTTTTTTTCTGCAATTCTCTTGCTCCTTTCTGTACTTCTCTCGCCTGTTTCTATATTCAAATGGGAAGTGCAAGCTGTCAAGTTTAAAGGTCTGCGTGCTCTCGTGACTGAGGTATATGTCTACTTGCACATGTATTCTCACATGTGTTATGCATCTAAAGATGGTAGCTTAAAAAGCAGCGGGTAGCTTCTCTTATAGGTGGTCAAATCTTCTTAGTTCTGCTCTGTTATTCGGTTGCACAGGCAGACATGTCTTATATGTGTTATAGAGCCCCTCAAATATACTATTGAATACCCATGTGCCCTGTATTGTGAGCGGAAAGAAATGCATACACCTTTTTTATACAAATTTACAGAGTATGCTGTTTGAAACACAGGTATTCAAGTGTTCGTATGTTTATTTTCATTTAACTTGTCATTAGGTAAAAGCATAGACACGCATGCATACCTTCACAAACTTGGTCAGACTTACAACAGTGATATGCTTAGGATTGTGGTTTTATATTTGGTAGGCCTAACATTCTGAGCAGTCGATTAATAGTGAACCTTCAAGAGAAAAGTGAGGTTTAAAACATCTTTGGAGAAGGATTAGTGATTAGGGTACTTTGTATGAGTCTGTTGTAAGGTATAGTCAAAGTAGGCCTCTTTCTGCACCACTGTTGGTTCTTTCTGCACATCTCTTGCTTCTTTCTTCACCTTTCTGGACTTCCTGAAGCCTCTTTTATGCATTTCTCTTGCTTCTTTCTGTACCTTTCTTCCTCTTTCTGCACCTCTCTTGCCACTTTCTGCACTTCTCTTGCTTCTTTCTGTGCCTTTCTTCCTCTTTCTGTGCCTTTCTTCCTCTTTCTGCACATGTCCTACCTATGTAGGCATAGTTAGAAATTAGCATTTAAAAACCTTAGAAATTCACTGACCAAAACCATAGGTTTCAGGGACGTTATGGTTAGAAATTATCATTTAAAAACCATAGAAATTCACTGAAAAAACCATAGGTTTCAGGGACGTTATAGTTAGAAATCAGCATTTAAAAAACCATAGAAATTCACTGAAAAAACCAAAGGTTTCAGGGACTTTATAGTTAGTTGGACATTTCACTCGTAAAAAACCAGAGAAATTCGGCCGTTATAGTTAGTTGAGCTAACTATAACTCGCGCCCCCGCAATGCACTGCTGATGACATCACATATTACATCACTCATGACATGGTCAGTGACATCACTGATGACATCACTCATGACATCTCAAATGACATCACTGATGACATCATTGATCACATCATCCACGTGATAATCTGATGCACCTCCTCACAGCCTAATATAACCTTTGATACACCCACTCTAAAATACAGACTGCCATTCTCGAAACCATAGAAACACCAATACCAGTTACTCACACAGCTAGTCAGTCATGCAAAGAATCAATCACACTCCCATTTACTCACCTACACAGTTATACACACACCACCTCACTTATTTATACAGATACTAACACCTTCTCTCTTATACAATCACTGACACAAGCACACACTCATCCATACAGCCACTCTCACAATCACTCACTCTCACATATAATCATTTATATACTCCAACACTCAATTATACAGCCTTTCACATATGTAGTTACTCACATATGTACCTCTGAGATATCCATTCACTCACTAACACAGCTATACACACACTCACCCACCCATACAGCCCCTCACAGATGTACTTTTGAACCCATACACCCAGTGAATCACCCACTCACACATCCATGCAGGGAGTCACACACACCCCACCCACCCACACAGCTTCTCAGGCACCCATTCAGGTAATCAGACAACCAATCAAAAAGCCATATAGATACTCATGTAGCTACTCACCAACCCAAGCAGCCACTTACACACCAACTGACAGACTGATACAGACATTCATACAGATTAGTCAGTCACCCATGTATTAGTAAGACACGTTTAATCACTCACTTATACAGTCAGTCCTGCACCTAATAAATCATCCATTCAGATATTCGTACACCCACTCATTCTTCAATACACCTTGGCATATATATATAAAACATATTTAAACTTTTTAAAAACACTCAGTCACTGGATGATGCCATCAGTGGTGTCATCAGTGATGTCATTTGAGATGTAATCAGTGATGCCATCAGTGATGTCACTGACCATGTCATGAGTGATGTAATATGTGATGTCATCAGTAGTGCATTGCGGGGGAGCGAGTTATTAGCTCAACTAACTATAACGGCCAAATTTATCTGGTTTTGTACGAGGGAAATGTCCAACTAACTATAACGTCCCAGAAACCTTTGTTTTTTTCAGTGAACTTATACATATATATATCAAGATCGCGTGATGCGATCGAAACGCGTCATGGCAGACTCTATGCCTGAACAGCTTTGGAGTTTATAATTTATGTGTGAATAAATCACAGCACTGCGAAGAAGGAACATTGGAGTTGTGCGTTTCTTGAAGCGTATAAGAGGTCCGTACCTGGAGGTCACGTTGAGTCACTGACGGGCCAGGAGTTGGTGTTAAATATTTATATATATATATATATGTGTGTGTGTGAATATACATATAGTGACTTATAAGAGTCAGTTAAATGTAATAAACTGTGAATTAGTTACATATCCTGTAACATACCTTTGAAGGGGCTGACATAATTGATTATATATGAAGTGAAGTGCTTATGAAGCTATTAAATTAAAGCTAATGGGGTGACCCTGTATCCCGCAGAACCTGGGTATTTATGCTATAACGTACAACCGAGTTAGCCTATATTTAATAACAAAGCAACCTGAATAATGTTGTCCAATTTTCATAAAAACTTATTAAAAACAAACAGTAAGAACACACAGGAAATCAACTATTTTGTCAAAAAGTAAAGCATTTACTTCTTTTTCTTTTATAAATGAGAGTAAATCTGGCTGTCAAGGATCACATAAGCATATTATGAGAGGATAGAAGTGATCTTTGTGACATAATGTGAGGAAAAAGTGACAAGTGATAACATCAGTGGATCTATGTACAAGACAAACCTAAGTGACATAGATTTAACAGAATAAATTTCCTGTCAATTTTATACAATTGTTCACATGAATCCTGATCCACATATTATTTTGAAGGTGGAGGACAAGGAGACTGTTTAGACATGGATAATCATTAACGTCGATGTTTCGACCCTTTCATATGAGCGCAGATTGTATAGCGTCAATGCGGGTCTTCATCAGGACAAAAAGACGGAGTGGACAGCCTATGGAATTAAATTCACAAAATCAGAGGTGTTCTAACTGCCTAGAAATTGAGACTGTACTGAGTCATATAGTTGGAGTTAGGTGAGTGAAGACTGTGTTAGTAGTGAAGGGAATACTTTTCTGTCTTACATATAGTTTGTTAGCTTATCTACAATTGGTATATTAAATTTTTTGTAAGGGTGTAGTTCAGTACTGCAGTTATGGTTGGATCTATAAATTATATACTAATAGACGTATTCTATATCTGATTGTACAACTCAGAGAAGAAGGAATACAAATATGTGGAAGGCATGCCACTGTAGAACCAGTGTCTGCATTTTACGCTGCTGAGTTGAACTGATATTTAGAGAGCTTTGCAAACTCTTCAGCTTCTCTTCGATTAAATATAAATAACTGATAGGGTAAGCTGCAGGTAGTTAATAGGGGAGGAAGGTATGTCTTTAATGGGAAAATATGTAGCTTGAATTTTTAGTGAGTTTGAAACATACTAACAGGGCAATATACCCAGTTATACATCCATCTATCTATGTACTCAATGAGATGCCTATTTAAAAAAAAACCAGACCCAGTAATACACCCAGTGTGACAGTTACTGAGGTACTCTCCTACCCATACTGCAACTCACCTATGTATGTGTAAAAGGATACAGCCAGTCATACACCTACACACATACTGACAGAGGCACGTAAACATTCACTCACACACACATACAGCTATTATGAATTCAGCTGTAATGGAGGCAGTGGCACACACAGTTCAATAACTCCAATATGCTCTAACAGAACCAGTAAGCAATCCATGCAATTCCTTACATACTCATTGAGAGAGCAATACAGTAAGTAAGAGAGGCAGACATTAACCCAGAAATGTATTTAGATGTGCAATGAGACATGCACATAGGCACTGAGCACATGGGCACTGAGATAGTCTGAGAAATGTAGTGAAGATCTGACACTAACAAGCCACTAATGAGGAGAAGTAAACATGTCTTGCGTCTTCTACTGTAGAGCCTGTGTATATGCAGTTTTCTTGGTAGGCCAACTTGAGATTCAAAACATGGTGCTAAGCCTTAAACTCTTTCTCTACTATATATAACTCACCCCTAGGGAGAGCTAGATGTATTCCAACATACTTACTTCCATTTGCAATGATACATCCACATACGGACTGATACAGTCATTTAGATATGTAGTGACGAACTGGCACTTAAAAGAAGTCAATCATGGAGACAAGTACATGTTTAAACATGCCTTGGGACTGCTACTGTAGAGCTTGTGTATTCAGTTTCTCTTCTAGGCCGGGTTCACATTCAAGACACGATGCAAAGCTTTAAACTCCTGTTCCGCTATATATAGCTCGCCCCTTATGCAGGCTGTAGGTAGGCCATAGGACAGGGAGCTATGAGCTTAAAAGATAACACATGCTGTTTCAAGTTTGAGTGAGTTACATGTGCACTTACAGACCGATATATGCAGTTACAGAGGCACTCTCCTACCCATACTGCAACTCACAAATCTATGTGTAAAAGGATACAGCCAGTAACACACCCAGTCAGACACTGACAGAAGCACTGAAACATTCACTCACGCACACATACATCTCTTATGTATCCAACGCTAATGAAGGCAGTTGCAGACACAGTTAAATATCCCAATACTCACTAACACAGCCAGTAAGCAATCCATGCAGCCCTTACATACACATTTAGAGACACATAGAGTATGTAAGAAAGCCAGACACATACCAACATAGTTACCTACATATCCCATAACACCCCCACACAGGAACTGACACAGTCATTTAGATATGTAATGAAGAACTGACACTAACAAGTCACTCATGCAGACAAATATGTCTTTAAATATGCCCCGGGCCTGCTACTGTAGAACCTGTGTATGCAGTTTCCCTGCTAGACAAATTTCACATTCAAGACACGTTGCTAAGCTTTAAGCTCCTGTTCTACTACCCATAACTCACCTCTAATAGAAGCTCTAGGTAGGCCACACGACAGGAAGTTATGAGCTTAAAAGATAACATATGTTTTTTCCAAGTTTGATTCAGTTATATGTGCACTTGCAGACCTATATGTTCAATTACAGAGGCACTCACCTACCCATGCTGCAACTCACCTACCTATGTGTGTAAGGATACAGGCAGTAATGCACCTAGTGATATACTGACAGAGGCACTTAAACATTCACTAACACACACTTACAGCTCTTATGTATCCAGCAGGAATGGAGGCAGTTGCAGACACAATTAAATATTCCAATACTCACTAACACAACCAGTAAGCAATCCATGCAGCCCCTTACATACACATCTAGAGACTCATAGAGTAACTAAGAGAGCCAGACATATACCAACATAGTTACTTACATATCTAATGACACAGTGATACGGGGGCTGAGACACTCATTTAGATCTGTAGTGAAGAACTGCGACTTATAAATAAATCATGGAGACAAGCAGGCATTTAAACATGTCTTGGTTCCTGCTACTGTGGATCCTGCATATGCAGTTTCCCTGCTAGGCCGATTAAACATTCAAGACATGTTACTAAGCCTTAAACTCCTGTTCAACTACATACAACTCACATCTAAGGAAGGCTGTAGGTAGGCCGTAGGAGACGGACCCATGAGCTTTAAAGATAACACATAGGGGCCGATTCCGATCTCGGCCGGTAGGGCTCCGAATAGGATTCGGCTTTACCGGATCCGATTCGGAGCCCTTTCCCGACCGAATCGTACGCGGGTCCGGCCGAGCGAGTACGATGCGACTCGCCGACCGACTCGTCCGGGCGACCCGACCGCTCCGACCGACTCGTACCCGGATCGTACCGCTCCGACCGACTCGCTCGGACCCGATTCGCACCGCGCAATGGAGACGCTTTCCGGCCGGGTAAGTACGATGCGCACCTCGACCGCTCCGACCGACTCGCGCCGTCCGACTCGAACTCGCTGTCGGAGCCGTACTTTGGGAAGTCCGTGTCGGACCCCCTGTACGCTGCACCCGTGCGAGGCGCACACAGGGGGACCCATGGGTCCCCCTACCTGTGCGTGTACGCCGCGAAGCGCTTAGCGGCGTACTCGCTGTAGGGGCGCCCTTGTCCGCCTCGCACCCATTGAGGCAATGGGAGCCCGCGTACGCGCGTTGTACGACCGGCTCCCAATGAGTTCAATGGGAGTCCGGACCGACTCGTGTCCGGTGGCATACGAATGCATCGGACTCGTTCGGTCGGACTGCACGGGTCCGATTCGGTCGGAAATCTCTCCGGGTCCGGCTCGGTCGGAGAGATTTCCGGCCCGAATCGGAATCGGCCCCATATTGTTTCAACTTTGATTGAGTTACATGGGCATTTGCAGAGCTACATGTCCAGTTACAGACACAGGGACATATTTACAATGCCCCTGTGGCACGTTTATGCCACAGGAGTGTCACTTTTGTGATGCTCCTGAGGCACAGTGTGCCGGCCTATATTTACAAGGCCACGCAAAGCCATCCTACGTGGCTTTCATGGCCTTGTAAACATGGAGTAAGCAATGCCTTACGCTGCATGAAAGGGGCGTTCCATGGGTGTTGCTGTGGGTGCTCCCACGCAACACCCATGATCTTTGACACTGTCCCAGATTTAAAACACAGCGTAAATCTGGGGCAGCTCCAAAACTAATGCCTTCCCAAAGCAGGCGTAACAAGGAGAAATATTAAAATTTCTCCTCGTTTTTTCCTCTTCCCACGTGTGCTCAATTCTGAGGGACACATAGAGCGATGAAAACACCTCCTTTTGTTGTTTTTGTGCAGGGAGGTATACCTTCCTTCACAAACACAATCATGCCAACAACACAGATACCCTTGCACCATGGTGCAAGGGTGCCTTCGTTGGCGCTCAGCTGCAGTTTGTATGCCTGTGCTGGCAGAAAGGACAGGAATGCGCAGTATATTGTAGATATGGCTCATTCCAATCCTTTTCTTTTGTCGTAGGGCAGCGCAGCTAGGCTTGCGGCGCTGCCCTATGCCAAAATATTGTAAATATGCCCCACAGTCTCCTACCCATACTGCAACATACCTATGTGTAAAAGAATAGAGCTACTAAAACACCCAGTCAGACAGTGACAGAGACACTTAAACCTTCACTCACACACACATACAGTCCTTATGAATCCAGATGTAATGGAGGCAGTTGCAAACACAGTTAAATATCCCAATACTCACGAACACAGCCAGTAAGCAATCCATGCAGGCCCTTACACACATATTTACAAACCCATACAGTAACTAAGAGAGCCAGAGAAATACCACCATACTTACCGACATACCCAATGACACAGCCACATAGGGACTGAGGCACTCATGTAGATATGTACTGGTGAACTGACACTTGCAGGTCACTCATGGAGACAAACAGGTGTTTAAAGATGTCTTGGGTCTGCTACTGTAGAGCCTGTGTAGACAGTTTCCCTGATAGGCCGACTTCACAGTCAAGACATGTTGTTAAGACTTATGTACCGTAACTAAAAGAGGCAGACCTAAACCTAGAAATGTATTTAGATATGGAATGAGACATGCACATAGGCACTGAGATAGTCTTTGAGAAATGTAGTGAAGCACTGCCACTAACAAGCCACTGATAAAGAGAAGTAGACGTTCAAACATGTCTTGGGCTTGTTACTATAGAGTGTATGTAAATGCAATTTTCTTGGTGGGCCAACTTGAGATTCAAAACACGTTATTAAGCCTTAAACTCATGCTCTACTATACATAACTCACCCCTAAGGCAGGGTGTAGGTAGGCCATAGAACAGAGAGCTATGAGCTTAAAAGATAACACATGTTGTTTCAATAGAAAAACAATGGAGTGGTGCACTAACCAGTCAAATTCAGATTAATAAAAAAGCACAGTCAGTATCTTTGTGGTAGAAAAAATATATATCCTTCTTTATTTTTCGACAATCCTTAAAAATTAAGCACAGCATCAGCCAACGCGTTTCGTTCAATGTATGAACTTCTTCAGGGCAAAGTTGTGTATAGTTGGTTGTCGCGTATAAGGCGCCTGTTCAATAATGAGGGCTGGTTTTTAGACAGGTGTGATTAAAGTGAGGTTAAAATTACCTCCATTCCTTTGTCTAATCTTGTATTTAACAAGGAAGGGGCAATGTTAAAAATAGTAGTGGGTGGTGCTAAGTGTATGTGTTAATGATCCACCACACCTAGTGTGAGGTCGTGGTAGGTCGACATGTTACAACCCTGGTTTGCCTTGGCAGGTCAATGGGCCTTCTTCAGGACCATATTGAGATGCGACCAATCTTTTAAGTTGCTCACGTTGAGTAAGTTGAGTGAGTTAAACCATGAGCCTATGCTGTAAATGGAACTGATGAGCGTGGAGATGCAATTGTGGCGTAACTAATCATGTAGGATGCAAAATGAGAAAGAAGTATATCGTGGACTGTGAATCTGTGTAAGGTAACATTCCTGCAAGAGTTGAGTCAGGGCTAAATGAACAGCAAGATGGGTGTCGGGCTGAATGAACAGGAAGACGTGCGTACAAAGAAAGTCTGATGTTATTTAAACTCTGAGAACGTAGCTTTTAAACTCAGAGTACATGGGTGGCTGGATTGAACCGTAACGTACTGTAGGGCCTGCAAAGTGATCTATGCCATGTGCATAGGTTTGGCATGTTTTACACATTCATCAAACAATTAAGCGGGTGTACAGAGACAGTCAAATTGATGTGTAGCAATTAAATGTTAAGTGCGGGGACAGCCTAACTGAACATAACGTACTGTACTGCTTCAAAAGTTATTAAAATACAAATATGCTGCATATTGGGAATCTATGCTGCGCGCCATGTGCTGGCTACCTAATGCCTCCCACATTTAAAGCTAAACACGTCACGTGTAGTGTCATGCGCATCTTCCACCACGGGCCCATTCCAACATAATTTCTAATACCACGTGTTTGCCACAGGGAAATGGTAAAACTAAAGATGTTGCATGTGTGATACGCATGTGTTCCACCACGTACACAAATTGAACAGTCTTTATGACACAAGCCTTTTATTTCCTCATAACTAGGAACGCTGGATTCACTGAGGTTTTCCCACACTCTGTGTGCCTTGCATATTGATGTGTTGAGGAGATAATAGAGCTGCCTCTATTTTGCGAGGGGCTTAGAATGCATGCAGGAATGGATGAAAGAGATGGATAAGAGTAGTAGTAGTAGTAGTAGTGAATCATTAAAATGCCACTCAACTAAAGTGTACATGCCAGTGGAGGAAGTTACCAAAGTGAAAGCGAAGTCTGGTAACAAGAGTCAGTTGCAGTACAAATCTAATTACAAAGTGCAACCCCAATCTCCAATCTAGATGATGAGTTCTAGAGTAATTAAGTGTTACCGTTGTGCTGCTCCTGGCCATATAGAGAGTCCCGCGTGGATATCGTAGCGTGTGGAGGCAACCCTTATCCGGCATCTTTAAAAACGTCCAAAAAATATAATTTTTATCTAGTTGTTAACTATCGAAATTAAAATCAATTAGACGATCCCAATTGAGGTGGACGTCAGTCTTTTAAACCCTTGGGTTGTGATGTTAGGTTACACCCATTTTCAAATTGGACATCCATTGCTTAAAGATTTTGGACATGTTTCAATACCTGTAGCAGTCATCGTCACTCTTTTACCATCCTATAAGAGTGAATTAAGAAATCACCTTGATCCCTTGTGGCCCCTTTTCCTGACGAAGGCACTGGTTTGTGCCGAAACGCGCGTAGAACGAACATAATAGTTCATTTTGCCACATTGTACTTTATTGATCAAGACTATTAGATATTAAGTGTTTTTACTATACTGTCAAAATCAATTGTGACTTTTTAATGTATGAATGATAGTATGATTGAATTAGTATAATTGGGGTATTGTTTTAATATTATAAATTTCTGCCATTATCTCATTGTTCATTAATAAAACATTTTTTATATTTTATATATAACTATCAGATATTGTGGTTCTCTCTTTGTCTATATATGTGTTTCAATTCATTAGGTCATTGCTGTGATTTGATATCATTGTTGCCTTAAGTCTTTACATTACATATAGAGTCTAGAACCAGGTGCATGGCAAGAAATGTCAGGTGTAGGAAGTGCAATAGAAGGGGACATTTGGCCAAGGTTTGTAGGTCAAAGGACAGATTAGTATAAGTGAAGGAGATAGATGACACGTGAAAATATACAAGAGTTGGTGCTTGCGGTGGAGGATTGCAATGATCCTTTTGGCAAAGATTGTGTACAGGCAGTTAGCACAACTTCCTTAGCGACAGATGTAGATAAGGAGAACATGGACAAATTGGAAAAATCCCATTGTACTGTAAGTCTTGATGACTGTGATGTGAGAATATTAGTGGACTCAGGGAGTTTGTACACACTGTTGTCAAAGGACACTTGTAGCAAGAATTGGAAGAACTTTAGTCCAGAATAGAGTAAATCCGATATTTAGGCCATGGGTTAAGGTGGAAAAACTATTGAGAACTTGGGATGGTAATAGGTTTTGATGCAAAGAAAGTGTTAGGGCGAGTATATATAACGAAACAAGGATCAGATCTTCTGGGTTGGCTTCTTCAAAAAGATCTCAACATAATTTTGAAGCCCAATGTTGAGAAACCAGTCATGACTGTTGAAGTGCAAAATGTGGAGATGAATGAAAATAACCTGGGGAATTATGGTAAGACTCTAATGGGAAAGCATCCTGAGTTATTTACTGATGACTTAGTAAAATTCAAGAATTTCTCACACAGAATAATTTCAAAGAAGAATGCTACTCTGGTGCTGCATAAAGTAAGAAACGTTCCACATTTAATGAGGGAGCCTCTACAAAATGAATTGAATAAGTTATTGAAGCAAGGCATTGTAGAACCTATCGAGTCTTCGGAGTGGTTGGCCCCTATGGTGGTGGCTCTGAAGGAGGGGGGTAAGATTCAGTTGTGTGTTGATATATGCGATTTGAACAGGAACAATCCTTGCCCAATATCTTGGAACTGTTAACAGCCATGGGTGGGGGTATGATTTTTAGTGTTGTACATATGTCTGCTGCATATCATCAAATAGACTTGCACGAGGAATCCAAGCCTCTTACCTTGTTTCTCACCAGCTGGGGGCCTTCTGCTTTTGCAGGAGGCCCTTCCGATCAGCGTCAGCAACTGCTGTGTTCCAAAGGATGATTAAATGCATATTTGATGGTCTTAAGAAGGTTCTACATTTTCAGGATGACATTTTAATTGTGGGTAGGAACAAAAGAGAGCACAACAAATTGATGAACAAGGTGATGGAACGTCACAATATGCACAGATTGACAATAAAGAAGGAGAAGTGTCAATTGAAGAGAATGCAGGTCACATACTTAGGGCGTGAAATCTCCAAGGATGGCATCAGACCCAAAAGTAGTATTGTCATGGGTGTGGAGAAGGCACCTACACCTACAAATAAGGATCAGTTGAAATCTTTCCTAGGGCTAGTGGAGTATTGTTCCAAATTTATGACTTAATTTACGGAAACTGTGGAAACTTTGACACTATTAATGAAAAAAGAGGCCAATTTTGAATGGGATGAACGGTGTGACATGGCCTTCAACAAGGTAAAGGAAGGTATTCTTCAAGCTCCCTCACTAGGCCATTTTGATGTAACAGCAAAAACGTACATAACAACAGATGCAAGTAATATGGGTAGAGAGGCTGTGTTTTTTTTTTGTCCTCATTCACCTCTGACCACAATATCCACTCCAGATGTCTGTACCCAAAAGCCCTGGAGGCAGGTGGGAAGTCGTCCCACCTGCGGGTACGCCTGCGCACAGGAGGGTACTGTTCCAAGTAGGTAAAGTCACTCTCAAATTTGGTCTGGTAGCTGCTAGTAAGAATTAGGGAACCGGGGGTCCATTGCAGCCTACAGAGATCCAGAGAGGCATAATCATAAAGCAAGGATATAAAAATGAAAGACCTTTATCTGTTTTCTCCCGCCTCTTCATCCAGCCATCTTAATAGGAAGTTCCAGAGGGCCTTCTTCCTATTGAATAGATTCCCCCTTAGATCTAACTTAGATGTTGAGCATACAGATTCTAACCAGTCAGAATGCTGGGGGGGCATTCTACCCACCTACAATAGATTTCCCTTCTTGCTAGAAGTTTGGCATAGAATAGGAAGGATTTAGCAGGGCCTGTGATTTCATCCGAGATTCCAAAAATAATCAGAGAGAGGCTTACCTTGACTTGCAGCCCCAAAATGTTTGAGATAGTCTTACAGACTTTCACCCAGAATTCAAGATTAGCCGGACATTGCTGGAACATGTGAACATCCGATGCTCTCTCCCATCCACATTTCATACATTTAACGGGAGGCCCTTTTGACATCTTTGACAGCCTTTGTGGAGTTAAATAGGCCCTGTGAATTGAAAAGAAATGATTTCTCCTTAACTAAGCCGGCTTGACAGTAAGAAACAAAGTGCTCATCGATACTTGCCAGATTTTCTCCCACTGCACTCCCGGCAGGCAAATGCCCCAGAGGTGTTCTGCCAGTCTGAAGTCCCCATCTATGGCTTCTTAGATCTCCCAGTACCAGGTAGATACCTCTTTCTTCCCCGGAGGTTTCGCCACCAAATGTTCTTCTAAATAGTTACCTATACCGATTGGAGACTTCAGATTCTGTGCCCAGCTTCTCAGTTGGATATACTTAAATTTGGAGATTTCCCCCTCCAGAGTACTACGTAGCGTTAACCAAGGTAATATGGTGCCATCCTGGACAAGGTCCCCCCATGTGCAAAGCCCAGCATGTCTTAATGACAGCACTAACTTATCTTTTAGACAATCTGGTGTTCCTGGAGAGTCCCAGAGGGGGGCTAGACTAGAGTAGGAGCTTAGACCCGTCAGCCGTCTGATACTGGCCCATATTCTGGCCATGGCCTGTAACACCTTGAGCCTGATCTTTTTAAAGAATTTTGGGTCACTGAACTTAAACATGAAGCAATCCTTGCCTAGATTGGCCCCCTTCAACATGGCTGAAAACATGGACCCCACACCAGAGGAGTCAGGGAATTTTAGCAGCATTCTAGAATGGGTCAGTTGAAAAGCCCATGCATAATACTGCAAGTCCAGGAGGGATAATCCCCCTTTCTCCCTTTTGCTTTGCAGCTTCTTCCAAGAAATTATTTTCCTTTATAGGCCCAGATGAAGGAATTTATGGCCTGCTGAAGTTTGTCGATGGAGGACTTGCCAAAATGTAAAGTGATTGTGTCAAAAAAGAAGGTAATCTTCGGTAGTATTGTCATTTTGACCAAGTTCACCCTCCCAAAAATTGACAGGGGGAGGTGAACCCAGCTCTTCATAAGCCGTGAACATTCCCTTGTAACATTTGACATGTTGACTTCTGAGATTTTTTTCTATTTCCTGTACAATCTTCAGCCCCAGGTATCTCATCTCTTTTTTGGTCCGGTAGTAACCCTCCTCTAAATTCCATGTCATTATCTCTGTTTTTTCTGTGTTTACCTCATACCCTGACACCTTCCCAAACTCCTCTGCGTGTTGTAAAATGGCAGGCAGGGCAACAGAGAGGTCCGATGAGTATACCATTATGTCATCAGCATAAAGGGCTACTTTTCTCTCCCACCCTTCGTGCCTAAAGCATGAGATCTTCACCTCATCTCTAAGCTTCTGAGCAGACGGCTCAATGTAGAGGTTGAAAAGGAGGGGGGACAGAGGGCAGCCCTGTCTAGTGCCCCTAGTTATTTTAAAAGATTTAGGGGCATATTCTCAAGAACGTGTGATAACTACCGCAAAAGTTGCTTAACGCAACCCTTCACATCGCAGTCTATCGCGGGAAAATAACACAGTGTTAACGTGGTATTCCCAACCCTGCAGCACCTTGCGATAGTAGCAGGATAACGTGCCAAATGACCGCCCAAAAACCAACGCGACGCAGAAACAATGCGAAACATGAACGCGAAAAAACCTGCGATGTCCCAAACCGCGATACAAAAATCAGCGACAACCAGCCACAGGCCCGCAAATCCCACGCATCATGCGTGAAAATGCACTATAAGAGCAACCAAAAAATAAACACCAAAAACAAAACAAACTGCGTAGCACCATGGATGCACCGGGACCGAGTGCAGAGGACAACCCGAACCCCACAAGCCCCACGGAGGACCAGCCAGGAACCCCGTGTTCGGGAAAGGGCAAGGAGAAGAGGAAGAGGAAGACGGGGTTCAGTCCGCAGGAAGACCTGACCATCGTCACGGAGGTGATAGAACTCTACCAACAACTGTTCATCACCTCCACTGCGTCATTGGCAACACAAACGGAAATATGACAGTCCATCGTCACCAACGTGAATGCAGTCGGAGTGTCGAGGAGGTCAATGGAGGAGACCAAGAGGCGCTGGCATGAAGTGCACAGCCAAACCAAACAGAAACTTGCTGCCAACATGAAGGCAGCAAAGGCGACTGGAGGTGGGAGTCCTGCGCCACAGGAGGAGCTGGGTGAGCTGGAGGAAATGGTGGCCACAGTCATCAGCGTGGAGACGGTGCAAGGAGTCGGGGGTCTGGACACAGCCCGATATGACCTGACCCAACAGCAACAGGGTGAGTAACGATCAGGGACTGGGGGGACGGGGGCAGATGGGCACAATGCCACACATTCACAATCATGTGCAGCACACTGCACACCCACAATGACTGTGGAACATGTCCCTGATACCTTTGGCACACTGCAGCACACATAGAAACACCAAGTAGGCCCCTGTCCACAATCTGCACAAATGGGCCCCCCTCCATATCACCAATGCCACAACCTACCCATGCACATGTGCTGAATCCCGAAAAGCAGCAGCTCTGTGAGCCACACCGACAATGCAAGTGACACTGCATGACAGATAGCATGGCTGAAGTCACTATAAATGACATGGTGCACAAGACGACACTGAGGTGGCTGAGTGTGGACCACATACGTAAAGGAGCAGGTCACACTCTGACACATCCACGTGCAACTACGAACTATGACGTAAAAAACACATCTGCAGACAAACAAGGCACAAGAGTACCAAATATCTCCAGTAGCACAAATGACCCAAGTCGCAAACATCCCAGCACCCGAAAAGCACACAAGTCAAATGCACACCGACTCAAAGGGATAAGGGTCCGCCAATGCAGAGCTGCAGGGGCGAATCGCCAACAATGCAGCAAACACACATAGCAATCACAGTACATCAACATTGACGACAATGTGGGACAGAGTGCAACCCCTACACCACAAGACAGAGGACACAACTGGTGCCACTCGTGCGTAGAAACTGGCCAATCACATCTGGCAATGCATGACACTGTGAGCTGATAATGTACGAGTACAACCACACATCAGTCATGTAGTCGAAACGTCCACTGACTCCCATCAAATAGCCAGCTTCACCAAAACAGTCACAATGTACATTGTCATGCAGTCTGAATGTAAACATCTACAATGCGTCAACATACATGGAACACACTGTTAACCTGCATCTCCCCTTTACATTGCAGAGGGACAATCAACACCTCCTGCAGAGCAGACCACACATCTCTTCAGTGACGATGAAGAGGACACCCTGCACATTTGCACAGACACCCCCCTCCGGCTCGTGGACAGCCTCCGCACCCCACCTCCAGGAGCAGGGCAGCCCAGCTGCATCGTGGTGAGCCCACACCCTGCACAGACCACACCGCAGGAAGCACACACCACCACGGCTGCCTCCCAGGACCCCCACGACCAACACATGGATTTCAAACTCCGTGTGTTAGGGTGCCAGGAGAAGATGGCAGATCAGCTGCGGCTGGGTTTCGAGCTCATGGCAGCCAAACTTGATGCCATACGTGGGTGCCTGAGTCCCATCAGGAGCACCTACAGTCCCTAACGGATACCCACCGTCCGCACCATGCTCACCAACAATCCTTGGCTGACATCGCTGGGTCCATTACTCGGTTACAAGAACTGTCTAGGCAGACAGGCCCAAGCGATGAAAGCACAGAGTTGGCACAGATGCGGAGGTCAATGGAGACCATGGAGCCGATGCAGGCTGGAAGTATGGCTGCCACTGCTGAACACCAGCGAGATGTAGCTCCGATCTTCCATGCCTTGCAGATCCTCATCTTGCCATTGCTGCCACTGAGCCTGTTCCAGGTGACTGCTGCAGGAACCTCGACACACACATATCCGCCCCCTGATGTGTCAGTGGCACACAGTGATGCAGCCCTATCACCTTCGCACCCTGATGTGTCAGTGGCACACAGTGATGCAGCCATAACCCCACCACACACACCTGACACACCGGACACAGAAGACGCTCTCAGAGGAGTAAGATGTGGAGGGTAATGACTGTGTGAGGAAGGAGGTAGTAGCATCCGTCCCCGCCATATGGCCTGTCCCTGCCTGGTCGTGCTCTCTGCATCATGCCCTGGAACAACACCTCCCACTGTCCCCCAAAACACTCTGTGACCTTCACATGGACCCCGACATGGACTGCCATATCTGCTCTGGTACCAATGACACAGCAACCCGGCGGCGGACTGCACCCTTCCTCTTCAGATCAACTTTGCCTTGCCACATGAACTCTGGTTGGCCCACCACTGGGCAACCATGTTATGTGGGCTTGAAGTGGCCATGTACTGCTCCAGGTCCTACACCCCAGAATGTGAATAAAACATTCCAAATCACACAGATGTGTCATGTCTATGTTCACTCACGAATAAATGTTTGGATGAATGTAGGGACATCGATTGCACTAAAAGGTACACCCTGGTAAATGTCATCAATGCGCATGTTTGACCCTGACCCACATGGCCACTTAGATGACTGTGAAGGTGTGAACTAGCTGTGGCCTCATTGCACAGTAACAACAATCCCGTTGCCCCCAAAAGTAGCCCCACGTCCATGTATCAAATAGGGCTGTGTGTGGAAATGTCACATTCGGTAGCAGTCCTTAAGTGGTGTCCCCCATCACATGTGAGAACAGAACATCTCTTTGCATGCCTACTCACACACATCTGTGTGGACACAGTCTGTTTTGATGGATGACCTTGATCTACATGGCGAGAAGTTGGACACCATACGCACATTCCTGGGGACACGTAGGAGCACAGGTCTGCCACCAACTATCCCAGCCACAATGTCTGGCAAACAGAGGTGGAGCTGGCAATAGGGACTCACCCCCAATTCACAAGCGCCAGTCAATGCCTCCTTGTGTACGTCCAATGCACATGTAGGCACATGATCTGTCATTATAATCAACACTCATCACAGTTGTACACAGGTGAAGTTGCGTAGACTTTATTAGCATGTGCGTGTCAGTACGGGCAAGGCAAGGGCCACAACATGGAGACCAATGTTTAAGACACTTACAGGCAGCTTAGGAACATGTCGAGGTGCAAGTAATGGGGTGGCAAAAGTGCACATAATTCATTACGGATGTCAACGGTCTCAGCCCACCTTGCCTTGCTGGACGAGTCTGCTCATCTGCCCATGTCAGGGGACACGACACAGCCCATGGGATCTGCATAGTGCTGTAGCACCGGACTGCGCTGACTGTGTGCTCTTCTGACAGTGAGCAGGTGAAGGGATCCTACAAGGTCACATGTCATGCTACATTGCCATGTGTGTACTCTCCCCCAGCAGTTTCTCCGCTTTTGGAACGTTGCTAGGTGACGCTTTGCTGCTCCGCCCATGTGACTGCATCACCTTGCACAGGTGTGTGTACACACGCGTAGGTCCACGCACATGCATTCTGAGTCCAGGCGAAGGCAGACATGTCCACTGTTGTGGTGGGATATGTGAAAATTCCTCTGAGATGCTACAAGGTGTGGGGACCTGTGCTGTGGGTGACAATCAGTTGTGGCTACAGGAACGTAGGTACTCGTCCATGTATGCGAGCGCTGCTTCATGGGCAATCTGTTTCAAGAGTACATCGCTGTCGAGCTCAAGGTACGCGAGGGCGAGCCAATCCATTACCTGGTCCGGGCAGCTGTGCTCCGTCCACGCCGTTTCACCAATACGCAACACAGCCCAATAGGGGAGCGCCTCGATGTGGTCACTGCACACGAGGAGTTGTGCAATCTCCCATGCCCAACTGCCTGCACATACGCCAAATATCAAGGCATTCCATGCACGGGTGTCACGGTTACACTCCTGTTCGTGGGCCAATAGGGGGCGCACACACGTTTCATAATCCAGTTCAGCTACCGTTGTGTTGGATAGGCAGACATCCATGGGCCACTCGAATGTGCATGATCGACAGTGGAACCAGGGCTGTACGCAGGTGACGTACGCAAGACGGAAACTCAGACAGTAACTGATGCGCAACACTGCCAGTGGCAGTGATCCCAACAGATGCAGCATTCGTGCACGGTACAGTTCCACGTGACAGGGGTTGTGCATGTGCCTGGGATTGCCAGCCATTGCCTTTGTTGGTCTCGTAGCACCGGCACACTTCTGACAGGCGGCAGTTTTGTGGATGAGATGCCACTGCTCGGAGCAATGAGTCATATTTGTGTGCAACGCTTGGGCGTATGGGTTGTTTCTTACTTATGTGTCAGGGGCATCCTAAGCAGGTGTGCCTCAGGCAGGGACAAGTGTGTGTGGGGTGTGGACACATTGGTATTTCATTTGCGCAGTTCGTGGTGTGGGAGTCGTCACAATCTGGTTTGGTATCTCTCGCAGGGAGTGCCAGCCGCATTCAGGACCAAGGTTGGGGGTTCAGGTGTCCTTCAGCCTTGTGTATTGAGACAATAGAGCTTTCATTCCTGATGTTGGTCTGACTACTGCTTGCATTTTTTAAATGTGATGTGGCCTTCGCGTTGCTATTGATGCCAGGCCTTTGACTTAGTGTGCACCAATAGCGATACACACACAACAGTTGGCATGTATGAGCCAGGAGCCCGATTGGCCTTGCGCTCCTTCTACAATATCTCTATTTCTCTCTCACTCCCTCTCCCTCTCCTTCTCTCACTCTCTCTTTCTCTCTCTCTCTCTCTCACTTTCGCTCGCTCTCTCTGTCCTTTGATGAGCGCATGACACACCTTCTTATCTGGAAATTTGTTTTGCAGGCTGTGACTTCAGATTGTCCTGAGAGGACCCGCCATGACTCTTCAAAATAGTTATTTTGTGTTTATTCTGTATGAAACAAATTATTTGCTGAGTCTAAGATGAATGTATGATTCTCATCTTTCTGACGACACATGTATGTTAGGTGTTGTTATTGTGCGACATCAGGCACATTGTTTTGTTCATGATTTCGTGAGGTTGATGTGACATATCTTTGTCCGGGTGTGGGTGGGGGCGCCCGGAGTGGGGCCCCGGGGGGAAGGTGGGTGGGGTCCTGTGTGTGGTGGCGGTGGGTGTTGTTGCCCTCTGGGGGCTCTGGGATGCATGGTGAGTGGCTCCATGGCATCTGTTGTTCTTCATGTGTGGCTATGGGCTGTGCTCCCTTGTCTGTTGCAGGTTGTCGTCCGACTTTGCACCAGGTAAGAGCAGGTGTTAATTTCCTGCTGCTAACACGCCTTATCGCATGTTTTGTGATCTTATCACCGATCGGGCTGGTTGTTGAGAATGTTGTGGAGTGGTGTTGTCGCGGCTTTTTGCACGGGAACACCTACTCTGCATAACATTAGCGTTAGTTGCCGGGGGCATCTGTGGCGATGTTTTTTGCGACTGCTATCGCAGGTAAACTGGTGTTATGGGCTGTTAGCATCAGCTTGGGAATGGGGAGATACATTTATTGCGGATTTGGCTGCGATAACGTGGCGATAACTCGGCGATAGCTCCTTGAGAATATGCCCCTTAGTTAAATTGCCATTAACTAACATTTTTGCTGAAGGATCTTGATAGATTAACTGGATGACTGTGCGAAAGTTCTTACCTATGTTGTACTTTTCTAGAACAACCGCCAAGTACATCCAGTTAACTCTATCGAAAGTCTTAGTGGCATCTATGGTCATAACTGCCAAAGAGAGCGAGTGCGTCGAGGCCAGATCTATCGCGCCGATGAGGCTGTATGTAAGTTCATGCAGATATCTGCCCTTAACGAACCCCTTCTGGTCACTGTGCAGCATGTCACCTGCTACTGTGCTCAGCCTATCTGCTAAATCTTTTGCAAAGATCTTATAGTCCGCGTTAAGCAGTGATATAGGTCTGTACTACTAATAGTTGGCAGGATTTTTTCCTGGTTTTAATATTAATGTAATGATTGCCTCGCCCAAAGAACCAGGCAGTTGTACACCAGAACTTAAGATCTCATTAAACAGCAGGGTCATAGCCGGGATTAAGATATCGCCCAAGTTTTTGTACAGCTCTGTTGGTAGCCCATCAGGCCCTGCAGCTTTTCCCCTTTTATTCTACGGTAAAACTCTCTTTACCTCCTCCTGAGTAATTTCCTGCTCTAAGAGGTTCTGTTGTGATGCACCTAGAGATTTAATTGTGTTCGAGCCCAGCCACTCCTCTACTTCATCCTCGAGGACTTCCCTATCTTCAGTGTACAACTTCTGAAAGAAGTCGTTAAAAGCTCCCTCTATTTCTGAGTCAGTAGTTAATTTGACCCTACTCTCCGTGTCCTCTATTTTCCTTATCAAGTTTTGGGTTCTGTCTGCTTTTACTTTCCAGGCCAACAATCTCCCTGCTTCTTCCCCATATTCAAAATGTGCCAGCTTACTTGCCTCCCAGCGCTTTGTGATCCTCGTCTGCAAGATATTGTCTAACTGTTCCTTCAATTTCTCCAATTTCTCTGCATCACCCAGCCTCGTTTCCTCGTCCATAGTGCGCCACATGCCGGCCTCTAAGATCTTTATTTCCATTTCTATTTGGCTAACCTCCTCTCTATAACGCCTGTTTCTAAAGCATAGTCTGCTTGTAATTTTCCCCCTTAAGTATGCCTTCAGGGTGTCCCAAACTATCAGTGTGGAGGCCGTCTCGATGTTATGATTTAAGAATTCCTCCGTCTCATGATGCAGATAATTCATTTAATCTGTGTCGTAGAGTAACGTCCAGTGTAACGTCCAGACTCTCCCGACCTTCCTAGTCTTCAGATCCAGATCCATATACACCCCTGAGTGATCAGACAGGTGGGCCGTCAGGTGCCCAATGTCCTGGATTTCCTCTCTCAAGTTTAGACTGACCAAGAAGTAGTCAATTCTAGATCTGTGACCATACTTCTTGTTGTGATAGGAGGCACCAAACAGGAGGCCAGACCTGTCCCTCCAGACATCACAGAGCCCCAACTGTTTCATCATCGAATGAAAATATGAATGCGATTTGGGGGTGGCCACTGCTGTGCTGTTTATCAATTTATCCAGTTTGGGGTCTAGTATAATATTGACATCGCCAGCCATAATTACAGGATCTGGAAAACCTAACAAATTGTTGGATCCTTCTAAACTTTCACACCTATACTTTAAAAGAAAAAATCCTGACCAAGGTTCTGAAAACAAAGTCATTAAGGGGGAAAGACTTTTCTTTTGAAATTAGATCTGACCTATCCCGTGCCACTTTAGGTTGGCAATGAGAGTTGGGGAAAAAACTTGACAAGTTCAATAAGTTAGGGGCCGTGACCCAACTCAAATTCCCTGCCTCCTTAAACGTTATGCATAAGAACAAAATGCGCAACATAAGAAGTAAGCGAGAAGCCGATGAGCTCTTGGAGAGTACAGAAAAAGGGGATGGTAACATTATTAGGGTTGGCTTGAAATTTTTGAATTCGTTCTTTTTCTTTTCCCATTATGTAGTTTCTTTCTACTATGAAAAATTACAGAAGATGAAGGGGGGATGTAGAGGGAGTAACCGGTGCAGCAACCTATGCAGTTTATGCGGCTACAGATATCGCACAATAGAGGCGTATGGTGGTGGGGTGCCTTCAGGCGTAGCAATCAGGACTAAAATCAAGTCCAGGGACATATTGGGTTGGGTTCTCCAGGGAGGGAGGCAGGGTGGGGGGGTCGGGATGGGTGCACAGGGTGGGGAGCATCTAAGGAAAAAACAAAAAATGTCCTCATTTACCTCGGTAGATTGGTTCTCTCATAAAAATATGCAGTGGTCTAGCCTGCATGTTTTAAACATGGAATGTCCAGATGACCATTCAGCTTCTATCTTGGAATGTTAAAAGTCTACGTGCTAAAGGGAGAAGGGCAAAAATTCTGCAATATCTCAGGGACTCCCCAGCACAGATAATTATCTTACAAGAGACTCACTTGATTAAGAATGATTGTATGTTGATTTTTAGGAAATTAAAATGGGTAGGACACATGATTTGCACCAATCAGAGCGCCAATATAAGCGGAGTTGCGATAATAATCAAGAAGCAAGTTAAGGTACATATAATTGACTCATTAGTTGAGAAGTGTAGCAGATGGGTCATTCTTAAGATGATATTGCTGGGTAAATTAGTAACACTGGTAGGTTATTATGGCCCGAACTGTGACGATCCAGAGCCCTTAAAGTCAATCTCCACCAATTTGTTAGGATATAGAGGCTGTGTTGACGCAAGTGAAGAATGGTCATGACAGAATAATTGGTTTTGCTTCAAGAAGTCTCCTAAAAGCAGAATCTTCCTATTCTGTTATTGAAAGGCAAGCCTTGGCTTGTTGCTTGGGTGAATCAAGCATTACAGATATTTTGTATGGGCTTTACCTTTCAAGGTTAAAACTGATCATAAGCCCCTAATGCATTTAATCAAAGGAGGAAAAGGACTGGAGGGCAATGAAACACCAAGAATATCGAGGTGGATGCGATCTGTGTTGGAGTACAACTTTAAAATGGAATACGTGAAGGGTTTAAAAAATATAATTGCTGATTGTTTATCCACAATGCCTGTGGAGGAGTTGAACCAGGGTACAGAAGTAGATATCATTTGTTGATGAAAAGAAAGGAAGAAATGGCCTTAGAAAAAATTCAATGGGTCATGGCAAAGTCAGAGCATAAATTGCTACAAGAAGTAAAGAGGTGTGTCTCTGCAGGGTGGGATTATTGTCAGGCCTGCAATACCCATCTGAAGGGTTATCACAATGTGAAGAATGAATTGAGTGTGTGTGATGGGAAGCTGTGGAGGAGGAGCCAAATTATTCCACCTGAGAGACTTAGGAAACAGATCATTCAAATTGTGCATGCTGGGTACCCAGATCGCAACATAATGAAAAGATGGGTCCATCAGTCTTTCTGGAAGTCCGCAATGGATGAAAGCATTAAAAGTGTGGCCAAGGAGTGCTATGCATGTGCTAGTAGTGACAAAATAAAAGTTGTGAGGCAACCTCCTTTGAGGTGTGTGGATTTACCCAAGAGGCCCAGGGAGAGGGTGGCAACTGATTTCCTTGGTCCCATTACCAAACTTTATAAGAAGCAAATATATGATTGGCTTGGTTGATTATCATTCTAAGTGGTTTGTCATAGAAAGCACCAATTCTAATGATTGATACGTAGAGGGTGATTGGATTTTAGGAAAGAGTGTTCATGGACAAAGGTATTCCTAATATATTGGTATCTGATAATGGGGTGCATTTCTTCTCCTGGAGCATGGAGGTATTCTTGGATAGAATGGGGGTCAAGCACGAGAGAGTTGCTTTCTTCAGGCCTCAGGCCAATGAATTAGTTGAAAGAGTCAACCGCCTGATCATGGAGAATATCCAGCTGTCCTTGGCTAATGGGTTGCTATGAAGAAGTGAATTTAGGAACCTGACTCTGGCATATAGGATAACGCCTCATTCTGTGACACAGAGTGCCAATATTCATACCTCTGAAAGGGTTTGAAAGAGGTTTTGGCGTGGTCGAAAAGCAAGGAGTGTGTGTGGGTGAATTGGTGTGATGTGGAAAGGTATGTGGCGGAAAGACAACAGAGGACCAAGGAGTATTATGATGCGAGAAAAGATGTTGAAACAACTGAAATCAGGAAGGGTGATTGGGTGGCAATCAGGAGAGATGGTATCATCAGGAAAGGAGAAAGTAAGTTCTCCAAACTAATGCAGATTAAGGAAGTGAAGAAAAGTGTTCTCCTCTTGATGAATGGATCTGTGTGGAGTTTGGGGAATTTGTTCAAATGCCCACATGGGTTCTTGGACAATGAGTTGTAGGCAAAGGATTGCTAATGTTAAATTTTATGTGTCTCGTGGGAGCATTTTGTTATGTACAAACTTTTAATGCCAAATTGTGTATACTGTTCACATATTGTTTTTATGTTCATTTATAAATTTAATATGTTTATTGTATGCATAGGGGGATATGTGTAGAGTTACTGGAATGTTCCTATGCAATGTAGAATGTGGAACTAAGACAATGGAATGTGTCCTAATGAAGAAAGGGGAGTTGGAGAGAAAACTGTAAGAGAGAACTGAAGGCAAGTTGATGAAGAATAAATTTGGGGCCTGATTCACAAAGGTAAACGTAGACTTAAGTATAAGTTTACAACTTTCGGTGTTCACAAAGGGCATTTACCAGTAGTATCTTTACATCTGCACTTGGGCAGAATCTCCTCAACCAGGGTGTAGTTTACGCACTCGTAGCAGAATCTCCGCACTCGTGGCGGAATCTCCTAACTCGGGGCGGAGGAAGTTTGCATCCAACCTGACACACCTGTTTCAGTGCCTACCATCCCCCCAACTTCAGCTGAAACTCCTCAGCCCATCAGCCAATCCCAGCCCTGCTGTTAACATAAAAGCAGAGCTGACACAAGCAAACCCTTTCAGACCTTTCAACATGTCGCTGAATGTGTTTGTTGGTTGCCCCATGCCATGCGACAGGATGATTTGAGGAGAAGGAGGAGGAGAAGAAGAGAAAAGAGGATTTTTAGACAAAAGATAAACTTATTTAAGATGTCCAGCCAAGAAATTAGGGCCAGATATTGTTTCCCCCCAGATGTCATCTTGGAGGTGGTTTGTGAGTGAAAGCTGGGCCTTGACTCTGTGACCTGCCGCTCCCATGCCATCCCAGCCTATGTCAAGATCCTAGCAGCTATCCAGTGTTATGCTATAGCGTCGTTCCAGAGGCTCTGCAGTGACCCTGTGGGTACCTCGTAGCCAAACCAGTCCCAATGCTTGCATCAAGTACTGAGCTGCATCAATAGGAGAGCCCGTCTCCACATAAGAATCCCCCACACACTGGCCAGGAGGCAAAGGGTACTTGGGATTTCTACCCGATTTCCTGCTTCCCACGTGTACTTGGTGCAGTTGATTGCACCCATGTGGCTCTTCAGCCACCGGGCCACATTGCACTCATCTTCTGCAACAGACACCAATGGCACTTTATCAATTTGTAGGGTATCTGTGATGCCGCTGGTAGATTTATTGATGTGCATGCAGTGTTCCCAGGCAGTACCCATGACAGCTAAAATTCTGGAAGTCACCTCTTGCCTGGCGGATGGCAGCGGGAGAATTTGGCAACATGTGGCTACTAGGTAAGTACCAAGCACCACACAAGTCTGCTATCTATGAATGTTTTGTAACAGTCAGGAAGCTACACGAATGAGGCGCAACTAGCAGCTTCAAGAGCTTCTCCATGTACCCGCAGGAGTTTACAAATAACTCCTATTGCGTTATAGGTAGTATCCTATAAGAAACATCACAAACTGAGTCAATGAACCTAGTGACGAAGATAGGTGAGTGACTCAAACTTACCTACCATAGAGCGGTCTAATTTTACACCGCTCCTTCCTCGGTCCTGATGAAAGTCCGCCGATCCTTAGGGACTCTAAAGGACTTAAATATGTCGACCACCGACCACTGATATCAATACTATATAGGTGCAGTGGACCACTTACACATCCACTAGAACACCTGGCACTGTTTTAATCTTACCCCTTCCTGATCAATAAAATACTCTTTATAGGATAGGAGGTATTTTTAACTCTACACTTTTTTCGCTAATTTTCACATAATAATCGCAACCGTCAAAGAACCAGATGGTCTCCCTCCAGGAGGAGGAAATTTTACTGACTGGAGAACGGGAAACTCAGACGGAAAAGGACCCAATGATCAAACTACTCACTTGACTTCTTCAAGCGGAGAATCAAGATATACCACTATCAAACAGTTAGAGTGTATGAGGGCCTTTGTACAACACCTACAGACCCTGGCATTCCAAGACACGTGGTTCATTCCCCTTTGATTAAATACTATTATGCATGGAAGCTGAATGAATCACTGCTTCTCTCTCCCCATCTTGATTTTTGGAGTGTTTTGCAAAATACACAACCATATCATGCCACAGACATGCCCCCAACAGACACTGCATGCACCATCTCATACATCATGTACTGGATAGATGCAAGAGGTACGTGCACAAATATTTCCTCAATTTCCTCCTCATGTGATGCTGGATATGAACTCTAGGGGTGGCTGGAGCTCATGTAGTTGTACTCTGTGGAATTCCACGGAGTTAGCTAAAAACTCCGTGAAATTCCACAGAGTTCCGCGTGTGGCAGAGTAGCGGCACCCGGTCCTAATTAATACAAGCAGGTGAAAACAAACTGCAATTTTTCGCTCTCTTCTGGGTAGTACTTCTACATAGCATGCACAAACAAGAAGTAGTGCATTTTCATAAGTAAGATACTTTTGCAGTTCACCAGCGCTTACATATTAAACTAAGTCAATCCGAATCTAAAACGCCCTGACCAATAGCAGATTCCCGTTTTTGGGCGAAGCCTCAGCCGAGGTATCTATCAAATAAAAATGCTGCTTGTGCAAATGCAACCCTATACGTCATTTGACACAACTCCCGGCCACAAATTGGCGAATTGGGTTCCTGTATAGTCATGGCACAGGGCAGAACGTTAAAAGAACAGAAATATCACCAGCAGCTCAGCACTACACACAGGGAAAGACAGAGTTTTGATTATGTAGAGGAGTAGCTGCTACATAGTTGCATAGGTTTTACCTGAGGTGGCCGCTGTCCATGTGCGCGGTTTAAACAATGCAGCCCGGTGCTGACTGCCACCTCTTCCCACAGCAGAAGCTCAAACACCTCCGCCGCCATGCTTTCTCTGCCTCCTGGCAGTGCGTGGCATGCTTCTATTGGTGCGGGAAGAGTGGGAGGGGTTGGCCTACTGACCGGTAAACAGACATAATATCGAATTGTAAATATCGAATTGCCAAAATATCGAGTTGTAAATATAGAATGGACAGAATATCGAATTGCCAAAATATAGTTGTTAAGAATATCGAAATTCGGATCACTGACAGAATATCTAATACAAGAATATCGACCTACAACAATATCGAAGTAAAAATATAGAATGACAAAATATCGACAGTCATAATATAGTTGTTAAAAATATCGAATTTTTATAGTGTTTTAAGTGTTAGTATATGTGTTAAAAGTATGTATTATTTTTGTAATGTATGTTTTAATTTTTATAAAGTAATGAATTTTATGTTATTTAATTTTTGTGTAATTTAATTCTGTAGCGGGTTGTGGGTTTATAGGGAATAGGGTGGGAAGTAATTTAATTATAGTAAATTAAATATTAATTTTTAGGAAGTATTAATTATATTTAATTTAATTGTGCGCTTTAGTTTTGTAGTGGGTTGTGGGTTTATAGGGGAATAGGGTGGGAAGTAATTTAAATTAAATTAAGTAATTATTAAATTTTATTTATTGGTATTGATAAATAATTCATTGTTAATTAATTATTAATTGGTAATACATTTTTATTAATTGGTAATTAATTTTTATTAATTGGTAATACATTTTTATTAATTTTTTAATTGATAATTATATAAATTGTATTAATTTATTATTCAGAGCGGGTTGTGGGTTTATAGGGGAATAGGGTGGGAAGTAATTTAATTGTAAATCAGTAATTATTTATAATTATTTATTGGTATTAAGTATTAATTTATTGTTAATTAATTCTTATTTGGTAATAAAATTTTATTAATTGGTAATTAATTTTTATTAATTGGTAATTAATTTTTATAATTGGTAACTAATTTTTATTAATTGGCAATTAAATTTTATTAATTGGTAATCAATTTTTATTAATTGGTAATTCATTTTTAATAATTGGTAATTAATTTTTATTAATTGGTAATTGATTTTTATTAATAGGTAATTAATTTTAAGAAATAATATTTATTGGTATTTAGAATTAATTATTAAATATTTTGTAATTGGTAAGTCATTTTAATTAATTTGTTATTGGTATTGATAATTATTTTATTTTTATTAAAATATTAAATCATTATTTTCCCTACTGTTGCACTCTTTGGAGTGGGAATAGTAATTTTTACCCCTACGCTATCCAACGCTTCCCTACTGTTGCACTCACTGGAGTGGGAATAGTAATTTTTACCCCTACGCTATCCAACGCTTCCCTACTGTTGCACTCTCTGGAGTGGGAATAGTAATTTTACCCTCCCGCTATCCAACGCTTTCCCTACTGTTGCACTCACTGGAGTGGGAATAGTAATTTTACCCCTACGCTATCCAACGCTTTCCCTACTGTTGCACTCACTGGAGTGGGAATAGTAATTTTTACCCCTACGCTATCCAACGCTTTCCCTACTGTTGCACTCTCTGGAGTGGGAATAGTAATTTTTACCCTCCCGCTATCCAATGCTTTCCCTACTGTTGCACTCACTGGAGTGGGAATAGTAATTTTACCCTCCCGCTATCCAATGCTTTCCCTACTGTTGCACTCACTGGAGTGGGAATAGTAATTTTTACCCTCCCGCTATCCAACGCTTTCCCTACTGTTGCACTCACTGGAGTGGGAATAGTAATTTTTACCCTCCCGCTATCCAACGCTTCCCTACTGTTGCACTCTCTGGAGTGGGAATAGTAATTTTACCCTCCCGCTATCCAACGTTTTCCCTACTGTTGCACTCTCTGAAGTGGGAATAGTAATTTATACCCCTACGCTATCCAACGTTTTCTCTACTGTTGCACTCTCTGGAGTGGGAATAGTAATTGTTACCCTCCCGCTATCCAACGCTTTCCCTACTGTTGCACTCACTGGAGTGGGAATAGTAATTTTTACCCTCCCGCTATCCAATGCTTTCCCTACTGTTGCACTCACTGGAGTGGTAATAGTCAATTTTACCCTCCCGTTATCCTACGCTAAAAATATTGAATATTTTTTATAAATATTACGTTAATATATATATGTATTAAAAATAAAAATGTATGTTTATTTTTTTAACTTAAATTAATTATTTATTAATTTTAAAGTTATTTAAGTATTTTTAAGTATGTTTTAGTTAATTATATATATTATTTCATTAATTTTACATTACTTTTAAGATATTTAAAAAATTCGATATTTTGACTAACTATATTTTTACAACTATATTTTGGATTCGATATTTTTGTACTTACCTGTTTGTAGATAGGCATTCGATATTTTGTCATTCTATATTTTTACTTCGATATTGTTGTAGGTCGATATTCTTGTATTCGATATTCTGTCAGTGATCCCTACTGACCACCCGTCTGTGCCCATTGTTATCGTAGGGGGCCCCGATCTAATGATATAACCCATAGGATAATATGCCTTAGTGGGGAGGAGGTTCTTCTAAATAGGCGAAAAAGAACGCCTGTGCTACATTGAACACCATCGGCTATGTGTGCTTATCCTGGGCCTGTGTGCTCAATATATACGTAAGACGAACAATGATCTACCGACACCACAGAGCTTACAGCACCTTTGACAACTGTGCATGCACATCCCATGTTACTGAGGAAACAAGGGTTGCAGCAGGCACTGAACCCTTCTAGTCCCTAGTACAGCCTATGTCCTGCTTCAGTAATTCCCAGTCATTTTGGTCACAAAGTGTGAGCTGGTAAACTCCGCTCCACTGGTGGCTGGCGGAGTTTTTTTGATGAACTCTGCACAACCGCTTGCAGTGCAGAGTGCCAAAACTCAGCCAGCGGAGCAGAATTCACCGCCCACCCCTAATGCACTCTCCCCTCACCTCCTCACACCATACAGACGTGCAGCCGCAGTTCCTCAGTGTAGGTACAATAGGGCACACATACATACTTGAGTCATCATAGAGCGCACTTTTGGTCTCCTAAAGTCGCGATTCCGATATCTCCCCAGAAGCTGTGTGCAAGATCATGGTACCCTGTTGTGTCTTGCACATCATAGCCTTAACTCACAGCTTACACATACCTCTGGACCCTCAGCTAGGTCTAAATCCGGGCAACCGGGCCATTGCACAGAACAGAGGGCAGGGTATGCAGGTCCGTGACCAGCTGGTTGACATTTTTTTCTCCTGAGCAATCTGTTGTGTCATGGTCTACATGTGGCATGCAGTCTGTTGTCAATGATGATTGGTGGACATTTAACACTGTCCAGAAATTCAATCCTGAGACTACTTTGCAAGCCATACATAATGTCTGTAAACAACAGCTGGTGACATGAGTCAAAAGATTCGCCATGCAATAGGTTACGTACACATATTCACATGTCAGTGAATAGTCTGGACAATGGCTATTTTGACTCTGTAGCGTCAGGGGATTAAATGTCAGTGCCTGTGTGAGACCTCACTGGACAGTTTGGAAATGGTGGCCTGATTTGAAAAGGGCCACTGCTCTCGGTGCAGAGGTGCTGCTGTTGTGGTGGATTCTCTGTCCTCAGGGTGTAATTGCTACAATGTGCCATCTCATTGCACAGTTCCCACCTGAAGTGAAGGGATTCCACCACAACTGGGGGCCTATGTCATGAGGGCAGAGGCCCTTTGTGAATCAGGCCCTTTGTATGTCTGGGTCCTGCAACTCATGTGGCAGTCTGGCCATATGTCTGTCAAATGTACACCATGGTTCAAGTGGACCTGTTTGATGAAATGGATAGTCCATACTCATAGCTGCCATGTTTGGTAGCTGCATGTGTGAAGTGCCACTCCAGGCCTGTTGCTAATGTATTGGAAACTGGGACTTGTGTGCCTGTTACACTATGGACTGAATTATACTACAAGTCCCAGACAGTAATGTATCCCTCTGGGTTGGATCAGCATATCATGAATGGACCTGGGAAACCTGATAGGGCTGTGTGTTGAGTTACTGTTGCCCTCATGCCTTTGAGTAACACCTACTGGCCCCAAACAAAAATGGCTAGCCAAATTGTATTGTGTGTAAAGCAGAATGCAACACACATGCAGGTCTAATGTACGTCTATGATATGTCACAGACTCATGTCAACTTAACAGGTTTGTTGCAACATATGTGGCATGGAGTAGCTCTCACTACCTGAGCAGCTAATGTTGCATTAACACACATACCCTGCTCTTATGGCACATCTAGGCCCATCGCAGGTAAAAAAAAACACACTACCCTACAGCATGCAGTGATATAACTCCACAACTCATTGTGAGCTGCAGCACTTAACTGTACCCCTGGCCCCATATAATGCAGAGGGTACCTATTATGCACCCCCCAGTTAGTATTTTCATATCAGTATCAGAGAATGTGTGAGTGACTTCTCCTCTGCTAAGTCACCCATGCTGTGGGAGGTCGGTGCAACAGTGTACCAGGATGGCTGAGGATCATGCTTGGAGGTGAAGCCTACTCATAACAAACATGAAATGGCTACCTGCAGTTCCTTGTATAGAAGGGGGTTGGCCGTGCTGCTCCCTACTGATGCAGTACAAAATCCAAAAATACATGTATGGGCCTGAATCACAAAGGGCTCCCGCACTTGGGTTAGTCATACTGGTAAATCTGCCCAGACTGAAAATACTCCTCATGACTGAGGTGCCTCCACCACTAGTGCAGAAGCCATTTGTGAATCAGGCCCTATGTGTCTAGGGATAAACATCACTACCTGCCCCAAAAGTGGTGAAACACTACAGACAACTTTGATGGAAGCAGAATTAGTGTACTGCATGTACAATGATGCAAAGTGGCAAACTGAATTCATACCCTTTTTAAACATTTTCAGCTCACTTTCCGCATATAACCCTTATGTTCTGGCTTGTTTTTGGAGTCTCCACCAAGTGTGCGCAAATATTACACAAGGAGGGGAGACTCTGCATGTGGAGCAGAAACTACGAACTCGGGCCAGAATCCAAAATCATACAGGATATGACAAACAGGAAATAAACAGCAGGAGGTCCATAACAGGAAGCTGATGGCAGCCATTATTCTGGCATTCTGCCATCTTGCTGCTCTGTGTACCTAATCTGTCCCCAACATGGCTGAGGGACTAGATGACAAGGTACCTCTTTCAGCGAGTCTGAATTAAACATCTTAGTAGAGTGGGTGCTTAATAAGTACTCTCAGCTTTATGGGGGACCTAAGGACCAGCTGAACATAGCAGCATGCAACCGAATTTGGTTAGACAGCACAGTGTGCTGCAGTGCAGTGGGTGTTTACCATCAGTGGGTCAAGATGTGTAAAAAGCGCTGGGAGGATCTGTGGCGCTGGGTCCATATTAAGGCCCAGGAACTATTGGGCCAGTCCTCCCTGCCACATGTACATTGGCCCCGTCTAAGCCCACTGTACCGGAGGGCCCTGAGAACAGCCTGGCCGACCCTCTATGCTCAGCTGGAGAAGCATGAGCAGTAGAAACCTGGTAAGCGCATGAACTGCTGTATGTGTCTGGTAGTATGATGTGAGTAGTAAAAGAGATGTTACTTCATCTTAATGTGGCCACTTTCATTCGATGGGCAAATTAGTTACTGTATTTATGAGGTCTATGTCTCCTTAGAGCAATTTAAAGACAATTTAAAGGCAGATTTATGAGGGCATTCTGGGACAAACTAGGCTACATTTCTCTCAGAGTTGCATGTTAATCAACAAATGCACATACAAATTAATTACTAGTCTACAAAGGACCTCATAACTGTTGCACCCAAAGGGCAAGGAAGGGCTTGCACAATGTCTGGTGTTGGGGTGTGAGGGTATTGGATGCTGTCTCATGCATGCTCTTTGTGTCTATTTGTTCATTCGTCACACAATATATGTTGGGATAATGAGGTCTAGGCTGACTTTGTAATACTTGTCTTACTCAAGATGATACCACCATATCTAAGATGACATACCCACATCTTCAATGCAGTGGCACGTAAGTCATTCAGAATTACTAGGTAAAATTCCTAACTATGCACATGTGGTCACCAGTACACAGCATTGCCACATCAGTCTTGACTTGCTAAATAAGACACTTGCCATGTACACTGTCTGATGTTCGCTAGGGATATTCCAATATTTGGATTCACATGTTAGACTAGGTCAAATTCAAGGCCTTGTTTGTATCTGTATACCCTAATTTGCAGGTATATGGTGCTTCTGTGTGCTACAAGCCAGATGACATTTGATAGTAGGTATATGACTATCCAGACTGTACATTACTGGACAATCCTGGATCAACTTGTAGGTGTGAATATATCCATCCTTACTATGTCCTATCCCCAATGTAAATTTCTGCGTGGGCAGATAACCATGTTTCCAACTGAAGAACCTCACATTACACCAATGCAGAAGGGGATGGTTATTAAATACTGAAGATTATATAGAGCAAACTTGAGCCAGATGTCAGTGTGTGTGAAATATGAAATTACAGTGAAAATTACTCATACTATTGGGTTCCTAACTCATCAAATTGCCTAGTGAGATCAAAGGGTTAGAACGTCAGCACTTGCTTCATGTTGTTGTGAGTTCCTCAATGATTACTACACTAACTACATCATTTTCTGCCTTCTTTTTCAGTGGACCCAGCTGGTCAAGGGACATCCACCCAGGACCAGGGGCAGGTGAAGGGAACCTCAGGTCAGAGGCGGGTATGAGTGCTCGATACCACCAGTGAGGAGGAAGAGGGAGATGAAGAACATGGCAGGGGAAGTGCACCCACTCAGACTGAATTAGGACACCATCAGCGGACATTGAAGGGAGGGATATTGAGGGGGACTTCACCTTCTGGGGGGTAAGGTAGTGGGTCTCCCCCTAGCCCAGAAGAGCTGGAATGTGATGTAAGGTCCACAGGGCAGGCGCCATCACTGTCTGTGCCTGCCACCGAACCCTCCCTAATTCCTGATGCCCCATTCCATCGGAGCCTCCACCTGCACAACCTGCCACTACTCTCCCTCCATGTATCCACCCAGAGAAGCTGAGGGAGGCACCTGCCCCTGACACCCCTCATCCCTCTTGTTCAACCCAGATCCCTCCATGTACCGTCATTCCACGGGCTGCATCCAAGGAACTGGTGATGGTAACTGAGGTTGAGGGGAATATGTCCTCTCAGATCTTACAGGAGATCCATGAGGAACTCAGTATGCTCCGAGAGGTATAATTCCTGGATATGGCTCACCTTAGTGCCTCCATCACTTCCTGGAGGGCAGCTCTATTGTCTGTGTTGCACCAGTATCCCCCTTGTGGTCATGTATCTTCGTGCGTCTACCCTCTCTGTTTCACCTGCAACCCATCATACCCCTCATATTGCCCACTCCCGCGGGGTGCACTGGCCAGTGAAGAGGAGTCCACTTGTGCAGAGGACTTGAACATTGCTGTGATGGACGATGAGGATGGCCAATGACTGGACTTTGGTTGGACTTGATGCTTTTTTCCCAACCTTTGTACATAGACTGGCTCCCTTGATGCTTCCTGAAGTGTTTTATTTATGTTGCCCACCCCCTCCAAGTCCCCTTGCCCAAGCTGACTTTAAGATCCTATTTGATTTCCGTTCTTCCTTCCCAATGGACAGTGATTTCTTTTTTTTTGTTGCTATATTGTCAGATAAAACTTCTCAAATTTACATCTCTGTGTTGTGCGTTTCATTAAATTTGCTGGATTACAACTATTGATGTTACATTGGTTGGTGTTCAGCTATGCTTTCATGATGCTACCTTTCTACACAGGTGGTTCTACTACTATACATGTATTACACACAATTAGCAAAACATATGTGGCCTACCACCAGATGAACCAAATGACCACCAACTAGGACTCAACTCAATTGAAATGTAGAAGATATATTTTATTTACAAAGTGTTTTGAAAACATATATTACAGTGATCATGGGGGATCTCTCTTGTAACTACAATTGTGGTGGTGAGGATCTCTGTGAGTTAGTGCATTGACCGTGTGGGTGCTGATGTGAGGGTGGCTGTGGTGCATCTTCCTGGACAGGTGGGGAAGGTGCCTGGACAGGGGCTGATGGTGGCTGTACAGAAGGGGGCATGTGGAAGGGTGGTGTTGGCTCTGAAGATTAGCGGGGCCCCGTGCAGGTTGTGGTACAGCTTGTTGGATGTGATGTGCTGCAGGTAGATGTATTGGGTCCCCTCCATGTGTTGACCTTGAAGGAACACTTTGGATCAGTTTTAGCATGTCCTCCATCATGTTCATGGTCAAGGCATGGTGTCTTGCACTCTCTTCCCTATGGATGGATATGATGTAATCAATCTTCTTGGACATATCTTGCCATGATCTATCTATCCTGCCCAGCACCTGGGCCAGTCTGTGCAACACCTGAGGGATTTGGTGCAAGTCCTGCAGTGCACCTGACATGGTTGATAGAGTAGCCCATATGACACGAATATCTTGCCTCACATCAGCCTGCTGTTGGAAGAACTCCTCGTCCCAATGGCCACCATGACCATCTGCTAGCCCCCTTCGCATGGGACGGCTGTTGATATGACCGTCAGGTCCACCAGTGGGGGAGTGGAAGGTGGCAGGCAGTGGGGAGGAGATTGGTGCCCAGGGGATACCTGCACCTCACCAGGCGTGGTAGGTCCCTTAGATGGTGGAGAGAATGCCTAGGATGCACTGTCATGGGAGGAGTGTGTACGGGAACCAACACGTCTGACCTGAATGTGAGGGCTATGAGGGAGTGATAGCTGTGTTGGAGTAAGTGAAAGCTGTGGCTGGTTGGCTGAGAGCTGGGAACGGGCAATCCTCAGGGTTGGAATGGGAGGCACATTGCTGTGCAGAGCAGGGGTTGGCTTAGATGGTTTGCCCAGTCAGGAAAAACTGGGGCTAGGGTATCAAACTCCTCATCTTCTGTATAAAGTACCAGATCATCTTCATCCTCTTTCAATTGCTCTGCCTCCTCCTGTACTTCCTTCTCCTCATCTTGCGCATTACTGGCAGCTGACATGGCTGCTTTTAAAACAAGTGGGTTCTCCCCCTCGTTTGTCTGTCGCCTGCTACTGGTGGATGGTCCATTTTCCTCATCATCCTCAGCACCTGAGAGACAGAGGTTGCAACAGGATTAGTAATTGCCTTAGTATATCATGTGGTGCAACACAAGGGTTGAGTCAAATGATCTTTGCACCAACGGATGTTCCACATGTGACATGACAGCTCACACCGTAGCACTGAGGTGTTGAATGCAGATGTGCAATGCAAAAGCAAACTCACCAGCTCCAGCCACAGCTCTGTGTTGTTTTGAGATCTGGTGTGATGCCAGCTGCTGAACCTGGCTCCTTGTATGTGTAGCAGAAGATGCAGTCCTTGATCCAGCAGCTTGAGAAGGAAGTGACACCATACTTAATGCTATGCATGAATTATATGCAAACATGCATACTTGACACACACATCACTGATTGATTGTGTAGGGAACATTTTACACACCAACTACAGATGCTATGCAAAGGAGCTAAATCTGCTAATGTCCTTCACCAAGGATGTTGTTATTGTGGATGATTTAGGAATCCATAGGTAACAACACTATATGGCATACTTACCGGATGCTAGTGGGTTTGACTGATGTAGTCAGGATGTTTCCCAAACCCCGGGATTGTGTTTTCTGCTGCACTTGGGAAATTCTGCCAACAGCTGTAATGGGACATACATGTCCATATTCAAATGCACAGGATGATAGCAATGAGTTTATATGTATATGTCATTGGTATAGACCAGTGAAATGCAATTCACGGCCAGGGTGCCGCATGCGGCCCCCTGGCTACCAGCAGCAGTGGGCAGCTGTTAACTCAACGCAGCACTGACAACAACCAGTTATCACATTGACAGACAAACGTGTATTAGAAGGTTACCGATAGTTGAAGGAAGGAGGTAAATAGGGTGAACTGCACAGTCTACCTTTGGATGCACCTTCATTATTAGGGCCATCATGCATCATAAGTATGATGTTGTCTCTAAAAAGATTCTAAAGGGGTGTACCTCAACATGCAGACCTGTCTCCCCTTTGCACATCAGATCATATTGGTGCATTACAGCGTTAAAATGTGATATGTTCAATTGTCAAGTTGTCAAGTATGATTTGGGTAACATTTGTCCCCCACCGCCCCCCGCCCCCGGAGTCACAATGCCTATTTTGGACTGGGAGGTCACACATTTGTTCTGTGCACTCTTTGGGTGGCCTGTGTTCCTATTATACATGTACAACATCATGGTCTATTTTACATGTGACTGGATGAGGTCTTGTACAGTAGACATCCTGAACACAAGTATTTACCAGTTCGCTTATATGTGAATATGGAAGAAGAGGAGTCAAGACAACACTAAACATTTGGCTAGGATCACACAATTGTGGCAATTGGAGAAGCTGAGATAACAGCTGCCTTTACTGGTTTTATGTTGTGTAGTTCAGCCACCAGATGTACATCCTTCACTTCCTCTACATCCACCCTACCAGCCCCAAACCTTCTCCCCAGCCGCAGCCCAGCTGGCATCAGCATGGCCGTCATCCACATCAATTTCCATACATTTTGGCCCCTGGGATTTTGTTAGCGAGTTTTCATGTCATGGACTTTCAATCCAGTTGTGGCTACTCCTCTTCATGGGAGACAAAATATGCAATTAGGTACGTACTGCACTCACTTGCCATACATTTTGAATCATCCTTTCATTGACCAACATGGTATGAAGTGGTATACTGTAATGTGATATATGTGAGCATATGGAGATGAGCGACAACAGTGATATCAGACACACACAATATACCGCTGACATTTTATCCACATTTTAGGAGCATGAGCATTTGGGTAAGTCATTATTAGGTATACTAACCAGGGTCCCGCATCCGCCCAGTGTGTGGTGCCTGACCAGATGTCACACCCGAACGTGTAACAGGGATCACTGTGGGAAGTGAATTCCTGGACAGCGTCACTGAGCCTCCAATGAAATGTGTGTTTTCAGTTAGCATTCTAGTTGACACGGGTGATGCACAACATTTTCTAGTTCAGTTCGCAGGACTGATACTGTGATGGATTCTATGTAATATGTCCTTTGGTCATCTGATAACAATGTAGGAGTTTGGACCCTCTCCTGGCCATTTTTACATGCCAGTTTGTGCTGGTGGTATGAGTTGGTGTGCCCCTTGACGTTGCCTCGCTGCAGGTGCAGGGACATCTGCTACAGTGGGTGACTGTACTCTGGCTGTATATGGCAATAGGAAAGAAAAGAGAAAGGTCAGTGACCAAGAAATGTTGTACATGTGCAACTTGTCACATATTTACTCTTTTACATGTACATGCTAACAGTAATGGTAAGTGGAAGAGGCACATTGTCTGTTTCCCATTCACCAGTGTTAGGTGAATACACAAGCAGTGATGGGCCTCTGTTGGGGGCTGAGGTAATGGGAGTTGCCATTTCCATCACATAGGGTTCTGGGACTTGTAGTGCAATGGACAAAATGAGACACATGAGGGTCTGACTCACCATGCATTTTGCACATACTTGGGACAACATCCATAGTCACAATTGTAGTGTAAGGCAGACTTTATTAATTTAGTATAATTGTTCGTATCATCACATATTACCTGGCACCACATTGAGAACATCACTCACAGGCAGCCCATGGAGGCTGTGGGGATGTATGGTGGAGAGGACACCTGTCTCCAGTGGGGTGAGACTGAGGCAGAATCCAGATTGTACATCAATCCTGGAGTACTTCTCCTTCACCCTCCTCTTCTCATCCTGCCATTTCTTCTTAATGTCCATTGCAGTGTGGACATCCTCCACCAATGCTGTGACTGCAGTGGCTAGATGCTGCCATAGGGGTGCCTTCTGTGTGACACTGGTGCTGTAGGGGGGAGACCATGTAGCCTTTTGTGGTGCCTCACAATGTACTCCAGGATCAAGGTGGAATAGTTTTGTTCCTTCTCAGTGGTAGCATTGCAGAGGCAAGGTGTAGAGCAGGCAGACAAAGACTCTGTGTTGCCGAACCAGGGTCTTAATTTTGTGCTGCTTCTATTTGGTTTGTAGTGCAGGTCTTGCAGGTGGTGTCAATTGTCTGCAGGTGTATGAGTTTGCATTTCCTCCACCCAGAGTGCGAAGATTCTGCCATGAGTGCAGAGATTCTGCCACAAGTGCGGAAACTCCGCCCAAATGCAGAGGTTCTGCCCCAAGTGCGAACATAAAAATACTGCTCGTAAATGCCCTTTGTGAATACCGAAAGTCGTAAACTTAGACTTAAGTCTAAGTTTACCTTTGTGAATCGGGCCCGTGGATGTTAACTACTAAATAGTGTGGTGGATCTCTACATGTAAGCCTTAAGGCAGGCCGTAGGTAGGTACAGGACAGAGTGGTATATGCTTAAAAGGTAAGACATATATTTTGAAGTTTTACTAAGTTACATGCACACTTAGGTATTTAAATAGGAAATTAAATGGTTAAATTGTGTAATTTTATAATTCATAATAAAAAGCTAAATATATTTATTTCTTTTTGTTGGCAGAGTTCTATTTCTACTTAAAAACAGATACTTAAAATGCTAAATGAAACTCAAAGAAGAAAGAAACAGAGGAAAATATATTATGTGCTAGCAACAGAGAAAGAAAAGGGACAAAATATGGACAGTGTGGTTAAAGAGAAAAGAACTGCTGGTAAGAAAACTAAGGGGCATATTTACAATAAACTGGTGGAGCGCGGTGTAGCTCCAAAATTGCTAACGCCGCACTCTGTCAGTTTAAGAAGGCAGGGATGCGCCGTATTCTCAAAAATGCGACTCACCCCTGGGTTTCCCTAGCGCTGGCGCTAAATCTAGACCATAGGGTGTCTGTGTTACAGGGATGATTGTTATTGTGCAGGAAGGTGACCCTCCATGCACATAAACAATCCAAAATGGTGATTTGTAACTTCTATGTGTGCTGCTTTGTGCTGCATACATAGAAGTTGCAACTCACAATTTTTAAATGATTGTTTGTGTGCAGGAAGGAAACCTTTCTGCACATGAACACACTCACTAATGACAATTTGTTGTTTCTATGTGTGCTGCATAATGCAGCACACATAGAAACTAGCAAAACGAGGAGAAAATAATCATTTCTCCTCATTTCTCCAGGTTAAGACCAGGTTTTCCCTGATCTTATTTTTGGCACTGCCCCATTTTTACGCCACCCTTGTAAATAGGGGGCAACGTCAAATGCAATGTGTGTTGTGGCGTAACGCCAACCTCTCCACCCATTGCCCGCCCCTTTCACGCTAAGTGCTGCGTGAAAATGGGCCTTATTTACAAGGCGGTATTAAACGTTATGTGGCTTAACGCTGCCATGTAAGTAAGGTGAAGGGCTTATCGCCACCAGAACGCCATAAAAAGTGACGTTCTGGTGGCAATAAGCCCTTGTACATATGCCCTAAAAACCTTAAAATAATATCTGGAAAGCTAAATACTGAGCTAACCCAAGTTAACAAAATAGGAATTCACAAATCAGCTATGAAGGGGAAAAATCTTCTTTTTTTTCTTTAAATTCTTTTTATTAACTTTTGCTCAATTGACCATACATACCAGCAGTTACAGTAATTTGTACACGGTTGACGTCTCAACATCACAACATTTGTCTCCCAGGAAGATATGAGGATACTGGTCATTCCCAATTCAGAAGACCCAACTATGTGACAGTTCATACATACAATAGGCATCTAAGACATTTCAGTAAATCAAAGCCCTGCATTCTCCTGATCATGCATATCTGGTTATTATTCCTCCACTCCCAGCCCTGCCCTATGGTTATGCCATGGTGACCATATTTTCTCCCACTTTTTGACACACCCCCTGCTTTTATATACCGTTTCTTCGGCCCGTTGGCACCAATTAAGGTCACGTTTCCGCTCTCTCAAGGAAGGCGGCGAAGGTGCTCCCCACCTCCTTGCAATGTTCCTTTTTGGCAATCACCGCTGCAAGAGCAAGCCAGATTCCCGTATACCTGAGCCAGCCCGAGTCGCCCTTGATCATCAGGAGAAGCCATTTGGCGTCCATAGGGACTGTTACTCCTGAAACCCTTGACATTACGTCCGTGACACCCTGCCAGTATCTAGCTATCACCGGACATTCCCACAAAATGTGAATAAAGGTACCCTCCTGCTGACACCCCCTAACGCAGAGCGATGTGTGTGTCTTACCCAAGGTATATAGGAGTGTGCGCTGGAAGTTAGTATGTGTAGTATCTTGAGTTGCACCAACCTAAATCGTGTCCGAACTGCAATCTCTCTTGGGCTCTGTATTGCCTCCTGCCAGTCTGTGTCATCCATGTTCCCAAGATCGTCTGTCCATGCCGATCTCAGGGCCACCAAGGGGTCTGGTATGTTATTCATGAGCTTACGATATATTGTGGAGGTTGGTTTTTCCGGGATGGGGTCCAGGAGCAGTCTGTCTTCCAGAGGCGAGTAATCTGGAATGGGGGTGCCATGTTGGATGTGTCACCGCAGGGCATGTGTCAGCCTAAGATAGTGATATCTTTGCGTGTGATGTAAAGTGTATTCTTGTTGCAAGTCTTCAAATGCAAGTGGAGCCTCTCCTCTCCACACATCGCCCAGGTGTTCAATACCTATCAGTTTCCACTTTCCGAAGCCCGCTAATGCAGCTACCTCCCTCAGGAGATCCCCCTCCCATTGTGGGGTCCGGCTGGTCAACTTCCCGGTCCAACCCAACAGTCTATTCGCTTCCCTCCAGAAACTCCACAACCACTCCTGTGTGTGATGGACACTCCAGACACCTCCTTCGGGAGTATAAGAGTGATGCACAATGGCCCCCGGGCATACCAGCTCTGTCCACTCTATATGCAGGTTCATTTGGATCTGCATATACCCAATCGTTTATAACTAGCAGCTGGGAGGCCCAATAGTACAGCTTGATGTCCGGGACTGCCAATCCCCCATCATATACCCCACGTTGTAATTTGTGAAGCGCTATCCTAGGGGAACCCCCCTGCCACAACGGCAGTCTAACTTCCTGGGATATTCTTTTAAAAACTGTTGGGGGAACTCGATAAGGGGTATTCTGGAGAGCGTAGAGAAGATGCGGCAAGGCCATCATTTTGAACAGGGACGCCCTACCCATTAGCGACAACAGGAGGGTACGCCAATGACGTATATCGGCACTGAGGCGCTCCATCTGGGGCTCAAGGTTTCTTTGCACAAACACCTCGTGATCCCTCACGATATATATGCCTAAGTATTTAAACCCCTCACTCACTACCGAGGCCGCACATCCAGCCGGTATCCTGGGCAGGGGGCCCGACAGTGTAAATATTGCTGATTTAGACCAATTAATGGTGTAGCCAGAGTAGCTACCAAAGAGCTCGAAAATGTGGAGCACTCTCACCATCGAGTAATATGGTCGTGCCAGATACAGGAGAATATCATCCGCGTCTAGCCAATACGTTCCTCCCACCCTCCTGGAGCCCATATCCCCCAAATCATCGGGTCTCTTCGAACCCAGTGTGCCAGTGGCTCCAATGCAAGGGCAAATAGTAGTGGGGACAGGGGGCAGCCCTGCCTGGTACCGCTCCCCAGCTGGAAGGATCTGGAAATTACTCCATTGACTCGTAACTGGCCCTAGGACTCTCATACAATAATCTCACCCATCCACAGAAGTTGGGGCCAAAACCCATTTTGTGAAGTACCATAAATAGATAGGGCCATTCTATACTGTCGAACGCATCACTGCCGTCTGTTGAGCTTCGGGGTACTCCGTTAAGTGGAGCACTCAGTAGAGTCTCCGTAGGTTATGACGGGTGCTTCTATTAGTTACCTAGAAGGGTAAACCCAAATAATGTCAGTGGGACCTGGGTATAGAACAGTACATTGGAACAGTGGTCCCAGTAGACAATTTTATATACACACAAGGCTTTACACAAAATTAAATGAAAACATGAAAAAACCGTGGTATATTCTATGTACAGTGTTATTTAATCACACTGAACAGACAATAGTTCATAACATTAGTTTACACAGTTCTAAGTAGTGCCCCAGGGGAAAAAAGAGGGGGGTGGAGGTTTTGTGGATGGAGTGAGGATGAGGGGGTGAATAGATTAAAGTGCGAATCACAAAATCTATTTCCTTGGAAAACAAAAAGGGCCCATATTTAAGAGCCAAATTATTCACAATGTATCCAAACATTAGATAGCCATGATTTAAAACATTAACACAGTGATTAATCACTGTTGATCAAAACTGGCTAGTATAGTAGATGTCGACGTTTCCGGCCCAACCCGCCCTTTTTTTACTACATAGGTGTGCCTTTCTACCGCATTTCCTAATCTGCACATTATTTTTGCAGGTGATTATTCTCGCTCGCCATCATGGAGCCCACGCGCCCATACTTTCCCCTTCAGGCCTCATTAATGGGCCCTTCATGGTAAATTTTTGGGCACAGGCCCTCCAATCTGTTTTATTTCATGTCCCACATGGATTTTCTGAGTTTTAAAGGTTCTTTATGATCTATCCCCAGGTAACCAACCCCTCACTTCCCCTGTCCTACACTCCTGTCCTGAGGAAGACCCCGGCGTAAGGGACACAACAACCTACCACTCTCTAGGGGTCGAAACGTCGACATCTACTATACTAGCCAGTTTTGATCAACAGCGATTAATCACTGTGTTAATGTTTTAAATCATGGCTATCTAATGTTTGGATACATTGTGAATAATTTGGCTCTTAAATATGGGCCCTTTTTGTTTTCCAAGGAAATAGATTTTGTGATTCGCACTTTAATCTATTCACCCCTCATCCTCACTCCATCCACAAAACCTCCACCCCCTCTTTTTCCCCCTGGGGCACTACTTAGAACTGTGTAAACTAATGTTATGAACTATTGTCTGTTCAGTGTGATTAAATAACACTGTACATAGAATATACCACGGTTTTTTCATGTTTTCAATTTTGTGTAAAGCCTTGTGTGTATATAAAATTGTCTACTGGGACCACTGTTCCAATGTAGGGTGCTTCTATTAGGCATGAAGCCCGATTGATCTAGGTGTATCACCTCTGAGATGATGAGTACCAATCTTCTTATCTTATCTTATCTTAATGGTGACTTATAGAGCGCTCGTTCACCAATTGGTTTCTGGGGACTAGGGAGGTGCCAATCCGGAACAGTTTATTCATACGCCTGTGTGAATAACCACGTTTTGAGAGATTTTCTGAATAGGAGCAGATTGGTGCTGAGTCTAATTTCCAGGGGGATGGAATTCCACAGGCGTGGGGCTAGAGTCGCAAACCTGCAGCCCCCTTGGCGTTTCAGTTTGAAGGTGGGTATTGTCAAAAGGTGAAGTTGGGCTGAACGAAGATTCCGAGTGGGGGTATAACGAGAGATAAGATTGTCAATAAATTTTGGGCTATGGCCGTATAGGGATTTAAACACCAGACATCCGACTTTGAAGGCACATCGCTGCGGGATAGGGAGCCAGTGCAGCTTCCTAAGGAGGGGAGAGGCGTGCTGCCACCTGGGCTGTTTATGTATCAGTCAAGCCGCTTGGTTCTGTACCAGCTGAAGTCGTTTGGTGAGGCCAAGTGGAAGTCCCAGGTAGGTGGCATTTGCGTAGTCCAGACGAGACAGCACAAGAGCTATTACCACCTGGACCAGTGCAGCGTGGGACAAAAACCTGCTTATTTTCCTAATTTTTCGTAATTGTAGGAAACAGGCAGAGACCACTGTGCCTACATGCGCTTTTAAAGACAGGTCGTTGCCTATAGTAACCCCTAGACTTTTTACTGAAGTAGAGGGGGTGAGAGGAGGTCCCAGATTATTAGGCCAATATTGTGGACCCCATGGATTGCAAGCTCCCCTGTCAAAATTAGTTCAGTTTTACTGGGATTGAGTTTTAAATGATTAAGGTTCATCCATTGCTGGATGAAAATCATAGTAGATTGAAAGTTGGTTATAGATTCGGGGGAGTTATCGATTGAGAACATGAGTTGGAGGTCATCTGCATAATTGAAGGTGATCACCTTCCTGTCTTTCAAGGATCTTATCAATGGGCATAAGTAGAGGTTGGACAGATGTGGTGAAAGCGAAGAGCCCTGTGGGACCCCACAAGTTGTTTTTAATTTAGGGGCAGTGAATTGGCCAATGTGGACTGCCTGAGTGCGGTTTACTAAAAAGGAGTTAATCCAGCTAAGGGCTGGACCCTGAAAGCCTGCCTCTCTGACACGGTCCACTAGTATGTTATGGTCGACCGTGTCGAATGCAGCCGAGAGGTCAAGCAATATCAGGGCCTGATTATTGCCTCTGTCTGCATTTTCACGTAGGGAGTCCAGTATTGCCACAGACACTGTTTCAGTGGAATGGTCAGGCCGAAAACCGGCCTGACTTGAGTCAAAGAATCCAGTCTGTTCCAAAAAGTTGGATAGGCATTTTGCCACATGGGCCTCTATTAGCTTAGCCATATAGGGGAGCAAAGAGATGGGACGGTAATTTGCTAGTGTCTGGGGGTCAGCGCTTGGTTTCTTTAGAAGGGGGACTACTATAGCCTCCTTAAAAGCCTTGGGGACGCAACCCTGGGTCAGGGATTGATTTAAGAGGGCAAGGACTGGGTCTGGGAAGGCCATAAAGGCTGCTTTCAAGACGTGAGGGAGGCAGTGATCCAAGGGAGAGCCAGATTTGACTTTAGCGAGTACGTTATTCAAGGTCTCTGTATCGATGGGTAAAAAAGAGTCCAAAGAGTGGGAGATCCTGGGTGTGGGCGGGGTAATATCTTGTGAGAGCCTGTGTGGGATGCTGGCTTTAATATCAGTAATCTTATCAATAAAAAAATTATTCAAGGAATCACACAGGGCCTGTGACGGCTTGGGTTTAGTTAGGACTCTCTCAGGGTTTGATAGTTCATCAACTATTGTGAATAATTCCTTAGCTTGATTATTAGAGTTGAGAATTCGTGTTGAGAAATAGGCTGCCTTAGCTGCGGAGATGGCCTTCTTGTAATCATGTAGGGCCCGGACATAAGTAGTTTTTCCTGTTTGGGAGTAGTCCTGCCTCCACTTTCTTTCCAGTTGACGGAGGGAACGTTTTTGGGAGTTTAAATCGGGGGAAAACCATCTCTGAGCCTCCTGCCGGCGGGTGAGGCTGATTCGTTTAAGTGGAGCGTGTGTGTTACTGGCCGCTAGTAACCAAGACGAGAAAGATTTTTCGTGTAGGTTAACATCAGGTGTGGGACACGGAGCTGTGTTGATTAAGGTGGCGATGAAATCATTATTATTGATGGAGAGCCATTTTCTCGCCATTCTTCCTCCTAAGGTGGGCACTTTCCCTGTGAAAGAATATTCTATTCGCTAACGCCTTGGCTAGCACCTTTGCCTCCACATTAATCAAGGAGATTGGGCGGTAGGAAGCACACTGGTCTGGCGGTTTCCCAGCCTTATGCATTACCGCTATTGGTCAGGCGGAAGCTGCCCCTGCTCTCGGGCCTCTACTAGCATATCTAGCAGTGATGGAATTATTATGGAAGCCTGACTTTTATAGACCTCCACAGGGAGTCCATTGGGACCTGCCGCCTTCCCGGAGTTGAGGTGTCCCAGGGCTTCACCCAACTTTTCCTCCGTGAGATCTGCATCTAGTATGGCCCGCACCTCGTCCGATAGCGTGGGAATGGAGAAGTCTCTTAAAAATTCCTCACAATCGCCCTCAGTTCTAGTACTGACAGGTGAATATACTCCCTCAAAGTGCACTTCAAAGACCTCTGCTATGTCTGTACTTGTCGTACGTAGTACTCCTGCCTTGTCTTTCACACCCGTCACCCAGGATCGTTCTCTATCCCGTTTCTCCAGCCACGCTAGGAGTCTTGACGCTTTGTCTCCTACATCATATAACCTGTGTTGAGTCGCAAGGGCATACGCTCTCGCTTCGTTGTCCGCCAGTGCTCGCAAGTTGCGTTGTTTCAGTGCTAGCCTATGCTTCAATTCCCTAGAGGTGTCATCTACTGCTTCCCTTTCCATCTTGGCTATCTCAAGCTCCAGAGATCTAACTTGGAGCACCTCCTCCTTTTTTTTCCCTCCAATCAGAGCCTGTGCCTGCCCGCTCAGCACCGTTTTATAGGCCTCCTCTATTGTTATGTGTGAGGCTACTGATCCTTTATTTTCCTGAAAGTACAGCTCCGAGCCCTCTCGGAGCTGGTCTCGAAGTTCCGGGTCTCGCAGACGCCAGGGGTCAATTCTCGGGAAGGCTGCCCTGTTAAGGAGGGGTCCCCTAATGGCCACCCCTACCGGAGAGTGATCTGAAATTCCCAGTGACATTTGCCTTGGGTCTATAAACTCGTCTGCTCCGTCATTCCGCATGAAGAGGTAGTCAATCCTAGTAAAGGAGTTGTGTCATGCAGAGTAGTACGTATACTGCCTATTCGAAGGGTTATGTATTCGCCATAGATCTACCATACCCAGGGCCGTCATGAAGTCTGCCAAGTCGCGCTCTCCCCTCCTGCCCACTCGAGAGCCAGAGCGATCCAGCTCCGGGTCCATGACGGCATTGGTGTCACCACCCACAAGGAGTGTGCCCAGGGGCAACTCAAGTAGAAATTAACTGATCTTCGGTAGGGTAATTTTGTGCAGTCCCGGGGGTATATAGATTGAGCAGAGTACAACGGTACGCCCCTCCCATTTACCCGCAGCTGCCACCATGCAGCCAGCCTCGTCCGCCCACACGTTTGTTATGGTCAGAGGGAGCGCATTTCAAACTAGGATTCCCACACCTCGAGCCCCAAAGGAGAATCCAGAGTGAGCTGCCAGCCTATACCCAAATCAGTCCAGGGCTTTACATTTGCAACCTTTTCGTTGCGTCTCCTGAATCAACACTACGTCAGGGGAGTGTCTTTTAATGTACTGAAGGACGAGGGTGCGCTTGATTTTGTTACCCAATCCGTTAACATTCCAGGTCCACACCTGTATGCTAGACTGTTCCCCCATGACAAAAGATTAGGGGCCTACAACCAGTAGTCCTCCCCTCCCACAAACCCATCTCGTGGCAACCTGTTATACGTGTTCGGCTATATTGGTCGTGAGCACATATGCAAACATGTAAACTAACATTAAACAACATTCCCAACCCCCCCCTCCCTGCAACCCTGTTCGGTGAGTAATAACCTCTCACCTCCCAAACACACAGAGTGCCTGTCGCCCGAACTGTGTTATAGTAAACAGTAACGAAGGGGCAGCATGCCAGCTGCCAGCGCGAAGCATCATATTACTGCTGTAGGATACATCTAAACCCATTAAGAAAGTCTCAGGAGCAACTTAGTCCTTTTTCTCATGTACACTGATCTCGGGGTAGACCACTGTAGTGCGACGCCACAAGTGTCTCTGTAGCTTTCCATTCCAATGGTAAATCCCACTTCCTCAGTGCCATCATAGAAACCCCCCTCCCCTTCAAACCCCAAATCCAAGGAAGAAAGCATTTAACATCAATACTTGCAGGAGGAAGAGGCATCTCCTGTACCACTTATTGTTCATCGATGCTGCTCAAGGCCATCTGTTCCACACTCCATCTCACGACTTTCAGCCATGCTACCAGTCTTGGGAGACACTCGGGTCTTCCCTCCTTTTCGTTCAACCTAGCGCCAGCCCTCCAGCCAGTCGTTTGCCTCCGCTGGTGAGTCGAAGAAATACTTTTTTCCATCATCAATAATTTTAAGTTTAGCTGGGAAGAGCATCATGTATTTAACGTTAGCTTCACGTAGGGCCCGTTTGACAGCTTCAAACGTACGTCGCTGGCGCTGGACGTGGAGCGTGAAATCCGGGAAAAAACGGATGACAGCATTTTCATGATGTAAGTCCCCATGCTGACGTGCCGCCTGCAATATGGCGTCTCTATCTCTAAAATTTCGTATCTGGGATATGATCGTGCGCAGAGGCACTCCCGGGCAAGGTCGGCCCCCCAGCGCACGGTGGGCACGCTCAATGGAAAAGAATGCGGACATGCGCTTGGGCTTCAAATTATTTAGGATTAAGTCCTCCAAGAAGAGGTCCATCGACGGACCCTCCATACCCTCTGGTACTCCTACTACCCGGATATTGTTATGTCGGGCTCTCCCTGCCTGGTCTTCAAATCGGGCAAAAATATCAGATTACTGCTTAGTGAGTCTTGAACCCTGCTCCTCCAGGCGTTTGGTTTTGGACTGCAGGACCCCAATGCCCCCCTCTGCCACAGACACCTTCTCAGACATTTTTTGAAAATCTGCTCTGAGCAGGGTTACTTCCTCGGTAACTGAGTCAAGCTTGGGTTCTAGTGTCCCTCGTAGTTCTGTGGTAGCCCTCATAATGTCTTTCAGGGAGGGGTCCGGGGATTGATCCTTCTGCTCTGTTAGTGGATCTCCTCCTGCTGCTCCACCCTCTCGGCCCATGGCGACCGTATACTTATCAATTTGGTTTGCCTGCCCCATCCCCACCACCTTGTTGCAGCCCATGCTCACCGTGCGTGAAGTGTCAATGTTGAGCCTGTATGCGTGAGCTCTCTCGGTCCCCCGTGTCCGTTCCTGTAACTGTTGTCTTATCACCCCAACTCTATATCTTTTAGACGTTGTTGTGGGGGTCCTCCGCTGTCTCCATATCACCGGGGGGGGGGATTTGCACCCACAAGCAACACACTATGCTGGTGTGCAGCTCTCCAAGCCCTGCAGGGGACCTCAACTACACACTCAGCCTCCAGGGCACTCCCTCGCTCCTCCCGGCTGCAGAATGGCCTCCCAAGCAGCTCTCGAGTCTTCTCTCCCACACCGCCGCAAGAGGAGGGGAGGAGGGGGAGAAAGTGCCGCACAAACCTTTACTGTGCCCCGAACAAGTTTTCTGCCGGTCCGGTACACCGCGTTTGCCTGTGACTCCTCACCCCGTTCCGCTGATCAGTAGGAGGGCGCTGCCTCAACCACACGGGATAGCGCGCGTCTCCCCACGTGGCGCCATCCGGCGTTCCCGAGTTTGCCTCAATCTAAACCACCGAAGCTCTTACTTTCCCTGCTGGCGCCTCGCTGTCTCCAGGGTGGGAGCCTCTTCCGTCCGCCAACACTGCGGGCCGAACGCCGGGAAACCCTCCGCAGCCAGAACGCTCCGGGCTACAAGGGCAACGCCATCTTGCCTCCGCCCCTCAGTCCATCTCAAAGCCTCACAGTTAGTCTCCAAGCGGCATTCAGGGGCTGCTTTTCCACGTGGTGCATCAGTCTCCACTCCGAAGGCTCGTGCTCCGTAAGTTACTCCCTACAGTTCGGATCTTGACGGATGTTAGCGGGTGTTTGCGCCGTTTGCTAGCGCTTCTCGATTAAATGGCGGCCATCTTCCGCGACTGCTGGCCACGCCCCCGAAAGGGAAAAATCTAAGTGCCAGTAAGACTAATAAATCATATAAGAAAGGCGATAGTTTAACAAGGAGACAAAGGCAGTTTAAAGAAATTAGAGCCAGAAAGTTCCATAGTAGGGTATCTCAGACTCTCATACATACTATAAAACAGTATAAAAGAAGAAGAGAGGCAGTCTAACAAAAAGAACGTGGTGAGGCTGTAGTTGATAATGGCATTTGCCCTGAAGAGAAAGCTATTCCTTTTGATTCTGAGCAGAATGAGATAAAACAGTGATGTCTATGAAGAGAAAAAGCCAGAAAAAAGAATTGTCAATAGAACAAACGTTTGTGAAATATTCAGTGGCGAATTAAAGCATACTTACAGTACTGAGCCTTTCTTTAATGATGAAAGCTACTTGCAAGAGAACACATTAGTGCATGCAGTTGAAAAATCTGGGCGATGTTATGAGATAAAAGATGGGTTATTCCAAAAGAGGTAATGGTACATAGAAATGTAGATGAAGCCATAGCTGAAGAGGTACCGGGAAGGTGTAGGCAGGTCCCTGTATATAAATGGAACTGTGACAGTATTTGTAGTGTTAGGCAAGAATCAATTGATTTATCGAGAAATGTCCTATGTAACTTTCCATGCAAAAGTGTGAAACAGAAGATAGTGATTTTGCAAGGATATGTTCTATGCAAACTAAGAAAGTATACTAATTTACAAGGACATTCATTAGCATGTCTATTAAAGAAAGTGTGCAGGAGCACCTTTTATCACTTCAGAATGCTAGCTGTTCACCACTCTGAAATGCGAAAATTAGTTCGGAGGCTTTACTATGTTAAAACTCCTGCCCTATGTTTAGGAGAAATGCATAGAGCTCTTTTGCATGGTACAGTAGCAGAGGTAGAGAGAGTTTGTGATGATGTTCAGTTTTGTTTCTTTGGTCCTGAAGAGGAGTGTAGGTTAAATGAGGTCTTGGTATCTGCAGCTGTAGTGGAACAGGACACAGGTTTTAGTGTTGATGCATTCAGGAAGAGATTAGAAAGTTTAACACAGTCTGTTCAGAGAAACAAAACTGTGTTTGTATATTTTGTCAATGCACTCACTATAAAAGTCAAACTCATTATGTTATTGTGCCTTCAAAAACTGAAGAAGACAACAGAGATAAGTGGCAAGAATTTGTAGCTTATATATTTGTAGAAGAAAGCTTTGATTGTTCCACACGACAAATTATATGTAAGTACTGTTATGATAAGTTGGAAGATAATAAAATGCCAGAGTTAACAGCATTTTGTCTGCAGTCAGACATACCCTGCCACGGAAATCACCAATAAATACATACAACCTCAGAAGAACAGAAGCTTCTAAGTATATAATTGACTACAATCCTGTCATTCTGAAGATGTGGAATGCAAATATGGATCTACAGTTTGTTGCAGACAATGCCATTGCTGTTGCTCGCTAAATGACTTCATATATAACTAAATCAGAGAAGACAGAGATGAAAGAGATGTGAGAGAAGATTTTTGCAGAAAAGAGTCTTGTAGGAAGGTGGAATCTGACTGCATGGTTGCCCCCATTTTTTCCTGGTGTTTTGCTGGTTTCCGACTTAGTTTGGCTGGGATCCTACTATTCAGGACCCCAGCCTATCTGCTTACTCCCTAAATTGATTGCATGTACTTTAGGTACACTCCAGATTGGATTCTGGGATACCCTTATAAGTCCCTAGTATATGGTATACTATGTACCCAGGGCATAGGTACCCCAGAGGCCTCCCAGGGGCTGCAGCATGTATTATGCCACCCCTGAGATTCCATTCAAACTGACACCACAGGTCTGCTACTGCAGCCTGTGTAAGGTGGTGCATGCACCCCTTACTTAGATATAGGTTCCCTATATCTATCCTGATCACTGCACATATAAGCCGATCAGTCACCCCTATGGCAGGCCTTATCAATCCTGAAGGCAGGGTGCTGAGTTTTATGTGAGAGGGTGCCCATGCATGAGCAGAGCCCCTCTGCAGCTTTCGGAACCACTATTCCGGGGTTGTCTGTGATGCAGCCAACCATATACTCTTAAGTGCATTATAACCTCGCGGTAAATGCTAACTTTAAAATGGCTGCAAGGAATTATGTTGTGTTTGGTGTCAAACACCTTGGAATCATACCTCCACACCAGTAACTGGTGTGGGAGGTATGATTCCTCCCTCCTAGAGGGAGAAATATGACAGCACCGGTACACCCGGTACCAGCTCCACAGAGCCCTGGCATCACAAAATGGATGCTGCCAGCCACAGACACGAGTCTGCCCTCCTGCTGCTGGACGAAACTCCGGCAGGGGAAGGCTTGACAATAGGTTTCCTGTCACAGGGAGGCGTGACCACCTCCCAGACAGGCTGTAGTGTATTGGGGCTGGGTGGGAGCACTCCAAGAGTGCTTTGATGTCTGCACTGGGGGCACATTTGGTGTCCCTGTGCATAGTCCAGCTCAAACCGGTTGCAGGGGCACTCAGCCCCTGCTCTGGCGCGAAACTGGACAAAGGACATGGGTGTAGCCACCCCTCTGTCCTGACCCTCCCATAGGTGGGTCCCCAGAGTTTGTCCCACCCCTTCCTTGGGTATAAAGTAGGAACCCTGACTACAGGACTTTAGACTTTACCTGGACTAAACTCTGCTACAGAAACCAAGTAACCTTCGACGATCTACGCTTTTCTGGACGACTGAAGAATCTCCCTTGGAGTAAAGGAGTTACTCCCCTGCAAGGCAGGCACCTCAACACATCTGACCGGTTTGCATCTATGCAGCTCCCGACGGACTCTGAAGATTTTGCAACACAGGAGGGGGGTTTCCAAGCTTCCCCGAGGCCGACTAGTGCTCTCAGCAAATCTGAGACCCGCAGCCCTCGTGGGGACCGTGCAACCCGAACCCCTGGACACCATGCACATTTGCAGCAGAATATGCTTCTAGGCAATCCCTGAGGCAGTGCTTTGGGCTACTTGTAGTCCAAGCCCCGAGCAGTGTTTCCACTGAAGATTACTGGCCTACACTTCACGAGTGTTCCGTGGGCTGGTATTGTGTGATTCCTCTTGAGGTCCCTTCGCGATCCTTGGTCCGTTGACCTGTGGGTCCCTGAGAAGGCAACTTTAACTTTCAGTGGGCTTCCCTGGTTTCTCCAGATGTGTCCTGACTCTCCATTGCTTGGAGAGTCCCCAGGACCTTGCTGGTCCTCACAGAAGCATATTTTCTCTGACCGCGTGGGTTGCAGTTGCCAAGGCTTGTTGGTCTCCAATCCGGAAACTGACCCCTCAGCACTCGACATCCTTTGTGGTACAGCTCGCCTGCGGATCCTGGTCATTGTCGACATCTCCTGGTCCCCGTGGCTGCAGAGTCAAGCTTCACCTCTTCGCACCTGAAGCACCCGACATCGGTGGGCATTCGATTGCTCCGCTCCTGGTCACGTGAAGTGACCCAGACTTTGTCCCCTCTGCTTTCAGGTTCTTCACATCTCCGATCCAGGCTTGGATCACACCGGACACTTTTCTTCTCCACGGCAGCAGTACTTTCTCGCATCACGCCATTGAAAACAAGGGTTTCCGACACCACTTGACCCCTATGCACCCGGCTCCTCTGGGATAGGTAACACGGGTACCTCGGTACACTCAAGGGTGCTGCCCTTAGAACCTTCTATGTTTAGCTGGGTTTGCTTGAAGTCCTCTCTTAAGTGTCCTTAATCTTTAAAATTCCAACCGCGACTTTCCCATAGAGTTGTACGGAGCTCGCGTCTGTGTTCCCACACTGCACCCGTCCTTCGTGGGTCCCCTGTGCCACTACCTTGGGTGGTTCCTTGGGGTCCCAGTGATTCTACGTGCTCTAGGCACTGTGTCTAGTCAAGTCATGGTTGTTATACCACTTTCTTAATATATGGTTTGGTCTCCCACTGGAGCCCACTGTGTATTGTGCTATTTACTGTCGTTCTAGTACTGTAATATTGTGTGCCTTGTTCTCTAATCTCATAAAGAGGTTAGTAGAGAGTGTTTAGTAATAAATACATATATTTTATATATCCCTGGTGTGGTTCTCCTTTCATTTGGTCATTCAAGAGGTTATATACTGGTAAAACAAGCTGCTTTACATTCTTTCAAGACTTAGCCTGAAGGCTGCTCTCCACAGCTACCACTAGGATAGCTTTCTATAAAGGTTGTGTTTAACCTAATCATCAATAAGGGTCGTTTGGACTGGTGCAAGGTGCCCACTTTAATTAGTGGACAGCATATACCAGGCCAACTTCTCACATTGGTGGCAGCTGTGAGATTCAAGCTTGCTATTGTTTTACCAGATAATCTCAGTGAGTGACTAACTGAAAACCACTAAAGGTACTTAGGTACATATAAGTCAAGTCTAGAATAAGGTAAGTTCTACTGAACTTAGAGTTGGGTAAGTCAAGGGTCTAGCACACCCTTTCTCCAACTCAAGAGAGTCTCAGTTCCCACTAGAGTAGGTAGGTGCATACACCACACCACACTAGAATGTCTTCAAGGCCTGAAGTCAGTGACTCCTTGCCAACTAAGTATGACCAACTCACATTCCAAGAATTGAGAAACATGTGTGCATCAAGGAAACTGAAGACAGGGAAAAACCCAAACACCCAAAAGCTCATAGTGACTTTGCTTTTAGATGACCTCAGAAAGACCCCAGGGTCTGATGAGGCAGGCAAAGGGGGTGGGACAGCAGAAGAGGAAAGGCCAGGGAGTGAAAACCTCAATGACCTGGACTCTGATGCTGGCCAGGAGGATCAAAATGATTCTAACCTGGAACAGCCAATCCTTCCTGAAGGTGACGAAGGAGGCCCCAGTGGGCCTCTCTTTATCCCACCTGGAAGGGTTAACAGTTTACCAAGAAGATCTAGATCTCCTTCTCTGGAATCTAATTGTTCTGGTACATCTGTAGGGAGCTCTGTTTCTCATAGGACTTCTTTTCATAAAAGGGAGTCCTCTTATGAGAAGAAGTGCCAACTGCTTGAGTTTGAGAGAGCAAAGCTCAGGATCAAGAGAGAGCAATTGGCCTTGGACAGGGGATCCCTGGAGCTTTAGAGAGCTTCTCAGAAGTTGGGACTAGAGTCCCATGGTGGCAGCCACAGTGTCCCTAGTGGTAGAGATCATACTCATGACCATAGGAACCTGAACGAGATTGTCCCTCCCTACCAGAGTGGGGATGACATCCACAAATGGATAACTGCACTGGAGAGGGCCTGTAAGGTACAGAGGGTCCCTCAGGAACAGTGAGCAGCAATCTTGTGGCTCTCCTTTGCAGACAAAGGTAGAGACAAGCTCCTCACTGTAAGAGAAGAGGATGCTGATAATTACAAAGTCCTGAAGAGTGCTCTGATTGATGGGTTTGGCCTAACCACTGAACAATACAGGTTAAAGTTCAGAGACACCCAAAAGGCACAGACTCAGGACTGGGTTGACTTTGTAGATTGTGCTACTAAGGCTCTGGAAGGTCGGATACATGGCAGTAAGGTGCATGACTTTTTAGGATTGTACAATTTGATTATGAGGGAGCAGATCCTTAATAATTGTCAAAACCAGCTTTTACAACTGTACCTGGTGGACTCTGATCTGACCTCTCTCCAATAATTGGGAAAGAAGGCAGACAAATGGGTCAAGCCAAAGAATCAGGGTGGTGACCAGAAGAAAGATTCTTCCAAAAACCAAGAGAAAGGTGGGGATAAATCAAAAGATAAATCCACTACAGGGCCCCAAACGTCCTCTTCTGGGGGTGGGTCCCAAACTCCTCCCTCCCCTGAAAAGAAACCTTATTGCCATATATGTAAGAAGCCTGGCCACTGGAAAAATGACCCCAGTTGCCCTAAGGCCAGCAATAAGGAAAATGTTCCTCCCAGCAGTACTACCACTCCTCCTGGTACTACAAGTAGTAATCCCCCAGGTGGTAGTAATGTACCCAAAAAGTTAGGTGCATTGGTATGGGGAACTGAGGTGGACCCCAGCTTATCAAGGTCCTCCTCCCAGGCCTCCTTAGTCTGTGATGGTGGCATGGGATTTGCCACTTTTACTGTAAGTCCTAATTCCTTGGGCAAGTACAGACAGGAGTCACTGATCAATGGTCAGAAAGCTTTGGCACTCAGGGACACAGGGGCTAGTGTCACCATGGTGACAGGGAAACTAGTCCCCCCTCAACAGCTTTTACCTGAGTTCAAGTACCAGGTGACCAACATTGATGGTATCAGCACAGATCATCCCATGGCCATATTCAATCTCAGCTGGGGAGGGGTCACTGGCCCAAAGAGAGTGGCAGTGTCCCCAAACTTGCCTGTAGATTGCCTGTTGGGCAATGATCTGGAGGTTTCAGCCTGGGCTGAAGTTAAATACCAGGCCCATTTAAAAATGTTGGGCCTCTCTGGGAAGGTTGGTGGGGCTGTTAGGGCCTCAGCCCCATCCCAGGGACATTTTGGAGAAGTGGAGCCTAAACGAATGGCCTACTCTACTCCACAAGAGAGCAGAAGGGTAAAAGAAAAGTCTTCTACCCCCCAGACTATAAGTCAGGGTCAGCTTCCTCAGGGATCTGATCCTACCCCTAGTGAAGGAACTGCCCCAGAGGTGGTCAGGCCTGGCCTGGCAACACCCCTGATGGCAGGGGACCCTTCCAAGGTGGTACCCAGTCTGGAGCAGGTATCCTGCCCCTCTTTACCCTACCTCAATCAGCCTAGGGCTGCAGAGGTCAGGGAGGTCAGTGGACCCTAAGGGCCCACTGTCCAGAGGAACACCCTCATCAACAGATTAGGGGCACCCAGTCTAGTAGCCCTAGCCAGGTGAAACTTCCTCAACCCACTGATGGATCCCTCTTACCATTGAATAGGGACCACCCCCAGATGGACTCTGTTGGGCAAAGGCAAACCTGGGACCAAGTGGTTCCAAACCTACCATGTCCCCCCAGTGTTCCCACCAAAGGGACCCAACCCCCAGCTGTAGGCAGCCAGAGGTTGACCCTTAGGGCCAGATACAACTCAGTCATGGAAAGAAAGGCCTCCGTGGTGACCAGTGATCTGAGGAAGCTGAGACCAACTTTATTAGGGCCTCACTTCTCTACTCAGACACCCCACCAGCCTTTTACTTTGCCAAAACACACTACAGGTAGTAATTCCAAATGGTGGAGATCATCCAACACCCTTGGGGTTAGGGATTGCTTAGTGGACCATAAGACAGGAGGTAACTATGCTAGTGCAGGTTCTTCCTTATATGGCCACTTAGTCAATAAAGGCTCAACTGGGCAAGGTTAGCCTTATCTCCTTTCGTTTGGGGGGGGGGTTATGTAGGAAGGTGGAATCTGACTGCATGATTGCCCCCATTTTTTCCTGGTGTTTTGCTGGTTTTCGACTTAGTTTGGCTGGGATCCTATTATTCAGGACCCCAGCCTATCTGCTTACTCCCTAAATTGATTGCATGTACTTTAGGTACACTCCAGATTGGATTCTGGGGTACCCTTATAAGTCCCTAGTATATGGTACACTATGTACCCAGGGCATAGGTACCCCAGAGGCCTCCCAGGGGCTGCAGCATGTATTATGCCACCCCTGAGAGGCCATTCAAACTGACACCACAGGTCTGCTACTGCAGCCTGTGTAAGGTGGTGCATGCACCACTTACTTAGATATAGGTTCCCTATATCTATCCTAATCACTGCACATACAAGCCTAACAGTCACCCCTATGGCAGGCCTTATCAATCCTGAAGGCAGGGTGCTGGGTTTTATGTGAGAGGGTGCCCATGCATGAGCAGAGCCCCTCTGCAGCCTTCGGAATCACTATTCCGGGGTTGTCTGTGATGCAGCCAACCATATATTCTTAAGTGCATTATAACCTCGCGGTAAATGCTAACTTTAAAATAGCTGCAAGGAATTATGTCGTGTTTGGTGTCAAACACCTTGGAATCATACCTCCACACCAGCACACCAGTAACTGGTGTGGGAGGTATGATTCTTCCCTCCTAGAGGGAGAAATATGACAGCACCGGTACACCCAGTACCAGCTTCACAGAGCCCTGGCATCACAAAATGGATGCTGCCAGCCACAGACACGAGTCTGCCCTCCTGCTGCTGGACGAAACTCTGGCAGGGGAAGGCTTGACAATAGGTTTCCTGTCACAGGGAGGTGTGACCACCTCCCAGACAGGCTATAGTGTATTGGGGCTGGGTGGGAGCACTCCAAGAGTGCTTTGATGTCTGCACTGGGGGCACATTTGGTGTCCCTGTGCATAGTCCAGCTCAAACCGGTTGCAGGGGCACTCAGCCCCTGCTCTGGCACGAAACTGGACAAAGGACATGGGTGTAGCCACCCCTCTGTCCTGACCCTCCCATAGGTGGGTCCCCAGAGTTTGTCCCACCCCTTCCTTGGGTATAAAGTAGGAACCCTGACTACAGGACTTTAGATTTTACCTGGACTAAACTCTGCTACAGAAACCAAGTAACCTTCGACGATCTTCGCTTTGCTGGACGACTGAAGAATCTCCCTTGGAGTAAAGGAGTTACTCCCCTGCAAGGCAGGCACCTCAATGCATCTGACCGGTTTGCATCTACGCAGCTCCCGACGGACTCCGAAGATTTTGCAACACAGGAGGTAGATTTCCAAGCTTCCCTGTGGCCGACTAGTGCTCTCAGCAAACATGAGACCCGCAGCCCTCGTGGGGACCGTGCAACCCGAACCCCTGGACACCGTGCGCATTTGCAGCAGCATATGCTTCTAGGCAATCCCTGAGGCTGTGCTTTGGGATTCTTGTAGTCCAAGCCCCGAGCAGTGTTTCCACTGAAGATTCCTGGCCTACACTCCACGAATGTTCCGTTGGCTGGTATTGTGTGATTCCTCTCAAGGTCCCTTTGCAATCCTTGGTCCATTGACCTGTGAGTTCGTGAGAAGGCAAATTTAACTTTCAGTGGGCTTTCCTGGTTGCTCCAGACGTGCCCTGACTCTCCATCACTTGGAGAGTCCCCAGGACCTTGCTGGTCCTCACAGAAGCATCTTTTCTCTGGCCGCGTGGGTTGCAGTTGCCAAGGCTTGTTGGTCTCCAATCCGGAAACTGACCCCTCAGCACTCGACATCCTTTGTGGGACAGCTCGCCTGCGGATCCTGGTTGTCGTCGACATCTCCTGATCCCCGTGGCTGCAGAGTCAAGCTTCACCTCTTCGCACCTGAAGCACCCGACATCGGTGGGCATTCGATTGCTCCGCTCCTGGTCACGTGAAGTGACCCAGACTTTGTCCCCTCTGCTTTCAGGTTCTTCACATCTCTGATCCAGGCTTGGATCACACCGGACACTTTTCTTCTCCACGGCAGCAGTACTTTCTCGCATCATGCCATTGAAAACGACGAGGGTTTCCGACACCACTTGACCCCTATGCACCCGGCTCCTCTGGGATAGGTAACACGGGTACCTCGGTACTCTCAAGGGTGCTGGCCTTAGAACCTTCTATGTTTAGCTGGGTTTGCTTGGAGTCCTCTCCTAAGTGTCCTTAATCTTTAAAATTTCAATCACGACTTTCCCATAGAGATGTACAGAGCTCACGTCTGTGTTCCCACACTGCACCCGTCCTCCGTGGGTCCCCTGTGTCACTACCTTGGGTAGTTCCTTGGGGTCCCAATGATTCTACGTGCTCTAGGCACTGTGTCTAGTCAAGTCGTGGTTGTTATACCACTTTCTTAATATATGGTTTGGACTCCCCTGGAACCCACTGTGTATTGTGCTATTTACTGTTGTTCTAGTACTGTAATATTGTGTGCCTTGTTCTCTAATCTCATAACGTGCTTAGTAGATAGTGTTTAGTAATAAATACATATATTTTATATATCCCTGGTGTTGTTCTCCTTTCATTTGGTCATTCAAGAGGTTATATACTGGTAAAACAAGCTGCTTTACATTCCTTCAAGACTTAGCCTGAAGGCTGCTCTCCACAGCTACCACTAGGATAGCTTTCTATAAAGGTTGTCTTTAACCTAATCATCAATAAGGGTCGTTTGGACTGGTGCAAGGTGCCCACTTTAATTAGTGGACAGCATATACAAGGCCAACTTCTCACAAGTCTTATGAATAAATTATACAGTTTTAGTTTGAAAATGTTTTTCCACAGAGAAAAAGGATCCTATGAATGCTCAGACAGGTTGAGCTCAGCTAGTTTGCTCTCCAAGTCAAGAGGAATTGTGTGGGTAAGCCTAGGCCTTGAAAGCAGTCGAAATAGAGTATTAAAGTCTTTCCAGAAATACAGTAGGTACATTTTGAAAAGTAGCATGCTGGATACATACTACCCAAGGAGGAGTCATCATCTTCAAAACATGTGTCTCAATAAAGTACTTCAGCACTATACATATAGAAGTAATCTAACTGAAAACATGGAAGAAGGAAGATATACAGTACTTGGATGTGACGGTTGTTGGTGAAACACAGCAAAGGAATCTAATTACCCACCGAAAGCTTAGTTGCCAAACCTCAGAGAGAAGAGAGTTTTTATACTTGGCACTTTTGTTGTTGGTCAACCCATGGCAAGCTGAATCAGATTTACTTGGATGCTATGACTGTTACGAAGACTCTTTCAACGCTATGAAAGACAGCATTGAGTGTTCAGTGTTTCCAACCTACTTGCAAATGTTGTAAGATCAGATTGAACAGGAAGAAGCCAGCACTTCTGAGATAGCCAAGGAGAGTTCACAAAGCAGCCAAACTTCTGCACCAGTGAGCCAAGATCCTCTTGGAGAACCAAATATTCAAAATGAAGCAGCTATAGCTATGAATGAGGTGGAGACTGCAATGCAGGCAGCAAGAGAGGAAACTGTGGATTTCGAACACTTAGTAGAACAAGTGACCAATGAACAAAAGTAATTTACAACGAAGTTAAAGATAAAATAGAGCATGGATTTCTCCATGAAAGGAAACAGTGTGATTTTTCTTCGTACAAACCAATATTACTATACATCAGTGGTCAATCTGGCCCTGGAAAAAGCTTCCTAATTAAAGTTCTCACTCGTTATCTACAGAATACCACAGAGTCACATTTGTCATGTGTAGTAACAGCACCAACAGGATTGGCTGCACATAACTAAAGTATTACTTTACATCTCCTAATAATGCTATCTGTTGAACATGACAATAAACTGGAATACCAGAAGTTATCTGGTGAAGCTTGCCATGAGGTATCAAAAGTATTTAAGAAACTGAAGCTTTTAATCATTGATGAGGTCAGCATGATATTCAACTTAATGCTTGCTTTCATAAACTTAAGAATGCAGCAGATTTTAAGAACAAACTACGATGTGGTCTTTGGAGGAAAGCATTTTATTGTATTTGGTAACCTACTGCAACTTACCCCCGTAAAAGGACAACTTGTTTTCAAAACACTTGTCCATAATGAAACAAGAAAGTCTCTGGGGAGTATTAGCAATGTAAATATTTGGTGACACTTCGAATACAAGGAACTAGTGAAAAATATGCGTCAAGCATCTGATGTGGATTATGCAGATATACTGAAGGACATTAGAACTGGAGTTGTAACAAAAGAGGCAAAATGTGCTTTGGAAAGTCGACTCCTCAAGAAACTATTTTCATCTAATATTACAGCAGCAGAAGTAATGTACAGTTCCATTGAAAAACAGAAATCCATAGTCTGTTTAATGCCTACACTGAAAGAGTTCTCCAACTTCAACAAACAATTACTAAAACTGGAGACAGAGAGGATCTGGAAATTACAGCTGTCGATAAAATGGAACATCAGGAAGTAACAATATTGCTAACTGTAAAACTACAAGCAAAATTGGATACTTTGGAGAAGTCTTATCCAGGACTGCAGGATTAGAAAAGTGTTTACACATGTGCAAGAAGTGTCGAGTAATTTTACGACGTAATTTCAATGTTGAAGAAGGGTTAGTAAATGGTGCAATGGGTAAAGTTATTGATTTAATTAATTTTCCAAATAGAGATGAGCTTGAATACTTGGCCATAAAATTTGATCAGATTGATGGCGTGAAGCAGTTTGGCTGATGTGTTGTACATTTCTTGCTAGTGAAATACTTATGTGTGCGGCACTAACAGTTCCCACTCTCTCTAGTGTATGCTGAAACTGTCCATAAATCACATATTTTAAATGTAGATGCAGCTTTTGTTAATATTGGAAGTACTGTATTTAAAGAAGGAATGTTATATATGTACCATTGTTGCAAGTTAGAACATTGTCCAGTTTGTTTTTGATTCATTTTGATGATAAGAAAGTTAGTGCTGTTGCAAGCTGTGTAAGAGAGTGCAAGCTGTTAAGAAGTGCATACGCTCTTCTTTTAGGCCAATACCCTGTTTATGAGAAATGGATAATCTGTCCAAAGCGAAAGATTACAAAAGTGTGTACAGATGCTGAAGAAAAGAAAGGACACAAGGACAAAGTAGAATATATTAAGAAGAGAAAATTGGAAAATGATGGAGAAATTGTAGGTTACCAGTTAGAAAACAGTTCAGGTGTCAACTGTTATGCAAATGTTGATCTCAATGTACTGTTTCATTTACCACATCTAGTGACCCAAATTCAACAAAACCAGATAAGAGATTGTGCTCTGCACTGTATCACTTGCTCCAATGCTTACTGACTGACAGACCTCTGATGCTTTCTGCTTCAGGTATTCCAGGTCTTTTAGATATATGTAGTGGATCAGTAATGTTCACTCTCAACAGTCAACAAGACGCACAAGAATTTATTATAATTAAGTTTGAAGCTTTAGAAGAAGAAGGTATAAAAGTGATGATTTATTCGGACTGAGTTACACTTGGAACCCTGACAGTGGAGATTGTGATCATTCATCTACCACTCAAATAAATTCTGAGCGTTTTCTCTATTTAACATTACCAGATTCCAAAACTGCGCCTTTTGAGAATTGTTGAAGAAGGCTAACCAAAATATGATCTGCCTAAACTGCAGATCAGATGTTATGTCTACGTTAATCCTAAGAACAACTGGCAAATACCTAATAGTAATGCTACAACGATGCAGAGCAGATGGTTCCAAATTGGAAACTAAAATTACAAACTTCAAAGCTGGGGAAATATCTATTTCAGGAAGAACTTTTACTACTTCGGCTATCATCTTACACAAAGGAATTAATACAACCTCTGGACACTACACTGTCTTTTAAAGAGTGAACTGGATGGACGGAATGTAGTGACCTAAAATTCAAGCCAAAGCTTCCTTTCAAACTGCCAAACTCTTATCTTTTGTTTCTTCAACCAAAGTTCTGAGGAGGAATTCTGGATGAAAAGTGGTATACAGTGTTTCTTCTGTATGTTTCATCAGTCTTTTAGACGTTATTTGGCATATTGGGGGTAATGTTTTTAAAAACATCTTTAAATCTCAACAGTCCTTTTATCGTCCTTTCTTTTATTAGTTAATACCACAACTAAATACTATACTGTCTAATTAAAGTCTGAAACAGAACGGACATAATAAAATTACAGCAGCCTTAAGTTGAAAGCAAAAACTGCCTTCGTAACTAAAAAATTATCCCTTTTGTTTCATCAACCAAACTTCTACGTACTATTTGTGGAAAAAAACTACAGTATGGGATTTTGTATATATAGCTCGCCAGCATTTTAAATATCGATTTGCCTACCAGGGTTGATGTTTTCAAAAGGATCTCCAAAACTGAAGAGCACTTTATATTTATATGTAATATTGTACCAGATATAATAATTTAGGAAATATTTTTAAAATAGGTTTGTTTAGATTACTCTAGTAACTCAAGAAAAAGCAAATGATTTAAAGAATTGTAGTGAGTGCAATGCACAGTGTCACTTCATTGGAGTGACATACTGTGAAGCTTTGGTTTTTATTTTATACAATCCATTGATTGTTTTTCCCCACTGTTTGAGGATGATGTTTTATACAGACCACCATTTATGGGGAAGAAGAAAGAAAGCTAAGAACAGTAAAAAAGGGAAAATTATATTTTTACTACATTGTAATACAGTGTTACATTATAAGTGATGTATATTGTTATGTTTATTTAATTTTGAAAATTAAATACTAACATATCTTTATGTTCTTTTTCTTTTTGAATAGGGGCTACAGTTGAACATCGTTAGATGTCTTAACCCCTTCCATGCTCATGACGGAATGGTTCCGTCATGAGCACAAGTTCAAGTGTGCTCATGACGGAACCATTCCGTCATGAGCACACTTTTAAAAAATCCCTCTGCTGTAAACAGCAGAGGGATTTCCCTTTTTATTTTTTTGCTTTGGGAGATGGGGAAGAGCTTCGTCATTACAATGAAAACGAAACTGAAACTTAGCTTCAGTTTCACAGTTTTGGTGTTTGTGGGGCTATCTCAGCCCCCCGAGCACCGAAAAACATGGGAGAGGTATCGTTGGAAAGGGGAGAAAATCCCCTTTCCAATGGTACCCTTCCCTAGTATATCCCTGCTTGGGGATCACCCCAGGAGGGCGATCCCCAAGCAGGGATCCAGCCACTAGCCACCAGGGAGGGGGGAGCGGCCCCTTGGGCAAGGGTCTTTGCTCCCCCGATACAATTTTGCCAGACAGCCTTTCTGCCCCTCCTGGGGGGCAGATGGGGGCAGTAGCTCTCAATCTGCCCCCTGGGGGGGCAGAAAGCACCCTAGACGCCAGGGATTTTTTTTATAGGCCAGGGGTGGGGGCTGCCCAGAATAGTCATGCCAATGCCCCCACCCTACCCCCACAAAAGAAGGAAAAATACTTTCTGCCCCCCCCCAGGAGGCAGATGGGGAAATAGCCCCTGGGGCCTAGTGGGCAGAAAGCCCACTAGGCCCCAGGGATTTTTTTTTATATATACGTAGGGGTGGGCGCAGCCCATAATGGGCATGCCAATGCACCCACCCCAAACATTTTTTTTACAGTCTTTCTGCCCCCCCTGGGTGTCAGATGGGGCAATAGCCCCTTATCTACCCCTGGGGGGGGCAGAACGCCCACTAGGCACCAGGGATTTTGTTTTCTCCAAAGTTCGGGGGGGGGCTGCCCAAAATAGGCATGCCAATGCCCCCACCCCCCAAAAAAATGCCCCAGTCTTTCTGCCCCCCCAGGAGGCAGAGGGGGCAGTATCCCCTGATCTGCCCCCCCGGGGGGGGAAGAAAGCCCACAAGGTGCCAGGGATTTTTTTTATATACTTAGGGGTGGGGGCTGCCCAGAATTGGCATGCCAATGCCCCACCCCACAAAAAAAGCCACAGTCTTTCTGCCCCCCCAGGAGACAGATGGGGGCAGTAGCCCCTGATCTGCCCCCAGTGGGGGCAGAAAGCCCACTAGGCACCAGGGATTTTTTTTATACGTAGGAGTGGGGGCAGCCCAGAATGGGCATGCCAATGCCCCCACCCTCAAAAAATGACCACAGTCTTTCTGCCCCCCCGGGAGGCAGTAGGGGGCAATAGCCCCTTATCCGCCCCCCTCAAGGAAGCAGAATCCCACTAGGCACCAGGGGTATATTTGTTTCAAAATTCAGGGGTGCGGGCTGCCCAGAATGGGTATGGCAATGCCCCCAACCCCTGAAAAAAGATGCCACAGTCTTTCTGCCCCCCAGGAGGCATATGGGGGAAGTAGCCCCTAATCTGCCCCCTGGGGGGGCAGAGAGCCCTCTAGGCGCCAGCGATTATGCTGGCTTTTTTATATGTAGGGGTGGGGGCTGCCCAGAATGGCATCCCAATGTTCCCACCCACCCAAAAAAATAGCCACAGTCTTTCTTTCCCCCTTGGGGGCATATCGGGGCAATTGCCCCCGATTTCCCCCCTCCCCAGTGCGGCAGAAAGCCCACTTGGCACAGACTGTTTTTCGGAATGTGCCTACCTGTGGATTTTGAACCCTAGCTCTGCCGGCACCTAGGGAAACCTAGCAAATCTATACATTTTTGAAAACTAGACACCCAGGGGAATCCAGGATGGGGTGCCTTGTGTGGCTCCCACCAGGTTCCCTTACCCAGAATCCCTTGCAAACCTCAAACTTTGTAAAAAAAAAAACAGATTTTCCTCACATTTCTGTGATGGAAAGTTCTGGAATCTGCGTGGAGCCACAAAATTCCACCCACCCCGCATTCCCCAAAGTCTTCCGATACTAATGGTATCTCACTTGTGTGGGTAGGCCTAGTGCCTGCAACAGGAAACGGCCCAAAACGCAACGTGGACACCACATTTTTACAGTGAAAACAGACCCTTTTTTTGCAAAGTGCCTGGCTGTAGATTTTGAACCCTAGCTCTGTTGGCACTTAGGTATACCTAGCAAACCTATACATTTTTAAAAACTAGACACCCAGGGGAATCCAGGATGGGGTGACTTGTCTGGCTCTCACCAGGTTCTGTTACCCAGAATCCCTTGCAAACCTCAAACTTTGTAAAAAAAAAAACACATTTTCCTCACATTTCTGTGGTGGAAAGTTCTGGAATCTGCGTGGATCCACAAAATTCCACCCACCCCGCATCCCCCAAAGTCTTCCAAGAAAAATGGTACCTCACTTGTGTGGGTAGGCCTAGTGCCCGTGACAGGAAACGGCCCAAAACGCAACATGGACACACCACATTTTCACAGTGAAAACTGACCCTTTTTTTGCAAAGTGCATAGCTGTAGATTTTGAACCCTAGCTCTCCAGGCACCTAGGGAGACCTAGCAAACCTATACATATTTGAAAACTAGACACCTAGTGGAATACAGGATGGGGTGACTTGTCTGGCTCTCACTAGGTTCTGTTACCCAGAATCACTTGCAAACCTCAAACTTTGTAAAAAAAACACATTTTCCTCACATTTCTGTGGTGGAAAGTTCTAGAATCTGCGTGGATCCACAAAATTCCACCGACCTCGCATTCCCTAAAGTCTTCCGAGAAAAATGGTACCTCTGTTGTATGGGTAGGCCTAGTGCCCGCAGCAGGAAATGGCCCAAAACGCAACGTGGACACACCACAATTTCACAGTGAAAACTGACCCTTTTTTTGCAAAGTGCCTAGCTGTAGATTTTGAACCCTAGCTCTGCCAGCACCTAGCAAAACCTAGGAAACCTATACATTTTTGAAACCTAGACACCCAGGGGAATCCAGGATGGGGTGACTTGTCTGGCTTTCACCAGTTTCTGTTACCCAGAATCCCTTGCAAACCTCAAACTTTGTAAAAAAAAACACATTTTCCTCACATTTCTGTGATGGAAAGTTCTGGAATCTGTGTGGAACCACAAATTTCCTCCCACCCAGTGTTCCCCCAGGCCTCCCGATACAAATGGTACCTCACTCGCGTGGGTGGGTCAAGTACCATCGACAGGCAAGGGCCCAAAACGTATTGAGGAGACATCAAAATTACCTATCACAAAACAACCTGGTTTTGCAAGGGTGGTCACCTGGGTTTTTGGCCCCAGGCTTGGCAGCCATCTTGGCAAACGTACTAATCCCACACATTTCTGAAAACTAGACACTCGGGGGAGTCCACCGAGGTATGGCTTGCGTGGGCCCCCCAACGTTTTCCTACCCAGAATCCCCTGCAAACCTCAAATTTTGCTGAAAAAATCAAATTTTTCTCAAACTTCTGGGTGGGAAAGTTCAGGACTTTGCATGGATTCATAAATTTCCTACCACCCAGAGTTCGCCCAGGTCTCCCGATAAAAATGGTACCTCACTCGCGTGGGTGGGTCAAGTACCCGCGACAGGCAAGGGCCCAAAACATATTGAGGAGACATCAAAATGACCTATCACAAAACAACATGGTTTTGCAAGGGGTGTCACCTGGGTTTTTGGCCCCGGGCGCGGTGGCCATCCTAGGAAACCTACCAAATCCACACATTTATGAAAACTAGACACCCGGGGGAGTCCAGCGAGGTATGGCTTGCGTGTATCCCCCAACGTTTTCCTACCCAGAATCCCGTGGAAACCTCAAATTTAGCTGAAAAAATCAAATTTTTCTCACATTTCTGCGTGGGACAGTTCGGAATCTGCATGGATCCACAAATTTCCTACCACCCAGCATTCCCCTAGGTCTCCCGATAAAAATGGTACCTCACTCGCGTAGGTGGGTCAAGTACCCGCGACAGGCAAGGGCCAAAAACGTATTGAGGAGACATCAAAATTACCTATCACAAAACAACTTGGTTTTGCAAGGGGGTCACCTGGGTTTTTGGCCCTGGGCTCGGCGGCCATCTTGGGAAACTACAAAACCAACACATTTTTGAAAACTAGACATCCGGGGGAGTACAACGAGGTATGTCTTGTGTACATCCCTCAACGTTTTCCTACCCAGAACCCCCTGCAAACCTCAAATTTAGCTGAAAAAAACACATTTTCCACATATTTTTGTGTGGGATCACCGTGCCGGCACAAATGTCATACCCACAGCGTTCCTCACAGTCTCCCAAGTAAAATGATACCTCACTTGTGTGGGTATCCAATGCAGAATTGGCTAAAAACGTATTTTTTAAAAAATGTAGTGCTTAGAATTCTCGGTGCTATACCCTTAATCCCTATGTTTTTGGCTCTTCACAGCTACAGGCCCTTGCCCCACCCACACAAGTGAGGTATCGGGAGACTGAGTGGAATGCTGTGGGGTAGGACATTTGTGCCGGCACGGGGATTCCACACATAAATATGTGGAAAATGTGTTTTTTTCAGATAGATTTGAGGTCTGCAGGGGATTCTGGGTAGGAAAACGTTGGGGAATCCACGCAAGCCATACCTCGCTGGACTCCCCCGAGTGTCTAGTTTTCAGAAATGTGTGGGTTTGGTAGTTTCCTAAGATGGCTGCCGAGCCAGGTGCCAAAAACCCAGGTGACCCCCCTTGCAAAACCATGTTGTTTTGTGATACGTAATTTTGATGTCTCCTCAATACATTTTGGGCCCTTTCCTGTCATGGGTACTTGACCCACCCATGTAAGTGAGGTACCATTTTTATCGGGAGACCTGGGGTAATGCTCTCAGTAACTGATACAGCACTTCACGCACCCACTTACTCACATATACAGTCAGTCTCACATCCACTCACTTACCCATATACCCACTGACACACCCACTCACTCACCAATGCAGCCAGTCACACAGTCAATTACTGACCGATTCAGCCACTCACAGATCCATGCACCCACTTACACAGCCACTAACTCACCCAAACAGCCACTCACACTTGCACTCATTCACCCATATAGTCACTCACACACCCACTTATTTACCCATACAGCCACTCATCCATAGAGCCAGTCATGCATCATCTCACTCACTCGTGCACTCACTGACACACCCAGTCACTCATCCATATAGATAGTCAAACACCCACTCACTTACTTGTATAAGTACTAAGACATGCACACACTCACCTATACACTCACTGACACAACCACTCATTCACCGCACAACCACTCACACACTCACCCATACAGCTACTCACACATCCTCTCACTCACTCATACAAGCACTCACACACTAACTCACTCACTCATGCAGCTACCCACGCAACCACTCACTCAGACATACAGGCACTCCCACACCCACTCATTCACCCACACAGTCCCTCATCCATCCACTCATTCACCCATGCAGCCACTGATGAATCCTTGCACTCACTCATACAAGCACTCACACACTGACTCACTCACTGATACAGCCAGCCACACAACCACTCACTCAGAAATACAGGCCCTCAGATGCCCACTCACTCAGCTATACAACCACTCATGCATCCACTCACTCACCCTTGTAGTCACTCACACATCCTTTTACATACTAATACAAGTACTTACCCACTCATGCATGCACTCATACAGTCAATCTCACACTCTATCAGACATACAGGCACTTACAGAGTCACTTAGGGCCAGATGTACGACCATTGGAAATTGCAAGTCGCAATTTCCAATGTACAACAGTGTCTGAGACACTGTTAGCGATTCCCAATGGGGTCGCAAATTGCATGCCTCATGAATATTAATGAGGCTATCGCAATTTGCGACCCCATTGGGAATGGCGGGCACTCCCAGGGATGGTGGCCTACTGGGGTCAGAAGACCTCCATGTCTGGGACTGCTTTTAAATAAAGCAGTTTTTTTAAAATGCAGCCCGTTTTCCTTAAAGGAAAATGGGATGCATTTAAAAATTAATTTACTTTTCATTTTTTCAGGGCAGGCAGTGGGCCCTGGGACCACTGCTTTCCCTTAAAAATTGTTTTCGCGTGCATTCCTAAAGGGGTTTGCAAGTGCTTTACCACCCGCTTGAAGAGGGTGGTAAACTGCAAGTGTTTTGCGACTGCAACATTCTTACATGGCTTGTGGGGTCGCTATTAGGAAGGGAACGCCCCTTCCTAATAGCGAGTCGCTAAACACTATTTTGTGAGTCACAAATTATTTGCGACTCGCAAAATAGTGTTAGTACATGGCCCACAGGATTTTTGCATGCGCAAACGGGTCTGAAACCCATTTGCGCATGCAAAAATCCATCGTACATCTGGCCCTTAGTCTCTAATAGAGCTACTCACATACCCACTCATTCCCCCATACAGTCACTCACACACCTACTTACTAACTCAAGTCAAGTCAAGGTAACTTTATTTGGTTTCAAGCGAAGACCATAAAAGTTCATAAGATCATCACAACAAATTATTATTTCAAAAATCTACATACAGAGCAGCAGAATGGACAGTTCATACCAATCTCATCAGTCAAGTTAAGATAATCTTATTCAATTTCAAACAAAGACCATAAAAGTTCATAAAATCATCATAACAGGTTATTATTTCAGAAATCTATATACAAAGCAGCAGAATAAACGGTTCATACACGTCAGTTCATTATATAAAAAGTGGTAGAAGTATACACCTTAAAACATTCCTCTATTAAAAATTACAATCTATATTACAAGGCACTTATCACAATTTCAACATGCGGCTCCTTTCATAAAGGTACAGCAATGCTTAGAGTTATGTGTTAGAAAGTTACTCTAATCGGGTTCAGTAGCAAGGCCTAATACCGTTTCCTAATCGCCAAAGCTACTTTGATATAGTTGGAAACCCTAATGCATATATCATAAGTGTCCAAAGAAGATAGATAATAAAACCCTTCTATATAAGAACACAGCCTAATTTCTTTTAAAATCGGGACTAAAAATCTTCCTCTTGGTTCTTTGTAAAGGGGGCAAAATAACATAAAGTGCACAGTGCTCTGAGCTGCCAGGTTATCACAGGGGCAAGGCACCAGTTTGTCCTCCCACCCCAGTTGTTTTGGGAAAGCCACCAAAAAATGCACGGCAAGTAAATGTAATCTAGTTAAATAAAATCGAGTCTGTACATTTGTTGTAAAATTTAGATAAAATTGCTGTTGATTCGGAGATAAACAAAGGTTACGTCAGGGTGAAAACGTGATATCTTCGCCCCTGTAGAGTGTACCTCTTTTATAATATTTTTAGCGTTTTCAGGGATGCTGTCTGGACAATCAAAATAATGACCCAAACCTAACTTACAGAAGCTATCCCTTACGAATCGAAGCCAAAGGATAGAAAGTGTTCCATCTAAATTAATACAGTCCTTAATAACCTCTCTGGAGAATGCTAGTTCTTCGGACAACCAAATTTTGGCCCATAATAACAAAGGGGCAATTTCAATGCGATCTTCTACAAAATCAAGCCCCAGCTCTTGATGACAGAAGATCGTGGGGGCACTGTTAGGAGTCATCAATAATCTTTTAATGAATTTGTTTTCCATAACTTGAAGCTGTCGGTTGTTATGGTATCCCCACACTCCTGCCCCATATGTTACAATGGGCACACATTTGGATTTATACAGACTAACCAACTCAGACACTGGCTTATGGCCCAGATTTCGGGCAAAACGGAAAAGCCCCTCAACTACCCTGCCTGCCTGTTGCACCCTTGCCGTAACTAACGGGTCCCAACTCAACCTATTATTAAAAACATTCCCTAGATAGTTAAAATTATTCAGTTTATCAATGTTCTTGTCTCCCACCGTGTATTTCCTTGTTTTTGTCATTTTAGGGCCACACACCATAATATACGATTTTATAAAATTCACTTTTAGGTCAAGAGCCAGCATAAAATCTGTAAATGCATTAAGCAATTTTTGGAGGCCAAGTGCTGTTAGTGCCATTAACACGGTGTCATCCGTATAAGAGAGTAGCGGGACCTGTGTGCCTCCAATACGCGGACAATCAGTTTCTTTGTCTATTAAAAGGGCCTCCAAACCATTGATGTAAATTAAAAAAAGAAAGGGGGCCAAAATACATCCCTGCCGTACACCTTCTGTGGAGGCTATGGGCCTAGTTTTCTCTCCTTGGGGGCCATATCTTATAACAACGGAGGTCGATGCATGGAGCCTGCGAAGAAGGGAAATCAAAGCCTCCTCCACACCCATGTTCCCCATCATTACCCACAACTTCTCCCGGTTTACGGTGTCAAAAGCACTGAACAAGTCCATGAAGGCCAGGTGGATAGAACCCTTCCTGGCCCTCATGTACTTGCCCATCACCAGTGACAAGTTAAGGCACTGTTCATTGGTGCCCATCCCTCTTCTGAAGCCATATTGTGTTCTTGGCAACACTCTATGTCTGTCGCCCATGTTTCAAGTCGGGCAAGGACAACCCTCCCCAGCAACTTTGCCGTAGCGTCAATAAGGGAGATTGGCCTAAAGCAGGCGGGGTCACTTCTGTTACCTTTCTTGAACACGGGGACAACGACGGCCTCTCTCCAGGATACTGGGATTGGGCCAGTAATCACTGCCCTGAAAACGTTGGTCAGCAATGGAGCCCATAACTGGGGATTACTTTTAAAAAGATCTAAGGGGACTCCATCAGGACCTGGCGCTTTCATGCAAACTCCTTTGGCTATGGCTTCCTTGACCTCGGCCACTGAGATAGATGAACTTAACTTGGAAGCCAAGGTTAACTTTAATGGCAAATCCCCACTGGGAGCAACTAGATGGCAGCCGTGAGGATTAAATATGGCCGAAAAATGAGTTTCCCAAGCCTTCCCTGTGATCAAGGAATCTATCCTCCTCACCCCTTCTATGAAAAAAGGACGATTTATAACCTCCCAGAAGCTTTTGGAGTCTTTGAGGGAGCTAGCTCTCTCCAGGTCGTCCCAGGCTAATGACCTTAGTTCTTCCTTCCTGGTTTTGTCCTGGCAATTTTAATTTGTGCCCAGTCATGAGGATTAGCGTGGAGAGCCGATTTTAGTATTTTTTGAGCATTAGAGCAAGCAGCATTAAACCACCTTGTCTCTGGGAGATTCCTGACCTTAATTGATTTGGTCAGGTTTTTTGCTATATCTGCACATATCAGTTCGAAATCATGAATGATCTCAGCTGGGGACACCCCATAATGGAGACACCTCATGATTGAGTCATAATTAACTCTAACAATTTTTGACTCAAAATCAGATGGGTTTACTTTGTTCCAGTTGAGTCTTACCCCTTTATTAGGATTAAAAAGTATGGGGCAATCATCGACTTTCCCAGGCTGGGCTATTATGCTAAAAGTGGCTGTCAGGGGATTGTGATCACTGGCATTATTTGGCTCCACCTCAAAATCATCAACAAGTACTAAAAATTTCTGAGAAATAAACATAAAATCAATACAACTTTCCTTACCCCTCCAACAAAAGTGGGACACTGTGTTAAGCGGTTGCTAGCTAAATCATTAATGAGGCCCAAGTCATTTTCCACGATGATAGAATTTAGGGCCTCATCCTGGGGAGTATGAACAAAATGCGTGAGGGGCTGCCCCTCTGTATTTAGCAATCCGTAAGCATAGTTAGAACTATGTGGGCAGGAAGAACAATTAAAATCACCTACCCAAAGAATACATAACGGTTGCCATTTCTCAGAGGATTTGTTAATTTCATCCCGCAGAGCCTCTATAACCTGACAATTGTTTTGGTTAAAAATATTGTAGTACCAATTCACAATTAAAAGCTTAACCTGTAAAATATTAACAATTAAAATTAATTGGTACCAGGGAGTTGTGACAACAGGGGTGATTTTTATGGCCTTGTATTTAACTGCAATCATGACAACCAACCCTCCTTTAGCTTTTCCTGCTGGGGAAGGTGTTGCATGAACCGTGTAAGAGCAATAACCATTCAGCACTATGTCTTCCTTATACCACGTCTCCTGTTCGCAAATAACATCAAAACCTCTAATATAATTTAGCCACACCTCATCAGTCATTTTGGAACGAATTCCTGCTATGTTCCATGAAATACATTTTAGTGAAACCTTTGTGTGACCCCGATTGATCAATCCCGCTGATTCATCAACTGTGGTTTGTTCATTGTTATATCCTAGCTATATTGTAGTTTATGTCATCCATTGCTCCACCAGTGGAACAATGTAAGAATGATGTAATGTAGAATGTTGGTCTCTGGAAACCACAGTTGGAGAAGGGCTGAGCACCATGCTGGGTGCTCCTGGTGGGGCTGTATTACTACTGTACTACTGATCTTCAATAAATACTCTTAAAACATCTCAACCAGCCTGGAGTGATCACTACAATTTTATGGCGACGAGTTGAAGCAAAGAATCTGCGTGTGCTACCTCTGAGGCCTTCAATTTCAGGTCTGGAGTATCTGAAGACCTACTCTTAAACTAAAGCTACTCCTCTGTCTACAGCTGCACTTACTCATCTACTGGCACACATCAGCCCCACCAGTGACCTCCCATCGGTCGCCCTCTACGCAAAAGCGCCAGTTCCACTCTCTACGCAGCTCAAGTCTCTGCCTGCTGTTCCTACAGCATCTCAAAAGGTCTGTTCTTGCTGTTCCTACAGTGTCTGTTTCAATTGCAGTTCCAGTCACTGCATGCTGTTCCTACAGTTTATCAACAAGCAAGGTAATTAGCGACCGCCTGCGTTTGTGTCTCCAGTGAGGTACTTCTGTTTCTGCGCTAACCTGTTCTCTACACATGCCTCACAACATCAATATCGCTTGGGTTAAGTCTTCATGTGTGTTGCATCTACGTTTTATCTGCTACTACTTCAAGACACCTAAATGAGGCTGTGCAGAGTGAACCTAGAACATACATGTACAGTAAGCCTCTTATTTTTCTTCATGAAGGCTGCTCAGAGTGTGACTTTACATGTGGCTGCCTGATTTCTGGCTGCAGTGGAGCTGACTGCACAGAGACATGATTGTTTACAAACAGCAACACATGGTCTTATGGATCGTGAGCAAGTCTAAAGAGGTGTTTGTGGCCAAAATCGATGGTCACTCGTTGACTTTGACGGCGTCATTTTTGCATGTATTGCCACATGGATTGCTTTGGCCATGTTTACCGATTTCCCCACTTCTTGACAATTTTGCGGACGCTCTGCAGCATTTGAATCTATGCTCTCCAGCTTGAAGACTGACAAAACAATGGTCGAGAGGTTTGTCGGAGCGTTAGTCTCTTAACACCATCTGTTGTGAATCATTTTTCTTCGTGGTGGCACAAAGGATGTTTGCTGTTTTCTCGAGTGCAGCGTGGGATTTTTCAAAATTCTGCAATCTTGTTTTTCATGCATCTCTTCATTCACTGCTCTGAGTTTCGCTGCCATCTACTGGCTAAATTTGTTTGGAGACTTTCATTTTATTTACAGGATGTCTTTGATCACGCATGGAATACAGCTTCTGGATTCAAGTCTTTATACTACTGCTTACTTCTAGTCAACAAGGCACTCTCTACATGCCAGCTGAGATGCATAGTATATTTTAAGTTTACAGCTTAACTTTTGTTTTATTTACAGGTTACCACGTGATGCACAAGTCTAATTTACAAATGTTTTCACACTTGTATGCAGAGTTTATTTTACTTTTACCCTACATAGGGTGTTGTGAGGGTTTCTGTTACGTCACGGAGTACACAACGTTTTTACCTCCTTGCGGGGTGTCTGTACTCTTAGAGTTAAGCTTTCTGACTGGTGCACAAGTTTCCTACCTCCTTACGAGGTGCGTTCCATGGGATTTCGTCCCTATTTGTACAGTGCACAATATTTTTACTCTCACACAGTGCACAATGTTTTTACCTCAAAGTATAGCGTGGGTTTCAGTCCCATTGCTACTGTATACCGTGCACAGTTTTCTTACCACTATACGAAGTGTCTTCTTGGGGTTGTTTCCCCATTGATCTGTGGCGTGGGTCTTCGTCCCTGATGCAGTCCCACATTTCCAATGCACAATGTCTCTTGACCTCTCCGTGAGGTGTGTCTGTTGGGTCTTTCCCATTTCTCATGTGCATATCTATTGACCTCCAGTCGAGGTGCCTTTTTGTGCATATTACATTTACTATACCTTCACTACTTAGTGCACGTTTTTTTTTCTGTTACCTTACGTAAGGTGTAGTGTTGGTTCTGTTTTTATTCTAACAGTGCACTATGTATAGACCCCTCTTAAGGTCGCCCCTGCACACACTAGTTTTACCCAGTTTGGGTGTATGGTTTGGGTCCTAGTCCCATTACCTTGGTGCAAGGTTTACGTTTTTAAGAGTGCACAACATTTTAGTCTCCACACGAGATCCCTTCTGCACTTTTGAATTGTTACCCTCATTGGGTGTATGGTTTGGGTCCTAGTCCCATTACCATAGTGCAAGGTTTATGTTTCACTGGGCGTTTGTTTTACTCTAAATTTTTACGCTTTGTTTTATTGTCTACAATATAGCCCAGTGCTGTTCTCAATTTATTATTCAGTCTTCTTTTCGTGATAGAGAAGTGTGAGTAATCCTTTGTATTTCTCTTCTTCTCTGTCATCTTGTTTCTCCCTGATTTGGGTTGCCTTCTTGCATACTTACCTGGCCAGTGGGTGTGCAGAGGGCAGTCATTGATGGTTTCTCTCTTTATTTTTCTTTTCTTCTGTTATATAGAGAAAGGGAGGATGGTTAATGGATTATCTTTATCTGTTTTTCATGTTTCCATTGTTTCCTTTATTGCTCTTCTTGTCTCTCTCTGGTTCTCTCTACTCTTTTCTGCTCATCTAGCTTCTGTTTTCTTTCTAGTCTCCTATGGTGTTCTTTTCTGTTTTCTCTTTTGGAAGAAAAGAGGATATGTTATATCCTAGCTATATTGTAGTTTATGTCATCCATTGCTCCACCAGTGGAACACTGTAAGAATGATGTAATGTAGAATGTTGGTCTCTGGAAACCACAGTTGGAGAAGGGCTGAGCACCATGCTGGGTGCTCCTGGTGGGTCTGTATTACTACTGTACTACTGATCTTCAATAAATACTCTTAAAACATCTCAACCAGCCTGGAGTGATCACTACATTCACCTACTGTAACAAACGATTGCGGCACTTGACTAATAATGGTCTCAATGGTCTAAATTGGAGTCATTATATGGCCTTGATTTACCACTCCCACTAGTTTGTCATCCGCAGATTGCTCAACTGCGTTAGGAGACAGGTATGACTCCTGACTAGAAGTAGTAGCATTTAGAGTCAAGTTATTATGTGGTGGGTCGACTACATATTTATCTCGGCTCTCCCTACTAGAAATTCTTCTAAAAGAGGGGGATTTTAATGATTCCACCGAACCCCTATTATTGTACTCGTCTAAAAGAATTCCTCTCCCTTGAGCTTTACAGTACATCCCAGTCCAAATACAGCAACTGATTGACTAGAACGCCCAAATAGTCAGTCAATTTCAGACAGCCCTGAAAGAACATCAAACCGATTAGGGTGAATGAATGAGGGAGGTTGTATAGGAGGATGTAAATTTGATTCCATCCATACTGGCAATTTTCTTGCAATAACATCATGACATGGGGGATAAAAAGAACCCAAAGGGTGGATCTCTATGGAGTCATCAGACCAATCACTAAAATGTGTTAGGGCAAAGCGAGCACACCATGCGTTACTAAAGTTCAGCACCACACAGTCCCCAACCCCATGTTTAATTGTTTGACCTAGCCAGCTCACTCGCCTAGCCATTATAATTTTTTCTGACCAATTTAACTTCGGCAAGTTTCTTGCTGGCCAGGAGCCAGACAGGGCACTCCTTTCAGAATCACAGTATATGGTGTACATTCCGGGGGTAAGTTTAAGACATCTTGTGCACCCCTCCCGGTCTTTAGGTCCTGCACTGGGCCAGTTGTATTTGAAATCCCGTGTGAAGGTTTACCCCTATCTTTCATGATTAGTCTTGGCTGGTTTATGGTCCCCTGACCCGGGTTTTCAGTATTCCTGCGGGGGTTCCCAGCCAGAGTCGAATCCTGTGTTATGGAGGCCATAGAATTAATACTGGCACTATGCTGAAGGGGCTCTGTACCCGAACTTTTCCCATTTACACATGATGGTATGCTCAAAGGGGTTGTGCAGTTCGTTATGACACTAGGGATTACCTCATTAAGTTTAAAATTTAGGTTTAGGTTTCTTGGACAGGAAACATTATCACTTGGGCAAGATGGTCTTCGATACAATCTAATCTAGAAAGGATGGGCATCAGAGCCTCCTGTACAATTCTACTAAATTTATCAACAATGTTATCTAGTTCATTTGTTGTGCTGCTTTTCCCACCACCTGACCGAGTCCTAGGAATATTTCCAACTAGGTGAGTTTGCTTGGTTCTCTTGACCCTCGGAGAGTGACCTTTTACTTTACTGTCACCCCCGCCAGATCTGTTCGTTTTCGTTTCCCTGCAGGAGCAATTGGTGGCCCAGTACCTTTCATTTCTGGACAGGTTGTTGGCTCAGCTCCTTTATTGGGGGTATGTGTAGCGTCCTGGCTTGAAATGATTACAGTTGGAGATAAAGGAGGAGGTGCTCTTTGGTCCGTGAAAAGTTCCAGGTTAGTTGCTTGGGAAATGATTGGAACTGCTATAACCGAGCAGGGGGCTAGTGAGAGTTTTCGCTCCGCAATTTCTATTTCTTTAGTTAAAGCCCCTACTGCCTTTTGGAGATATCCATCCAAAGTTGAGTCCACTGTCTTAGAAGTAGGAGTGACTTTTCGTTTTCCCATGATACAGAATACCTAGACAATTCAGGCAAAAGACAAAACAAAAGTATTTTACCTTCTCGCAGCTTTTGTAGGGCTAGGACCGAATGATGCAGTTAAAAAACCAAAAACCCGAGAGGATAGGCCCAGCCCAGCCTTGTCCTGGCGTGGGTCCCTTGCTCACTTTGCCACTGGATTCAGGATAGCCTGGCTGATGATGGCTGTAAGCCAGAAACCGGTCCCAGGATGCTTGTTTCCGGTCCAGGGAAGTCATGGCTTGGCAGTTCGGGCTGGATTGTTCCCATGAGGCACAGGGTCAGACTGATTTGCATATGGCCATGTCTGAACTGGGGTGGCGGAGTGAGCTAAAGAATGATGATGGATTAAACCCAGATCAGTTGACTGGGGGTGAGTGCTTGCAATGTTCAACACTCCGTCCATCATCCCCGTTGGTTTTGCTATGTTCGCCCTAAGTTGGCAGGGTATGCCCAGACGTGGGTCCCTTGCTCACTTTGCCACAGGATTCAGGATAGCCTGGCTGATGACGGCTGTAAGCCAGAAACTGGTCCCAGGATGCTTATTTCCGGTCCAGGGAAGACATGGCTTGGCAGTTCGGGCTGGACTGTTCCCATGAGGCACAGGGTCAGACTGATTTGCATATGGCCATGTCTGAACTGGGGTGGCGGAGTGAGCTAAAGAATGATGACGTCTAGGATTGGTGAAAATTTGTTTGACCAGGATGATCTGAACTCTTTTATGGGGAACAACATGAAGCACATATGGAGAATGTGTAATTGAATGAGTTTGTGTACTGGCTCCATTAGGCAATACGTTATCACTGTAAGGCTCTGTGATGAAATTCATAGGTCTTGTTTTAGCCAGCTCGATCATGTCCAGTAGGTGACTAAGCAACATTGTTTGGGCTTTTATAGCTGTTCTAAAAGCATGTTTTGAGACATTATTTTCCCAGAATGCCCATGTTTCTAGATCTTGAATTGCATCTAATAGTTATCTAGACCAGGAATTATTGGAATGGGTACTGTTCTCAAATATTGATTTGATGACGTGTTTCAGGGTGCTGTTCTTTGCATATGACAAACATTAATTACTGATTAAACAGTCATATGATTTTAAAATGTTTCAGTTTCTTTTTTAGTCTCTTTCTCTTTAGCTGAAACTCCTATTTAAAGCTGCTACTGGGGGTTGATGAAGCACAATCTATATGTAGGCCTCCAATGTACCTTGCAGGATTGCCTACGCTTGGTTGTCTCTTTAATTCAAAACTCCCCACATAAGGTCAGGTTAACACGTTTCAAACCTTTTTTCTTTCAGGTGACTGGTTATTTCTGTAAAGAAATCAATAAAACAACATTGTTGCTCTAATGGGGAGTTTTTAATTAAAGAGACAACGAAGCATAGGAAATCCTACAAAGGGACTTTGGAGGCCTACATATAGATTGTGCTTTATCAACCCTTCAAACATTTTACAATTATATGACTGGTTTATCACTAATTAATGTTTGCCAAATGTTTGTTTAGTTCAATCCATTCAGATTGGAATATTGTTTTCCCTTGTGTGATTTAAACAAATTGTGCATTATTTTTAGAAGGGTTGAAAATATTGCAAAGTTTATTTGAATGTTGTTGGAAGAAGATGTTTAGTGTGTTAGTTTTAGTGTCTCAATGCATCAATAACACTTTAAAACAAAAACAGGGTTAAGATAATTACATTACTCAATCGCTTTGAATAGTAGTGTTTATTAAATGATTATTAGTTTGGGTACTTTGTTGAAAACAGCTTTTAGAAAGTTGGCATTTTCTTGTCCAAACCAGTTGGTGCCTATGTCACATGAGTAGGTGTAGCTGGCAATTGGTCTTTGTGTATTAATCCCAGACACTAAGACAAAGGGGAAATAAGTGTTGGCAGGATGGGCCATCTCTGACATGATAGGGGGTGGAGCTGTCACCTACCACACTTGCACATCACAAAGGCTCTGCCTCAACACACACACAAAGGGTTTCACAATAGTCTTTTGTGCCACCAGACAAGCTGGGGCCAGGGAAGGGAGGCAGGAAGTTCAAACACCTCTGGAGGTGGAAAACCCCCAGAAGCTTCTCCTACTTCAAAGCTAGCACCAAGTATAAATATTGGACCCTCAGACCCAACTGTTCAGTTCGCCTCTGGACCTGTGAAAGACTCAGAAGGACTGATGTGCTGCCCTGGTGAGAGAAGGGCTGTTACTCTGCTGCCCTACTGCCTGAGTGAAAAGGACTGGACCTGCATCTTGACCCCAGGACACCAGAGTGACTCCAATGGCTAGTTGGCTGGCCTCCTGATCAAAGCGTCAGGGATAGAAAATGCTCTACATTGAACCCAGCACCTGGAGTCTGCCTGCTGTGAGTCTAGAGCCCCAAGTGAGTGGTAGTGGTGCCACCCCAGTCCTACACCCTTGGAAGTGGGCCTGAAGGTGCTCTGTCAGCCACTACCAAGTTAGCTTTGCTCTGGTTGGGGATAATGGTAGCTGAGAGGGATGTGGATCATTGCTGGAAGGATAAGATGTCTCCCTCTATGACAGAATGGCATCAGGGGCTCAATTTCTGTATGAGCTTGGAAAAGCCAATCTACATTACCAGAGATTGCCTTTGAAAATATACCAAATGGGATACTTGGGCATGGTACCAGGAGATTGTCCTCAATCCGATTGAGCCGGCCACTGGACTAATGGATGCTGAAATATGTGACGTAAGAGCTGAGAGGGCTTGCTCTTTATCTTGTATGACGTTGTGTGCATCTTTGACATACTTTGTGATTATCATGGATTGTTGAGGGAGGATGTGATGGTGGGTGGGTGGGACGGAGTGACATAATGGGCTTCATTACGATGTCGGTTGGAAAGGCTCCGAACGGCATTCGGATTTTCTTACCCGTGTCGGAACCCCTGTTTCCGACCAACTCGGAAACATTTCCGACTGACCAATTACGATAGAAGGTAACCGTTCGGTATTTCTGACTTCGTTTCGACTGGCATTCGGAGACTCCGAGTCAGTCGGAGCCAAATAATACAGGTCTATGGACTGCGTTTCCGACCAACGTATGATGATGTCGGATTCGGACAACCTTTCTGAATCGGTCTGTCCGACACGAAACGGCTGTCGGAAACTAAATTTGGGGCCCCATAGCAGGCCCCCTTCACCCGGAGGCCTCCGGTTGGGGCCCATGGGGGTACACATGGGACCCCTCTTTCCAACCATGCACAGTGTGGCAGGCACCATGGGGTGCCTGCGACAGGGTGCACAGTTTTCAGCAACCACCCCATTTTTCATTGGGAGACTGTTTTGTCGGTCGGAACACAGGCTCCCATTGAAGTCAATGGGAGTCCGACTGAATGGTGTTCGGAAACATCGTAATCAGTCAGTCGGACTCACTGAACCCGAGTCAGTCGAAACTGATTCCCATAAGGAGTCGGTCTGAATGCTTTCCGACCAACATCGTAATGAGGCCCAATGTCTCAGTTCTAATGTTATTATTTAGGATTTTCATTTTGTAATTGAGAAATTGACAAAAATCAATAAAATTGTGTCTTGAAAGAAAGCAAATTAATTTCTGTACAACTGTGATTCATAGGAAAGCGAGCGTAAGGAGATCTCACCTTGATTCACTCACAGAATCTGGTTCGTTGTTCCAAGCTTCCTTTCTAATCATCAGTATGTCATATATATTATCTCCTCCACATGATGATGTTGCGCTAAAGACATTGTTGGCATAGAGCCATCGTTCTTCATATTCGGCCATATATAATAGAGATAACTCTCTGATAGATGACAGGAGACCAGGAGCAATCAGACCCTCCATGATACAGACTGAGTGTGAAATCCTTCAGAGTTGTGGCTGTGTGCCAACCCCAGAGGTTCTAGACTTCCAGACAAGTGGTCAGCCTCAGGATAAAACCTATGACACGGAGTACCATTCTCAGGGTATTTCCTCGAGGTTGTGGAGGATAGGTTGAAAGAATGGGTACCTGCAGCTTGATACTGGAGTCTTACAAATGCACAGCATAAAGAAGTCTGGCAGGCCTCAGTCATGCCCCTTAATTAGTACTCAAGAGATGCAGTATATCTGTCATATTGATGTGGTGTCATGGGTAGCGAGCTTGGATGAAAGAGAAGACTTTTAGGAAACCATGGGGACTATGCAGCCTATGGGTGGATGCACTTGACCCTCGTATTTCAGATGAGTTGCAGCAGTGCACCAAGGAGTTCCATTTTGGGGAACACATCCATGAGAAAGTTCCAGCTGCTTGCATTTCTGGAGCTGTCATTACTTTGGAGACTGCTGCTACAACATTTAGACTAAGGGCCTAATTATGACTTTGGCAGTGTGGGAGCAGGCCACCACACCTCCGCACTGCTCCCATACAGCCAAAGTTGACCACCACCCGCCCGCCAGATTACAAGTTTCCTCCTGGTCTGGCAGGAGGTGCTTTGGCAGTCCTGCGGTGGTGCAGTTCTAAGGCCCATATGTGAGCCTTGGAACTGCAGCATTGAGGGAGCGTCACAGCCTGTTCCTGCACAGCATGGACTGTGCAGTCCATGCAGTGCAGGAACAGGGATGCATGCACACAGGAGTGCACAACATTTGCCCCCCTGTATGCACTCTCATATACAGGGGCACCGGTGTGCCCTGTAGGGCCACCTTACTTTCCTGACTGCCACACTTTTCATAGTGGGCTCACTTCCATGAAAAGTGTAGAGTTATGCACAGTTGTAATATCTTTGGTGGTGCTGCAGCGGCACTGCCAGCATATTGCTGCCTCAGACCACCACACCACCACTCAGGGTCCCCGGCGTTGTTTTGGTCCGACCGCCAAAGTTGTAATACGGCAGCCGGACACCGGTGCAGCAGTAGCCAAAGCACCACTGCTGCGCCACCATGAGTTTGGCGGTCCACGGACCGCCAAGCTCATAATCAGGCCCTAAGTATATAGGCAGAATTATGAATTTCAAAACCCTAAGATTGTTACTTTAGTGTATAGCACCACAGCTGTGAAGTGGAGAACAGATTGACACTGTGTTAGTCCAATGATGACAGGAAATAGGGGTTCTCAACAATACTACTTGACTACTTGACTGTGATGCTTTAGCACTAGAAAGTCAGGTGCTCCCAGGGCTACATGAAATAAAATGGCCTGGGCTAGGTCTGAACGGGCTTCAGCACTTAGGTCACTTATGAGTGAATGGTAAGTGATTTGGTCAAATGTGACAGTCTATGTGAAGTTGGCACTGGTCATTTCATGAATGTTCACCTTGTTCTTAGTTCTTATTCACATATTTTGTTAGACATCCGAGGCAGGAGGTCAAATTAGCCATACAATCTGGATGTCAGTTGAGGTGATAGTCACCTTACAGAATGCAGCTCTGAATAAAATTGAGCTATTCTTCTTAATGATGAGGTTCATGGATGCTGTCTATTGGTGTGCAAATATGCAATATTTTAACTTTGCTAGCTCTGCAAAGTGCTAAGCAGATTCAGTTTAATGTAAAAATAGCTGTGCGTGACAGTGGGAGCATTCCTGCTAGAGCTCAGAGCCATGAGTGTACAGCTATATACAATCTGTTGCTCTCAGAATTATGAGCACATGCAGTCCATTGCCCATTACTAGACGTTTGAGCAGGGGGAATAGAATGCATGAGGCTTGAAAGAGTTTTTTGTTGTATTTTCCTTCTGCCATTCAGGGTTAACAGAAGATCTGAGTGACAGTCAATAGTCTGCAGCTTCTAGTCTTGCCTGTCTTGGGCACAGCATCCTGCTACAATAATCTTACGGTATAAACATCACTGTCATAAAGAACAAAGTTTCTGGATTTTTTTGTCAAATATTTAATTTCAGCCACTGTTCGACTTGGCCCTTTCTGCAGGGCCACCCTCAAACGTTTTTGCCTTCCTGTTTTCTGAACACATTTTTGTTGGCTGTTAGGACTTGGTGCTCTTTACTACTGCTACCAGTGCTAAAGTGCATGTGCTCTCTCCTTTAAACATGGTGAAATTGGCATGCACCCAATCTGAACATTTAAGTTACTTGTAAGTTCCTAGTAAAGTGGTACTAGAGGTAGCCAGGGCCTATAAATTAAATGCTACTAGTGGGCCTGCAGCATTGATTGTGCCAGCCACTAAAGTAGCCTTTTAACACATGTCTCAGGCCTTCCATTGCAGCCGGTGTATGCACTTTCAAACTGCAATTTCGACCTGGTAAAATAAGCCTTTTGCCAGGCCTAAACTTTCCTTTTTAATAAACATGTCACCCCTTTGGAAGGTACAAAACAGCCCATAGGGCAGGGTGCAGAGTATTTAATAAGTTGGAGGGACAGGTACCTTTAAGTTTTACATGTCCAGGTAGTGAACATTCTTAAATTTGTTTCTTCACTACTGGAAGTCCTGCCTCTCCCATAGGATAAGATTGAGGTCCTTATTATAATTAATAAGTGATAACGTTTGGTTGGGGGTAGGTAGGATATGTTACAAATATTTGCAGTTATAAACTTTGATCTCTACATCCTATTTCATTAATTGTTGTAGCATTTCATTTGAAGTTCTTCATTTGGATAGATGTTTCACATAAACCACATGCACTTTCTGTGAAGAATGTTTAACTGCTTGTGCCAATCTACCAATTGTAAGCCAGGTATTCTTTAAAGTAACCAATGTCAAGCCTGCTGCAAACTCAACTAATGATTATATCTAGACTGTGGCCTCACTCTCCTATTACTTGAAATTAGCAGTCCAATTTACTACTAAAGGAAATACATCAGAAGATGATTATCTCACAAGTGTTATAGAAACTGGAACTAAGTTAATAAATATAACAAACTTGCACATCAATTGACGCCAAATTCACAAATCAAGATGGCTGTGTCATTTACCAGAGAATGGACTCAACCTGATTTTAACCACATGACCAAGGGATCATTTATAGAGTTAATTCCATATACAGGTTTTTTGGTCATAGACACATGGTTGCATCTGGAAAAACAGCACACTGCCTAATAAACAAGATTGTGAGCTAAATTCTATGAAGGAATAAGATCATAGTTAAGGATAATGAAACACGTAGTAACACAAGTCAATATACAATTAAAAAGACATGACATATATTTAACTCTGGAACTGTGATGGGTTATCTCTTGTCTGCCTTAATAGGTGTCCACATTTTAGAAATTGTACTGAACTAGAAATTTTAAAAGTTATTTCGGAGATGATCATACATCATGTTGCCTTCTGCAAGATCAGAGACAATTCACCAACCTTTCTGCTGTCCCAGACAATCCAACAAAGATTTGACTGTGGTTGTTTTATGGAAAAAACTTGCTTTAGATAGAGCATAGTTATCAGTAGGGAATTAGGTAGTTCAATGATCCAGGGGGTTTATAGGTCCGATGCACACTATTAGGGCTATTATTTAGAGCTACAACTGGATTGGGCAATTTCCCTTTTTTTATTGCAGCTTATGGCACATTTTGTACACCTTCCTCACCAGAAACAAGTTCATCTTGTTTTTGATACTCAAAGGCCTAGTTTGATCTCAACATGTCTTTTCCCCCTGCTTATGACCAGTAGACCATGGTGAATAAAAATGAGGGGACAGGTCATCCATCCTGGAAGCCAGTCATTCATCCTGGAAGCCAGTGAAAATCCCGAAGGACAATACTGTGCCGATTTAAGCAAGATGGAATAGTTCAGAGGATTACTTCATGCTGATAGAAATGTCCTCACTCTAAATGAGGATAAATATACGTTCAGCGAAGTACCTTTTTCTCTATATACATATTCGCAGCAGCATCAATATAGACTGCCTCTTCAAAGGGACAGTCATATCAAACACATTGTAATATACATATGTGTGGTAGGGCATTCACTTCTGGAATGGCCTGTAAAATATCAGAAACCATTTTATGAAATAAATATAAGAATTCACATCACATAGCTTACCACAAGTATAATTACAAATACAAAACACAGAGTAAGAGATATTGAACATGACAAATTATAGGCAGCAAAAACCTATGAATGGTGTGGGCATGTTAGTACAGTTGCTACATTATATTTAGAAAGCTGTTCAAAGTATGAATGGGAAAATGCAATCTCACTTTGTCACACTCTGTTTAAAGGGGGAGGCACAGTGCAGACAGGGTCTATTGGGCCCCAAACGTGGTGGGTGAGGTCATTTGCCACTGGTATCTTGAGGTCTGTCCAAACATGGCTCTGCAATCAGGCCAAAGTACAACCCTTTCTGCTCTTGACTCTGGGAGCAGCCAGGGCAAGCAGTCACAGGCTTCACACAGAGGTAGTGTGGGGGAGAGGAAAAAGTCAGAACTGAATAGTAAGCCCAGTGCTTATCTTTTATAGAAAAAGAAAGTACTTAAATATCACAGAAGTACTAAATACTATGCAATATAATGGATACAATATACAGGGGTGTACTCAGCTGCATTCTAACATAGAGGCATTTCTCCTTCCAGCACATTCCAAATTGCTCTCCGTCCTGTTATGATTGAGATCTCGCTATTACAATCCCATCAACATTAGGCTCAGCTGCAGATGGATCAAAAGTTCTCAAAAGCATGACAAGCAACTCACTTGGCTCATTGTTTTGATCATTCCTTTTGCAAATGGTCTCAAGGGTGCACTTTGGGGTCATCCGCAGGCCTCAGTTGCAGACTAAGGCTCAGGGTTTACCTGGTGGTTGCTTGTGACAGCTCAAGCTGTTGCTGTGTATGTGGGTTGAACTTGCGCCCCTGCGGCTTGACTATACTTCAGCGGGGAAATAGCAGTGGCCTCACTAAGGAAAAGGTTCATGGGAAAGTAGCAGGGAAGCAGGCCTGCAACAACATCCGCATTGTGGCCCTCCTAGGCGGCTGCAGTAAGCACAATATTGGTGCATTGGTACAGCTCACTTGTGAACTGTGCTGAGAGAGAGGGTGATAGTTTATAGCACAGGTCACTCCTTGGTCATACTCTCGGCTGTTCAGCTTTCTTTAGCGCTCCTCACATGGGGACATGGTGGCTTTCTTTTCTTGGACAGTCTCTCCTCCTCCAGGGCCAGGCACAATCCTTCTCTCACTCAGCAGACAGGCAGGTGTTTAGGCTCATTAAGCAGCCCCTCAGCTCCTCCAGTAGCATTGACTTCAGGTGATGTTCATTCACCTCTGGGATACTGGGGGTCAGACATACACCAACCCTGTTTTCACAGCAGTTCTTTGAGCGTGGAGTACGCCCTTACTTGGTCTTGAACCAAGTAGGGTAATTTGGATTCTTCTTGCATACATATTTTCTAGACAGGGGCTGTGGATCCACTGTCTGAGCCTTCAGAACTGGTTTTGGTTGGTTTTCTTTGAAATGTAATTTTGCAACTATTTTTCAAACATAGCCTTTGTGCAAAGTGATGTTTACCACAGCACGTTGCAATGGGACAGACTCCAAGAAGGGTTATCCACAACTTGGACACAAAGAAGTGTGAGTTCTCTGCACCTTTTTGTCATCATTCTTCCTGAAGCAGTAATCAGAGGCAGACAAAATGGCAGGCCGGGCCTTGAAACGTCCTCACCTTGAAGACTAGAAACTACAGTTCCACCCCTCTCCTACAATCTACCATTGACAATGACAGGAAGAACTCATTTTTAGACTTTTGCCAACAGGACCCTTGTGAAATGGGAAACCTATCACCATCTGATCCTACTCACTTTAGTGTATGGTCTCCACCCTCCAGCCACAGAAATTCATGCAATACACTTCACTGCCTGGGGAAAGCTGTCATTATCTTCCATCTTATTCAATGCTAAACTGGGGCATCCAAAAAAGGGTCTTTCTGACCCCTGTATTTTTTTAGGCTGACACACCACACAAAATCCTACTACCATATATGTGCTACACATGCACTGCAAATACACTTGACCTGTGTGTGGGATGTCAGCACAAGGTTCTGGGCTTCACATCACAGCTGAATTTCACATAAGTTGGGATAGTAGACGGAAGTAAGTTTTAAAGTAAGTTTTATCGTTCAATGAATAAAAATTGTTACAACACGTATACTAATATATAGGTTTAAAGCATACATACATGAAACTTTATAAAGTGAAAATTCTACAAACCAGAGTATAAATTTAATCTTATAAAATTAACTCGTAAAGCAGGAACTTCAAACAATTTAAATAATAACTCATGCATGTTTGAATCCGCCTCATTAGAATAAATGGCTCTACTGGCAGCTGTCTCCCTGCTGGGACTTCTGGGCAGCAGTGCAGGAGGTGGATGATTGTTTCCTCTTGGTAGGTGCACACCCTGCACTGGTATGATTCTTTGGCTGAATTTACCCATTTTCTCCTTTATTCCTTAATTCGGTAAAATCTCATGCACATTATATTGTTTATATTAGCCTGTTCATTGCTCTTTAAATATTTTGACATTAAAATGTGCCATATGAGTTCAGTTGCGTAGAATAGCAACTTTGCGAGAAAGTGCAGAAGCGCTAAGGTGTTTGAACACAAGAGTAAAATCAGCTTCGTTTTTCACATTGATTTAAGCTAATTTAGATGTTAAGTTAATTCCAGCCACTCAGAGTTTATTTCCAGAGCTGTAGTTGCTCTTTCCATTTGCTGTGCCCATTCATTTTTGGGAAGCTGTTTACAATCAATTACCTTCCCAAGATAGCATTTTAGAGCCTCAGCTGCAGAGTGTTTTACACTACAACAATATTTCAGAAAAGCAACATTATAGGAGATGGGCTTGTATGCATAACACAGGGCCACTGGAATTATGCGATTGCATGATTGTAGGTTTGCCGCATTTACCACATAATCCATCATCTGCCGCATAATCTGCATACTTTAAAAATAATGTTTCTAGCTCAAACTGTTCAAAATTTAGAAAAAATGAAGTGACGTGTTGTCGTGCAGTGGAAAGCCCTTTACAAAGGTTGAATAGTCACCTTTCTGTAACTTATTGCTATTTTTGGGAGTAAAACTGTTACTAATGAGGTACAACTAATGCCCAGAGAGTGTTAAAAAGCTTAAAAATTACTAAATATATTGAAGTAATATTATCACAACATGTGCCACATAATGCTGCATAATTTGGCTTTTCTTGCCGCATAATTTACTCAACCCTTCCGTATAATTAGACCCTTCCCTGCCGCATAATTACAGTGGCCCTGTGAATAAGCCAAACACCAAGTAAATCTGCAAGCATTTCGTGGAGCCTGGAAGCCGGAATACATTCCTGCAGATTTTGCATTACATTTCGTCTCGTAAAGAGTCAACTTTTTCTGGAAAAATGGGTAGCCCATAAGAACAAGATGGCAGAAACTTCATCCCAATTACCCCAAGGATGGCATCTGCCGACGGACTCTCAAGTTGTGTAATAATTCTACAAAGAGCGAAGATCAAAGCAGCAGCAGTATTTTTTATGCATGAAAAGTGGTATCTCCAGATAGCCCTTATCAGACACCCAAATTACAAGGTAGTTTTATATAGGTGGCTAATACAATTTCAAAGTATATAGGCAGAATTATGAATTTCAAAACCCTAAGATTGTTACTTTAGTGTATAGCACCACAGCTGTGAAGTGGAGAACAGATTGACACTGTGTTAGTCCAATGATGACAGGAAATAGGGGTTCTCAACAATACTACTTGACTACTTGACTGTGATGCTTTAGCACTAGAAAGTCAGGTGCTCCCAGGGCTACATGAAATAAAATGGCCTGGGCTAGGTCTGAACGGGCTTCAGCACTTAGGTCACTTATGAGTGAATGGTAAGTGATTTGGTCAAATGTGACAGTCTATGTGTAGTTGGCACTGGTCATTTCATGAATGTTCACCTTGTTCTTAGTTCTTAGTCACATATTTTGTTAGACATCCGAGGCAGGAGGTCAAATTAGCCATACAATCTGGATGTCAGTTGAGGTGATAGTCACCTTACAGAATGCAGCTCTGAATAAAATTGAGCTATTCTTCTTAATGATGAGGTTCATGGATGCTGTCTATTGGTGTGCAAATATGCAATATTTTAACTTTGCTAGCTCTGCAAAGTGCTAAGCAGATTCAGTTTAATGTAAAAATAGCTGTGCGTGACAGTGGGAGCATTCCTGCTAGAGCTCAGAGCCATGAGTGTACAGCTATATACAATCTGTTGCTCTCAGAATTATGAGCACATGCAGTCCATTGCCCATTACTAGACGTTTGAGCAGGGGGAATAGAATGCATGAGGCTTGAAAGAGTTTTTTGTTGTATTTTCCTTCTGCCATTCAGGGTTAACAGAAGATCTGAGTGACAGTCAATAGTCTGCAGCTTCTAGTCTTGCCTGTCTTGGGCACAGCATCCTGCTACAATAATCTTACGGTATAAACATCACTGTCATAAAGAACAAAGTTTCTGGATTTTTTTGTCAAATATTTAATTTCAGCCACTGTTCGACTTGGCCCTTTCTGCAGGGCCACCCTCAAACGTTTTTGCCTTCCTGTTTTCTGAACACATTTTTGTTGGCTGTTAGGACTTGGTGCTCTTTACTACTGCTACCAGTGCTAAAGTGCATGTGCTCTCTCCTTTAAACATGGTGAAATTGGCATGCACCCAATCTGAACATTTAAGTTACTTGTAAGTTCCTAGTAAAGTGGTACTAGAGGTAGCCAGGGCCTATAAATTAAATGCTACTAGTGGGCCTGCAGCATTGATTGTGCCAGCCACTAAAGTAGCCTTTTAACACATGTCTCAGGCCTTCCATTGCAGCCGGTGTATGCACTTTCAAACTGCAATTTCGACCTGGTAAAATAAGCCTTTTGCCAGGCCTAAACTTTCCTTTTAATAAACATGTCACCCCTTTGGAAGGTACAAAACAGCCCATAGGGCAGGGTGCAGAGTATTTAATAAGTTGGAGGGACAGGTACCTTTAAGTTTTACATGTCCAGGTAGTGAACATTCTTAAATTTGTTTCTTCACTACTGGAAGTCCTGCCTCTCCCATAGGATAAGATTGAGGTCCTTATTATAATTAATAAGTGATAACGTTTGGTTGGGGGTAGGTAGGATATGTTACAAATATTTGCAGTTATAAACTTTGATCTCTACATCCTATTTCATTAATTGTTGTAGCATTTCATTTGAAGTTCTTCATTTGGATAGATGTTTCACATAAACCACATGCACTTTCTGTGAAGAATGTTTAACTGCTTGTGCCAATCTACCAATTGTAAGCCAGGTATTCTTTAAAGTAACCAATGTCAAGCCTGCTGCAAACTCAACTAATGATTATATCTAGACTGTGGCCTCACTCTCCTATTACTTGAAATTAGCAGTCCAATTTACTACTAAAGGAAATACATCAGAAGATGATTATCTCACAAGTGTTATAGAAACTGGAACTAAGTTAATAAATATAACAAACTTGCACATCAATTGACGCCAAATTCACAAATCAAGATGGCTGTGTCATTTACCAGAGAATGGACTCAACCTGATTTTAACCACATGACCAAGGGATCATTTATAGAGTTAATTCCATATACAGGTTTTTTGGTCATAGACACATGGTTGCATCTGGAAAAACAGCACACTGCCTAATAAACAAGATTGTGAGCTAAATTCTATGAAGGAATAAGATCATAGTTAAGGATAATGAAACACGTAGTAACACAAGTCAATATACAATTAAAAAGACATGACATATATTTAACTCTGGAACTGTGATGGGTTATCTCTTGTCTGCCTTAATAGGTGTCCACATTTTAGAAATTGTACTGAACTAGAAATTTTAAAAGTTATTTCGGAGATGATCATACATCATGTTGCCTTCTGCAAGATCAGAGACAATTCACCAACCTTTCTGCTGTCCCAGACAATCCAACAAAGATTTGACTGTGGTTGTTTTATGGAAAAAACTTGCTTTAGATAGAGCATAGTTATCAGTAGGCAATTAGGTAGTTCAATGATCCAGGGGGTTTATAGGTCCGATGCACACTATTAGGGCTATTATTTAGAGCTACAACTGGATTGGGCAATTTCCCTTTTTTATTGCAGCTTATGGCACATTTTGTACACCTTCCTCACCAGAAACAAGTTCATCTTGTTTTTGATACTCAAAGGCCTAGTTTGATCTCAACATGTCTTTTCCCCCTGCTTATGACCAGTAGACCATGGTGAATAAAAATGAGGGGACAGGTCATCCATCCTGGAAGCCAGTCATTCATCCTGGAAGCCAGTGAAAATCCCGAAGGACAATACTGTGCCGATTTAAGCAAGATGGAATAGTTCAGAGGATTACTTCATGCTGATAGAAATGTCCTCACTCTAAATGAGGATAAATATACGTTCAGCGAAGTACCTTTTTCTCTATATACATATTCGCAGCAGCATCAATATAGACTGCCTCTTCAAAGGGACAGTCATATCAAACACATTGTAATATACATATGTGTGGTAGGGCATTCACTTCTGGAATGGCCTGTAAAATATCAGAAACCATTTTATGAAATAAATATAAGAATTCACATCACATAGCTTACCACAAGTATAATTACAAATACAAAACACAGAGTAAGAGATATTGAACATGACAAATTATAGGCAGCAAAAACCTATGAATGGTGTGGGCATGTTAGTACAGTTGCTACATTATATTTAGAAAGCTGTTCAAAGTATGAATGGGAAAATGCAATCTCACTTTGTCACACTCTGTTTAAAGGGGGAGGCACAGTGCAGACAGGGTCTATTGGGCCCCAAACGTGGTGGGTGAGGTCATTTGCCACTGGTATCTTGAGGTCTGTCCAAACATGGCTCTGCAATCAGGCCAAAGTACAACCCTTTCTGCTCTTGACTCTGGGAGCAGCCAGGGCAAGCAGTCACAGGCTTCACACAGAGGTAGTGTGGGGGAGAGGAAAAAGTCAGAACTGAATAGTAAGCCCAGTGCTTATCTTTTATAGAAAAAGAAAGTACTTAAATATCACAGAAGTACTAAATACTATGCAATATAATGGATACAATATACAGGGGTGTACTCAGCTGCATTCTAACATAGAGGCATTTCTCCTTCCAGCACATTCCAAATTGCTCTCCGTCCTGTTATGATTGAGATCTCGCTATTACAATCCCATCAACATTAGGCTCAGCTGCAGATGGATCAAAAGTTCTCAAAAGCATGACAAGCAACTCACTTGGCTCATTGTTTTGATCATTCCTTTTGCAAATGGTCTCAAGGGTGCACTTTGGGGTCATCCGCAGGCCTCAGTTGCAGACTAAGGCTCAGGGTTTACCTGGTGGTTGCTTGTGACAGCTCAAGCTGTTGCTGTGTATGTGGGTTGAACTTGCGCCCCTGCGGCTTGACTATACTTCAGCGGGGAAATAGCAGTGGCCTCACTAAGGAAAAGGTTCATGGGAAAGTAGCAGGGAAGCAGGCCTGCAACAACATCCGCATTGTGGCCCTCTTAGGCGGCTGCAGTAAGCACAATATTGGTGCATTGGTACAGCTCACTTGTGAACTGTGCTGAGAGAGAGGGTGATAGTTTATAGCACAGGTCACTCCTTGGTCATACTCTCGGCTGTTCAGCTTTCTTTAGCGCTCCTCACATGGGGACATGGTGGCTTTCTTTTCTTGGACAGTCTCTCCTCCTCCAGGGCCAGGCACAATCCTTCTCTCACTCAGCAGACAGGCAGGTGTTTAGGCTCATTAAGCAGCCCCTCAGCTCCTCCAGTAGCATTGACTTAAGGTGATGTTCATTCACCTCTGGGATACTGGGGGTCAGACATACACCAACCCTGTTTTCACAGCAGTGGAGTACGCCCTTACTTGGTCTTGAACCAAGTAGGGTAATTTGGATTCTTCTTGCATACATATTTTCTAGACAGGGGCTGTGGATCCACTGTCTGAGCCTTCAGAACTGGTTTTGGTTGGTTTTCTTTGAAATGTAATTTTGCAACTATTTTTCAAACATAGCCTTTGTGCAAAGTGATGTTTACCACAGCACGTTGCAATGGGACAGACTCCAAGAAGGGTTATCCACAACTTGGACACAAAGAAGTGTGAGTTCTCTGCACCTTTTTGTCATCATTCTTCCTGAAGCAGTAATCAGAGGCAGACAAAATGGCAGGACGTGCCTTGAAACGTCCTCACCTTGAAGACTAGAAACTACAGTTCCACCCCTCTCCTACAATCTACCATTGACAATGACAGGAAGAACTCATTTTTAGACTTTTGCCAACAGGACCCTTGTGAAATGGGAAACCTATCACCATCTGATCCTACTCACTTTAGTGTCTGGTCTCCACCCTCCAGCCACAGAAATTCATGCAATACACTTCACTGCCTGGGGAAAGCTGTCATTATCTTCCATCTTATTCAATGCTAAACTGGGGCATCCAAAAAAGGGTCTTTCTGACCCTTGTATTTTTTCAGGCTGACACACCACACAAAATCCTACTACCATATATGTGCTACACATGCACTGCAAATACACTTGACCTGTGTGTGGGATGTCAGCACAAGGTTCTGGGCTTCACATCACAGCTGAATTTCACATAAGTTGGGATAGTAGACGGAAGTAAGTTTTAAAGTAAGTTTTATCGTTCAATGAATAAAAATTGTTACAACACGTATACTAATATATAGGTTTACAGCATACATACATGAAACTTTATAAAGTGAAAATTCTACAAACCAGAGTATAAATTTAATCTTATAAAATTAACTCACAAAGCAGGAACTTCAAACAATTTAAATAATAACTCATGCATGTTTGAATCCGCCTCATTAGAATAAATGGCTCTACTGGCAGCTGTCTCCCTGCTGGGACTTCTGGGCAGCAGTGCAGGAGGTGGATGATTGTTTCCTCTTGGTAGGTGCACACCCTGCACTGGTATGATTCTTTGGCTGAATTTACCCATTTTCTCCTCTATTCCTTAATTCGGTAAAATCTCATGCACATTATATTGTTTATATTAGCCTGTTCATTGCTCTTTAAATATTTTGACATTAAAATGTGCCATATGAGTTCAGTTGCGTAGAATAGCAACTTTGCGAGAAAGTGCAGAAGCGCTAAGGTGTTTGAACACAAGAGTAAAATCAGCTTCGTTTTTCACATTGATTTAAGCTAATTTAGATGTTAAGTTAATTCCAGCCACTCAGAGTTTATTTCCAGAGCTGTAGTTGCTCTTTCCATTTGGTGTGCCCATTCATTTTTGGGATGCTGTTTACAATCAATTACCTTCCCAAGATAGCATTTTAGAGCCTCAGCTGCAGAGTTTTTTACACTACAACAATATTTCAGAAAAGCTACATTATAGGAGATGGGCTTGTATGCATAACACAGGGCCACTGGAATTATGCGATTGCATGATTGTAGGTTTGCCGCATTTACCAGATAATCCATCAACTGCCGCATAATCTGCATACTTTAAAAATAATGTTTCTAGCTCAAACTGTTCAAAATTTAGAAAAAATGAAGTGACGTGTTGTCGTGCAGTGGAAAGCCCTTTACAAAGTTTGAATAGTCACCTTTCTGTAACTTATTGCTATTTTTGGGAGTCAAACTGTTACTAATGAGGTACAACTAATGCCCAGAGAGTGTTAAAAAGCTTAAAAATGACTAAATATATTGAAGTAATATTATCACAACATCTGCCACATAATGCTGCATAATTTGGCTTTTCTTGCCGCATAATTTACTCAACCCTTCCGCATAATTAGACCCTTCCCTGCCGCATAATTACAGTGGCCCTGTGAATAAGCCAAACACCAAGTAAATCTGCAAGCATTTCGTGGAGCCTGGAAGCCGGAATACATTCCTGCAGATTTTGCATTACATTTTGTCTCGTAAAGAGTCAACTTTTTCTGGAAAAATGGGTAGCCCATAAGAACAAGATGGCAGAAACTTCATCCCAATTACCCCAAGTATGGCATCTGCCGACGGACTCTCAAGTTGTGTAATAATTCTACAAAGAGCGAAGATCAAAGCAGCAGCTGTATTTTTTATGCATGAAAAGTGGTATCTCCAGATAGCCCTTATCAGACACCCAAATTACAAGGTAGTTTTATAAAGGTGGCTAATCCAATTTCCTTTGCCCAAGGAACGATTTCAGATCATAATCTTTGTTTTTGACTCGTTTGCAGTCAATTTGTTCTGTTGATCGTAAATGTTCAGTGCATCTAAAGCTCTCTGACCTTGGTCTGACCCAGCAAAACAAGATCATCCGCAAACTGCAAGATCTGTATCTTGTATTCCTATTCTTGGGGAAAATGTTCGTGCTTGGGCTAATGCTGTTGTAAAGTCAGCCATATATAAGGAAAATAACAGTTGGGCAAGCACACATCCTTGTTTGAGTCCAGAATTAGTTTGAATAGGATCTATAAGTCAATTGCTAGGTACAGATTGCATCCTGACCGGGGTGTCAGTATAAAGAGACATATTTGCTTTTAATATTGATGACAATATTCCTCAATTTGTTAGCTTGGACCACAAAATTATGCAGTCTGCCTTGTTGAAGGCCACAGAATAAGCCACAAAGCAAGCAAATAGAGAAGGACAGAGGCATTGGTATTGACTGATTTGTATGCCATGTAGGGCAGTGCAAAAAAGTTGTCAATGGAGCTAAAGATTTGCCCGAAGCCCGTTTGATAAAAGGGGAATATGTGATTATCCATGACCTAGGTTTCTAGGTCAGGTTGGAGAATTCTGGTATAAACTTTTACCTCAGTGTCTCTGAGGACAATGAGACAGTAGTTTTCTGGATTGGCCCTGTCCTCCTTTTTTGGGAACCAAATGGTACACTTCAACGAGTTTGGGACACAACCAGTTCATAGCACTGAGTGAAAAAGTGGATGTGACCTAGTTGTCCACTTATCGACATCTGCCTTCTTTATTGAGCTGGGATTCTATTTGGCTCTGCTGGCCCATTTGATCTTCAGGACTTTATTGCTTGCCTGCCCCAATGTTTGCTGATACAGCATTTTGTCCTTTATGGCTTGGTTGATAAATAGGTGTAAAACCCATTTGATTAGCTAGTTTCAGATTCTCGTCAACTATTTCATGTGAGCAGTAAGAACTATTGATGTGTACCACCCAGGTAGCAGACCCTACTCCATTTTCTTCTTGTTGGGCCTTGAATGTGTTAATAAATTCCCAAAACATTCTCTGGCCTTTCTGATGAGTGAGCCTATAGAGGGTTTGCCATTGAGAGTTATTATATTTTCCTTTTGCCTCCCAAAGTAATTTTTTATATTTTTTGATGTTGATGAAGTCAGGATGGGTTGAACCTGAGTTGTCATTATTACATTTAAGAAAGCATAATTCCTGTCTCAGTGATTTTAATGTGGTAGAATACCATTGATTTTTGTTTTCATAACGGGGTGATGACAAATCTTGACTGTGAGAAATTGAGTTGTTTGAGGGGGATGTTAACCCTGCTCAAGGAACATCCACAATTCTCATCAGGGTGAACCACAAAAAGTCACAGAATGAACCTGTTCTTAACCTTCTGTTACTCTCTGTTGAAAGAGTATTGGACCTAATTGAGTGTCAGAACTGGTTGCTCTTTGTTGTAACTGGTAGCAGCGATCTTGACTTGTATTGTAATTTATTATTTTTAATGCTGTGCTAACTATTGACTTATCCCTATTATGGATGCCCTTGTTGTGAGCTGGTACATTTCCTTGTGTTCCCTGTGAGCTGTAACAGTCTGATCTTTATCTTGTCTTTTTTTCGAAGTACCAGCTTTGATGCTTGAGTGCCATCTGCTATGACAGTGTTAAGTCGACTTGCCTGTGTTCTGCTGCTGAGTTATATACTTGGAGGCTTGCAGCATCTGTTGCACCTGCTGGTTTCTTAGTAGAACTATCTGTTTGCTGTGCATCTTGCTTCACCTTGCAAGTGAATATTGTATATAATTTTTTGTATACATGGGACTACCTTTTTAAGGGCTCGGCTCTAGACGGCGCATGGGCTGTCTCAAAGAGACATGTTGTATATAGTTTGTGGGCTTCAGCCTGCCCAAAGGCTTCGAATTTGCTGGCCCCATTGTTGCTCTTATATTCTTTCTCCCCAGTTGTCCGTGGCATGGATGCGTCATGCCTCTTCCTGTGTTTAGCCCTCCCCAAGAGCTTGGACAGGGTACTACTATCCATCCCCTGCTCCCATTTTAGGAACTTCTTTTTTTGTTTGTTTTGAGCACTTAACACGAACGCTCGTGTTTTCAGTCACTGCGAGGTCCGTTTCTGTAAATAAGCCTGTAAATCATGATCTTATCTTGTCACATTTGCTGTGCATTCAAAGGCCAAGGTCAAATATCAGACCCTGTTCTCTGAGGGTGCCTGTTTACTTTTCTGTCTGACTACCAAGTGACAGGTTTTTTTGGGATAATGTCCCGGTGTTGGTTGCCCATTCCCTAACCCCCCACCCACTTTGCTGCTTAAGTCGCCCCCCAAAGCCTCCCTCGCACCACTTTAGAGACAGAAACTACGTCCTCATTCAGTCATGTTAAAAATAGCGTGAATATCCACAACCAGACTTAACCAGACATAAACAACTCAAACAGCGGGTCTCAATTAAAAGACTCCTTTCATTTACCGATATGTGCAGTGGGCGGGGCTAGGTTTAGGTGCTGCTTTAGATGTAATTTTTTGCAGTAACAATGGCCACCAGAAATACACAGGAAATTGACTAACAAAAAATGTTTACATGTGCGCCATCATCATAGGTGTTTAGAGCTGCCGTTTCCACTCTAGTACTGTTTCTCTATTATTATATATCATATGTATGATAATTCTTTATTCGGTTTTGATTTTTAAAAAACATAAAAGTACACCAAAAGTACAATCTTTTAAAAACAATAATATCCCTAAAAACAATAAATTATAAAAAGCAATAAAACACACAATATACTTCATAATAATTATAAAAACAATTGATAATCCTGGCAGTGCTTATAAATTTTGTAAGCTGATCAGGCATGGGAAAATGAACAATTATTGAAATTACCACATTAGTAATGCTCTGGTTCAAATAAAATATTTGCACTTAGGGAGTAAAAGCCATATTTCCCACTTTAGTGACACTTGAATTCTATAAAGTGCATGTGCATTAAATAATAACAACCATATATCAATAATCTCCATCGATGCGTACCAATTTCCTTATGCACAAAGGAACAATCAGCATTATATTATGTGCATCAGAAGCCAACTTATATCCCTGATAGGGATAAACTGTGTTTGCTTCTCAGCCACCAGGCATTCAACAAGTATCTAGACACAGCAAACACTAGCCATGGTGTAGTATCACTCTTTAAAATTCTAACAGCCTCCTGTAGGCGCCTCAAAGGTAAAGTGCAGCAAATCGGGTACAACCACATTTTTCTGATGGCTAAGTATTTGGAACAAAAAACAAGAAGTGGTCCAAAGATTCAGGACTATCTGAGCAAAGGGGACAGTTTGGAGAACTAGAACTTCCCACCCATCTGCTATGGACCTCATTCAGTGGTAAAATGCCATATCTGAGCTTTAGGTACATGGATCTTGCCTCAGATGGTCTATGCAATTAGGAAAATGCTCACAGATCATTCTATCTTTAAAGTCCAGAAATCTGCTTGTTAGCTCACCAACACAGGCAAGGCATAACCACTGGGTTTTAATGGAGTCCCAATACCTTTTCTTTAGGCTGAAAGGAGATTTTTTCGACATCACTCCAGGGTTAGTCCATAGCTCAGGCTTCCAGAGTCTGTGTAATCACTTCCTAACATGCATGTTTAAACCAGGGTATTTTCCCTTTGGGGTCTGATGCAATGATCTCAGCAACTGATTCACGTAATAACAGTAAAGATTCATTGGTCCATAGTGTGACCCAAAAAGCCAGGGGCCTGAATGCAGCTACGTGCAATATTTTTTTCAGACCAAGATTTAAACAAATAGGGGATAAGGGAGCATTATGAGGGAGGGAAAGAAACGTTCTCATAAAACTGTTCTCTATAATTTCAATGCCTCCTATGTTATTCACTCCCCATAATTCAGCACAATACAAGGCTGCTGCAGTGCCTTTTGTCCTGTAGATTTCAATGAATGGTAGAAGGGGCCTAAAATATTCAACCTTTTAGATATGGCACACCCCACATGCTGTAGTGTCACCTGGCTCTTGATTATTTGTGGGGTCTATGATAAAGTATTAGTGAACCTGAACCCCAGATGATCAAATTGCTTCACCTGCTCCAAATACATGTTACCCAACTTAATCTTACCTTTAAAGGACCTATGTGGGTTGAAGGTCGTGAATTTCGTTTTTGCTACATTTATTTCCATACACCAAAAGGAAAATCTATTCAATAGATTCTGCAACCTCATAGGGGATTTAGAAACTAATAAGGTATCATCAGTGAATAATAATGGCGATATCTTCTGGCCAGCAATAATGGGGGGTCACCAATGCAATTATCCAATGACTCTCTTACCCATTTATGTATAGGGTGAACAGGGTAGGTGCCAAGACACAAGAGTATAAATCTTGTTCTTATCTCGTCACATTTGCTGTGCATTCAAAGACTAAGGCCAAATGTCAGATGCTGTTCTCTGAGGGAGCCTGTTTACTTTTCTTTGTCTGGCTTCAAAGTGAGAGTTTATTTTTTGGTTAATATCCCGGTGTTGGTTGCCTGTCTCCTAACCCCCTCTCACTTTGCTGCTTGATACACCCGCCCCCCCCCTCGAACCACTTTAGTCACGGAAACTACATCCTCATCGAGACATGTTAAAAATAGAGTGAAAATCCACAACCAGATGTAACCAAACATAAGTACCTCAGACAGCGGGTCTCAATTAAAAGACTACTTCCTTTTATCGATTTGTGCACTGGGCGGGGCTAGGTGTATGCACTGCATTAGATGTGTTTTTTGCTGTAACAATGCCAGCCAGAAATACACGGGAAATTGACTAACAATTTTTTTTTACACGTGCTCCATCATCATCAGTGTTTAGAGCCACCATTTCCGCTCTATGGTACTGTTTCTCTATTATTATCGTGGCCGCTGTTGCATCCCCTGTAGAAACAGCACTAGTCAATTTAAACCTATGGTATTCCCATATCCGTACACCATAAAACTAGAGAGTGGACTCTTAAAGTAGCCCGCTAATTAAGTGGCTGTTTTTTGAAAGTGACGTCTCTCACAAATTCGTAGAAACCAAAGTTCTGACACGTGCACCGGAAATTTGGCGGAAAAAAATCTATAATATTAGCCTTTGTAATATAATAATGTTATTTTCATTTCAACTACATACAATTTTTAAACCCAATACTTCCATTTCTTTCATGGAAGTTTCTGAAAAATAATAAACAAAAATCTCCAGTTATAGTGTGAAATATCCCTTGCGTTCTGAATGCAATGCAGGGCGTTGCCATGTTCTGCTTTTTCTTGTTCGGAGGGCACTCCGAGCATTGAAAAATTTCTGTTCAAAATGGCTGATCCTCCATAGACTCGTGTGCCGATGTTTGTCAGCTTGCCTAGGCATGGTCAGATCAGTAGCTGAGCCTTGACCCTTATTGATGCACGTTGTATACAGTAATGCCAACAGTTGTCCGCGCTGTCGGATTAGCAGGATAAAGGTGAAGGTGCTGTGCTAAAACCCAGATGATTATATGTCCTTGTCTTGATTTGTCAAAGTGTTTGAACTGTGCATTTGTTTTAGAGGTTGTTGTGCTTTACCACCGCCGTCCCGCCTCAACTTTGCGAGAATTCACACTGGCAGGCATGTACCTTAAATACAGTTCAGAATCAGCTATTTGTTTTATTTGGGGAGCTGTCCTTATTGACCACTGTGCCCTTCCTTTGTGTGCACCTCTGTTTACCTTTCCTTAAAGAGTGTGGTATATATTAAACCCGCTTACCCCCATTTGCACGCCTTAGATTTGGACATGCAGCCTTCACTGTCTTTTTTTGGAGGGGGGAGGATTAATTTATACCGGGTCTGCTGCAGTTTTGCCCTATACAAAAAATATGTTGTGTATGTAAGTGCCATATTCTGCCATCCCTATGCTTGGTCAGCTTTGCATATTTACTTCAAACTAATCAGTAAGGCTATCCAAGGGAATCAATGTGGTTTGTACTTAATGTCCTTCACATACAAGTTGCCAAATTAATGTTAGCTCCGTTCCAAATTTTGATGTTGTGTGCTTCAACATGTGTTTTAGGCATCCACTTTTTTATCTCAGTGAAATAGGGTGAGGCAGGCAATTACTACGGTTGCTTCTGAGGTCCCGCCCAGATCCTGACATATTGTATTTTATTAGTATTTGAATACTGCTTTCCTACTCATTGTTCAGCCCAAAGCACTGTAAAGCAATCTTTATTTCGGCAATGTGCTGTAAAAGACAGAAAGTAAATAAGAACATTACAAGGACAAAATGTTATATAAATCAACCAATAAATTACGATTATCATACTTCTCCATGTTCATTAAAACACTAAGGGGCATATTCACAAGGAGCCATCGCCGAATTAACGGCACCTTATCGCAGCCAAAGTCGTGATAAATTTACCCCCCCATTCACAAGCCGGTGTTAACAGCCCACAGCACCAGTTCACCCACGATAGCAGCCGCAAAAAACATCGCCACAGAGGACCTGCGCAACTATCGCTAATGAGATGCAGAGTAGGCGTTCCCGTGTGAAAAGTCGAGACAACATCACACCTCAACATTCACAACGACCAGCCACATCTGCGATAAGAACACAAAACAGGCGATGAGGTGCGCTAGCCGCAGGTATTTAACACCTGCCTCAAGCAGGTGTAAAGAAGGACGTCTACCTGCAGTAGGCAACGGAGTCCTGCACACAGCCATACCCAAAGAACAAACAACGCCATGGAGCTACTCTACATGCAGCTCGGAGCCCCAACAGGGCCACAACACCCCCCGCCACCACCCCCTGGACCACCACCCCCCCCAGGACCTGGACCCGCTCCCCCCCGGACCACCACAGAGGGCAGCGTAGAGCAAGACAGCAGACCTACCGTAAACGCACCACTCTCACAGACCTAACGCCCGCGGAAGTCATTGCCCACTACAGGCTCAAAAGGACAACCATCCTTCGCATCCTGACCCACATTGCCCACAGGCTGACGGTCCCAACACAGCAGAGATCAAACATCCCTCCGCAGACAAAGCTGCTGGCAGTGCTGCACCTGTTGGCCTCTGGGACCTTCCAACCAACAACTGCCAGAGTCGGATGGGTCTCACAACCAGCCCTATCAAAGTTCATCACACCCGTCCTGGATGCCATCCTCAGCTTCATAACCCAGTACCTTCACTTCCCCCACACTGGGCAGGAACAGCTGGAGACTAAGCAAGGCTTCTACGCCATAGCCGGATTCCCGGCTGTGTTGGGGGCAATCGACAGCACACATGTCCCACTTGTGCCCCCTGCGGATACTGCACACCACTACCGCAACAGGAATCACACGCATTCCATCAATGTGCAGGCAATAGTGGACCACCGGGGAATGTTCACCAATGTCGTCGCCAACTACCCAGGCAGTGTGCATGATTCCTTCATCTTCCGACAGTACATCATCAACCAGCGCTTCCTGGATGGCACATATGGAACGGGACTGCTCATTGGTAAGTCCCAACTCAACACACCACACATCCCACAGCCACCAACGCACAAGGCACAACTGTGGGGATGCACACGTGATCTAACCACATCCGACATGTTAAACTACACGACCCCCTACCAGACATGACTACCCCACTCCATGGTCATCCTGGGCTACCCCTGCACCCAATACAGACTCCACATGGCACCACAGCCACACAACTGCTGAACGTGTGGAGATGCGGAATGCGGCCATGACACATGTGAGGCACTGCTCTGCCCCTATGACCCTACCCCGGTCACCCGCAGGTCAGCGTCCCATGGTGGTGGGCCATTGTCGGCCGCTGTGCATCCGGGGCGACTAGCCCTGTGCGACTCGAGTCATCCCCCCTTGTAGTTCAGACATTGCATGTCTGTGTGCCTGATGACTGTTGGTGTAGTTGCCAGCACATGCTACTCCCTGAGGGCTGGCTTACACTCACCCCCCCCAGCCAGCACAGGCGTCACTGAATTGGTGGGCCTGCCATCACATCCTGCCGAACCAAGTATTGACTCTTTTCTTTCTGCTCTGTCCCAGGTGATCAAGGATATGCACTCTGCCCTTGGATGATGACACCCCTCCGAGACCCGAACACACCCGCCCAGAGGCAGTACAATGCGGCCCACATAAGCACCAGGGGCATCGTTGAACGCACATTTGGCGTGTTGAAGTCACGTTTCAGGTGCCAGGACGGCACTGGTGGGAAGCTCCTGTACAGCCCGGACATCGTGTGCAAGATGATCGTTGCATGTTGTGTGTTGCACAACATCTGTGTTCGCACCAGGGCCCCATGGATCCCAGTTCCAGAGGGACCGGACGATGATGGTGGTGATGGGCAGGTGGCCCACATCCCACTGCAGATGCGGCAGGAATGGCCCGTAGGGACTCCATCATTGCCACTTACTTCTCATGAGCACGTCACATTGTGACCCTCCGTGGCATTCATGGGACAGTAGTAGATGTCCAATTGCACTGCATGTGTGAATAAACATGTTTGCAGGTCACAGGTTGGAATTGTACATTGTCATGTTACATGTCCCTGGGGTTTCAGGTGTGATTTGCCATGTTGTGCGCATTTTTCGATCCAGTTGGGTCCTGTGTTCAGTTGTGGAGGTGTTGCTGTTTGTACCGGGATGTTGCCACTGTCGGGTGCACTTCTGCTTGTGTGCGTATGCTGCACGGTGGGTGTGTCGCTCCTGCGGCTCTGTTTTGTCTGCCACTGGTCTCTTTCAAGTGGTGTGCCTGTGGGTTCTGTTCTTCCACAGTGCGTGGATGTTGTGGTGTGCATGTTGTCCTCTGCAGTTGGCCAGGGTGCATCTGTGGCACTCCGCTGTTGATGTATTTTGTTCTGTGGCATTTTCCGTATACTGTTGTTGTGGTTTTTCCCGCATTGCGCGTGCGTATTGCTGCCCTCGCGCTGGTTGTCACTGTTTCCTCATCGCGCTTTGGCCCATCGCGTGTTTTTTGGTGTTGTGGTTTGTGTTTTTATCTCCGTCGTGGTGGTTGTATCGCGGATTTTGTCCGTGGTTTCGGCGGGCTATCGCATGGTACCGCCTTGTTGTGAATCCCACGTTGACACGGGGTTATTTTCCCGTGATAGGCTGCGTTATTGGAAGTTGCGTTACGCTACTCTTGCGTTAGTTATCACACGTTCTTGTGAATATACCCCTAAAAACATTAAAAAGCCTTTAAAAATTAGATTAACACAACTTCACATAATGATTGCACGCATGTGGGTTTGGTAATGTGTGGGTAGTTACTCTCAAATAGGCGATTTAAAAGAACATATCCCTGTGAATATCCTAAACAAATGAAATAAATACTACTTTTCCAGATTTTAATCGTCATATATAGGGAGCAAGCTCTAGGGGGCTGATTCACAGAACTAATCTGAGATAAAATCCTAAACTTACTACTTTCGGTATTCACAAAAGGCATTTAGTAGTAGTAAAGTTAGGAGTCCTAACTTTACTACTACTAAATGCCTTCTATGAATACCAAAAGTAGTAAGTTTAGGATTTTATCTCAGTTTAGTAGTAGTAAAGTTAGGAGTCCTAACTTTACTACTACTAAATGCCTTCTGTGAATACCAAAAGTAGTAAGTTTAGAATTTTATCTCAGATTAGTTCTGTGAATCGGCCCCTAGGTCTTTAAGTTTTAAAGTGCACCTGCGTATTCTGTTCCAATATAACCATTCGTGGTTCTAGGTGGTGTGATCAGCTGAGGCAGTTAGGATGAACTTCTTCCTGATACACCATATTGTGAACAAATGTTTTGACACTGCAAATACAATATGCTGGCTTGTGTCCGTTTGGAATTTTCTCAAAGCCTCCGTGTGCCGGGCAATCCCCAAATTCCTACAAATAGTTTTAATCCATTTTGACCTGGTCAGCCTGGACCATGGAGAAAAGAACATAACATGTGCCACGTTATAAGTAGACCTGCCACAGGTCAGACATACCTGGTCATCTCCACAATAAGAGGATGACCATTTGGGAGTTAAAGCACGCAAGGGTAGTGACCCATGTCTAAACTGTAGGTACAGCTTTCTAGCAAGATTGGGCTCCACCTCATCCATGAACGTTCCAGCTTTGTATTTGGCCTTGTGCTGTAAAAACCCATCTGTCAATGCGCCCATGGATTGACTTGCTAGTAGACTATCTAATTTAAGTTCTTTTGAAACTTTCCTTTAGGTCCCTTTTTGATATATACCTGCATATTCCCTCTAGAATGTCCCATAACCTGCTTTTCCCTTTTTTGCCTAATGTGTCTCTGATGTGCCTCAGCCAGGAAAAATCCCTGGACCCCGCATTTTCATTAGCTCTTTTAGCCCTTGTTTATACACGTGCAGTTCTGGGGTGGCCCATAACCTTCTCCAATATAGTATGGGCTTCATGGCAATCCCTTCCGCAATTGGTCTAACCCCCATATCTAGCCCCAGTGGGATCAGTGGCGTGCTACTTGGTAAGTTAAATAGCTGCCTGAGAAACCTTTTCTCTGTCGAGTCAGCGCGTTTACTGTCTTGTGACCCTGAAGCTCTGCTCCATATAATGTAGAACCCAATGCCTTGAGTCTATAGATTTGCATTATCGGGGAAATGGGTTTGTGAAAGGATCCCCTGAATAATTTCAGCAGCCCACCATTGTGTCGCTCAAGGGTGAGTCTACGTTTGGAGATATGAGCTTGCCAATCCATGTTTTCACTCAAGGTCATCCTCAAATACTCAAACGTATGTACCTGCTCTATGGGGGTCCCATTTAAAGTAGGTTGGGCTTTTGTAGAGGGGTGTGGGTTAAAGACCATGTACTTTGTCTTGTTGATGTTTATTTCCAAAAGTATGCAGTAGCAATTGAATTTGTTCAGGATCTTCTGTAGGACCATAGGAGATTTGGAAATTAGCAAAGTATTCATTTTATCTAGATAGGGGGCATCATTATCACACTAATTCAAGTAGGGGTCAAGATCATTAATGAATAGTGTGAAGAGTGTGTGGGCTATCACGCACCCTTGTCTAATTCCTCTGGTTACAGGAAAGGGGTAAGTGACTTCCCCCGCCCTGCCACTATGAACCTGAGCATAGTTCTGTTCATGTAGTCTTTTTATAATTGTACATAGGTAGGTTGGAGCGCCCATATCAGCCAGGACTTGCCATAAGATTGTTCTTTGCACCAAGTTGATTGCTGATTTCAAATCAACAAACACCATGCAAAGTTTGCCTTTCTCCAAGGTGGCAGTTTTCCAGTAGAGGAGTTGTAATCTGAAAACCTGATCAATGGTAGAGGTAGAGTTGCAGAAACCAGCCTGTATGGGGGTTAAGATCTCCTTAGAGTCCATTCATTATTGCAGCCTTCCCAATATTATTTTACTAAATTTCTTTTGGACAACATTAATGAGACTGATAGGTCTATAATTGGATGGAGAAAGGGGACAGCTTTTCCTTAAAAACAGTATTATCTTGGCCCCCAAACCAAGAGTGAAGGATGGGCATTCCTTCCATAATGGTATTATAAAGTACCAAAAAGTAAGGTCCCCACACATTGATGCTTGACAAATATAGATCACCAGGTATTCTATCAATGCCTGGAGCTTTGTTTGGTGAGATTTTTTTAATGGCCGAAATTACTTCACTACTGGTAATGGGGGCGTATCCCTCATTATTGAGTGACTCCCCTTCAACCAATGGGTTGCGTCCCGATCATATCTGGAGGGGGGCCGGAGTTGTTTCCAGTGTACAATTTCGAGAAGTGCTCTATCCAAGCATCTGCGTCTATGTTGTTTTCTATAGGAGCGATGCCTTCTCTATTCTCAGAGGCTATGATATTCCAAAAAGAGGAGTGATCTTTATGCTTAACTGTGGTTAGGAGAGATTCCCATCTGCCTTGGTTCCAGGTCTTTTTTAGCAGTGTTGACAATCTTTTTGTAGGCAGCTCTCTTATCTTGTATTTTTGTCCAGTCTTTGGCCTTTAATGCATTAAGAAGGGCATGTTTTACTTCTCTGCAAGTGTTGTTAGACCAAGATGTTGGATTCCTCCAGGTAGCCCTATTACTGGACTCTTCATAGAATATTTCTTTAAGTCCATTCAAGAGCTTTGGGTGAATCTCATTGATCCCTGCCCTGGGAGCAACAAGACCCTGGGTCAATCCACATTAAGTAGCTCACCCAGAGCTTTTTCCACCTTAAAATAAATGTTTTTTATCATGTCCCTATTCAGCTCATTAACTCTCCATTTGATTGCCCTTCTGTTTCTGGTCAGTTGGAGCCTGCTGTCAAAAACGTCAGGCCTACAGCTTGGTGGCTTGTGCGTAGGTAAATTAAGTTCTAAAGAGAGTGCATTATTGTTGCTGTGGTGTCTCTTTACTATTACCATATCATTAATGTGAGGCCAGAGTCTAACATCTGATAGTATGTAAAATATTAGACTAGAAGACCCGATGCGATTGAAGGTGTGCCTTCTCCCCTATCGTATTGGGTTCTGCCGTTACAAGCACAGACACTTTGGTTTAAAGTTAGAGCATTAATTTGGAATGCCAGTGGGGACCATTTTTTAATTGGTGGTAGCGCCAACTCAGGAACTCCCCATTTTTGTTCTTCCTGTAAGGTGGTGCCATTAGAGTTGGGGCTGAGTGGCTCAAACTGGCAATTAAAACCACCCACCACCAGCTTGAATGACACCCCTGGCAAAGTTGCCATGTAAGCAACTAGTAGCTCCATGATGGGCGATTCCTGACCATTCCCCATAGGTCTAGAATAGTTGTTGTAGATGAAGACATCAAACCTTTGTGGAAATGTGAGGTGAACACAAAGGATGTCTCTTTACTATAGGAAGCAAGCCCCGCCTTTTTGAATTCCCATGGTGAGCCAGGTTTCTTGTAATAAGCATACTTCATACTGCCCTATAAATTGGTTCCATTCCAAGCAATCGAGTTTAGAGGCTAACCCAGCAACATTCCATGAGAGTACCCTCACTAGGAGTTTTGGTTGGACCTCTTTTCCATCATTCTGTTTCCCTGCCCCCCAGATGACTCCTTGTTTCGACCTAACCTTCCTGGGGATCCTATCCTTATGTCATCTAACCTGATGGTCGCTGCTCATTCTATTTGAAGCCTGATTTTCCACCACCACTTTGTTCATTACCGATGCATTGCCCCTCACATGGTCTTGTTGATAGTCACACAAGGGGTTTAGGTTTGTTGTTTGTGTGGGTGTATTAGATTGCTCTATATATATGTTAGGTAGAGAACCAAGTAAGGGCTCATGAGCTGGGTCTACAGATGACTGGAGGGAAGCTACTATTGAATCCCCACCCCCAGTGGTGTTTGTTGCCCCTTCTATGCCTGACCCTATATCTCTTCCCCCAAGGCAGATGCTAGATTGAACAGTCTCTTCGTTACAAAGTCCAATGGGTCGAACCTGTTTGAGACAGGGTTAGTGAAATTCCTATTGTACTTGTTGTGGCTGCGAAGGGCTTGTATGTTATTTGGAGGGCATGCGGGGTAAGAATTGTGGTGCCCCTGTTGGAAGCAAATCTAGGTTTGTAAAAGTAACCAAGTGGTAAAACCACAATATTTGTTTTCCCTTCCATCCTGTGGATATCACCAAACAGCAAATTTTGCACAATGTCAGGGTTTCCAAAATTAACAATGATGCAGTCCCCTGATTGGTCCACCTTCCCCTTCCCAATCCACCCCACCCTGCGGACCAGAAGAATATTCTGTGCCAGTGATAGGGGAAAATTCCTATTCATACTTAAACCAGTTGAGACACTTGTTCAATAACTCCTCGTGCGACTCGAGCTGGACTTTACACAATTCTGGAGCGCAGGGCATAACTATTTCATAAGGGCAGGATTCAGAGGGTAGGTCAATGACCAAGGGTTTTTGGATATTCCCTAGTTTGTCCATTCTTGGGTAATCTGCACTGGCTTCCCTCTGGTTCTCAACTGTTCGCTGGGCATTGATAATTGGTGTTGTGTTTAGTGGTATCGTAGATGGTAAAAATTACGAGGTAGTGCAACCAGCTGACCAACAATTGCTTCTCGGAACAGAACCACAGCGGGCCTGATTGAGTCTCTTGGAGTATCATTTTCCCCTCCACCCGCCTCGTGGGCTTGTGGTGTGAGATTTGCTGAAGTTTTTTTAGCTTGTTCCATGACTGATAAGCGAGCTAGTATAGGAGACAGCTCTGGACACAAGATTTCTTTAACCTTTGCCGCTTTCTCAGCCACTATTTGAACCACCCAGCTAGGGTGGGGATTTAAACCACCTCCTGTTAAATCTGCGGGTTTCCTTGCCATTTGTCTGGAGATTAAATTTTTGGACACTGTAACAGCTTTTGACCCCGGCTTCATTGTCTTTGGATGCCTGCTACGAAGGACCCTCCTCCTTCCCCCCCCGCAAGCCTCATAATTGGGGTAGCTGCTAAGGGCATGGGATTGGGACTGAGATTGCATGACCTCCACAAGCCCTTTCGGTCCAAGCTCTTGAGTAGCAGAAGCATCCTCAGAATCAGACATGGGTGATCTCAGGATTATCGGCACTCCTGCACCCAATGAAAGTCTCCTCTCTACCAATTTGATTGCCACTACTCCTATTGCTCTCTGCAGCATCATGTCGATTGATGTCAGTTTTTTTTTTGGGGGGGGGCAGCCAACTGAGGCCCACCATCACATTTCCTTTTACCTATGGTTTACTGTACAGGAGCAGGCTTCGCCAAGTTTGTCACAGTAACCAGGAAAGCGAGTTTTTAATCCTAAATTTCTACAACTTGTGATGTGGAATCTGTCCAACACCCGCAGCGCTCCTGTTGTTTCTACGGGATTGGAGCAAGCGGGGGGAGGGGGGGGTGGAGCAACGGTAACAGTGAGAGCGCATTGAGAGCACATTAAGAGCACATCCAGCAGCCACCATGCAGCAACAACAACGAAGATTAACTTACCTCCCCGTGATTTAACCAGAGCCGCTAGTAATGGCATAATGAAACAACGAAATGATGAAGCAATGAAACGATGGCACGGCAAGTCTGAGGCAGGCAGGAATTCAAACAGCAGATCAGTAGATCAGACAGGAATATCTATCACAGGCCGGTCATTAGGATTTTATATTGTGTTTTCTTTTTGTGGCATGGGGCATCTTATGCCACAGTGTTGGCCCATATCCCCACTTCCCGACCACAACCCCCACCGCCCTGCTGTACACCCGTATCTGCCCGCCTCCACAACTAAACTGGGCGCAGTTGCGAGGGGTAGGTGGCAGACGACGGCAGGCGACGAGCAGCCAAGAATGGTACCAAATTAGGCCTCTCTGCTCTCGAGGTTGCAACGGCTTGCAGAGAGAGCACTGGCGGCTGTACTGTAATGGGGGGAGAATTGGCTAGATAATACCAAAAGCCCCCCCCCCCCAAAATTGTCTCGTAATTGTCCAGTAATTGTTGCTGAGAATCCTCTCACCTTTCCCTCTGGATCTCCGCTCTGCTCTCCGCTCCCAATGCTCCCGACGTAATGTGGCACAAGCATGGCGTGGCGACAGGGGGAGTTCGCCAAAACACTTTCTGAGTGGTTACGAAAGGTAGCTATGTAGTTTGTGTCATCTACAGGCATCTCCAGTAGATCTCCAGCTCCCAGTGAGTAAGTCTCCTGTGTGCAGTTCAGCTTATATGTATACCAAGATTTAAAAGCACATATTCAAAGTGAAAGTGTGTGCATTTTCAGAACTCAAAAGCTGATGTTTGGAGAAAAATTGTTGAATTTTTAAAATGTATTAAAAGGTACTATTTGAGATGGAGAGACTTTTTACTTGTATTATTTTTTGGCTTACAAACTGATGTTGAAATTGCAAGTGTAAAGTAGTCGAAATCATTTAGTTTAGTTGAAGGGGAAAGCTATTTTCAGACCCTTTGTGTTTGTTCAATAACTATTTGCACCAGGATGGTGTGAGCATATTAAATCACAGTGGTTCTATGTTCTCTGTTCACTTGCTCTATCCCCTTAGTGTAAAAGCTGTTGTGGTTCCAGTGGGCACCATGTTGCTAGGTTGTTTATGCACAAAATAGCATTTCCCTTTCCTTTTGCGGGAATGTGTACTAAATCTGTACACACACTTTCCCTCAGTTTGCTCTATGGGCCATGTGTGGATAAAGGCTCACTTTAAATAGCAGTGGGCTGTTCTAAAATGCAAGTATAGGTCTCGGTTACACAGCGAAATTGACAACACCAATAGCTCTCGGATTGACAAGACCTATTGGCTTTGCCAATGCTTATATGTTGAGTATGTTTATGGAGGGGGAGTTAATAGCATCTTGCTTTATTTTGCTTTGAGTGGTTAAGCAATGAGGATCAGAATGGGTGGAACTTGCCTTGCTATTTTCCTGGAGTAGCAACAATCTTCTAAGTGTTTTTTTCCCCTTTTTTAGTTAATTGCTCCTCTTCCCTAGTTAATGGCTTACGGAGATTACTTTGTCCCATTGAGAAGCTCTGTGGGGCTTATTTACAAGCCCCTTGCGCCACTTTTACGTCACTTTTCCCATGTTAAAAGTGAAGCAAAAGTGGCGCAAGGGGCTTGTAAATCTACCCCTGTGTATTTATTGAAGGTTCCTTAGCTTGAGTGTTTATGGAGTAACTGATGCTCAGAAGAGCGTTCTCCTTAGTATCTTCCTTAATGTTCTCATTTTTCTCTATACTAGTTTTTAGCTTCAGGGGTATACCCTTAGCCCGTTGTTCCCTCTGTGCGTTTTTTGTAGTTCCCTTTTATGTTATTAGTAGACCTGCAACTCTCAGTGTTCTCTTCCTTAACAGGAGTGAACGTTTCTAATATTTGAAGATGAAGTAAGTTTTGAAGTGTGCTGAGGTTTGCCATGATTGCAAGGCAGATACATTCAAAGTACAAATCTGTTAATATCTTTATGAGACGATTTGTTTTCTTGAGATCATTAATGGTTGGACTATGACTTTCTGTCAGTGGCACTTTGTTCATAAAGTACTGATCTGACTCCGAATATGTCAGTATATTTAATTTGCTATCAACTGTGTTTAGTTTAATTTCTATATCAATAATATGGCTTGCCAGATACTTCCACAGAATGCAACAGATCCACTTGTAGTTACAGCTTGTGTGTTTGCCATGTTAAGGCCTTAGTGGCACCCAGAAGTGTGTTATTTATTGAGAGCAGCACATTGTCCATAAATGTAGTCATGATTGTCTGATGTTCTACGCACATAGCTATAAGTGATAGATTCCCTGGAGTGTTAAATTGACTTTCTACTTCTGCTGCTTCAATCTGTTGTTTGAAGGAGCGATCCAGATGAAAACTCTCAGTCTCAGTTCTTCTTTTCTCTCCACAGAGATACTGGTCCATGGGTTTCCTTGACTGCCTGCTGATGAAAGGTCAATAATGGAGTTTTGAGACAAGCTCTTACTGCAATTATGTATTTGAGATACTTTCTCAAATCTGTTTGGCCTTGCTGAATAAGTCACTGCCCCTGATTCGCAAATGTTTTTAAAGTAGCTGTCTGAGCTGTAATTGAGCTACTGTCAGTGATTCCATGAATTTCAGGCGCAAGTGAAGAGGTCACACTCTACTGCTTGGGGGCTTGAGACCTACCTCTTGCAGGAGTCTCTCAAGGAATTCTGTAATATTGCATCCTTACTGGGCCTGCAATGTTTTACAGCTATAGCTGTATAGTCTATAACAGCAAAGTGTTTGCTGGATTTGAGTGGCGAGGCTCCTTGAGTTAAGTTGAAGTACTTGCTTTGTCTTAATTCCTGTGTGTGGTTTGGCACGTTCAGCCTCCTTTTCTTAGTCTTATTTGTTTTATTTGTCATCGTGTGAGTGAATCTCTGATGTGTTTTTGTAGCACTGTGATGCCTTTGTTAAGAAAGAAACCTTATCAAATACCTGTTAAGTCTCCACATATCTAATATGCTATATGGAGGCCTGTGTGCTGGCCTATGTGGCTTGATCATAGGTAAAACTGCCACTTTTTATCAGAAGAATGTTTCACTGTGCCGCGGCCCCACTCTACTCACATTGACACAGTAAAAAGGGCTGGTTATGATATGCTTTTATGTAAGCTTGAAGGACACCGGAGAGTGAGTAAATCTTGAAGTTTATTTCAGAAGAGGCACAGTACGTGTAGTAGATATAAAATCTAACAGTAACTGACAAACTCAATGCTCTGGAACATGGAACCAGGAATGTACACGCAGGTACATGGTTCCATATTCCAAGCAGGGAAATGAGCAAGGGGAAGAAAGGGAAGGGAGAGGAGGGGATGTAACACATCTCACCCCTAACAATGGAAGAAAAAGGGGAAGAGAAAAGAGGAAAAATAAAAAGTAGAAAATCAAGACAAATATCTAGTAGGTAAGAACCTGGGTCTGTTATTACCTTTCACTCTGGATGCTATAGAATGAGCAGGATGAGAGGAGTTACTATTAGAATTAGGAGACACCCTCAACGGTAAAGCTTCTTCACTGTTTGTGCTAAATCCTAGAGACCTACATTTAGCAAGTCTCCTAACATTCCACACTCTTCCATCCTGGGTAATGATACTATTCTTGCGAACCTTAACGATCTTGATGGGATGACCAAACTTGGAAACCCCCTTCGTCAAAAAACCAGGTTTTTTAATCCTGACCCACTCTCCTACATTGAAATCAGGTATCTTCACATTCATTTTAGAGTCAAACAAGACTTTCATCTTGTCTTGCCTTTCTTCCACACGCTTAGCGACCAGATTGACATCGATGGTGTCATCAGCCTTGTTAACCTTCTTAATCCACCAAGGGCAAATATCTGAAATAGGTTCTCTGCCCTTCAAAAGTCTGAAAGGACTCACTCCCGTCACAGAGTGGGGAGTGATACGGTACATCCACAACCTCTTTCTTACCACATCTCTCCACGGTTCACTGGACATGCAAGCAGATTGGATACCATCCTTAAGAACACGGTTAAACCGCTCCACTTGGCCATTCTCTCTCGGTTCGTACAGAGAAGTGGTCACATGCTTAATGCTACACATATGCAGGAAACTCTCCATCTCCTGAGATGTGAGTTGTACCCCATTGTCTGTCACTAGAACTTCGGGGAATCCCTCACGCGCAAAAACTTCCTTAAAAAAATTGATGATGACCGGAGTGGAGGCGCTAGCCACAAACTTTACTTCCGGCCACTTGGAATGGTAGTCTATCATGACAAGGGCGAAACGGGCATTAGAAGGCAAGTGTCTGAAAGGACCCGAAACATCAAAAGCTACCTTTTGCCAAGGACACTCAGGCCAGGAGACAGGCCTGAGAGGGGCAGAAGAAACCTGGAGCATCTTGTCGCTACTGATGCAGTCGGGACATTCTCTCACAGCCCTATCAACCATTTTGTCAAGACCAGGCCACCAAAAATTTGCCCGGATAAGACGTTTCATAGAGGACATACCTAAGTGTCCCTGATGAGCAAGTGATAAAATCTTCTTTTGCATGGAAACAGGAGGAATGATCTTTCCTCCTTTGAAGAGCAATCCACCATCCTCCTCAATCTCATTGGAGACATGGCAAAAAGGAGCAATTTCAGCAGTGGCAGATTTTTCTTTGGGCCAACCCTTTTTCACACACTCAATAACTAGCTGACACATTACATCATTATTCATTTCAGTGACCCACTCAGATTCTGGCAAACATAGAAATTCATGAGAAACGAAATCCTTGATGGTGGCAACTATATCCACTTCTTGTTCATCAAAGGAAACACCAACCTCAGCACAAGGTAATCTGGATAAAAAATCGGCAGTAACATTGCTCTTGCCGGGGACATACACAACCTCAAAATCATATTCTTGTAACCTGGAAGTGAGACGAGCAATGCGAGCTGTAGAGTTCCAACCCCCACCAGGAGATAATATTCCAACAAGTGGCTTATGATCAGTCCTAAGTGTAAATCTGTTTCCCCACACATAGTTGCGGAAATGTTCGATGGCCCAAATGCATGCTAACAACTCTTTCTCGATGACAGCATACCTTCTCTCAGTAATAGAAAGAGTCCTAGAAGCAAAAGCTACACACCACTCTTCTTTACCGGAGCACTGGCTAAGTACACCTCCTAGACCGTAAAGGCTAGCATCAACAGTAATTATACATCTTTTATTAAGGCAAAAAGACTTCAGGGTGGGAGCATTGACAATTTCGTTTTTGATTTGTTTGAAAGCCGTCTCTTGTCTCTCGGACCAGAAAAACTCAGTGGATTTCCTGGTCAACTCTCTGAGGGGCTCCATCTTAGTGGCAAAGTTTTGTATGAATTTGCTGTAATATTCACACAAGCCCGCAAAAGAGAGAAGTTTCTCTCTATTGTCGGGAGAGGGTGCATTAATGATGGCATCTACTAAAGACTTTTTGGGCACTACACCATCTCCTGAGAGAGTATGACCAAGGTATTCCACTGATTTGCAGAACAATTTACACTTACAAGCCTTAAGTGTCAAACCACACCTTTTCAACCTCTGGCAAACTTCCTCTATGTGTTGAGAATGATCCTCTTCACTTTTAGAAAAAATGAGGATATCGTCCTGAAAACATTTTACAAAATTGCTGACATCCTTAAAAATATGATACATGGCCTTCTGAAATACAGATGCCGCTGATGCCAGGCCAAAAGGCATCCTCTTGAACTGAAATAGCCCATGAGGTGTGATAAATGCGGTATAATGTTTAGAATCTCCCGTAAGTTCAATTTGGTGGTACGCAGACCGAAGGTCGAGTGTGGAAAAAATGCAGGCACCATCCAACATGCACACCATTTCATTTATATTGGGAAGAGGATGGCAATCAGCCACTAGACTGGCATTCAATGCTCTCATATCAACACACAACCTAATACTTTTGTCAGGTTTTTGGGCCAAAACTATAGGAGAAACCCATTCAGATGACTCAATTTCTTCAATGATCCCACCCAGGACCATGTCATCCAACATCTTCTTCAATTCATCTCTAATGCTGATGGGTACCCCCCTTAGTTTCTGTTTGACAGGAATAGATCCCTCTCTCACTTTGATTCTGTGGCTGAAACCAATAAGTTTGCCAAGTTTTTCAGAGAACACATCAGGGAATAATTTAGTAAAATCAGGACCAGCAGGGGTTAACTCTTTTGTAATCTCAGGAGCCGCAGAGGTTAACGCTAGTACAGACACGGGCTCCCTGTGTCTGGGGTTCAACACAATACCCAGCTTGGCTTGGTCCCGTCACCCTAAGACATTAACACCTTTAAACAATACATAAAGTTTGATTATAGCAGTGTTCTCTTTAAATTCAATAAGCACTTCCTTGAAACCTATGAAATCGATATTGGAACCGTCAAAGTTCTGTGCCACAATAACAGGTTTGCACAAGGAGCTTAGGTCAAACAGATCCCCAAAGGATTCTAAGCAATAATTTTTAGTGATTATGGTCCAAGGTGACCCAGAGTCTGCCATTAACTCCAACTCTCTTCCAAGCACATGTACAAGACATTTGGGGGGCAAATCTTGTCGGCTTCAGAAAGGTCAAATGAATCTTGGATGGAAACCACAATACCAGACTCTAAATTGTCCTGGACCTGGTCACAACTTGAAATATCGCAAGATACACAAGAAACTTTCCCTTTGGAAGAGGACGGAAAACTCCTCTTTGTGTCCGGGACACTCTTCCTGGTATCTTTGCACATCTTGGAAAAATGGCCTGAACGTCCACACTTACTGCATTCTTTACCTATAGCAGGACAACGAGGAAACGATGCTAAGTGCCCCGGATTTCCACACCTGTAACAGTAGAATTTTTTTGGGTTAGGATTACTCTTATAGTTGGGTAAATCTTTCAAAGTGGCAGGATTTACACTGTTTACTTCACTGGAAGTAAGATTTTTAGTCTCTTTGTTAAGAGACTTCATCCACTTCTCAGATTGCTCCAATGCTTTGGCCGTACTGATGGCAGCCTCTAAATTGGGGTCACCCATTATCCAAAGTTGCTCCTGAACTTTTTTGCTTCTTACGTGGACAATGATTTGGTCTCTAATCATTTCGTCAGTTATTAAACCAAAGTTGCAGTGTAAAGATAAAGCACGGAGAGCAGTTAAGAATTCGTCAAAGCTCTCTCCCTCTTCTTGGGCTCTGGTATAGAATTTAAATCTGTTTAGAGCAAGACTAGTGGTTGGTTTAAACCTGTTATCAATTCGCAAAATGGCCTCACCGTATACATTGTGATCACCACTAGATCTAATAGGAGGGAGAGTTCTATAGACTACCTGTCCTTCAGATCCTAAACAGTGGAGGAAAATGTTCTTCTTCCTCTCTGCAGACATGCGTTCACCATCAATAGCTTTTAAATAAGTGATGAATTCTTCCTTCCATCTTGTCCATCTAATGGGTGGTTCTCCCTTGACTTGTAGAAATTTTGAAGGTGGTTCAAACTGCATTGTACTAATATAGAGGTAATATCAACAGAGTGTGAACATAAAACACAGTTCAAGACCGTGAAAATGAGCACATTAATAAAATAAACGCAACATGAAAAAAATGCATTGTACCATTAAAATAGAAATAAAGAAACTGAACTGACACCAATATATAATACTGTAATATACTGAAGGTGTGTCAGTCACAGCAGTTAAGCAGAAGGTGCAAGGTGGAAATGCGTTAAATGTGCATGTCACTGAGCCGGTAAGTAGCGAAATAAGAGAAGTAAATTATAAAATCCAAGGTGTGCCTGTCACCGATGAGGAACAGGCTTTCCTACCTCTGTACACAAAGAAGGTGTGCTCATCACCGTGTGAAGGAGGAACACGAGAGAGCTCCTAAGAAGGTGAGCCCCTTGTCGAGTGAAAATGGCAATGCTCAAGGTATATTGGAACAGGTTGTGAAACGGGCAGTTGCAGAAGTTATGCCTTCCGATATGCACACTGACTGAGTGGCGGTCTCTGAAATGCGCTGACAGCCAAATCTGAAGTGAAATCGGTAAAGTCTTTCTGATCCCCTTGTAAAGTATTGAGGAATCCTGTTCCAAAATGGCCGCCGGCGTGATGATTCACGGCGTGCCAAACCTAATGAGCGTGCAGCAGAGGCGTGCGGCAGGGGAGACACGGTAGCTAAGCAACTGTAGGCAGGTGTGACGCGAACAGGCACGTCACAAAGGGCGAACAAGCAACGCAGATGATGCAAGGCGGTCCGAGTAGAAATGACCGTTGCTCCCCAAAAGTTGCAAAAAGCTTGAAATAGAGTCAGAGGAGTGCCGAAGGGCCAACAAACTCACGGTTTGGACAGAAGTGCCCCCAAGAGTCACGCGGATGAAGCGGAGCAGCACAGAAGTACAGGAAACAGCAGGAACAAGAAAACGGGTCCGGGAAGACTTCGCAGCACCTGTGCCTCTGGGAAGAAGTAGCTAACGAAGTCCTCAGTAGATCATCGCCAATTGTAAGGATGAAGGACACCGGAGAGTGAGTAAATCTTGAAGTTTATTTCAGAAGAGGCACAGTACGTGTAGTAGATATAAAATCTAACAGTAACTGACAAACTCAATGCTCTGGAACATGGAACCAGGAATGTACACGCAGGTACATGGTTCCATATTCCAAGCAGGGAAATGAGCAAGGGGAAGAAAGGGAAGGGAGAGGAGGGGATGTAACATTTTACTACTGCTAAATGACGCTGAGCTTGTGGACAATAGTCCACTGCCTACTATGAGGGCCTCCTTGGTGTTCATCGCTAAGTCACAGGAAATGTCCTTGATCTCACATTGTCAGGGACCAGATTAGGCATCTGCTCTCACGCTAGATTACCATGACATTTGTTTCAAAATAAAAGTCAGGATATCAGTTTCACTTGCAGTCTGGCAAGCAGGGCAGGGGTACACACTCACTTACCATGCCGTGAATATTCATTTTCCCTACATGCATAAAAACTGCCTTTCAAGAAAGTTTTATTTCAGATCAAGAGCAGGCAACCTGATATTCCTTTCTAGTAGGGTGAGTGATGCTGCATGCTCATGATAAACCACCAATGCGATTAAGCCAGCTTTCTTTTTATCATGACGGGGCAGGTTCCTATTTTAGCAATAACCTTCAAAATCCCATAATTCCTCCAAACATATTTACTTTTTGCACATGCTGGTTTTGTCTTTGAGAATTTGTTGTGTAGGAGTTGAAAATGTGCTGAATTTGTATGATAGTTGTTAGAAATGGGGGTCTCTAGTTGGCAGAGGTAGGTACCTTTGTCCAAGTAGGGACCCTTCTTCCTAGTCAGGGTAAGGGGGATACACTTCTAAAATAACCCCTGCTCACCCCCTTGGTAGCTTGGCACAAGCAGACAGGCTTATCTCAGAGGCAGTGTGTAAAGCATTTGTGCATGCATACAGTAACACAGTGAAAACACTACAAATGAACACCACACCAGTTTAGAAAAATAAGCAAAACTTTATCTAAACCAACAAGACCAAAAACGACAAAAATCCAACCTACAATACTGTAAAAATAGTTACTGTGCAAAATAACCTCTAAATTGCAGGAATAACGTGAAAACACAGTTCCTCCGACTCAGTAGCTCTGTTCGGGGCTACAGTGATACTGAACACGAGAGAGTCTAGCAATTCCAGCCAACCGTGTCAGTACGGGTCAGCTAAAGCGTAAACAGACTCAGAGACAGTACTTTTCTTGTTGCTGCCAACGCGCCGATGCGAGTCGGTCGGGGCAACCGTCGCAGTTGCGATGAGAGATGGAAGCGTTGCAGCGTGAGGGGTCCTCACGGCTTGGTGCAGGAAGCGGCTCATTGATGGAGTCGGTGAGACCAAGGTTTGCATTGCAGGGTGAGACGGTGCTCGATGCAGTGCTAGCAAGTCAGAGTGCGGCGACAGAGCTGGTTGATGTTTGAGTAAGGCAGCGATGGAGTCGATGACGTCTGTGCAGCTTGTAGCGAAACGGTGCAGAGTGAGGTGCCCACAGAATGCAGTGCAAGCAGCGGCTCGTTGACGGAGTCGGTGAGACCAGGGTTGCATTGCGAAGCGAGGCGGTGCCTTCGGGACATGGTGTCTGCGACGGACTTGCTGATGGAGTCGGCTGCTCTTTTCTTCTGCAGCGACTGAAAGCAGTGGAACTAGAGACGGTGCCCAGAGACTGGTGAGGTCTTTGCTGTTCCTGAGACTTCGTGAACATGGGGCAAGCTCCACTTCAAGTACCTTGGAGATACTTTCTCAAGCAGGATGCACACACAGTTCCTCTCCTTGGCAGAAATAGCCACTGCAGGCCAACCTCAGACAGCACACAGCAAAGGGGCAGTACTGCTCCTCCAGTTTCTCCAGCTGTTCTCCTTGGCAGAGGTTCCTCTTGAAGTCCAAAAGTAATGTAAAGTTCTGGGGTCTGGGCCCCAATGTTTATACAGCAAAATCCTTTGTTCTCCTGTGGCAGAGAAGCCCTGTGCTCAGTCAAAACCAGTTCTGTCCTCTCTGGTGCAGCTTCCTGGCAGGTGGTGGAGACAGCATTGTGTAAGGCAGACCAGGCCCATTCAGGTGAAAGGAAATCTCCTCCTCTACCCTAAATGCAGTCCAGGTCTATTCAGCCCAGCCCTGACTCACCCTGGAAAGGCAGGACACACCTAACCCCCCCAAGTGGCTGTCTGAACAGAATGCACATCCCCAGCCCCTGTCACTCCAAAGCCAGGCAGTCAATACACATCCTAGCAGAGGCACACTGGATGGCTAAGCAAGAAAATACCTACTTTCTAAAAGTGGTATTTTCAAACCCGGAATATAAAAATCACCCTCACTAAAAGATGCATTTTAACATTCTGAGTTCAGGCATACTAAACTTTATTTTCCTATCTTGTTCCCCTTGGCAATTGTGCTTATAAGATGTTATAAGCAAACTCCCCATTCTATCCTATGGGACAGATAGCCTTACAATAGTGAAAAACGAAATTGGCAGTATTTCACTATCAGGACATGCCACACACATCAGGGCATGTCCTACTTTTCACATACACTGCACCCTGCCCACAGGGGTACCTTGGTCCTACCTTAGGGGTGACTTATATGTAAGAAAAAGGAAAGTTAGGGCCTGGCAAGTGGGTGCACTTGCTGAGTCGACATGGCAGTACCAAACTGTGCACAGACTCTGCAGTGGCAGGTCTGAGTTACATTTAAAAGCTGCTATTGTGGGTGGCACAATCAGTGCTGCAGACCTACTAGCAGCATTTGATTTACAGGCCCTGGGCACACACAGTGCATTGTACTAGGGACTGACTAGTAAATCAAATATGCTAAGCATGGAATCACTAATCCTCCTCGGGGACCTGAACTTCTACCTCGAGAACAACAAGGACACCAACTCCACCACCCTGATCGACAACCTCGCCACCCTCGGACTCAGACAGCTCGTGACTACACCCACCCACGCCGCCGGCCACACGCTAGACTCCATCTTTTCCGCATGCCCACATGTCTCCTTCAACCACACCTCCGAACCCCACTGGACTGACCACCACTGCATCCACTTCACCTACAGGAAGCCCACCACGCACCACTGCACCGAACAAATGCCTCGCCGCTGCTGGAGCAGAGTCACCGAAGACCAGCTAACCACAACCCTCGCCCTGAGCCCACCCGCCGAACCCTCCGACCCCGACACCGCCGCCCGCAACCTCAGACAGTGGATCGACGACTGCGCCAACACCCTCGCCCCGCTCAAGAATCCGCCCAACAGCCACACCAGCAAGAAAGCCACCTGGTTCACCGAAGACCTCCAGGCCTCCAAACGAACATGCCGAAAACTGGAGAAGATCTGGCTCCACGAACGGACAGCGGACAGCTACGCCACCCACAAGAGCGCCACCCGCAGTCACCATCACCTCATCAGATCCGCCAAAAGGGCCTCACTCAAAGACCGCCTAGACAACAACGCACACAACAGCAAAGAGCTCTTCAACATCGTGAAGGAACTCTCCAACCCCAGCTCCAACACCAACGACATCCCGCCGTCGCGAGACCTGTGCGACTCACTGGCCACCTTCTTCCACCGCAAAATCGCCGACATCCACGACAGCTTCAACACCACGACCGCCCCAGCAACCACCGAGACCACTGCCCCCACAACCACCAACCGCCTGCTCTCCTGGACCAACATCAACGACGAGGACACCAGCGAGATCATGAACACCATCCACTCCGGCTCACCGCTAGACCCGTGCCCTCACCACGTCTTCAACAAAGCCAGTACAGCCATCGCGCCCCATCTCCGGAAAATAATCAACATCTCCTTCGAGACAGCAACCTTCCCGGAAAGCTGGAAGCATGCCGAGATCACCGCCTTACTCAAGAAACCCAAGGCAGACCCCAAGAACCTCAAGAACTTCCGACCCATCTCTCTGCTCCCGTTCCCCGCGAAGGTCACCGAGAAAATCGTCAACAAACAACTGACCCGCTACCTCGAGGAGAACAACATCCTGGACCCTTCCCAGTCCGGCTTCCGCAGCAACCACAGCACCGAAACCGCCCTCATCGCCGCCACCGATGACATCAGGACCCTGCTAGACAACGGAGAAACAGCAGCCCTCATCCTCCTGGACCTATCAGCCGCCTTCGACACGGTCTGCCACCACACACTACGAACACGCCTTCACGACGCCGGGATCCAAGAGAAGGCCCTGGACTGGACCACATCCTTCCTCTCCGGCAGAACACAAAGTGTCCGCCTCGCCCCCTTCCGATCCAAAGCCACCAAGATCATCTGCGGCGTACCCCAAGGCTCCTCCCTCAGCCCAACGCTGTTCAACATCTACATGGCACCCCTCGCCCACGTCGCCCGACAGCACAACCTCAACATCATCTCCTACGCCGACGACACCCAGCTGATCCTCTCCCTCACCAAAGACCCTCACACCGCCAAAGCCCACCTCCACGAAGGAATGAAGGCCGTCGCCGAATGGATGAGTACCAGCCGCCTGAAGCTGAACTCGGACAAGACGGAGGTCCTCATCCTTGGTTCCAACCCTTCAGCATGGGACGACTCCTGGTGGCCAACATCACTGGGAACAGCCCCGACACCCACCGACCACGCACGCAACCTAGGGGTCATCCTCGACCCCACCCTCTCCATGACTAAGCAGGTCAACGCCGTTTCCTCATCCTGCTTCAACACCCTCCGAATGCTCCGCAGGATCTTCAAGTGGATCCCCACCGAAACAAGAAAAACAGTCACCCAGGCCCTCGTCACCAGCAGGCTGGACTACGGAAACGCCCTCTACGCAGGAACGACGGCTAAGCTCCTGAGATGGCTGCAACGCATCCAGAACGCCTCTGCACGTCTTATCCTCGACATCCCCCGACGCAGCCACATCACACCCCACCTGAGAGACCTGCACTGGCTCCCTGTCAACAAGAGGATAACCTTCAAGCTCCTCACCCACGCACACAAAGCACTCCACAACTCCGGACCAGCCTACCTCAACAGACGACTCAGCTTCTACACCCCCACCCGCCAGCTCCGCTCCACCAGCCTCGCCCTCGCCACAGTCCCCCGCATCCGGAAAGCGACCGCCGGCGGCAGATCCTTCTCCCACCTCGCCGCCAAGACCTGGAACACCCTCCCCACCAACCTTCGGCAGACCCAAGACCTACTGGCCTTCAGAAGACTCCTCAAGACCTGGCTCTTCGATCAGTAGCAGCACCACCCCCCTCTTCCCCCAGCGCCTTGAGACCCTCGCGGGTATGTAGTGCGCTTTATAAGTGACATGATTGATTGATTGATTGATACAACAATTTATAGGGAGCACTTGCACTTTGGCACTGACCAGCAGTGGCAAAGTGCCCAAAGCATCTAGACCACCAAAAACGAAGTCCAACACACAGCAAAATAACAGGAGGCAAAGGCAAAAATACAGGGGAACCCCACGCCAATGATGCCAGGTCTAACAATAGTCCTTAAAATATTTTAAATAACTTAGTGTTTTTATCACTTTTTCCTGATTCTTTTATGCTTACTGGAGCTATTGGATTAATTGGATTTTAGGATGGAGGTATCGAGTATTGGTAAAAATGCCTCTACAAGAGCAGCAAGAAATACAGATAAGAGAGGAGACACTGGTGGAATGCTATCATCACTGCCAGCCACCATTATTCTAGCAATGGGTGATTTCCGCAAAATACCACTCTTATAACAAGTATAGTGATATCCCTAAACAAGGTGCCTGATGAAGATAGGGATGAGACTGAATGGTGGCCACTTTCCAAGGGGAGCAAAAGCAGGAAAGGGGATGTAGATCATCCCCAGTTGAATTCTAGATCTATTGCTTGCAAACATTTATAGTTGGTATGGCAGCATTCCACCTTTGAACCTTGTCCATCAGTAGGGCAATATCCACATTCAAGATCATAGCCTCCAGATACTACCATTACCCAGTATAGGGGTTGAAACTCACAAACCTAGTAAAATCACCACACTTTCTTGCTGGCCCCAGCCAGTGGACACAGCAACAGTAGACGGATTGACTTTCAGGAGCCATCTAGGAGGAGGAGCTATTTGATACTTCCCAGCAAGCTGCTCTTTTTGCACCAGCCACAAGCATCACTACCAGACAAATAACATCAGGTGCTGGCAAACCAAAACAAGCATCACCCAAATAAGGTCGGCACCAAATTAAGAAAATGCAACATTGTATTCAGGAAAAAGAAACATAATCAGTTTGCTGGAGCGGGAAACACTTTAAATAAAAACTCGGTTTATCATCATCTGGGCTAATCCCCACTGTCCTCCAATAGGTCGGTGGACCTCTGCTATTGTTTTAGAGAAGATCAGGAGCAGTACATCACATAAATTATATTCACAATTTCCATTCTAATTTCAGTCAATAATGAGAGTTTGGTATGAGTTAAAGGGTTTTATTATAAATTATATTAAGTCATCTTTATCAAATCACAAATAAATCCATCAGTTTTAGTCATTAGAATCTCCTTAGAATCAATGAGCTATAATCAATCAATAAGCAATGAAATATATTGCAATAAAGCATTAAGCGTGTTCCATAATCTGCAGAGAATAGTGCCAGGTGGAACCCATAAAGAGTTCCCACTTCGAGACAGTGAGAATGTAAGCATAAACCTTTTCATATAAAGCAATTCAATTAATTAAAAAGCAATCAAAGCAGAACTTTCCATAAAGTGAGGTTCTAGAAACTCAGTAGAGTCTCAGAGCAATGTGGAATATGGGTCACATGGAAAATTGTAAGGGCAAGTGGATATGGAAAAGTCATAAAGACAAGTGGTAAAAAGAATGGTAACCTACTCTAGGAACACGCACTATTTTAAACAGTCGAAAACGATGTTGCAGTCTTCAGGTTGCATATTTTCCTCCTCTCATCGAATCAGCTTTCGCTGCTCTCCCGGGAACACATTCACTCATCTTCTTCTCACAGGAATACAATAGTCGACAGACAATAATCTCTAAGTTTGCTACTACGTTGTATCATTTATAAGTTCACGTGGGTTACTTGCTCATTCAAGACTGCTTTCCCACATTTAAACTACATCTCTGACCTTCTAAATATCAAATCATTTAAATTACTATTACTGATATATGTAGAAATTGAAACATCTATATTAGTGAAGAGAAAACATTTTTGCACAACCTCATCATTTGAAATGAAACAAATATGTTAAAAGAGGTCAGGTTCAGTTTAAATGCTGCATTTTTATATGAGGTTTTTCTCATTACTTCATTAAACGACAATTTCTAATCATGTGCTAACAGTGGTCTTTGTGTAAATGGAAACATTCTGCAGAGTTTAGATGAAAACATTTATGGAATTATTATTTATTTTAAAAACATGTTTATGGAAAGGTTAAGAATTAAACATGTTTTGTGTGTTTTAGCAATGTGAGTCAGTCAACTTTTCAAGCAATGTTGCTTCAGCCATTTGAGGGCTACAAAGAGTAATTATGGTTTCTTAGTGCACTTTCTGCAGTTAAATGCATTAAAGCATACACGTTAATTCTGTACATTTATTATAAACTGTATTATTTTCCCGATATTATTATAAACGCACCCTGAGTTTGTACATGAAAAAAGGTTTATACACTGGGGCAACCAAGAAAACAAAATAAGTCTAACATTAAAAAACACCAGCAATACAAATAACAACAGAAAGAAATGTTATAAGAAAGTCTAACTATCTCGAGTAAATGTAAATCTTTCTGTAACAGCTAGTTAGCTGGTATCTCCAAGCCAAATCTTGCAGAGTAAAAATAATGTCAGTCTAAAACTTTGTGTGAGGTTAAGATTTCAGTCAAAGAGACTGTGTATATTCTGAAGTTTTTGTTTACAGTTTGTTTATAGGCTAAGAAACTCTAGAAGCTACACTTCTTGGAAGAGAAACGTAAGCCATTTATATAGTCAGCACATGACAAAAAATCTCATGAAAGCACCAAAGGAAATGCCAAATATACATAGCCTTCCCCCAAGTGTAAATATTGTGACTCTGATGTCCAATCTGCTCATATCTATAAGTCGGTTAATGAAATATGGAGTCCCAGGCTGCACAAGCAATAGCTGATGTTGACAGACAACTCCAACTCAATCACAAAACTGCTCAACCAGGACTGCAGGATAGACGCAAAGGACTTGGGAACCAGAATGATGAAAGTAATCCATGCTCTGCTCTGTCCTGGCCAAGATGGCTTCTGACATGGTAGACTTGCTATTGATTTTGCCAGGTTCTTCTGTATTTACTTTTGTAGTCAACAGGGGACAGGTATGCACACAAGTCAGAAGGAAAGAGGGGGTTGTCAGCACACTGAGATAGCACCTCACATGGAAGATGAAACTTCACGTTCTAAACAGGCTGGGCCGAAAAAAAGACTTGAAAGAAAATTTGCAAGCATCATTTATCCATTCACTGCCTATGTCCATGTCTCATGCCAGGGACATTGGTAATTGACTATGTGCAGTGCAAAGAACGAACGTTTTACCTTCCATGCATTGCATAGGAAGCAATTATTGGGGAGCGTTGACTCATCTTACTACTTCACCAATGAAATGTCCCTTTGGCAGAGTAATGGTGAAACTTCACATGTAATGAATGGAAGTTACAATCAATCATTGACTCTTGAATTATTTCTTAGAATCACCTGAATTCATGTTATTAGTGTTCCCTCCCCTACGGGTGCATGCTAAGTTCAATTTTTAATTGTATATCACGGGATCAAAGCGAGATGTTTTTAATTCCCTACACATATGTCATCTTGCTAGAGACCCATCGCTCTTTTTCCAGCTCTGAAGTAAATCCCAGAGAGGAATGCCACTGAGACCAGCACCTTCAGTCCTTATTGCATCTCATTCGCCTACCCATGCTGGGGAGGAAAGCTTATGCTTCTTTGAGGTAAAGTGTATTTGCAGGAAAATATTACACTAGCTTTCTAATAATAATTGTCGGAGTTGGGCACCGCAATAAAGGAAGTCTCTATAAATTGATTTACGTTTTCATGGCTTAATTTCGTTTTAAATTTGGTTAGAGAAAGGAAGAACAAAGGTTGAAAGATTGAAATCTAATCGCACTTTAACATGATAGATGGCTGTAATTATTCAGTGAAATAAACTGCGCTCATTTAAGGAGAAAAATGACCATTTATCATGTCTTTAGAAATTAAGAGCAGACGACATTAACCTTGCCATTTTGCCCTCTCGCACAGTCAGACATCTTGATTAGAAATGCAGTGTCTGCGTCTATCAAGGTTTCAGACCTAAGTCATCGGTCAAGCTGTGCGTTTAAAAAAAAGGGCAACCGTGAATTGAAGGTGGTAACAAAATTGCCTCTAATAAGAGGAATTATTTCAGAAATTGAGCCCTGGACCTGTATCGAATTTAAGCGTGACCAGGATGCTGGAAATGCTTTGCAGTTCAGACAATGTTGCTTACAAAAAAGTCCACGTTATTTTTTTAGGTCTACTGATTGCGCCAAAAGATATATTTTCTTGGACAGATGTTGAATTTAAGTTTGGTAGATCAATAATTTTAATTTCCAAATATATCATATAAAACTGGTACTTTGATTTCTAAACCGGGCCCAAGTTTTATTTTTATTGAATAAGTATTACAATGGCTTGAATTATTCATATCATGATTTCTGCAGGCTCTCAGCGCAGTTGTCTTGTTTTTAGACATAATAGAGCAAATCTAATATGAGCTTTCCGACTTTTCACAGAGAAGCAAATTTTAGATACCTCTTTGAATTCAAGCATGAATTCAAACACCCATCTTATACATTTTCTATAAAACGGACGTTTTACAGCAGACTACCCAAAGTTCAAATTTTCTGATTCAGTAAGATGAAGATACTTTTATTTAACAATTTCCAAATCAAATTGATAATGCTTCATTTATCCTAAAAGCATGCAGTTTATTAGTGTGTTTCCTACGAATTTGTAGTTGAATTCATTTATGAAGTAAACCGTTTTCGTTCATGCCCAGGACTTAGAGGGGCATATTCTCAAGCCCTGGCGATAGTTATCGCTAAGGCCAGTTAGTGGCAGTATTTTTATCGCCGCCTAACCCTGAAAATTATCGCCATGTTAACGGCTTATTACCAAGCCGTCGCTACATGGCGATATTTCCAGGGAACGGCAGTGAAAACTGCCGCTAACATTAGTGCGATGGCGATAGGGAAACCAGCGTTAGCGTGCGAAAACCAGCGATAGGCCCATTAGCGATAAAAAAAACTCACGTTAGTCAGCCCAACGTGAGCTTTCTTGCCTCTAATGCAATAAATAGCCCATCAGTGACCCCCTAATAGGAAATAGGCATTAAAAACAACAATATGCAGAATGGAGCAGCCAGGGCCAAGTGCAGCACACATCAACAACCCTTTCAAGCCAGCCAACAATCAGGATGACCAGGATGAGAGCCTGGATGCCTCGCTGAACCTGCGTCTTGAGCCTGGATGCCTCGCTGGACCTGCGTCTGGAGCATGGATGCCTCGCTGGACCTACGTCTGGAGCCTGGATGCCTCGCTGGACCTGCGTCTGGAGCCTGGAGTGTGATGCGGAGGAGCTGTGGAGTAGCTGAGCCATGGCGGTAGACATTGATGCACGACGATCGCCCGTACCTGGTGGTGAAGTCTGGCAGGTCGCATGGAGACACGTTGCTGACCTGTGTGAGAAGCCCGCCATGAGCCCCTTGGAGCTGTGAATGGCAGAGGCGCTCCTGCGCACCAACGTAGGGAGGTCTGCATCGCATACTTTGATCCACCACTACACCGCGGTGCATGCAGGGGATTACCAACGCTGTGCGGCGCCTCTCTGCATCACAGTCCGGATGATCTTGGCCCGGCCATACACCGTGGAGGGTGAGGCCCCTGTGCTACGTCGAACTTGTGTGGCATGAGCGCTGCAACCTCACGCCTAAAGGGGCCCTGCTGCATCAACTGCATCATGAGGTCCACCAGTGGACTAGGCAGCGACTGCTGTACCCAGGCTAGTGAAATCACACCTGGCTGAGGCTCCTGCTGGCTGAGTCACAGATTTGGAAAGATTGCAGTGGATTGCGCCACGCTGTCAATGTCCAGGTAAGGAGAAGGTGGGACGCGTAGCGCAGGATGGCCGGGGGGCGAGTCGCTCAGGACTATCACATGTAGATGACGCACCCCCAGTGGTGGCTCCACCGCTATGGCGGAAGAGCGTTGGCCCACTGCCTCAAGCAGTGAGGAGGAGGAACAATCATCACATGATGATGACTCAATCAATCAATCAATCAGGGGAATTGTAAGCGCGCTACTCACCCGTGAGGGTCTCAAGGTGCTGAGGGGTGGGGGGGGTGTCCGCAGATCTGTTAGCCGAGGAGCCAGGTCTTGAGGGTCTTCCTGTAGGCGTACAGGGAGGGGGTGCGTCTGACGTCTTCCGGTAGCCCGTTCCAGGACTTGGCTGCAATGTGGGAGAAGGATCTTCAACCTGCTCTGGCTCTGTGGATGCGCGGGGTTTTGGCCAGTGCGAGGTTGGAAGATTGGAGGTATCTGTTGGGGATGTGGAAGTTGATACTGTCATTGAGGCATTTGGGGCCGTTGATGTGTAGGCATTTGTAGGCGTGAGTGAGGATTTTGAAGGTGACTCTTGTTCCCACGGGGAGCCAGTGGAGACTTCGTAGGTGTTTGTTGATGTGTTTGTGCCGAGGACGAGTCTGGCTGTGGTGTACTATAATGTCTGGAGTGTGTGGAGTATGGACTTGTAAATGCCGGCGTAGAGTGTGTTTCCATAGACCTGTCTGCTGGTGGTGAGTGCATGGGTGACTGTCTGCCTTGACTCCGGGGGGATCGATTAGAAGGACTTGCGGAGGATGCAGAGGGTGTTGAAGCAGCTGGAGGTTACGGCCTAGACCTGTCAGTTCATGGTGAGGGATGAGTCGAGTACGATGCAGAGGTATGTGGCGTGGTCCGAGGCGGTAGGCGGGCTTCCGAGGGCGGTTGGCCACCAGGTGTTGTCCCATGCTGAAGGGGTGGTTCCAAGGACGAGGACTTCTGTCTTCTCGGCATTGTCTTCTGTCTTCTCGGCATTCTGTCTTCTCAGGCAGCTGTTGGTCATCCAGACTGTGACGTCTTGCATTCCTTTCCGGAAGTTAAGTCTGGCGGTGGTGGGGTCTTTGGTGAGTGAGAGGATGAGCGTAGGATACAATGTTGAGGCCGTGTTGTAGGACGATGGTGGCGAAGGGCGCCATGTAGATGTTGAAGAGAGTCGGACTCAGAGATGACCCCTGTGGGACTCCACAGGTGTTTCACGTGGGATAGGAGAGGAAGGGTGGCAGTCTGATCCTTCGGCTTCTTCCGGTGAGGAATGATCGGAACAAGTCTAGGTCTGTTCCTTGTATACCGGCGTCGTGTAGTCTGGCGACTAGTGTGCCGTGGAAGACGGTGTCGATGGCCGCGGAAAGGTCGAGTAGGATGAGGGATGCGGAGTGGCCTTGTTCCAGGAGGGTGCGGATGGCGTCTGTGCCGGCAAGTAGGGTGGTCTCGGTGCTGTGGTTGCTTCGGAATCCGGATTGGGACGGGTCAAGGATGGCGTTGTCTTCAATGAATCGTGTCAGTTCCCTGTTGACTGTTTACTCTGCAACTTTGGCCGCAAAGGGGAGGAGCGAGATGGGCCGGTAGTTCTTGAGGTTGGTGGGGTCAGCTGTGGGATTTTTGAGCATGTGCCTGACTTCTGTGTGCTTCCAGTCATCTGGGTAGGTGCCTGTTTTGAAGGTGGTGTTGATGGTGCGTTGTAGTTCGGGTGCGATGGCGACCATGGCTCTGTGATAGATGTGAGGAGGGCAGGGGTCGGTGGTGGCCCCCAAGTGGATGCCTTTCATGGTCGAGGCGGTGTCTTCGGCTGTGACCGGCGTCCAGGTGGAGATGGTGGGCTGGCTGGTGTGTCCGGGGGCTGGTGGGCCTGTAGACAAGGGTTCCTCGGAGTGTGGAGTTGTGGCTGGTCTGGATCTGGAAGTGCAGGTGTTCGGCAGAGGGAAATGTTTCGCAGGAGGTGGTGAGGCAGAGGGTGCTCTTGTGGGCGATGTCGAGGCCCACTCCCGGGTGGTTGGGGCAGTCCTTCCTCTGGATCTTGTATCCATCTGGGATGGCGGTGTTGATGTCGGGGGCGGAGGAGGCGTAGGTCCAGGTCTCCGTGAAGAAGGCTATGTCGGGCGAGAGAGAGTCGAGTAGGTTCAAGTTTCCAGGCCGTGTTTGTGCACGGAGTGCATGTTGAGGAGGATGCATCTTAGGGTGTCACTGGGGCTGGCGTCGGCTGGGTTGGAGTCCGGGGTGGTGGTTAAGGTCTGGCGGCAGTGAGGCAGGAGATCTGGCCATGGGTCATGTTTGGCGAGGCCTGTTGGCAGTCTCTGATTTTTCCGGGGTTGAGTGCGTGGAGGGTGGCTGTGCTGTAGCAGTGGGTGGCTCAAGATCCAGGGTTCCTGGTGCTGGTCGTGGTTGGGTCACAGACAGGTGCAGACGGCCTTGCCTTAGGCGCGCCTTTGGTGTGCCAGTATCACACGTCCACTGCGCAACCGCGCAGCGGCCGCCATTAAGTGGGGGCGGGGAGAGGGACGCTCATCTGGGAGGCAGGAACAGACGAGGACAGGGGTGCGGGGCCAAAGGGGCAGCAGCGGGGGGAAGCGGGAAGCACGGGCTCAGAGAAGCCAAAAAATAATACTCAAAAGTGAAGAAAAAGGGATGACTAACTGATGTAATCATGCTATGTATCCTCAGTGGGTGGGAGGGTGGGTAGGACTGCTCCAAACACGGAGCAGGGCATGGGCGGATTGGCATGCCCACTCAAGTGTGCAATGACTGTTTGCTCGGCCCACTCAGGCCGCCCAAAGCAGTCATGCGCACCACCTGTTCGCAATGCAGGCTGCCATTACAGCCTGCATGGAGAACATGCCCACCCCTCCGGCCCCGGGCTGAGTGACTTGTCCCGTTGCCATTTACCATTCCCAGGGCCTCATCGCAGCGTTGGGATTGACTATGGGGAGGGAGCCTGGCTGCCTACTTCCTTTTCCTGGAAGCAGACGCAGGAGAGCAAGAGCTACGAAGACACGGGACCCGGCTTCGTGGTAAGACTTCCCTCATTTGAATTGTTACCACACCCGCTCACACACACATCCCCGTGTCCACGCCCCATCCAGTGTTCTTACCGGCGTTTACCACCTCACAGCTGTCCAGCCCCCCCCAGCACTTCTCAATGGCAGACGCTTTGCGCCCATGCACATCGGGCGTACCACTTGTGTGCCAAAGGCACATACGTAGTTGCAATGCATGCCATAACATTGCATTCCATTCCAATGCATCCTGATACTAGGCACATTGCAACAGTAGAGTAGGTGTTGCATAGCGGAGACATGACGATCATTATTCAAACTTCAGTGAGTGCAATCCAAAACTAACCTTTGCACCCCAAACCCAAAGGTGAACCCTGGAATTCCTTTTTGAGCACCCAAAACACACCCAAAAATCAGATTTTGTGCCAAATGCACACCCCAATTTTCATATTTTACCCCACAACAAACCCAAATTTTCATATTTTACCCCACAACATACCCCAATTTTCATATTTTACCCCACAACACACCCCAATTTTCATATATTACATCCGAAACCCATACCCACCCGTAAACTCAAAATTACCCCATTACTGACATCTCAAGGCGTTGTCATCATAAGCAATGTAAATGCACCTGCATTGTGGGAGTTGCGTTGTTCACGATGTACTGCCTGCGTTGTTATGGTCGTCTCCTGTGCCAAAGGCAACCCATAGGCTATGCCGTTTGCGTCCGTCTGCCCCGGGACCGCGCTCAGCACCAAGGAGCATTCCTCTTGGACACTCCACCGCGACAGCGCCAGCACCCTCCTCGCCATCAACCCTGGACGCCAACTCGCCTGCCAGGACCAACCTCTGCTCCGGACCGGACATTGCCATTGCCATCACTGACGGCTGCAGTGTTACCCGCAAGGAGCACCCCGACCGTCAAGGAGGAGGCATTGCTATCGCCTACAGAAGCACACTCTGACTGACCACGCACTCTAATGACCTAAGGGTGACCATGGACCACCTCAACTCGCAGATCCAGACAAGCCCAAGAACATCCTCTGCGGCACCTTCATGTGCAGGCCCCACGGGCCATAGCCCCCATTCTCCAATACCATTGTAGGCCTCATTGGACCCCTGGGTCTCCCATCCACCGACGATATCCTACTCAGTGAACTCAAGTTCCACCTGGACTACCCCACTGACCAGGACCCCAACCACTCCTGGGGAAGGTCCCCTACATCAGACGCAAGCAGCAAGTCACCGCAACAAGCCACATAGCAGGACACATGGTCGAGCACGTCACCTCCGCCAGCGGATACTTCTACTGCAGCCACGACACCGGACTCTCCTGAACCGACCATCATTCGTCACGTCACGTCTTCACCTTGCCCACCCAACACCACCGTCATTATCGCACCCCCTTGCAGCTTGATCAAGGCCACCGAAGGACGTCTCATCAACTCCCTACGCACCAACACTCCGCCAATGCTTCCAGACGATGACACAGCAGCACGCAACCACCACCGATGGATCTCCAACAGTGCCCACATTCGGGCACCCCTCATGAACGGCACTGCGTCAGTACCTTCCGCCTGCCTGATGGCAGGCGTGAGGGTGACGCAGTGCCACAGTGATAGGCTGGCCCTATGCATTGATGGAGTTGCGTCTTGGTTGTGACACGACTGCAGCAATGCGTGACTTTAGCGCAGACAGATACGTCAGGATTCCTGACGTATCTGTCTTTACTTGCATCATGGAGCGCTGTCCAGTGAATACAGCGCATCCATGCTGTCGCAAGGAGGGCATAGTGTGAAGTGTTGCAACGCTGTCTTGTCGCAGCACAGCAACACTTTTCATGACTGGGGCCCAGGAAAGCGCATATCTTATTGATGGTGCGCATTCCTGCACTGTAGTTTTGTCGCTGGGCAGCGCTGCAACGTTACTTGCATCGCTGTCCAGCACCAGAACCTGCTGTGATGTGGCCACAAGTGTCATCCCCATTTTCAAGACCAGCTTTTTGCTGGTCTTAAGTTCCAGCAGCTAACGGGCCTTAGTGTGTGTTTTTTAATTGCATCGCCGGTACGGGCGAACGTTGAGAATATCGTGAAGTGGGGTTAACGTGCGTTTTAGCACGGGAACGCCTACACTGCATATGATTAGCGTTAGTTGTCGCTAACATCGCTGGCGATGTTAATAGCGGCCGCTATCACCTGAAAGCTTTCGCTAACGGCTGTTAGCGACAGCTTGAGAATAGGGCGATAAGAATATCGCCGCATTAGCGGCAGAAAAGTGCCACCAACGCGGTGATAACTGCTTGAGAATATGCCCTTGCCCCTTCCGTGCTCATGACGAGCTCAGCTCGTCATGCTGCGCGGTAGCGCTGTGCGCATGACGAGCTGAGCTCGTCACGACTACACCCGCGATCGGAATGTCCCGCATACGAGCGGAATTCCGATCGCGGTCAAGGGGCTAGAGTCTTAGACCATAGAAATCTCTGACTGATATTTTTAACGTTAAGGATCAAAATTAAAATTAGAGCTCCCAGCTGGACCATGCTGTTGAGCCTCGTCCCATATTAAATTGAAGAACATAGTAGAGGGAGTCATGAGGAGATGACGTGGCTCAGATAATACAAAAACACCTTTTACTCATGAGAGAAAAAACAAAAAAACACATTCTTTCTTATTTTCAGCCCATCAAACCACAGGTAAAGAAACTGAACTACTTGCAGGGTGGTGCAAAAAAAGCCTAAGTACCTGATTCACAAAACATTTTTGGCCGTAAAATATATTTATGAATGCAAAATCTGAATTTTAGAACGCAAGTGGCAAATTCAGTTTCAAAGATTCAATATTTCATTATTTCTTATGACTCTGAATCACAATTTCTCTTGTGGAAATATTGCTAACATATTCTGGTTTAGGGTTAAGTTACCAAGGGATAGACCATCAGAAAATTTGAGAAGGCAGACTCTAAATTGTCCCAGTGAATTTCAGGCCTAATTCATGCTCTTGCCTTACTGCTGCAAACAGCAAAATATAGGGGGATATGTACAAGGACTGTCGAAAACTATCGCTAACGTTAGTTAGCGGCATTTTTCCTACCGCCGTGTACCGCTGAAAACTATCGCCATGTTAGCGACGTATTTACAAGCCGTCGCTACATGGCGATAGCTTCAGGGATCGGCAGCGAAAACTGCTGCTAACATTAGCGCGATGGCGATAGGAATTCCGGCGTTAGCGGGCGAAAACCAACGAAAGGCCCATTAGCGGCAAAAAAACGCACGTTAGTCAGCTCAACGTGAGTTTTTTTTGCCTCCAATAGAAAATAGGCAAAAAAAAAACAATGAAATGCAGAATGGAGCAGCCAGGGCCAAGTACAGCACACATCAACAACCCCCTCAAGCCACCCAACATCCAGGATGACCAGGATGAGAGCCTGGATGCCTCGCTGGACCTGCACCTGGAGCCTGGATGCCTTGCTGCACATGTGCCTGGAGCCTGGATGCCTCGCTGGACCTGCGCCTGGAGCCTGGATGCCTCGCTGGACCTGTGCCTGGAGCCTGGATGCCTCGCTGGACCTGCGCCTGGAGTCTGGAGTGGTATGCAGAGGAGCTGTGGAGTCGATGAGCCGTGGCGGTAGACATTGAGGCGCGGCGATCGCCCGTACCTGGTGGTGAAGTCTGGTCGGTAGCATGGAGACACGTTGCTGACCTGTGTGAGAAGACCGCCTTGCGCCCCTTGGAGCTGTGAATGGTAGAGGAGCACCTGCGCACCAACGTAGCGAGGTCTGCATCGCATACTACGATCCACCACTACACCGGGGTGCACAGAGGGGATTACCAATGGTGGGCGGCGCCTCTCTGCATCACAGGCCGGATGATGTTGCGCTGGCTGGACGCTGTGGAGGGTGAGGCCCCTGAGCTGCGCTGAACTTGTGTGGCGGGAGCTCTGCAACTTCACACCCAAGGGGGGACTGCTGCATCAATTGCATTGGGAGGTTCTCCAGTGGACTTGGTGGCGACTGCTTTACCCAGGCTTGTGAAATCCCACCTGGCTGAGGCTCCTGCTGGCTGAGTCACAGATTTGGTGAGAGTGCAGCGGATTGCGCCACTGTGTGAATTTCCAGGTAAGGAGAAGGTGGGACGCGTAGTGGAGGAGGCCCGGGGGTCGAGTTGCCCAGGCCTAGCACTTGTAGATAACACACCCCCAGTGGCGGCTCATCCACTATGGCGGAAGAGCGTCACCCCAATGCTTTCAAGCAGTGCAAGAAGAGGAACAATCATCACATGATGATAACTTCCTGATGTAATCGTGCCATGTTTCCTTTGCGGGCGGGAGGGTGGGTAGGGCTGCTCCACTCACGAAGCAGGGCAGGGGCGGAGTGGCATGCCCTCTTAAGTGCGCAATGACTGTTTGGTCGGCCCTCTCAGGCCGCCCAAAGCAGTCATGCGCACTGTCCTGTTAGCAATGCAGGCTGCATTACAGCCTGCATGGAGACCATGCCCACCCCTCCAGCCCCTAGATGAACGCCTCGTCCCGGCGCTAATGATCAATCCCAAAGCCGCATTGCAGCGTTGTGATTGGCTTAGGGGAGGGAGCCTGGCTGCCTACTTCCTGTTCCTGGAAGCAGACTCAGGAGAGCAGGAGCAACGAAGACACTGGACCCGGCCTCGAGGTAAGATTTCTCTCATTTAAATATTCACAACACCCGCTCACACACACACACACCCCCGCGTCCACGCCCCATCCAGTGTCCTTTCCGGTGTTTCCCACCTCCCAGCTGTCCAGTCCTCCCGCAGTACTTCTCAATGGCGGCCGCTGTGCGGCCATGAGCAGCAGCGTACCACTGGTGCGCCAAAGGTATGTATGAAGTTACGACGCATACCATTACATCGCATTCCATTACAATGCATACCAATACTAGGCATATTGCAACAGTAGGGAAGGTGTTGGATAGCAGAGATGTAAATATTACTATTCCCACTTCAGTGAGTGTAACCCTAAAACTAACCCTTGCACCCCGAAGCACACCCTGAACCCTAAAATTCATCTTTGAGCCCCCTAAACATGCCCTAAAAATCATATTTGACCCAAATGCACACCCCAAATTTCAGATTTTACCCCATAACACACCCCAAATTTCATCTCCGACACCCGAAACCTATACCACCCTAAAACTTAAAAATACCCCATTACTGACCTCACAATGCGTTGTAATGGAAAGCCATGTAAAGGCACCTGCGTTATTGGAGTTGCGTTGTAAAGGCATTACGATGTAATGCCTCCGTTGTAATGGACGTCTCCCATGCCAAAGGCAAGCCACAGGCAAGCCCGTCTGCGTACGTCTGCCCCTGGACCACACTCAGCACCAAGGACCCTTCCTCTCGGACACTCCACCGCTATGACAGCACCCTCCTCGCCATCAACCCTGGATGCCACATTGCCTGCCAGGACCAACTGCTGCTCCGGACCAGACATCGCCATCGCCATCACTGACGGCTACTAAATCACCCGCAAAGACCACCCGACCGTCCAGGAGGAGGCATTGCCATCACCTACAGAAGCACACTCCGACTAACCACGCAGTCTAATGACCCAACAGTGACCATGGAACACCTCAACTGCCAGATCCGGACCAACCCCAACCCCATACTCTGCGGCAGCCTCATCTGCAGGTCCCCCGGGCCATGGACCCCCATTCTCCGATACCATTGTAGAGCTCATTGCACCCCAGGCTCTCCCATCCACAGATGACATCCTACTCGGTGAATACAAGTTCCACCTGGACAACCACAGTGACCAGAACACCACCCCCTCCTAGGGAAGCTCCTCAACATCAGATTCATGCAGCTAGTCACCGCAGCAAGCCACATAGCAGGACACACAGTCAAGCACGTCTCCTCCACCAGTGGGAACTTCATCTACAGCCACACCACCAGACTCTCCTGGACCGACCATCATTGTATACATCACATCTTCACCATGCCCACTGTACACCACTGCCATCCTCGCCCCCATCGCAGCTGGCTCAAGGCCACCGAAGAACGTCTCGTCAACTCCCTCAGCACCATCACTCCACCAACACTTACAGACGATGAAACCACAGCGCGCAACTGCCACCGATGGATCTCCAACTGTGCCGACACCCTGGCACCCCTCAAGAACAGACCAGGCAAAATCTAGCACCACGTTGCGCCGTATTTGCAAAGTGATGCATGTAGGAAGATGCGTGACCTTGTGAAGCCCTGTGCCACATCATACCTGCATCAGGTATGATGTATGCAGGGTGTGCGTTCCCATGCAACAAGGCCTCATAAGAGTGGCACAGTGAAATCCATCAGATTTCACTGCGACAATTGTAGGATGGCACTGCGTCAGTACCTTCGCCTGCCTGATGGCAGGCGTAAGGGAGGCGCAGTGCCACAGGGATAGGCTGGCCCCATGCATTGCTGGAGTTGCGTCATGCTTGTGACACAACTGCAGCAATGCGTGACTTTAGCGCTGGCAGAGACGTCAGGATTCCAGACGTATCTGTCATTACTTGCGACATGGATCGCTGTCCAGTGAATCCAGCGCATCCATGGTGTCGCAAGAAGGGCGTTGTGAAAAGTGTTGCAACTCTGTCTTGTCGCAGCGCTGCAACACTTATCATGAGTGAGGCCCAGGAATGCGCACTATCTTATTGATGGTGCGCATTCCTGCCCTGTAGTTTTGTAGCAGGGCAGCGCAGCAACATTGCTTGCAGCGCGGTCCAGCACCAAAACCTGCTGAAATGAGGCCCCAAGTTGTATCTCAATTTTTAAGACCAGCTATTGTCTGGTCTTAAAAAACTGCCTCTAACTGCAGTTAGAGGCAGTTTTTTTGGTCTTCCACACTTCAAGAATTCCCTTGTAAATATCGCGAAGTGGGGTTAGCGGCCATTTTTGCACGGGAATGCCTCCCTTGCATGTCATTATCGCTAACAGAAGTGGCGATCTTTAAAATGGACGTTTTCGCCAAAAAACTGCCGCTAAGAGGTTAGCGACAGCTTGTACATACCGCAATACAAATATCGCTGCAAAACTGTCGGAAAAGTGCCGCATAGGCGGCGTTAACCCCTTGTACATATGCCCCATAGTGTTAGGAATCGGTCTTTTCATGTGGTTTCCCAAGGTTTTTTTTCCATTGCTCAGAGTACTGGGAACTTGCTAGCAACTCGCTGTGAATGTAGACTCCTAAACATGGTAAACGATTGGCTTTAATTAGTTAATTATGGTTAGTTAACAACGCCAAAGAACAACAGCCATTGTTATCTAGTGTCCTACCTGACTCGAGAACATAGCCCAGTACAGAAAGGGGCCACAAAGGAAAAGCAGCAATAAGACAAAAGAACTCTTTGTGAGCAATTTATTGGTATGCTGTAAAAGGAAAAACAAACGGCAGACAAAGGTCAAGCACATTCAGTCCATGAGTACTGGTAATTCATACAGTGGTGCAATCGCTTCCCACACCCGCCGTCCAAAGGTGTGATGCAGGGGCCAATTTGAAACAGAAAATGGAAGGTGCACTCGTTTTAAAGTAAAGTCAATCTGCGGCAATAGTATATTCAAAAAGTGTTCTTTTATTCAATCAAGCTTTAAAAACTGGCGCACAACCAACGCGTTTCGTTCCCATTTCTTTGCCAGGGGGAACTTCATCAGGGCTGTAACATTATAGACAAAATACAACATTAATATGACATACCACAACATAAATAAGTATACATATATAACAACATAAATAATGTTTGAAATGACCCAACCTCTTTCGACAAACAAAACAACATAATCAAAATGACCAACATTAAATTGCAACAACAACATGACTCCACATAAACAATATTGACGTCAATGTCTCAAGACTTAAATGTTTAGATGACCAATGCTCCTTTAAACATATAAACAACAAAAGAATAAGCAAAAAATATATACACAAAAAAGCACATCACCCATATTGCAATAAGTCTTGGATATCCCCAAATTCCAACTGTGGCCTACATCCTTATTTTGAAAAGAAAACACATGCGCCACATATAAATGACATTTAAAAAACACTGAATACAATACACAAACAAATTTATAGTGTGCTAGCGTAAAAAGCGTACATATTCAGACCCTGCTTCATATCTGACCAATTATATGATGTCAAGTTCATATTGATAATACCAAGAATGTGAAATGTAATTAAAACATATATATATGTCAACCCACATCAAAAAAATCCCAATATCGACTGAAAGATGTATTTTATATCTCTCACCTCTTATATCTCAAGGGTTCTAAGCGCATTGGGTATAAGATGGGCCTCAAAATCCAATATCATCAATGGCCTTATTAAGAAAAAAGAGAAAGAAGAAAAAGGGATAAAGATAAGTAGAGAAAATGAAACGATAAAAACCGAGAGTGGCCTCAAAAGAAGAAATCCCCGTAAGATTTGAACATTAAAACGGCGAGCTGTTATCAATGAAGGGATCCCCTATATGGGTCATGTACAACACACAACTCACCTTTCATATGAAACTATCTTTAGTAACTTCTATGCGGCAAGAAAGAAGACCTCCCTCATAGATAAATGTAAACAATTTCTGAGGAGAAAGATGGGTAGAGAGGCTTGTAAGAATAAGTGCCGCCATAATGCTGAAAAATTTCAAAGTAACGACACCCCATGCATAAAAAATAGAGAATAGATATAGACTCACCTCACAATTCCGAAATTAAACGGACGTGTGAGCTTTTTGTCGATAATAGGACATAATAGTCGTAACTTTATCCACATCAAAAATATATCTGCGGATAGGCGTAGAAGCTGTAAGAACAAATGTTTAAGATGAAAACCCAAACTGAAAATTATCAAGTTCTGAGAACCATCCAAAGAAAATATAACCCTCACAATCTTCACATAGATCCAAAAGTCAAGTATGCACAGTGGCACAACATATATCAAAATAAATGACAGAAAAATCACAATATTTAACACCACTGCTATTAAAATCTACTGTATCATGATTAGAGGATAAGACGGGTGATATACAATCCAACAAAGTGGATATATACTGCCCTTTTGCAAGTGCGTGCCTCAACGATCTTATCAGGGCAGGTATGTAACGCGTAATGAGTGGTGCAAGGGATAAAGGTGAAAAATTATTGGGAGAAATAGAAGGCATAGAAAAAGAGATAAATGCAATGGAACAGAAGGATCTTATTATTAAGAACTATGAGATTCTGAAACAAGTAATGGATGGATATCAACTTTATTTGAAAGACAAAAAACTTAAGAAAGTGAGGAGGGATGATAGAGACTATAGAGATGGGCGAGTGTACACATTCGCTAAAAAATTTGACAATCTTCATTCAAATGAAGATAGAAAAAGACCTCGAGAGGAGAGGGAAGAAATTGAGGAGGTACATTCCGTTAGCAGTGCCTCATCCTCATCACTTAGTAGTGTAGCCTCTAATATAGCCCAGGACATCCCTTTAGCAGAAGGAGCTTTCGCTTTTCAGAGGGAGCTCGCCAAAGTAAGGATAAGCAGTCGGCTCCAGCAAAAAAGAGTTCAGACAAAACCCGTAGGGGGGGAGGAGAGCCAAAGGCCGGTACAGGGATAGGACAAGGTTCCATGAACAAGGGGAGTTCTGGAACAAGACCAAAATGACTAATGAAGTTATGAAAAGTAATGGTGAAGTATGCATTGATGATGTTAATGAAAATGATTTAAAGATCATAAACATGTCAAATAAAGTATTGGATAAGGATGAAATCTCGATTCTTAGTAAAGGTTTAAATTTTTGCCCAACTCAAAGTGGTGATCTAACAAATGTTCACATTGATATGTTTAAATTTGTTAGAATGTTAAAATTGAAAGATTTTTTTGCACAACATGGTCAGGATGGTTCAGAACCCAAGGAAAGGTTATGTTTCAATAGTCAAACTATCGGAGAAATTCGTAATGTACAACTCCTAATGAGCCTTGATGGTGATGACAACCCAGAAATGTCAACCCTATTAAGGGAGTTTGACATTGACCAAGCATCTAACACTTGTAGTGGGTTAAAACCCATGTCCAAATTTGTGCCTTCCTATAATTATCACTCAAATATAGATGTATTCTTTGACAGGGTCGTTAAAGACCTACACAAGATGGAGCTGTCAAGCAAATCCTCGACTAAAGTTAACCACAACATTACCGCCAAGGAAAGGGAAGCTTTGAATAGACTTAAAATGGATAATAACATCGTTATAAGAGAAGCAGACAAAGGCGGTAATGTTGTGGTTATGAACATTTCTGACTATATGTCAGAAATAGATCGACAACTCAATGATCGGCAATGTTATCGCAAAATTTGTGCCAACCCTACCCAGAATCTCACACAGTTGATCAATTTGAAGCTCAGTGAGTGGAAAGAGATTGGCCTCCTTACGGACGACGAATTCGGGTATCTTAGAGTCCATTGTCCTACATACCCTTGTATTTATGTTTTGCCTAAAGTCCATAAGGGGGGGACCTTCCCCCCTGGGCGCCCGATCATCTCGGGGGTGGGCTCATCCACTGAGAAAATCTCAGAATTTGTAGACATTAGGCTTCAGAGACATGTCAATAGCCTGCCGTCATTTATTCGAGACAGTAAAGACATACTTGTCAAATTGAACAACTTTCAGTGGTCAGATGAACTAAGCTTTGTAACCTTCGATGTGGTAGGGTTATATACATGTATATCTAAGGAGTTTGGGACCCTGGCAGTGAGAACATTTCTTGACACAGAAAGTGCTAACATGTATGAGTACAATGAGATGGTTATGGAGATGATCAACCTCATCTTGGACAATAACTTTTTTCTCCATGATGGGAGTTGGTTTCAGCAGATACTCGGAACCGCGATGGGTTCCAGGTTTGCTCCTTCTTACGCCTGCCTTTTTATGGGCTGGTTTGAGAGGGAGCACGCCTGGAGCCGACGTGCCTCCCCCTGGACTGAACATATTGTTTTTTGGGGGAGGTACATAGACAACATCATTTGCCTTTGGGCAGGTTCATCTGACCAATTGCACGAGTATTTCTGCTACCTTAATACAAATGAATACAATGTGAGGTTCACCATGAACAGTGATAAAGTTAAGATTAATTTCTTGGATATTCAATTTTACATTAAAAATCAGGTGATTGAAAGCACACTTTACAGGAAGGAAACGGCCTGTAATGCTGTGCTTCATGCAGGAAGAGCGCATTCACATAGTGTTATCAATAACATCCCATTTGGAGAGATAACGCGTATTCTCAGAAATTGCAGTGAGGAGGAAAACTATTGGAAAAATGTACAAGATTGTGAAAAAAGATTTCTCAAAAGAGGGTACAAAAAGGACATTTTGAGCAAGGCACTTGTTAAAGCAAAGCATGTAACAAGGGAATATACATTACGAGATACCCCTACAAGACAAAAACAGACAGTTAACAAGAGGCCAGTTAGCCTTGTTACACAATTCAACATCAATAGTAACATAGTGAGGAATATTTTAAAGAAACATTGGGGGTTATTACAAGAAGTGCCCGGCTTGAGAAACTGTATTTCCAATGTACCAACGATAACGTATCGCAGAGAAGAACATTACGTGATGCTCTATGTCCAAGTTACGTGACAAATAGCCAAAGCCATGAAACCTGTCTACCTTCCAAACCTTCAGGTTTTTACACCTGCTCACGTTGTAATTTTTGCCCCTATGGCCGGAATAAGATTACTAGCTTTAATTACAATAACTCTGGGTCTCATACCATCAGACATTTCATTAATTGCAATACCACTCACGCAATTTATGTATTAGGATGTGACTGCGGTACTATTTATGTAGGTAGTACGGTGCGCCCCTTAAAAATACGAATTCAAGAGCATAGGAGGGCGCTCCTTAATAACGACAGCCGTTACCCCCTCACCAATCATTATAAGGAGAAACACCCAAACAATATCAGTTTTTGGTTCCATGGCATTGACCATGTGCCAGCCGTAGATAGGGGTGGAAATCGGGAACTGAACGTCAGACAGCTAGAGGCAAAATGGATTTGCCGTCTACGTGCCACGTACATGGGGCACAACACTGATAATGAATTTCACTATTTTCTTGTTTAACTGTGTTTTTGAAACTTTTTTGATTTATTGGGAGAGATGGTGTCGGTCTTCTTTTCCTTTTCTTAGTTCTGGTATTTATTTCTTTGCTATTTATAATGGCCAAGATCTCACACCTGTGAGTATCAATATGAGGATTTTAATTGAGCTTTTCAGTTACTGTTATACACCACAAGTAAAATATGTTTGGATTATTTCCTTGTCGTAAATCATTCTTGATATACTTCATTTTAACCATTACAAGATGGCCGCCATGTTTGTTCTGCATTTGGATATTACCTATCGACCGAGTGCATCACAGGTCACATGACCGCTGGGTTCAGTTCTCATCTCGTTTGCCCGGGTTCTTTGAATAACGCTCGCGACCAGTGTTCGGATCGCTGCTGGTTACGATGCCATGCATGGAGGACCTTCTTGTCGTAAATCATTCTTGATATACTTCATTTTAACCATTACAAGATGGCCGCCATGTTTGTTCTGCATTTGGATATTACCTATCGACCGAGTGCATCACAGGTCACATGACCGCTGGGTTCAGTTCTCATCTCATTTGCCCGGGTTCTTTAAATAACGCTCGCGACCAGTGTTCGGTTCGCTGCTGGTTACGATGCCATGCATGGAGGACCTTCCGGTTCATTAGGTAAGTTAAGGCCGACTTTTTGGTTATTGCGCTCATATGACAGTGTTAGTTTAAGATTGGTTAGCAAGTTTTGCTACACTCTTATGTGGTGATATAGGCTTACGACGGGGTAGTGCTTTTTCCAATAAGAGTTTACTTACTTCGAAAATTTGCTATTTTCAGTACATATGCTGCATGCTGACCACGCAATTGCTAAATAAGGACAGTACTTATTTATTTTAATGGCGTATATTACTAACAGAGGGACACTCTGTTGGGTATTTAGCATTTCGTAAAGAAAGCTTTTTAACTAGGAATTCCTTATTTCTTAGCGAGCGCGTTGCACCACTCATTACGCGTTACATACCTGCCCTGTTAAGATCGTTGAGGCACGCACTTGCAAAAGGGCAGTATATATCCACTTTGTTGGATTGTATATCACCCGTCTTATCCTCTAATCATGATACAGTAGATTTTAATAGCAGTGGTGTTAAATATTGTGATTTTTCTGGCATTTATTTTGATATATGTTGTGCCACTGTGCATACTTGACTTTTGGATCTATGTGAAGATTGTGAGGGTTATATTTTCTTTGGATGGTTCTCAGAACTTGATAATTTTCAGTTTGGGTTTTCATCTTAAACATTTGTTCTTACAGCTTCTACGCCTATCCGCAGATATATTTTTGATGTGGATAAAGTTACGACTATTATGTCCTATTATCGACAAAAAGCTCACACGTCCGTTTAATTTCGGAATTGTGAGGTGAGTCTATATCTATTCTCTATTTTTTATGCATGGGATGTCGTTACTTTGAAATTTTTCAGCATTATGGCGGCACTTATTCTTACAAGCCTCTCTACCCATCTTTCTCCTCAGAAATTGTTTACATTTATCTATGAGGGAGGTCTTCTTTCTTGCCGCATAGAAGTTACTAAAGATAGTTTTATATGAAAGGTGAGTTGTGTGTTGTACATGACCCATATAGGGGATCCCTTCATTGATAACAGCTCGCCGTTTTAATGTTCAAATCTTACGGGGATTTCTTCTTTTGAGGCCACTCTCGGTTTTTATCGTTTCATTTTTCTCTACTTATCTTTATCCCTTTTTCTTCTTTCTCTTTTTTCTTAATAAGGCCATTGATGATATTGGATTTTGAGGCCCATCTTATACCCAATGCGCTTAGAACCCTTGAGATATAAGAGGTGAGAGATATAAAATACATCTTTCAGTCGATATTGGGATTTTTTTGATGTGGGTTGACATATATATATGTTTTAATTACATTTCACATTCTTGGTATTAGCAATATGAACTTGACATCATATAATTGGTCAGATATGAAGCAGGGTCTGAATATGTACGCTTTTTACGCTAGCACACTATAAATTTGTTTGTGTATTGTATTCAGTGTTTTTTAAATGTCATTTATATGTGGCGCATGTGTTTTCTTTTCAAAATAAGGATGTAGGCCACAGTTGGAATTTGGGGATATCCAAGACTTATTGCAATATGGGTGATGTGCTTTTTTTGTGTATATATTTTTTTGCTTATTCTTTTGTCGTTTATATGTTTAAAGGAGCATTGGTCATCTAAACATTTAAGTCTTGAGACATTGACGTCAATATTGTTTATGTGAAGTCATGTTGTTGTTGCAATTTAATGTTGGTCATTTTGATTATGTTGTTTTGTTTGTCGAAAGAGGTTGGGTCATTTCAAACATTATTTATGTTGTTATATATGTATACTTATTTATGTTGTGGTATGTCATATTAATGTTGTATTTTGTCTATAATGTTACAGCCCTGATGAAGTTCCCCCTGGCAAAGAAATGGGAACGAAACGCGTTGGTTGTGCGCCAGTTTTTAAAGCTTGATTGAATAAAAGAACACTTTTTGAATATACTATTGCCGCAGATTGACTTTACTTTAAAACGAGTGCACCTTCCATTTTCTGTTTCAAATTTATTGGTATGCGTTAAGCTGTGTTACGTTTTTAAAGAAAAACATGAAAAAACAGTTTGAAAAGAGAAAAACAATAATTTTTAATGTGCATTGATTATATAATCAATTGCCGGCACTGCATTTGTTTTATGTCATGTAGCAGTTGTTTTTTAGGCTTAAAAAAAATGTTTAAAAGGATTGGAATTTAGGTTTCTTATTTCACCCACCTGAGCTACAGCCTAGGAGCTTAAATTGTACTGACCCTTGTTCATTACCAAAGAAATAAACAGGGCCCTGTGGTCAAACATTAAAAAACATAGAAATTCACTGAAAAAAAACTAAGGTTAAAGTGGAGTTATACATAAGTAAAGTAGTAAGGTTTTAACTTACGTTATAAAACCTTCGAAATTCACTGAAAAAAACAAAGGTTAAAGTGGAGTGATACATAGCTCTTCTAATAATAAAAACATAACATTTTAAAGCCCAAAAAACACTGAAATTCACCATTTATAATTAAATGACCTAAGTATAACCTAAGGGAAATGAAAAATAGGAGGGGACAATTATCACAGTCTGTTTGCACCTATGCCAGATGCTCTTAGTGTTTTCAAAAACACTAGTGATGTCCTTGTCCACGTAGGAATTTAGCACTCAAGGGACCTTATTAGCAAGTCAGTTTGTAAGTGACTCCTAGAGGCTGAACATTTGGCTTGTGTTTCCTTGGTCCAGGCAGAGGAGAGCAGGAGTAATTTATGCTTTTAGCGGGAAGCAAAGTGGGATGGCAGTGCATGTACCTAGTGAGGGATTGTGCTGGTAAATATTCTTCCACGTGTGTGCTGTAATTGTGAAGACAGAGGTTACTTTGAACATATCTTCCTTACTAACAAGAGGGGAAAATGATGGGGCTCCAAGTTCCCAAAGCATCCCCACTTCCCTTTGTTTTGCAGAATTGTAGAGAGCACTCAGAAGGGTATCCTGACGCTAAGCAGGTGTGACTCTAGGCACAATTAGGGCCTATTGGGACTACTCAAAAATCCAGGTCTTCAGCTTCTTGCGGATTTCAAGAAGTGAGAGGGAGGCTCTTATGTGTAGCTGAAGGTTGTTCCATGCTTTAGAAGTGAGGTAGGAGAAGGCTTGACCACCAGATGTGGTTTCCTGTATGAGTGGGATTTGTGCAAGTAGGAGTCCGGATGAGCGGAGGTGTCTGGAAGGTTTGTGAAAGCAGATACGATGGTTGAGGTATGGTGGGCCAGAGTTATGTAGTGCCTTGAAAATGTGGGAGAGGAGTTTGAATTGTGCTTGGGAAACTAGCAGAGCTCCTTCAGGTGTGGTCTGATATGAGTTCAATGTGGGAGGTTGAAAGTGATACTGATCACCAAGTTCTGAATGGTCTTTGGATGATCCTGGCATAGAGGGTGTTCCCATAGTCCAGCTTTCTTGTAACCAGGGCGTGCGTCACCGTTTTCCAGGGTGCTGATTTAGAGCTATTTGAAAATCTTACACAGCATCTTTAGGGTACGGAATGAGGTGGTGACTGCATTGACATGACCTTTCATCTGGGAATTTTGAGGCATGAGTCCAAACCCTTTGGATTTGTCCTAAGTGTGTGTGTGTTGGAAAGGGGGTTATTGGTAGGGGTGAGTATGCACCTACCACTAGTAATAAGGCCACCAACATGGTATAGGGCCCAGTAAATTTCTCAGTAAATTAGCCCCTTGTTCAACCCTTTGTAGCTGACAACGAGCAGTCAGGACTAACTTAGGAGACAGGAGTGTAAAGCATTTAAAAACACCAATACCAATGCATCAAATAAGTAAGACACAACACAAAATAAAAATCCCACACCAATTTATAGAAATAGGCAATATTTCTATGAACAAATAGACACCAAAATGAAACAAATCTAATGTAGGGAACAGGAGGATTACATTTAAAGATTAGCCACTTTATAGTGCTTACAAAATACAGCTCTTGACCAGGACAAAGTCATAGTTTGAGGGTGACCGCAATGGAGCCCTGGTCGGATACACTAAGCAGGAGGCCCCAATCAAAGTTTATCTTCATACTTAGAAAACTTTTCTGGAGCTTTTTCTTCCGACGTCGCTCAACCCTCTACAGCAGGCCGGATTTGGAGAGGATTCGCCGGCTTGACTTCCTACAAGGCCCTGGTCAAATACCGGAAGTCTGGAGCTCTGGAGCTTTCAGCGGAATGAACCTAAAATCCTGGACAGGTCGCAGTTGAAGGTGGTTGGCTTGACTCTTAAGGTCACCTCAGGGAGCTTTTTCTTCAAAGTTCTCCAAACTTCAGGAGGTGCTTCCTGAAAGTCTCCTTGTAGGTTCAAAGTGTCCAAAGCACCAATCCAAAGGTCTGGAATCTCCTAGATGGTCTCTGAGATGTCTGGACCACAATTCCCACAATGCACCTGGCCAAATCCTTAAAAGTCCATTGGAAACTCTCCTGGATGGGGACTCTTGGTGGAGATGATTCAGGTGGGCTCTGTTAACCTATAGCTTGCAGGGAGTCCACTCTTTAATCCTTCTTGAAGCAAGGTACAGTCCCCAGGGCAGTAGTACAAGATTGTGCAGCAGGCACAGTAATTCAGAGTGCAGGCCTTAGGGTGCAGATCCAGATTCCAACAGGGCAGTCCTTCTTCTCCTTGTAGTTTCAGGCAGCAGATATGAGAGATTATGCAGCTCTCACATATTTATTCAGTGTTCTAGGGTGACAAGCAGGGGGCACCTCTGTCCAATGAGATGCTGGTTGCCACCTAAAAGCATGACAACTTCCTCCAAAGTGTATTATCTTCTTGTCCCACAAAGCACTGCACTTCTAAAATCCAACATGGATGATTTCTCTCCAGAGGATTCAGAGCTAATTAAACAAACCCCCAACACAGTGTGGCTCATTTCTATTAGCTCTTTTCCCCCTGACCTCTGCAAATTCTTGTCCTAAACCTGCCAACAGGCTGGGGCACAGGATGTGGGTGTAGGTATGCCTGGTATTCCTTACTGATCTGCTCTCTCTTTGAGCTCAGTTTGATTTGCCCAGCCCCCTCTGCAGGACCCATCCTCCTCAGCTTCAGAGCTCTCTCCATCAGATAACTGGCCAGGTCACTTATCACCTAATCAAAGCAGCCTGACTAATCCTGTTAAGGCTGACCAATAAGCAGAGACCACTAGAAGGTTGGATTTTGGCTTACATAAGAGAAAGTTGTATAACTTCTCTTCTTTACTAGTTATGATAAATTTAACAGTGGCAAGTTGGTGAGTATATCAATACCAATCTTTTAAGTCCTTGAACGATATGTTTTCTCCTTTCCTAGCAATAGTTATATCTAAATAAAATACTGCAATGTTAGCCTATGGAGCTAAATATCTACAATGGGGAAAAATGAAATGAACAATTTTTCCTCACCAGGGCATATAAAACATCTTATGTAAGGTCAATGCTTATAGTTACATGCCCCCCACCCCTGGGACACCTAGGGAAGACCTGGGGTCTGCCTAATATGTAAAGATAAGGTAGATTATTACTTTTCAAGTCGAGTTTGCACACAATTTACTTTTAAAGACAGTCTGCAAAGTCAGGTTGCCTTCAAAATGATAGTAGGCCCTCAGCAGTGCACACGTAAAAGTGCATAAAGTCTGCTGGGCCTCTAAACTCCCATGCCCCGTTACATACTATAGCCTTATAGCCCGCCGTAGCAGGCTATACCGGCTATTAAAGGCCCGCTCCAGCGTTTAACAAGGGAGCGGGCCTTTAATAGCCGTTTTAGCCCGCTACGGCGGGCTTTAAGGCTATAATGTAGTTCTTATTTACTTTTCAAAGTATAATTTAAATTAAGAAACAAGTATCCAAAATACAGGTAAATAGAAGATATACTGATTAGATATTCATTATTTTCAAACCGGTTATCTACTGAACGTTCAAACTCTGCCAGCATCAATATGGAGGTCACAATTTCCTATATACCTTTAAAATGGAAATAAATAATTAAAGTACTTTGTACAGTGCCTAAAACAGTGCACATTTCCTAAAATTGGGGCTTCTACATTTTTTAACAGTTTCATAGTAAAAATACACTTTTTAAATGTAAACTGAATTAACACAAAGAAAATTTCAAGGAACACAAAAATAAAACCATTTAGATTATTGCTACAATGAATGACCTATGAGGAGGAATGGAATTCAAAGGAAAAAAATGTGGAGAAGTCCCAGGCTGTGCAGTTTCTTAGAATATGTGTGTATCTCGAATAAATCACCCTGAAGTCAAAGTCTCCACTGCAGTTGCATCAGGCAATGAACATACTAAAAACAATAAATCTCAAGCAAGTCTTAGCAAGAAATAGGAATGACCAAACCAGGTGTGAAAAGACCGTAAATAAATGGTTAAAAGATAGCAGCAGGAGCCACCACGCTTGTACATCTCAAGGACAGAGACAGAGAACTATGAGAAAGGCAGTTAAACATTTTATATTTCTGCTCTACCGAGCCAATGAAGGAGTCTTACAATTCAGAAGCAATGAAATGTAAAGCCTGTTTCTATTGACGGTAACTGATTTTTTGCCGGTGTTGGTGGCTTTATGTGAGAAGCTGTGCATTAGTGGTATTTGAACTTATTGGCAATAAAGGCAGATGTCAGGATTTTTTTCTCGTTGTTCAAAATGCGTTTTATTTAAATACCAATGGCCAGAACGAAAAATGCATTCTTGCGCATTAATCTAGTCCTAACACCAAACACTGATCAATTTTCTGTTAACCGCAATTTGCAATACCATCAAATTTAAAGGCAAAATCATAAGGGTTTTGACAGTTTTTCAAGTTTTGTGATTGATAGAGGAACGTTTCCCTCAGGCTTCATCACAAGGTCTAATTATCAGGTATAGAATATCAGAAGAAATCCATTCACATGAGACAGTGGATGATTATTAGGTGAAAACGAATTTCCTCAAATAGTGATTTTGATGGAAATGGTTTTAGTACATGTTGGACCTTAGCCATTTTTGCAGGTTCACCCCTAAACTTTTGGCCTTTCTCCCAGCCTTTTTCTCTGTGTAGTGTTAGTGGTTTTAGGCCTCTGAGCACTTTAGCACTGTAGTCCACACAGCGTGCGCTCTGTGTTACATTAAGTGAGAAGTGGCCTGCCCTCCCATAGGATTGCATGGGGAATTCCCTGCTCAGTTTGTATCAGTAGTAATCCCTGTCATGAGAGGAGCAGTATGGTCAAGTCTGGTATGTAGGAAATCGTGAGAATAAATGCTGCGCAATGGTGTGCGCAGATTTATTATGACTATGTGAGAAATGCCACTTTTAGAAGTTGGCATTTCTGTGTGCTATGTGTCTGCCTGCCTGATATGACATGGGTTAACCATAATTGGCCCATTTGGTTTACCTGTTAGTCCCTCGTATAAGTGCACTGTGTGTGCCCAGGGCTGGTAGACCAAATACTGCTGGTGGGCCTGCAGTGCTGATTTGTGCCACCCACAGAAGCAGCTTTTAAAGTATGTTTCAGACCTGCCATTGCAGAGTCTATATGCAGTCCAGGACTGCCTTTGTAACTGTGAAGTGCACCCACTTCCCAGTCCCTGCACCTTCCCTTCGCGCCATGTAAGACACCCCTATGGCAGGGTGCGTTGTATGTGACAGGAAGAACATGCCTAGGTCTGGGTAGCATGTTCTAATAGCAAGTTACCCTCCATTTCACTATTTACTATTGTGAGGCTATCCGTTCTCATAGGCCAGAATGGGCAGACTGAGTATTACATTCTATAATCCTTACTGACCCCAGGAACATGATAGGAAATTCGAATTTGATATGTCTGAGCTCAGGCTATTGAACTACATCTTTTAGTAAGGATTATTTTTATATCCTGTGTTCAAAAATACCTCTTCTAAAAACGAGGTATTTTCTTGCCTAAGCTTTCCAGTAGGCTTTGCTAGTATGTGTATTGGCCGTCTGGTTTTGGAGCAGCTGGGCCAGGCCTGGCTGGAGAGAGAGACCAGCATTCAGAGCATGGGGAGGGGCGACCCTTTGATCTGAACAGGGCTGGCAAGGTAAATGATGGCTCCCCCTCCCACTGTGCGTCTGATAGCAGACCCCCTCTCCCTGAAAGGCAGGATGCAGCCTGGTAATCAAGATGCCCCAGGGCCACACAGAACTGGTTCTGGCTGGGCTCAGTGACTTATGACTTTTGAGAACAAAGACTTTTGCTAATATAAATATAGGGGCTGTGACCCCATGAAGAGGTTCAGTTCAGTACTTTGGTGCTGATCTTGCTGGGGCGGGCTGCTGGTGGGGCCCAGGAGGAACCGCCATGAGGGCTGCCTCCCTGGGCCCTGCATTGCCCCCTTGATCGCTGAGACCTTTTTTCTAAGGAGCTGTGGCTACTAGCGCCTTATTGCAGAGCACTTTCCTTATTTTAACAAGCGTTTCTATTTCCAGCTTGCTGCGCGGAGCTGCGATCATTTCAGAGGGAATCCCCAACGTAGGGATTCCCCCGCTTTGGCTGATTCCATAGCGGGTGCCCACCCCGCGTCATGGCCACGTTAGACATATTTTATTTGATAGCGGGCGCCCACCCCTCATCGCGGCAGTAACTTTCATTGCGGGTGCCTACCCCGCATTACAGGATCCGAGGAACGTTGCCGGGCCGCTCCCAACGCGACCCGGAAGCCCAGCGGCCTTGCCGAGTGGTGGGCGGGGCCTGTGCCAGCCGGAAGAGTCCGCCGATGCCGAGCGGGGCTCCCGTGACCCGAGGGAAGCCCCGCGTTCAGCAGCTAGTGGAGAGAGCAAGGCGGAGGGGGCGCGAGGCACATTGTCGGTGCCTGCCCCCGCCGCAAGTCCAGAGGAGATCGAGTGGGACGCAGGAAGGCTGCCCGACTGAAGAGGGGCTCCCGTGTTGGTGAGGAGAGCCCCGCGTGCAGCCCCAGCCGTCTGGAGCCTCGCAGGCTTCATGTTGGAGTCCCGGGTCCCAGGAGGGGGCCCGGGTGAAGTAAGAAGCGGCTGCAAGGCGAGGCCATGGCCTGATGGTTGAGCGGGGCTCCCATGTCCAGAGAGAGCCCTGCAAGTGCAGCAGCCCTCGGCGAGTGAGGCGGAGGGGGCCCAAGGCACATTGTCGGTGCCTGCCCCCGCCGCATGGGATTCCTGCCAGCCTTGGAGGAGTCCCAGTGAGCCCGGTGAGTGGGGGGCTGAATAGTATGATGGTTGGGGGGTGTGTCGGGGCACACTGTCGGTGCCCGCCCCTGGTGCGGTGCTGGTTTTCCCAGCGGCGCCGCAGTTGCGGGCCGCTGCAACGATTTGGGCATCTTTGTTGAACTTCAGAGTCCCAGAGCGGGACTCCAACGTGCACCTTGTTGGTGCTTGCGTCTTTTTCAGCTGCCCCGTCCAGCAGTGGGCAGCTGCAACATTTTTGCGTATCTGTTGTGTAGTCCCAGTCGGGCTCCCCCCAGGCACAGTGGTGCCCGTCCCCATTATGCCCCACAGCGGCGCCGCCGTTGCGGGCAGCTGCCACATTTGGGCATGAGTTATTCGTAGGGCCCCGGGGGGGTCCAGAGGCACAGTGGTGCCAGTGTTTCCAGGGCTGATCCCAGCTGTTCTGCGAGAGCGCAGCCAGCTGTAACATTTTGGGCAAGTTGGTGAGAGAGGCCCAGTGGGGCTGAAGAGGCACAGATGTGCCATGGCCCCTTCATCGTGTTTATTCTCAGCTGCACGGCAAGTAGCGTCAGCTGCACCGTTTAGGCTGACATTTCCTTTGGGGGCATCTTTGTGAGAGATAGGAGTGAGATGCACTCCCCTGTCTCCGTCCTTTCACAGCTGCGCAGCACTTAGTGCCAGCTGCGACGTTTAGGTCTGCGCAATTGCGCACATGGATTCTGCTGCCTTGGCCGCCGCCCTGACATTTTGGACATAGGGCATTTGAGCCCCTTTGAGAAGGCCAGTTGGCCAGGGGGACTGTTAGGTTTATAGGGCGCCAGGCCCTAACGTGATTTATGTGGTGTTAGGAAATGTGATGCATGTATTATGATTTACGCACCCTGTTTTATGCCTCTAAATGTGGTTTTATGATTATGAGGTTTTGCATACTGTGTTTATGTCTGAGTTATTCTCTACTGTGGTTTGTGCTAGCGAGATTATTTCCTAACTGTGGGTTATGTATGAGGTTTATTGCATAATGTGTTTAGGCTTATGTATTTTACGCCTAGTGTAATGGGGACTGCATAATATGATTTATGATGGCCTAATGTGTTTTATACTTGCGAGGCCTATTGCCTCAGGTGATGATTGGATAAGGTAGTATGCTTGCGATGCCCATTGCATCTTGTGATTTATTCCCGACTGTGGTTTATGTTTTTGATTATGCTGCTGAGGCTTATCAGCTAATGTGAGTTATGCTTAGGAGGGTGTCTAACGCTAATGTAGATATTGCCTCATCCCATGTTATGACCTTTTAGGTTGGTGTCTCCTGCTAATGTGTTTTCTGCTTGCGAGGCCTATGGCCTCATGCGAGGATTACAGGATGAAGTTATGCTTGCAATGCCCATCGCATCTTGTGATTTATCCCCTATTGTGGTTCATGGTGGTGATTATGCTGTTGATATTTATCCGCTAATGGGATGTATGCCTAAGGTGGTATGCCAACGAGATTCATGCCTGATAGGATTTAGGTGCCCTATGTTTTATGATACAAGATCTAGTTCTCCGTATAGTATTATGCCAGTAGTTATTGGTGGTGCATTAGGTATGTGTTACGTGTGCATTTCTGAAGGTTCTGACCGTGGCCCGATTGGCCCGGCCAGTTGTAAATAATCCCCTGTAAATAGTGCCTAGTGCCAAGGGGCACAGTGTATATTGTGTGATTACTACTCTAATGTGTTTATGATAATACAAAGGCTATTTTTGATATACCCTTGTGTGGAGTTTCTTTTGTAGTGTGCCTAGTGGGTTGCTGCTGTTTGTGTGTTGCGCAAACGCTTTACGCATGGCCTCCGGGATAAGCCTGACTGCTCGTGCCAAGCTACCAAGGGGGTGAGCAGGGGTTATCTTTGGCGTGTAACTCCCTTGCCCTGACTAGAGTGGTGGTCTCTTCCTGGCTTTGGCGCAAGCCTTCGCCAACCAGAGACCCCATTTCTAACAGTACATTATGTTAATATTGTTCTGTTTCATTCCCTATCTATTCAACTTATGTTGTGTCAAACTGGGGACATAGGTATGTTTGGTACACGGTGCTGGGTCGTAATCAGTTCATATCAGTTTAGGAAAATTACAGGAAACTAGGGGGCATATTAGCAAGAACCTCGTTAAAATTATCGCAGTTTTAGCGGCAGGAAACTGCCGCTAAAACGGCGATAATGGGCTTGATAATATGCGTTATAGAATTCCAATAGAAGCCCAGGTTAGATGTCCTGCACATCTAACCTGGGCTTCTATTGGAATTCTATAACGCATATTACCAAGCCCATTATCGCCGTTTTAGCGGCAGTTTCCTGCCGCTAAAACGGCGATAATTTTAACGTGGGTCTTGCTAATATGCCCCTAGATTGTTAAACTAGAAAAGAAAGAGTTCTTGATGTGAGCGCTGGCTGAGGTCCCACATACACCAAGCAACCGAGCTCCTACTAAGTACAGCGGTTCCTGTGAGGAGAAGCGAGCTCACCTTTAATAGCTTGCTCTGCCATCATTTCCTTAGAAAATAACAGGAAACAACTGATCAAAAGAACAATACAGTTAAGAAAAAAATGAAGAGCATAAAATGTTCAAATCAAGTTAAAGTGATAAGAATTTGATAAGCTAAATGTTGAACAAATTAAGGACACCTTGTGCAGGGATCAAGAGGTATAGCTTAAATACGATTTTATGCTAATCGGTAATAGTTATTTTTGGAAAAGAGGAAAACTGTGCTAAATTTGGTTCCGAAAATGGCCACAAGTGGGCAGCAGCATATTCGTCTTTGGAACTGAAAGAAAGCTACGCCTCCAAACAAACTTGGAGAATGAAATTTGTGTTAAAAAGTACCTTGATAAAAGTGTTCACATCTTCAGGACCGGTTCCTTAAATGCTATCCGTTGTCTATAGTTTCATCAAGTCTCGCCAGAACTGCAGTTCAGGCCAAACCAAAACGTCCAAATTTCAACTGGCTCCTGTGATTTCTACGCAGTGGCGTCAGCTTTCTTTGTCCACATGACCTCTGCATTCCCCAGACAAAGGTGAGCAGTTCCACAAGCATAACTAATCACTTACAGCTGATCTGTAGGTTTTTCTAGGTAGTCAAAGCTTCTTCTACGTGATGGAACTCATTTATCTCACTTACTAAACCACTCCCAAAGCTTTTCCGAGGTTGGTGCAATGGGCAAGACAGAGTGGAATTATACTAGTCTGTGAAAGCAGGATTTAGAGAATAACTATAGATTTGCCACACTTGCCATATAATTTGCTTTATAATTTGCAGATTAAAAAAGTTTTTATCACAAATGGGTGAAAATAATACCTCAGAAAATGTAGTGCATAATGACACCATCATTTAGATAACCATGCTGCATAATTTGCTTCTCTGTTACCACATTAATTACGTTCCTCCGATGATGCTAAAGCTCTGCAGTGTTTTGGGGCCTGCAATTATGCTCAGACATTGTTAGAGCTGCCCACTCAATGTCCAGCTAACAATGGGACCTGATTGTGTTTACAATTTTCAGGCTTTGATTAGCTGTCACATACAGGCTATTAAACTTTGAGCAGTGGCCAAACTCAGAGATATTTTAACCCCTTCGCTGCTAGGCCTTCCCCCCCCTGTGCTAAGCCTTTTTTTGGCTATTTGGGGTAGTGCGCGCTTAGGCCCCTGTAACTTTTTGACCACATAAGGTATCCACGCCAAATTTGCGTCCTTTTCTTACAACATCATGGGGATTCTAAAGGTACCCAGGGTTTGTGGACTCCCCTGGAGGGGTCCCATAAATTAGCCAAAATACAGCTAAATTTTGGGGTTTTTGGGAAAAATGGGAAAATAGGGCTGCAAATGAAAGCGTCTGGGTTTTTCCCTGCAAATGGTATCAAAAAGGGTTTGTGGGGCTGAAATCACCATTTTCCCAGCTTTTAGGGAATGACAGACTTTAGTCAGAAAACCAACATTTTTTACACAGTTTTGGCATTTTTCTGGGACCAAAACCTATTTTTGCTATTTTTTGTGCTTTCAACCTCTTTCCAGTTAATGGTAGAAATGGGTATGAAATCAATAATGGATCCTGGAAAGCTATACATTTTAGAAAATTAGACAAAATTCTGAATTCAGCAGGGGATCCTTCAAGTTTCTTTATAGAAACTAACAGTTAAATATAGGAAAAATTGAAAATTAGTTGAAAAAAACAGCTTTTTGTGTCAACGTTTTCACCTGTAACTTCTTCTAATTATGACAGCTCTTTGAAAGAAATATACCGTTACATCCGCAGGACCTTACTGGTTGTGGGGATATATAGGACTGTAGGTTCACCAAGAACCCGACGAACCCAGAGCCAAAAACTGAGCAGCGACTTGCAATGGTTTTTTATTAAGTAGCGGGTATATAGCAATTACTCTGGGAAAATGTATACATGGAAAAATTGGTATGAAAGACACCTATGTATTTCTGAAATGGGAACAAAATATAGAGTTTAGAAACGGTAGATATTTGCACATTTCCGAAATTGGGAACACTCATACTAGCATGAGAATTATCGGTCATTTTTCAAAATGACTTCTTTTTTACACATTGTCTTTCATTTGGAAGGCAGAAATGCATTGAAATTCAATAGGTAATAACAGTTGCTTTACAAATCTGAATTACCCTAAGTCTCCCGATAAAAATGGTACCTCACTTGTTTGGATAGGCATAGTGCCCACGACAGGAAACGGCTCAAAACGCAACGTGAACACACCACATTTTCGCAAAGAAAAATTACCCTTTTTTTGCAAAGTGCCTAGCTGTAGTTTTTGAACCCTAGCTCTGCCGGCACCTAGGGAAACCTAGCAAACCTATACATTTTTGAAAACTAGACACCCAGGGGAACACAGGATGGGGTGACTTGACTGGCTCTCACCAGGTTCTGTTACCCAGAATCCCTTGCAAACCTAAAAAAATGTCAAAAAAAACACATTTTTCTCACATTTCTGTGGTAGAAAGTTCTGGAATCTGCGTGGATCCACAAATTTCCACTTACCCCGCGTTCCCCAAAGTCTTCCGAGAAAAATGGTACCTCACTTGCGTGGGTAGGCCTAATGCCCGTGACAGGAAACGGCGCAAAAACGCAACGTGGACACAACACAATTTCACAGTGAAAAATGACCCTTTTTTGGCAAAGTGCCTAGCTGTAGTTTTTTAACCCTAGCTCTTCCGGCACCTAGGGAAACCTAGCAAACCTATACATTTTTGAAAACTAGACACCCAGAGGAATCCAGGATGGAGTGACTTGACTGCCTCTCACCAGGTTCTGTTACCCAGAATCCCTTGCAAACTTAAAAAATTGCCCAAAAAAACACATTTTCCTCACATTTCTGTGGTGGAAAGTTCTGGAATTTGCGTGGATCCACAAATTTCCACCCACCCCGCGTTTCCCAAAGTCCTCCGAGAAAAATGGTACCTCACTTGTGTGGGTAGGACTAGTGCCCGCGACAGGAAATGGCGCAAAACGCAACGTGGACACACCACAATTTCACAGTGAAAAATGACCCTTTTTTGGCAAAGTGCCTAGCTGTAGTTTTTGAACACTAGCTCTGCCAGCACCTAGGGAAACCTACCAAACCCACACATTTCTGAAAACTAGACACCCGGGGGATTCAAGGGAGGTATGGCTTGCATTGATCCCCCAACGTTTCTTTACCCGGAATCCCCTGAAAACCTCAAATTTAGCTGAAAAAATCACTTTTTTCGCACATTTTTGTGTGGGAAAGTTGTGACATCACCGGGCTGACACAAATTTCCTACCACCCAGCGTTCCCCCGGGTTGCCCCATAAAAATGGTGCCTCACTTGTGTGGGAGGCCCAAGTACCCGCGACAGGCAAGGGCCCAAAACGTAGTGAGGTGACATCAAAATTGCCTATCACAAAACAACCTGGTTTTGCAAGGGGTCACCTGGGTTTTGGCTCCGTGCTCGGCGGCCATCTAGGAAACCTACCAAACCCACACATTTCTGAAAACTAGACACCCGGGAATTCCAGGGAGCTATGGCTTGTGTCGATCCCCAACGTTTCCTTACCCAGAATCCTCTGCAAACCTCAAATTTAGCTGAAAAATCACTTTTTCGCACATTTTTGTGTGGGAAAGTTGTGACATCACCGGGCTGACACAAATTTCCTACCACCCAGCGTTCCCCGGGTCTCCCGATAAAATGGTGCCTCACTCGTGTGGGAGGTCCAAGTACCCGCGACAGGCAAGGGCCCAAAACATAGTGAGGCTGACATCAAAATTGCCTATCACCAAACAACCTGGTTTTCCAGGGGTCACCTGGGTTTTGCCCGTGCTCGGCGGCCATCAAGGGAAACCTACCAAACCCAGACATTTCTGAAAACTAGACACCCGGGGATTCCAGGGAGGTATGGCTGCGTGGATCCCCAACGTTTCCTACCCAGAATCCCCTGCAAACCTCAATTTCAGCTGAAAAAATCACTTTTTCACACATTTTTGTGTGGGAAAGTTGTGGCATTATCGGGCTGACACAAATTTCCTACCACCCAGCGTTCCCCGGGTCTCCCAATAAAAATGGTGCCTCACTCGTGTGGGAGGCCCAAGTACCTGCGACAGGCAGGGCCCAAAACGCATTGAGGCGAGATCAAAATTGCCTATCACCAAACAACCTGGTTTTGCAAGGGGGTCACCTGGGTTTGGCCCGTGCTCGGCGGCCATCAAGGAAACCTACCAAACCCAGACATTTCTGAAAACTAGACACTGGGGATTCCAGGGAGGTATGGCTGCGTGGATCCCCCAACGTTTCCACCCAGAATCCCTGCAAACCTCAATTTTAGCAGAACAAATCACTTTTTCACACATTTTTGTGTGGGAAGTTGTGGCATCACGGGCTGACACAAATTTCCTACCACCCAGCGTTCCTCGGGTCTCCCGATAGAAACAGTGCCTCACTCGTGTGGGAGGCCCAAGTACCAGCGACAGGCAAGGGCCCAAAACGTATTGAGGCAACATCAAAATTGCCTATCACAAAATGTTTTGGGCCCTTGCCTGTCGCGGGCACTTGGGCCTCCCACACGAGTGAGGCACCATTTTTATCGGGAGACCCTGGGGAACGCTGGGTGGTAGGAAATTTGTGTCAGCCCGGTGATGCCATAACTTTCCCACACACAAATGTGTGAAAAAAGTGATTTTTTTCAGCTAAAATTGAGGTTTGCAAGGGATTCTGGGTAAGGAAACGTTGGGGGATCCACGCAAGCCATACCTCCCTGGAATCCCCCGGGTGTCTAGTTTTCAGAAATGTCTGGGTTTGGTAGGTTTCCCTAGATGGCCGCCGAGCACGGGGCCAAAAACCCAGGTGACCCCCCTTGCAAAACCAGGTTGTTTGGTGATAGGCAATTTTGATGTCGCCTCAATACGTTTTGGGCCCCTGCCTGTCGTGGGTACTTGGGCCTCCCACACGAGTGAGGCACCATTTTTATCAGGAGACCCTGGGGAACGCTGGGTGATAGGAAATTTGTGTCAGCCCGGTGATGCCACAACTTTTCCACACACAAATGTGTGAAAAAAGTGATTTTTTTCAGCAAAAGTTTAGGTTTTCTGGGGATTCTGGGTAAGGAAACGTTGAGGGATCCACGCAAGCCATACCTCCCTGGAATCCCCCGGGTGTCTAGTTTTCAGAAATGTCTAGGTTTGGTAGGTTTCCCTAGATGGCCGCCGAGCACGGGCCAAAACCCAGGTGACCCCTTGCAAAACCAGGTTGTTTGGTGATAGGCAATTTTGATGTCACCTCAATACGTTTTGGGCCCCTGCCTGTCATGGGTACTTGGGCCTCCCACACGAGTGAGGCACCATTTTTATCAGGAGACCCTGGGGAACGCTGGGTGATAGGAAATTTGTGTCAGCCCGGTGATGCCACAACTTTCCCACACAAAAATGTGTGAAAAAAGTGATTTTTTTTCAGCTAAAATTGAGGTTTGCAGGGTATTCTGGGTAAGGAAACGTTGGGGGATCCACGCAAGCCATACCTCTCTGGAATCCCCCGGGTGTCTAGTTTTCAGAAATGTGTGGGTTTGGTATGTGTCCCTAGATGGCCGCCGAGCACGGGGCCAAAAACCCAGGTGACCCCCCCTTGCAAAACCAGGTTGTTTTGTGATAGGCAAATGTTGATGTAGCCTCAGAAGGTTTTGGGCCCTTGCCTGTCATGGGTCCTTGACCCACCCACGCGAGTGAGGTACCATTTCTATTGGGATACTTGGAGAAAGGCGAAGGGGTAGGAAATTTGTTGTTTCTCTCTGCAGCGTGAACATTTTGGCACAATATTGCAAGGAAAAAGTGACAGACATTTTGAGGTTTGCAGAACATTGTGGGTAAGATAACTTGTTGGGATCCACAAGAGAGACATCACCATGAACTCCCATGGGTGTTTAGTTTACGACAAAATCTACAGTTGGTAGGTTATTCTTTGATGAAATATACACCTTGGCAGAGAGATAAAAAAGACAAAGATTACTGCACAACCTTCTATTCCTCAAGCACACACACATACTGGTTGGATTTGGCACGAGGGCGAGTGATGGTTCAGTATATATAATTTTATTAACAAGAGATTTCACAAAAATGAAATGCTCTGTCAATAATTGAAAGGACAAAAAACTGAACCAGTGACTCACAGCTCATGAGCTGTAAAGCCATGTCAAGGCACCAACCGCTTTACAGGCCATTCACACACCTTTCATACATAATACACACAAGACCATTCACACCACCAGGCACAAAACCAACACATTACAACATTCACAAAAAGAGACAAGGTATACCCTGCTTGACAAAAACAGAAAAGACAAATTTTTCTGCACAACCACCTATTCCTCAAACACACATACATACTGGTTGGATTTGGCACGAGGGTGAGTGATGGTTCAGTATATACAGTTGTATTAACCAGAGATTTCACAAAAATGAAATGCACTGTTAATAATTGAAAGGACGAGAAACTGAACCATTGACTCACAGCTCGTGAGCTGTAAAGCCACGACAAGGCACCAACCTCTTTACAGGCCATTCATACACCTTTCATACGTGTGACACATACAAAGCCATTCACACCACCAGCCGCGGGCCCAGCACTTTACAACACTCACATCAGCAGACAGCGCCATTCAAGGGCCCATCACTTTCACACGCCCACATTCCTGACACAGCAACCACACCAGCTCATGGATTGCGTGGAGTGGCGTTTGGCTAGCAGTGTGTGTAGTGACCAGCAGCTAGTCACTACTCACACACTGCCAGCCAAGCGCCAGTCACCATACACTGCCAGCCGAGCGCCAGCCCACGCACACCGCCAGCCAAGCGCCTGTCCACACACACCGCCAGCCAAGCGCCAGTCCACATACACCGCCAGCCAAGCGCCAGTCCACACACACCGCCATCCAAGCGCCAGTCCACACACACCGCCAGCCAAGCGCCAGTCCACGCACACAGCCAGTCAAGCACCAGTCCACGCACACCACCAGCCAAGCGCCAGTCCAAGCACACCGCCAGCCAAGCGCCAGTCCACGCACACCACCAGCCAAGCGCCAGTCCAAACACACCACCAGCCAAGCACCAGTCCAAACACACCGCCAGCCAAGCGCCAGTCCACGCACACCGCCAGACAAGCGCCACTCCACGCACACCGCCATCACATTTAGGATTTTTTTATACAAATAAGAAAACACAAACAAATTGCAAATAGATACAAATCTACTAACACAAAATCTGAAACTAAATACACTACACAAATGCCAACCTTGAAACTGAACAAAAAATATTAAACAATAGAGGCCAGGCAGTTCACTTTACCACTCATGGATGCTCCCAAAAATTCTTTTGCGTGTGGTACATTCTAAAACAAGCAGGCACACACAGCCCAGGGTTAGAAGGACACTCGGGCAGTACATACGAGTCTCCTTCCGCATACCTCTTTGCCAACAGACTCTACATCTCCTACTGGGAAAGTCTTTTGAGGGTGTGGGAGGAATGTGATCAGGAAAGTGGCGATCTTTCAATCTAGCAACATCCTCCACCACTCCAACTCTAGGAACACTTGCCTGTTCCACTAAAACAAGGCTGCCTATTACAGACTCCTGAAACTTAGCAAAAGTCATCTTTGACTCAGGACAAGAATCCTGGAATACAACAAAAGCATTAAAGGTTGCCAAGTGGAAAAGATGGATAGCCAACTTCTTATACCAAATGTAAGCCTTACGAAGAGCAGCGTAAGGTTCCAACCTCTGCTCTACTCTGTCAACACCACCCATGTGCCTATTATAGTCTACAATGCACACAGGTTTGCGCACTTCAGCAACCTGACCCCAAACAGTCACAGGTGAAGTGCTTTCATCATGGATGGTAGTCAGCATGTAGACATCTCTCCTGTCTGAAAACTTCACAGCTAGAAGCTCCTCGCAACGCAACGCACTGCACTGTCCCAGCACAAGCTTTTGACAAACAAGTTCTTTTGGGAAACCTTTACGGTTAGAGCGGATTGTGCCACAAGCAACAGTGTCCACTTTGGCCAATTCCCTGAACAACCGCACACCAGTGTAGAAGTTATCTACATATAAATGGTGGCCTTTGTTAAAAAGTTCCCACACATTTTCTCAGTCACTTCAAAAGTGGACGGACAACCAGGGGGGTTAATCCTGGATTCCTTACCGGTGTACACCCTGAAATTAGAGACATATCCAGTCCGACTGTCACACAGCATATACAGCTTAATTCCATAGCGTGCCCTCTTACTAGGAATGTATTGCCTAAAAACCAAGCGGCCCTTGAACAACACCAAAGACTCATCCACTGCTATTTCTTTCCCTGGAGCATAGATCTCAGAAAATCGATCAACAAAGTGATCAATGACAGGCCGAATCTTAAAAAGACGGTCACAATCAGGGTGATCTCGTGCCAACGCTAAACCATTATCGACAAAATGCATCATCGAAAGCAGAAGCAAATACCTATCACGACTCATGACTGCTGGAAATATAGCAGTTGCCATCAAGGGACTAGTAGACCAATATGAAGACATTGATGGCTTCCTTAGCAAGCCCATCAAAAAAGTTAAACCCAAGAACTTCTTCATCTCTTCCAGATTTGTGGGAGTCCACCGGGTAGCTCTAGAGTGGGGCTTAAGGCTGGCACTGTTGTCCCTCAAAAACTGTTCGGCATACAAATTAGTCTGCTCAACAATCTCTGCCAAAAATACATCGTCCATAAACAACTGAAAAAAATGTATCGGCAAAAAGCTTTCAGTATCCACTCTACACCCTGGAACACCAGAAAAGTCTGGCAATGCCGGCTGCACCATGCCTGGGGCAACCCAGACGTCAGCACTTTCAACAGGAAGCCTTGCAGCCCAGATGCCTCTTGCCGCACTATACCAACGGGAAGCCTTGCAGCCCCAGGCTGCAGCCCAGATGCCTCTTGCCGCACTATACCAACAGGAAGCCTTGCAGCCCCAGGCTGCAGCCCAGATGCCTCTTGCCGCACTATCGGCACATCAATGTCCTCCTCTAACACAGGCACTTCATCCGCACTAAGAGTAGCTTCATCCGCACTGAGAGTAGCTTCATCATCCTATGATGCCATGTGGAGAGAAAACTCACTGCCTGAATCTTCCCCTGCCTCCTCTGCCTCAGATGCAGAGTCAGTCTCTGAACCATGGTCAGAGGAAGACTCAAAAGCATACCAACAACCTGCTGAGCAGTAATCCTGCGGCTAGCCATTATCCTTACTAAGAAAGGAGACTGCACAAACAAGTCAACAACAACCAACACTGTGCAAAATAAGTAAGTAAAAAAAATGTGTGCCTTTATCACAAAGATCAATATACTCAAAAACTATACGATTCACTTGCAAGAGACCGCTACACTCACCAGCACCTACTCTGCAGAGAGACAGCAAAAACGATATCCCACTAGAAAGAAAAAAACAAAACCAATTACTCACAAAACAACAAAATACACATCGAGCACAAATGCAAAAAGTTTTTGACACTCAAAAAACAGAAGCCAAACAGACTGCAATTATTACACAATTTGCAAAAAACACATTCATGCAGAGAAATGAAAAACATTTACATTGTACAAAAAAAAGTCTCTTACCAAACACAAGCAACTACACAAACAGCAGAACCAAAAGTAACGAAACCGCAACCTGGAACAGTCTAAAGAGCAAAAGCTTTCAACTAGAACAAAAAGGGAGAAATAAAGCATTACAATTGCAATTCACAAGAAATAAAAGAATTAACATTATAACACACTATGTCACTACCTAATTGGTCAATCTGCCAGATGGGCCTTCAAATAGGGCTGTGCAAAAATGGGGGGTGAACTTGCCCAAGGGATCGGGTGAGCTTGTCTGAGGGTGGGGCAGAAAACAGCAGACAGAAATGGGCCCCCCTTGCAAAAGAAATAAATCCCTGGTGCCTAGTAGGGTTTTCTGCCTCCCTCCTCCCAGGGCAAAAAGGCCAAAAAAAAAGGGGCAGATCTGTCCCCAGGAGGGGCAGAAAAAACATTAACCAAATGTATAAAAAAAATCTGCCCCCTGGGAGCAACCCTTGCCCAAGGGGTCGCTTCCATTTTAATTTAAAATAAGTCCCTGGTGACTAGTGGGGTATTCTGCCCCCCACCTGGGGGCAGAAAGGCCAAATACACGGGCCGATCTGCCCCCAGGGGGGGCAGAATACACATTTTTTTTAAATGAGGGGCCTGGAAGCGACCCTTCCCCAAGGGGTCGCTTCTGTTTTTTTAAACAAAAAATCCCTGGCTCTAGTGGGCTTTTTTGCCCCCCCCCTGGGGCCATAAACGCCAAAAAACCAAGGCGATCTGGCCCCAGGGGGGGCAGAAAAGTCTTTAAATTATTTGCACCCTTTAGGAAGCGACCCTTGCCCAAGGGGTCGCTTCCTTTTCCATAATAAAACATCCCTGGTGCCTAGTGGGGGCATTTCTGCAGCACGATCGCGACGCTGTGCGCGATCGTGCTGCAGGAATGCCCTGTATTGAGACATCAGGGGAGAGGAAATACTCTTTCCTCTCCCCCGATGCCTCAATACATTAAAAAATCCCCCCCCACCCGCCCCACCGGAGCAAGGAAACTCACCTGCTCCTCCTGGAAGCGCTGGAAACAAATGGTTTCCAGCGCGTCCAGCGCTTCCTGATGACGTCGGCGCGCGCTGTGCGCGCTGACGTCATGGGAAAGCGTGGGGGGGGGTCGGGGGTGGCAGCGGAAACTCTTCCGCTGCCACCCCCGTCTGTGGGGGCAAGATCGATACCCCAGGGGGGGAGCGCCAGCGCTTCCCCCAGGGGCTGTGCTCATGACGGAGCGGTTCCGTCATGAGCACAGCCCAACCGATGCTCATGACGGAACCGCTCCGTAATGAGCATCGAAGGGGTTAAGCTGTAATATGTGACTTAATGGAAAAAAAGAAAGTAAAAAATACACTTAAATCGAAAATTCAAGGAAACATTTACATAGAAACACCTTTAAATCGAAATGCTTACTCAAAATATATTTTTAAATAAGAAAGAAATCAAGGAATAATTCAACACTATGAAGGTATTTAACTTAGGAACTGAGGAATAAAGTGAAACCACCACCAATACGGTGACATTGGGAAACAGTAGCATACCCCATATTAAACCCAGTGGAGAGAACACATTTTTTTAAAATCCAAAACAAGCCAAGGTTCACTACAATTCCTGAGTATTTAAATAAAAAATGTTTGTTATAAATTTTAGACAAAAACAGAACAGTGTAGCTATTTTTAGTGTTACAGATAAAATGTTAAATATCATGCCATGCGGTCACCTCTTTCGATGACAGTGGTGGCAGGAGGAGCATGGGGCTTCAGTTGCTCGTTGTACAACTTTACAAGCCCAGCGTTCTGAAGGTGCACTCTGTGCACCTTAAGAACAAGGATCACCAGGATTTTCACCATCACAAAATTATGTTGAAATTGGTGTTCTTGAAGGATATGTTTTCAATTGACCGTTCTACATAAAGTCTGATAGATTCACTTTGATGCCTGGGATTTTTCACACTCTGCTGATGTAGAACGGTGGAGTATTATGAGGTAATGCTGGTTAGGTTTCACCATGCAATACTCTCACAATAAACCAAAGATGGTCCTTGGATTTACAATAATAAACCCTTAGCTCAGTCCTGGTAGATTGGCAAAGACCAGTCAGACATTACTGGAGGAACGTGTTAAGCATTTCAGAGTACCATAAGTAAATGACATGACTCAGAAGAAACCCAACACCAATTAAAAAAATTAAAGCAGATTTCTATCTTCATTTAGACAATAAAACAAACGAGCTCAGATACATATAACTGGAGTTATGGATTTTTGACGAAAACATAAATCACAGCAATTCACTACTGCAGAACTTTTGCATTGCGTTCAATAGGAAAAAGTGGCAGACAGTCGGTCACTTGCAGGTCGAGTTGCATGGAACCCAAGGGTAAAGGTGAGGTGGGTCGCCGGGCAAAGCCACAACAGTCAGTTTGATTTTTCCTGGCCCGAGAAGCCCGGGTGCAGTGTTGTCCTAGCTGTCCTTGGTGCTATTGCCGGAACCGTGGGAGAGCTGGTTTTACTGTTTAAATGGTACTGGTGGGGAACAGGATGCAAAAAGTCAACAACTAAGCCACTGCTGAAGCCGAATGAAGGTTTTGTGAAGTTCCCTCAAAGAGCAGCTTCGAGTAAAGCGAGTGGTTGCTGGACCAGCGACCAACAAGCCTTGGCAGCGGACTGGAGAAAGTTATTCCTACAGCCTAAGGTACCCAAGAACACAGTAGCCACCTGAAACTTCGTGAAGGTCAGGACTATGTTTGCCACAATGCACTGGGCTATCTACTTCAGGGTGATCCCTCGCAGGGCCCGATGGCCAGCGATTCTTCAGTGTCAGTATGTTGTTTTTACCTGCAGTTGCAGGGGACTAGTGCCACTAGTCTATGGAAATCTGGTGATGCCTGTGGCTCTCAAAGGGGTCCCTCTGTCTGGGGGAACCGAGCTTTGGTCCAGGACGAACTGCATTCATGCAGTTCCAGGAAGGCTGCCACGGGTACAGAGTATCATGCCTTTGGTTTGTGGAACTCCTGATGTCCCAGACATGGGTCTCTTCTTTTGTCCTTGTTGCAAGTCAGATCAGAACTAAGGTTCTGGCGTCAGGGATAGCCCTTAAATCCTAGATTTAGGGGCATAAGGGGTGTGGATGCAGGTGGCCAATGGGCTACTAGCACCAACAGCTAATCCACCCCTTTAGGGACTACATCCATGGGTGTAGGTCACCTTTTATACCCATAACCCTCTGTTCTACCACTTTTAAAAATGTCAGAAGTCTTTCTCAGCTGTATAGACCAAGTAGTCCCCCCCCCTAGAGGTGTGGCTAGCTTTATGGGGGAATACACCTCTTAAATACCTAATTTTCAAACCTGCATGGGTGCAAATGTGGCCGGGGCAGGGGGAGGGCAGTCTCCTCCTTTGGGAGGCAGCCTGGTTGCATATCACAGGTAGTGAAGCCTTTGAAACTCACTGCCTTGATGTGCCAGTTCACTAGCCATCCTGTCAGAGAGGGAGGTGTTACCTACTTCCCATCCAGGCCTTTGTTTCTGACCTTGAGAGTTCATATCTCCTGGAAGGGGTTCAGATTCCTGTTCTGGCAGCAGCTGAGAGCTGGCAGCCAGAGCACAGAAAAGGCTGTGGCAACCAGCTGGGCAGCCTCTAAGGTAGCTACCTGGAAGCATGCCACATCTTCCTTGACACACAATTCATGTCAGAGTTGAGGAGGTATATTGTATGATACCAAACATGACATATTTAGGAGGTACCATCATGAAGCTGCCAACCTCGGGTTTGCCCGGGTGCCAGCCCATGTTATCCTATGGACCGTCTATCATTTATAGTGTCTTTTAATTGTAGAGGCCACTATAGGGACATGTAAACTTCCACTTACATGTCCACACTTTTAATATAATGCATTCTGCCTCCTGGGCTTAGGAGGCCTTCCTTAGAGGTGAGTGGCATATATTACAAATAGTGCATTGACCTCGCCACACATGGTGAGGGCAAAGTCATGTTCGAGCAGTTTGCACTGCTCCTGCAGTCTGCCATGGCAGGCCTGTTGTCAGATGTTTACTTGGGTCACTCAGTGTGGCACAAACAGTGATTCAGGCCCTAGTGACCGCTTTAACACCCATGCCCTAGGTACCAACGGTCCCATATAATAGGGGCTTATAAGGGGGTTAAAGTCCTTAACAATTGGGCTACAAATTCACACATATCCATTTAAGGGACAGAGCACTGGCACTGGGGTCTGGGCAGCAGACTCCAATGCACTTTCAGAGCCATAGCCATCAGTATTGGAGCAAAAGGTGTTGGGGGGGGGGGAGTGACCATACAAAAACTGCACTTTCCAACATGTTCCACTACTACGCAGTGGCACAGTGCTTGTGCTCTGACACTAAAATGCTACTGATATAATTGATTTTACCCAAATGGTGTATTTCACTTTCTTGTGAAGCCATTTACACTAAGCTCATTAATGACAAAAATATATGATTGCCACTGGCACCGACGCCCACTGGTAGTGCAGCAGTCTAAATGTACTGCAGTAATACATGGCAAGGAAAAGTGCATTTGCCTTGTAAGTAAACTGATTTTTATATTTTAAGAAGTCACCCCAGTAAAGTATGCCTTGCAAGCCCATAAATATAAAAGTGGACATTATTTATTTAAAAACTGTGCCTGTGGTGGAACGGCCTAAAAGCTATTCCACTGTTTTGATAAAGCTACATTTTCCATAAAACAAGCCTGCGTGGGATTAAAATATTTAATTACATATGTCCACCTAGGAAAATACTAGCAAACATGTGAGAAATTGAGTTACTTGTTGAGGGGAGTGAATCAGCAATCCTTGTCAGGGATGGGTACAAGCAAATCTCAAAATAACCTGTGCTCAAACCACTAGTAGCTTGGCACGGAGCAGTCAGGCTTGACTTAGAGGCAATGTGTACAGTATTCATGCAGTACTTCAAACACTAATAAATTGCTGAATGGTTTCGATCTTGGCTTGGAGGGGCTGCACCTTGCCTCCTCCCACTTGGAGGCCCTATCTGGCACTTACTGGCCTTAATAGTCAGGCCTTTGTTCTGCAGAGCCTGAAGCACTTCCCAGAGGTAGTTCAAACATTCCACCCAGCTGGTACTCAAGACGACAATGTTGTCTAGGTAAGCAGCATTGAAGTTCTCCAACCCAGCCAGGACCTGGTGGATTTACCTCTGGAAGGTGGCAGGGGTGTTCTTCAACCTGAATGGCATTACCCGGAACTGCAAGTATCCTTCTGGGATAGAGAACACAGACCTCTCTTTAGCTCCCTCAGTCACGGCAATCTGCTGTACCTAGACGTCGCTGAATGTACTGAAGAACTTAGCAGCTGCTAACCGAACTATGGGCTCAATCAGCTTGTGGAATGAGGTTTACGTCTGTCTTGTTGATGGCATTGAGCCCCAGGTAATCCACAGAGATTTGATTTCTGGGGTAGTACCTGGGGGAGCTGCCTGGGGACCAACACCACTGGGCTGGACCAAGGACCGTTTGAGGACTCAATGACCCCCTAGCTCCAGCAATTTGGGGACTTCCTCCTTTATGCTGGCTTTCACCTTATCAGATAGCCTGTAGCTTTTACTCTTTACAGGCATAATGTCACCAGTAGCAATGTCATGGGTGCACCATTTAGTGAGTTCTGGGGTAAGGGAGAAATGAGAGGCAAACTGCCCCGGCAACTGGCGGCATTCCCTCTGTTCCTCTAAGGTCAGGGTAGGGGAGAGGCTGACACCCTCCACTGACTCACCCTGCTCCTTGGAGGAAAAGAGGTTGGGGAGAGGTTCACTCTACCTTCTAAACTCTATCATCCATGACAACAGACATCTCAAAGTAGGATTTGAGGCAATTGATGTACAAAACCCTTTAAGGGTTCCGGGGAGTCTTGAGGTCTACCAGGTAGGTGACCTCACTCTTGCGCTCTTTCACATCATAGGGCCCAGACCAGCAGTTTTGCAGGGCCCTGGGCTTCACAGGCTCAATCACCCACACTTTTTGGCCAAGCTAAAACTCGACCAGTGTAACCTTCTGGTCATACCACCATTTCCTGATCTCCTGGCTGGTTTCTAGATTCTCTTTGGTCTTCTTCCAGAAGCACTTCATCTGTGTGCGGAGTGCCAGCATGTAGCTGACCACATTCTGGGGGCCTTCTTAAGAGCTTGCTCCCACATCTCCTTCTCCAGGCTAAGAGGTCCTCTTACAGGGTGCTGTACATAAGTTCAAAGGGGCTGTATCCGACCCCCTTCTGCGGTACCTCCCTTTATCCGAACAACAGGCATGGCAGGGGGATGTCCCACTTCCTCCTCAAGGCCTCTGACAGGCCCATGATCATGCCTTTTAGGGCCTTGTTGAACCCTTCAACAAGCCCATTAGTTTGGGGATGGTAGGGTGTGGAAAACGTATTTGTTACCCCTCAATCCTTCCACGCGGATGTCATGTAAGCAGACATGAAGTTGGTATCTCAGCCAGATACGACCTTATTGGGGAACCCCACTTGGGTAAAGATCCTCATCAGTGCCCTGGTCATAGCGGGCACAGTCACTGACCTCAGAGGTATAGTCTGAGGGTACCAGGTGGTATCGCCCACCAAGCCCAGGATTAACTTATTGGCACCCAACCAAAGGGAGTGCCAATGACAGGGAATGGATGTAGGGGAGCCTTGCACTTTCCTCCTGACTTACCACTGGCCTGGCCGGTAAGGCATGAATTGCAGAAAACATTTGAGGCCATTCTCATCTGGTGCTCATAAGAGTGGGTGACAAGCATTTCAATGGTCTTGTCCTGCCCTAGATAACCTGCCATGGGACCATCATGAGCCAGCTCCAGTGGGAAGCCCCTATAGCACTAGGGGACCACCAACACATGGGTTGCACCAGGTTTAGGAACCTTAGGTTTGCTATATAGGAGACTATTCTCCCAAAATATCAGGTGAACACTAGAGGTGCAACCAGCTGCCTGGACCTTGGCCTGCCACCATACGCCCTCCAGAACAGGGCATTCCATCTGCACCTTGCAGAACCCCTTCCTGTTGGGGCCCCCTTCCTTCTGCCAGTTGGTAAGTTCAGGTAGATTTTCAGGGCGGCAATATCCTTCCCCTTAGGCTCCAGGGCATCACCCTCAGGGTCAGCCTCCTCCTGGACTGTGGGAGTTTCAGGAGTGGGCTTCCTGCATCCCTTTCTCTCTTTGACAGGCACCTGGGCCATTTTTCCAGGCTCCAGGTCCTCTTGACTACCATCTCGGGTGGCCATGGACTGAGTGGTCAGGCACACCCACTCAGGCAACCCCAACATCTCCAGGTGTGACCTGCTTCCAGTTGGTGTGCTCTAGATCATTGCCAAGCAGAAATTCAACAGGCATGGATGGACTCACAGCAACATTCAAGGATCCTGAGACCCACCCCCCACTCAAACGGAACCAGAACCACTGGGTCATAGTTGTCAGTTGCGATAACCTGGTACCTCATTCTGTCCTCCTCCTCTACGGTCTGCACGGCATCCCTATCCTCACTAGGGCTATGCTTCCAGAGGCTATCCCCCAATCTTCCTCAAGGATCGTATGCCTCTGCAAAGCCACCTCATAAGCTTCAAACCACTTGTCAATGCCATTCCCCACCACAAAGTCAGGCACCAGACCTTAAGGAATATAGGGCCTCTTGTCTCCAGAGGGCAGTGTAGGAATGCTGCCACCATCACTGCTGGACCCTGCATGTCTGTCCTTGATGTCCAGCTCCTTCATACTCAGTTTATCAGCCAGTAATTATTGTTTCTCCTCCAAGGCTAGTTTATTTTGCTCTGCTCCCATGGCCAGTTTATTTTGCTCTGCTCCATTTTACCAGGCCATCTGCAGCCTAAAGTCCCTTCCTGTCTGCCAGCTTCTCTGGGGACATGTCTCAAGAAGAACCACTGCTCTCTGTTCTAGCAGGGAGATCCAACTCAGGGGTCAAGTCATCTCCCTTAGCTAGCTGTTGCCCTGCTCTGGCTTCTCCACATCATCTTCTCCATCCTGGTCCTCTGTCGTGACTGGCAACTGGTGGCATCCCCCCATGCCCTCAGAGCCTTTTGGGGCTCTGCCTTCTTGGTGCTCCTTATGGCAGGCAGCCCCCTCTCCTTGCAAAATTCCTTGAGCTCAGCCACAGTGTAGCTCTCCAGACTGAGGAGCTCAAATTCAATCTTTGCAGGTGAGGCCACAGGCACAAACTGTAAGGTAGACTAAGGGTGAATTTGGAAAAACAAAAAAGCCAATCAAGAAGAAATGTAAAACTCAAATTGGTCTCAAGTTATTTATCTGTGAAGGTCAATTTAAACTTAAATCACTGGATGGCACCGCACAAACACAAGTCCAAATCCTCACTGCTGATCACCAATGTGAGAAATTGGGTTACTGGTTGAGGGGGTGAAACCCTTACTCAAGCAGCAACCACAATCTTTGTCAGGGCGGGACACAAGCAAACCCCAAATTAATCTGTGTTCAACTCTCTCTTGGCTTAGTACGGAGCAGTCAGGCTTAACTTAGAGGCAATGTGCAAGGTATTTATGCAGAATTTCAAAAAGTAATAAAGCAAAAACACAACACAAGAAAAGATCCTACACCAATTTAGAAAAATAGAGTAACTTTGAATAAATAAATCAAGACCAAAATGACAAAAATCAAATCAGTAGAACCAGAAATATGCAAGTTCAAAGATTTCTGTGAAAATAGTGCCAGAAAGCACAAAGCACCAACTGTGGATGTCTGGTCGCGCCGGACCAGAACAAAGTCACAAGTTCAGGCAGACCGTGTTGAATCACTTGCCTGCTACAGAGACCCAGTTATGTCAGCTGAACAAGAGTATCTTAAAACCTGATTGCATAGTGTTGCAAGCTCCCACGACAAGAATGCTTACTGCAACAGAGGCATGGCGTCAGTTCTGAGGTGCAGCGGAGCTGCGATGTGAGGTCCTGCATCGTCATCAAGGATCCTGTCAATGAGGGCTTGCGATGTGAAGTCTGGCGTCGAGAAGGCATTGATCAGTTGGTACGATGCATTGGGTCCGAAGAGCTGCGAGGTTGAGATGCGAGAACCTGCATCATCATCGAGGCTGCTGTCACATGGTCACTATGCCCTATTTAGGGCTATGTGCCTATCAGTGATTTTCCCTGCTGGATCTGCCATGCCAGACATAGTTGACCCGGAAAGGAAAACAAGCAATGGCCCTAAAGTGCAACGAGAAAACTCCCTCTGCATCAGGATCAATATCTCTTTTGTTTGTCTTGAACAAACTTCCAGCATTGGGAGTGTCCTCCCACATCTGTTCACACTGGTCAAAAATAGATAAATGCCTGACAAGACAATGAAATGACATAGATAATCCTCTCTGTATTTATATATTGGTGGGTTGTGGGTTTTTATTGAGGAATAGATTAGGAAGTTTTTTAAATATGTTTTAAATTATTTTATAAATTGTTAAATAATGTATTACATTTCAATTGGTTAATTAGATTAATTTATACATGTATTTAATTTTAAACATAGGTTTTTGTGTTTTACTTGATTTATATTTATAATATATCGTTAATCAGTAATGTTTATTTTTCACATGAAAGATTATTATATTTTTTAATAATATATATTTTTTTACAGGCTGATGGGTTGTAGGGAAATAGGGTAAAAATGTTAGATATATATCTATAGTGTTTTTAGTTGATTAATATTTTATAAATGGTTAGTTTAATAATTATGTAAATTTTTCAAATTATATTCTTGTAAAATGCTATTAATATGTAGTTGTTTAGGAAAATTGTAACATATATATTTTTTATTTTTCCTAATTAACCGGTTGGACCAAGGTTGTGTGCAGCGGCATTCTCCACTTGGCTTATATATCTCCCCCTGCTGGCACCAGTTCTGGCTCTATCAGCGACAAGTCCACAACGAGTCTGAAACTTGACATCCATTCGGAAGCGGGAGGCCGTTCAGTCTGCTCAAGATCACTCTGGTTGTGCCACTCAGGTCTGGTCGCTCAGATCAGCGCGCTTAGATCCTGGTCAAGAGCAATCCACCACTTCATCTGCTTCCCCAGCTCGACCTCCGGTAAAGCTGAAGGTGCTGATCAATGGAGGTAGCAACAACAGCCTGCAACACCAGTACGAGAATACCGGGATAAGCCAGAGACAACCGTGTCCTCTGTGCCCTGCAGACGTGATGAACACAATGCATGTGGATTCCTCCTATCAAGACCTATGTGGAACCAGTTGGCAGCAAGTGTCATGAAGGCAGAGTGGGACATGGCCCACTGTGCCCCACTTTGCCCTTCCTAATTAACACTTCTTTATTTATAGGGAATTAAATACGGACTACCCCTCTCTAAATTAAGCCCATTGTAGGCGTCTTATGGTGCCAACACAACATTGGATAATATAGTGGCAAATTACATAATATGGCCTAAAAATTGGTGTTTGTACCAGGGCAAATTAAGCACCCAAACTGCAAAACATATTTTTGAATGGAACTCTGAAAAACTTAGAACCAAAGTTTTAATGGAGCTGCTTGACTTTGCTGGCTGCGCATACTGTGACAAATTACCATTAGTACTATTCCAGACTGGAAAGGGTAATGGCATTTGGTGTATCACGGGACAGGAGTGTAGGAGATGGCCAAGTGATTGGTGAGCAATGCAGTAGAGAGGGGAGGATTAAATATGGGAGGGAAGAGGTACAGAAAGAGAATTTCAGAGGAGAAAGAGACATATGGATGTAAATGTAAAGGGAAAAGGTAGAGGTACAGTGAAGAGGTGAAGGTAAAGGCAGAGGTGCACAGTAGAGGTGGAGGTAAAGGGAAAGGTGCAGAGGAGAGGTGGAGGTAAATGGGAGAAGAAAGAAAGACATGGAAAAAGGGGTGCTCATGGAGAGTATGTTTGGGCCAGGTAAAGTCTAAAGGATAAAATAATAATTTAAAATAAATTTAGAAACATACCATAGACCATGCACACATTTTTGTGAGGAGTCTCTCCAAGTATTTTACATCAAGCCTACAAAAGCCTTTAAAAGCCATGAACAAATTCAACATTCCCACATACACAGATGTCATGATCACCCACAATACATCTACATGACTGACATGGAGGGTGTACATGCAACTTGGCAATGCAGTGGCCCTGACTCACTGCCCCATTGCCGCCATTGCAAGAGAAAGGGAAGGTAGCGTTTTTTTGCATGCGATGGAGAAGATCATTAGGCAAAAAATTAAGCGGCATATTCAACAGTAAGCATGCTTACTTGCTCCCCCGTAACTGTGTTAAAGATTCCAGCTCCCAACTTCTGTTTTACCCTGACTGGGTCAAAGGCATCACTGGATCAAACAGATGCATCCTGTTCATTATGCATTTCACATCAATGTATCAGCTCTCCTACGGCAAGGAGAGCAGACATTAAGTACAGAAGTGGCAAAGTTAACGAAAGCGTTGAGTTTTCTTTCCTAAGTGCCTCATGGAAACCCTTCACCTCTACCTGTTATATCAGGCAAATGTGAGAGGCAGCAATGGGCCTGATTATGAGTGTGGTGGTCATAAGACCGCCGCACTCGCGGTGGCTCGTCCACCGTATTACAACTACATGTAGTCGTAGCGGCAGAGGACCACTGGCTGATTCAGGGAACTGTCGTCCCTAGCAGTGACGGAGCTGCGCCACAATGTAATATGCTCAGCGAGACTGGCGCAGTCCAGCAGAGCATAATGCGTGTGCCTGCACCCCCCTGTCTGTATTCCCCCAAAGTTCCAGCACAGCATTGACGTCACCATCCATGCCGTGCTGGAACTTTTTTTGCCGTTCCCATTGCGGTGCCTGTTTTCCATGCACCACCATGGGAAAGGCAAAGGACCATCCGCCTTACACAGTTCAATTCGTAATAAGGCGGGCGATCCTTGCGCGGTTTTGGCGGTGTTGTGTCGGCAGAGAGCTAGCGCAGAACCGCCAAAGTCTTAATTAGGTCCAATGTTTGTTCACAAGTAAAAAGATAGATCAAATGTCACAGCAAAGTGAAGACCACTGGTCATAGGATATTAACAAAATCCAATCTGAAATTATTTCAAATGTATGGCTCATAGCATAACACACTGACGTTTCATACCTCTTTTGTTTACAAAATGGGAAGACTTTATAATGGCCTCCTGAAAACAATTAAGAACAGGCATTCTGTCAGCACTGTGTATATGGTTGCTCAATTTCCCATGAGTTGGAATTTTTGAATTTATACGTAACTTCATGAGGGTACATCATACATATTTTTAAATCTATTAATACCCATTTATTTTTGTGGTTTTATGGCCTCTTGTCAGCTGCATCAAGGTGTGATTCAAGGAGTCACATGTTTTTCTTTCAGTCATATAGCTTTGGGTGAAGAATGTGTCAAATGTGGTACAGTGGGCCCTTTTTCATGTGTCTGTATAAGCGTTGGAACGAAGAGGATGTCCTTGGTTCAGGAGAATGCTGCCAATGAAGTCTTAGGAGTAATTTGATGATGTGCTTTCAGGATGAAACTTGTGATGAAGAAGCACAGTATCATGTTGATAAAGTGAAGAAGTTTGATGGCCAGATAATACGAGTTCGGAGAAAGGCAGCTTGATTTGTTGTGGTGTCTCAACTTTGAACACTAGTGATTGAGAATAAAATTCCATTATTTCGAACCAGTACTTAAAAGAGATAAGACTACTGAAAAGCAAGAAGAATGCGAGTTAAGCGTGCTCAGTATTTATGAGGAACCTCAAAACCTTCTAGCTGTGTGATTGAAACAAATGACAATCACTATATTGTGTATATATATATATATATATATATATATATATATATATATATATATATATATATGTATCAGTATATTTTCAAATGTTAATATTTTCAATCACAGAAAAAACAAGAAAGTGAAACCAAACAAGGTAAAAGCTTTTGCATTTGGTAAAACAACAATTAACATGATAGGACGTTTTGACACTGACTTGTTTCCATAGAAACAAAAACATCACAAGGGGGGAGCTAGAGAAACAAGCATTGGCATAGCCAATAGATCTCGCTTTTGGGACCTTATAAGTATTTAGTTATGCAGCACAATATCCTTAGTGCAACAACACCAACTGTTGCATGGCTAACCACTTATAAGGTCCCAAAGGCGAGACATATTGGCTATGCAACACTTGATGTTGTTGCACCAAGGATATTGTGCTGGATAACTAAACACTTATAAGGTACCAAAGGCGAGACCTATTGGCTATGCCAATGCTTGTTTCTATATGAAAACAATCAACAATATTCATAGTAGGAGGGTGTCTATGGTCTTTCTTCCCTTTCATTAAAACAAGCAATGTAATGTAGTCTCTTTTCAGTTGCTGCAGCTTGAGGCATTCAAAATGGTCTCATCTTGGGAGAACAAGCCATGTAAAATATATTGGTGGGTTATTTCTGGTTTATTGCCAGTGGGTTCCCCTCCCTGTCCAAGTCTCCATGTAATAAAAATACAGGAATGACACTGAAGGCGTGGAGTTGGCGGTGTAATGACCCCTCCCTTGGCTTGGCCTGGTTATGTGAGCTGGAGCCAGAGAGGAGGGTGCACTGACTGCCAGCAGCAGCGACGAGGACAGTCCAGCTGTCGGTTGCTCCCTTGCCTCCCCAACAGCGGATTCTGTCTGGACACTGACGGAACCTCCTCCCGACGTCTGCTGCTATGGAGACCCCGGGCCAGAAGCGCGGCACCCGGAAAGGAGGTACCCCGCTGCTGTCTCCCACCTGCATCACCCGGCTACAGGAGAAGGAGGAACTACAGGACCTCAATGACAGACTTGCGATCTACATCGACAAGGTGCGCTCGCTCGAGTCAGAGAACGCTGGACTGCGACTGCGCATCACTGAATGCGAAGAGACAGTGAACCGTGAGGTGACGGGCATCAAGTCGGCTTATGAGGTGGAGCTTGGGGATGCGCGCAAGACCCTGGATTCTGTGGCTAAGGAGCGCGTGCGCGCCTGCAGCTCGAGCTCAGCAAAGTGCGCGAGGACTACAAGGAGTTAAAGGCCAGGTAAGGCGACTGTGAAGCTAGCAGGGTAGGACAGGGTGCTAATACTACTGTGCTTTTCCCTGGTGGCCTGGAGCCCTTGGAACTGCTTTTCAAAGCACAGGACCACTCCTGGTATATCTGCCACTTTCCTAAGCTCAGCAGGGTTAATTGCAGCAGCCATATGGAGGCTGCAAGAGAGAGAGGGAAAGAGAGAAAGGTAGGGTGAAAGAGGAAAGAGACAGAGGAAAGAAGGAGAGAGGGAATGGGTGGCTGGAAAGAGAGAGCTTGGGCGGGGAAACCAAGAGAGAGGGGCAGGTCTGAGTCTCTTTGCCAAGGCTGATTTTGGTTCCCTTGTATGGGGCTAGCAACATCTTCTGTTTTTTTATGGCTCTTTGCACTGCACATGTTGCAGATTGCTAGTGCAATAATTAATTTATTACCACCCACACATACTCATTTTATCAATCTCAATGAAGGAACGGCTGGGTCAATTGTGCCAGGATTCAGGCGTGTGACCTTGAGCTCTCACAGACAGTTTTGAAGAGACATTAATCTGCGGACTCACTTTGCAGTTACTACTACTACTAATAATTATTATTATTGCTGTTATTAATATTTAAATATTAATAACATATCCAATAATATTCGCTGTAATATTGGTTAAATAATTACTAGTATCAAATAATCATATATGTGCATAAATAGTTTTGAAGAGACATTAAACTGCTGAGTCATTATGAAGTTATTATTATGAGAATATTAATAACTCCAATATTAGTAGTAGCAAAAATCATGATAATATAGTTAGCAGTATTAATGTAATCATTTATGTGCCAGACATTGTCGGACAAACTAAATTGTCAGTGTGATAACCGGGTCTGACAGCTGCCAGTCACCGTCAAATTGTTCTTGCAATCATGACATGCTGAGTCTTCTGGAGGGGTTGCAAGTTTCGGGCACGTGTTAGTTAGCGTAGTTCGGGTGTGTAAAAGACGCATGCATGGATTAGGTCGGTGAGTACAATACTGAAACTTCAAAATATTTGAAATATAAAGTGGATTTTCTACAAAACTTGAAACAAGCAATAAAAAACACGAGTTTGACAATACCATAAATCACCAGGGTGGAAGGAACTCATTCTAAAACTCCTGTGATTTGAATGCGAGCCTAACAGAACCTAAAGATTGCTAGTGGATTTTGGATTTTGCCTTTCGAGGTCCTACCCTATGCTATTCTCTCCCTATAAATATTCGAAATTGTACTTCCTTTTTCGAGTTTTGTAAGCTGTTGACTATTTTAACATCACTGCTGCTACTTCTTTTCATGTAGCGCTGGGAAATCCCGTTGGGGTAGCCATGCGCTTTACACATTTATTTATCATTATCATTGTAAGGGATATGGGCTTAGGTGACAGCACAGAAACTATTAATCACTATTGCCGTGACAGAATTAGGGTAACCTGTGCTGGAGGTGTGAATCTATGAGTTGTAGTATCATTGTAGGGAGTATGTAGCTTTTCCTAACTCGGCAGTTGTCACTATCCAAGCGGAGTTTTGTTGAGAAATTCTGGCTGAGCAGCAAGATGAAGCAGCCACCCTGAATGACAAAAAAGGATGCATACTTAGTTTGGATGCACGGTGACACAGAACATGATTCACAAACCAGTCTTTACACAATAGAAGGTAACTCCCTTATTGTAAAAATATGTTTGCTTTGGGTAGAGTTCTCATGTAAAAGTTACCTTCAAACTGCGGTTAAGGAGAAGTGCTTTATAACAGTCCCCTATAAAATAAACTAATGCAGCAGATCAAAGCAGCTGCACAGGGGGCTGACTGCATTTATGAGATGCACAGTTAGTCAGATTTAAGTGTCTTCCTTGTCTTTGTAAAGGAAACGGATGAGAACAAAGGAAACTTTGTTTATCACGAAACACAAAGAGTGTTACTTTCAATACTGTAGGGATCAATGACCTTCTCATATCTTCCAGGGCGTAAAGGTCCTAACACACAAGATATCATTTTGACACGTTATGTTTTCCCAATAAACACTTTGCGGGGCAGGCGGAGGTGCTGACGCAGCCGGGTCCCTGTTTTCAGGTAAAGTTTATAATCCACACTGAGGAGCTACACTTCCTCATGTCTGGGAACAAAACGTCTCCAGATATCGGAGCGCAAATCTCATAGCCAAGCAGATTTTTACAGGTGCGCCTTCATGCCCTCAGAGCACCGCAGAGAAGCCCACAGCCGGAGAGGTTCAGCTTACGAAGCCCCTTTGAGCTCGATCTCTGAGCTTTCCAGGGCCCAGTGCCTTTGGAGTCCATCTCTGACCTACCTCTTCAAACACCCTGCATCCTACATTCTCCTCACGGCTCAAGTCACGCGATACTCGCGCCCACACTCTCAATCCCATCAGAAGGCAAGCAAAGATGCGGTTTGTCTCATGTGTATGATCAAACACCTACGAGGATATCGTGTCACAGTGCACATTCATCTAACACCACACAGCCATCCACCAAAGCACAGGCATGCCACAGAGAACAGCACTGTGGTCCCCCCAAGGCCATGCGCGCCGCACACACGTCCTAAACAGAACACAAAGACAGAACTCTGACCGCGCACCCGACACTTCCCATAAACAGAAGTAAGCAGGCAGGAGGGAGCGGAACAGCACATGGCACATTTAATGGGCAAATACACAATGACCTCGTTATCACCCTACGACCCCTACGCCTAATACAGGCCATGTCCTTAACCCCACGACCAGGACATCACCGCGAACCTAGTCATATTCTAGTCTGCGAAGGCAGGCCGGGAACTCTGAGTACTAAATGCGCTCCAAAGCCATACTTATGGCCAATTGTGCCTACACAAATCTCAAGGAACAATAACGTACCAATTTGCAAATTGTACAATTGACTTCAACTATGAAAAAAGGCAAAAGCCCGCACATTCAAGAAACACAGCCGGCCACAAACAACATGGGCCATTCGGGTTCGGAGACGCAGGAACTCTTGCTCCTGCTCAGCTGAAGTTGTACATTTTGTTCGTCCGAAAACAGTACTTTGCTGCCCCAGCCCATCTTTGGCTTGTGTGCCGGAGGGCCTTGGGCCGCTACTCAGGAACAAAGACAGCATGGTGCGCAGCACAGAGAAATCTCATTTGCCCACCCTCCCCACCCCCAGTTCAACAAACACACTTAAAAAACAAGTGGGAGGGGTGGGGGGAGTGCAGCAGGGACACGCAGCGTTTACCTTGCGGGAGCGAGCGCGATAATTGCTAACACATGGCGCCGCTCGCTCCCGCAAGGGAATCGCCAAACGTGCACGCGTTGCCATTCAAAGCAATGCAACGCGTGCACGTTTTTGCCCTCAAAAACAAATCGATTACAAGAAGTCTCATCCTAAGCAGCGCATGCGCACTGCGTAGGCGAGACCTAAAAACAGAGAGGACTCATCCTCCAAAAGTATTTAGTAAATAAACTAGAGGAGTCACTCCTAGGAAAATGGAAAGTGATGTCAACCTCGTAGTGAGAAAGAAAAATATGTTTTTCTTTCAAAGAACCCTCCCCCACCAGGGTTACCCCTTGGTGGCATGCTTGGGATTTATGCCTGGGATAAATGTCAAGTTGTTCTTTAAGTGAAAGTAGAGATAAAATAATAAGCCACGGGCGATCGGTTAATCCTTCAGCGAGGGAGTAGTCTTGAGGAAAGTATGACGACAGGCGTCTCTCCTCCCCTGCTTGGACTCAAGAGGCCCAATTAGGGCATATTACATAAGACATAAGAACAGACCAAATAGGTGCTGTATACATTTATTATTATTTTATCTCTACTTTCACTTAAAGAAAGATTTGATGACTCAAGGAGTGGTAACAGGCAGTAACTCCCTTACGTCCTGTTGAAAAGCCTTGGGGTAGGGCTTGAAACGAGTCGATCAGAGAAACTGAGGGACATTTATCCCAGGAGTTTCTCACCGTCCCCATTTTTTAATCATAGTGACTAGGGGATCCAATAAAAAATCCTTTTCCCACTAGCCAGATATTTTTTACCTAGTTTTTACAAAAAAACCTACTCCGATATCAATGCAATCAGTATAGGTGTATGGGCAAAAAATCTATCAATGCTCCCACGTATCCGTCGGTTGTAGCACGCCCCTTTCCGTAGCAGGTTAGGGAGGAACCCTATGATGAAGCATGCCACCAAGGGGTAACCCTGGTGGGTGAGGGTTATTTGAAAGAAAAACTTATTTCTCTAGTGTTTCCATGGCAAAGTATATGCTATCATCAATGGTCAACATGTTTTGGTTGATGCCACCAAGGCAACTATCTCTTAAACTCTTATTCCAAATGTCAAGAAGCCAGTGTTTTTTGTAGAGGTTGTCACACCAGTTTACAGAATAATAGATAAAGATGATCAATTGGAAGAGCTCTTGCAAAGACACACGCCAATATTCAGTAAATAATTGGGTGAAATTGTGTCTTCCCCCCACCCCCCAAAATTAACTAAAGGAGGTAGCTGTTTAAACATAAATGTAGAAATGTGCCAATTAATGCTAGGAAAGAGTTGTCAAAAATGATTCAAGAGATATCTTCGAAGAGGTTATTCAACTAGGGGATGCCACTAAATTGGATTGCCCTATTTTTCTGCTTAAAAAAACAAAATATCAAGAAATGTAAGGCTCTGTGTGAACCTAAAATCTGTTAATAAACAAGTTGTCATGGATGGTCATCCAAAGCCATGCACACATGATGTTGGCTATACTGGGAGGTACCAAATATTTTAGTATTCTCGACCTCAAGTCAGATTACTTCCAGATTGAATTTAGACACAATTCTGCTATATTACCACCTTCCTTAATACTGAGGAGTCGTTCAGGTACACAAAGATGTCATTGAGATTGGATGTCACTGCTCCGTTATTTGAAAAAGTGATGCACATACTAATGGCATTTCAGGATGACAACATGATTTTTCAGTAACAAAGAACAATCAAAATTTAGCCATGTTATTGGGCTTTCCTCAAGATAAGGGTATGCCATTACCATTAGGCAAATATAAAATGTACTCATTAAAGGTTGAATATATGGGTCATAGGATATTGGAAAAAACATTTCTGTAAGAGAATTAGATTCAAGTCATAATGGTGGCAGAGAAACACTTCTCTGTGCTGATCTAAGATGTGGTTAATAATGCCTCAATAGCTGAAAGATGCTGATATGGGTAAGTAAATGGTTGAAGAGGGAAGAACCTCCCTCACATCTTTAAAACATAACAAAATTAATTTATATATGACATTTGAGATTGCATGTGCATCTGTGGCAGCCATCTTTAAATGAAATTTGTTCAATGATAACAAATGCCATTCAAAGATAATGATCACCATCGCAAATGCCTGTACATTTTGCAACAGCAAACATTGAATAGGATTTTTTTTAAAACAGGAAAAAATACCATTCGAAAATGTCTGTTATGTATGCGGTTGACTATCTTTTAATAGTCAAAAACATTTTAAGACTGGTATTTCACAACAGTGCTGCGAGTGGTGCACAATGAGCAAGGGGCGTAGAGGGACTAGTGGATGCTGGGTGTGGGATTGGAATGTGGAGGGATTAAATGGATGCATATGGATGGACAAGGAGAACAGTAGTCAGAAAAGAGACAAAGAAAGAGAGAGAGAGTGGGTGAGAAAAGACTCCTTCGCATACACTGCAAAGACATCTCTAATGCCAGCAGTGTCAAGGCACATCATCAAATCACAATACTGCTGATTGGGATAAATACAAGAATAAGGAAGAATCCCATTGAATCAGGGACAGGGAAGTGCATTAGACAAAAAAATTATTGTTATGTGTATTTGTAAAGTGTACTATCACTCCGAGGGTATCCTGGTGCTGAGCAGGTGTGCGTGCCTATCCCTGCTTTTGATAGGTTGGTTAATTGAAAGTCAGGTCTTTAGCTTCTTGCGGAATTCAAGAAGAGAGGAGGAGGCTCTTATGCAGAGTGGGAGGTCATTCCACCCTTTAAGATTGGTGTAAGAGAATGCCTATCCTCCTGATCAGGTTCTGTGTATGTGTGGGATGTGTGTGAGTAGGAGTCTTGCGGAGCGGAGGTGTCTAGGTGGTTGTTGGAAGGAGATGCGACTGTTCAGGTAGGTGCAGCCTTAGTTGTGTAGTGCCTTGAATATGTGTGTGTGAGGAGTTTGAAGTGAACACATTTGTGTATCAGGAGCCAGCGTAGTTCCCTGAGGTATGGTGTGATACGAGATCAGAGTCGGAGGTTGAGTTGCTTGGTGACCCTGGTATAGACAGTGTTCCCAAGGTCCAACTTGCTGGTGACTTGGGCATGAGTGACAGTTTTTCTAGTGTTGCCTGGTAGTCATTTGAAGATCTTCCTCAGCATCTTCAGTCCTATGGTGAGGTGTTCTTGCAGAAGATCACAACTTCTGTCTTGTCGGTGTTGAGCTTGAGATAGGTGGCTTTCATCCAGTTAGCGATTTCAGTCATGCAGGCTGTGAACTTTTTTCTGGTGTTGGGGATATTGTCTGGAAGGTAGAGTATGAGTTGCATGTTGTCTGCGTAGGAGAGGATGTTAATATCATGTGCATGGATGACATCACCCTGTGGGATAATGTATATGTTGAAGAGGGTGCAGCTGAATGATAAGCCCCGAGGCACTCCGCAGTTGAGTTTGTGGACTTCTGAGGAGTGAGGTGCAGGCTGACAACTTGTGCAAGGGGTGGACACAAAATCTAATTTAAGTGTATGTAATCTATTGGAAACAACATCTCTCCAACTATTACTAAAGATGTCTTTAGCAGCACATATAAACTGGATGCAGCGTGTGCTTTTTTAGTCGCTTAAACCACATAAAAATTGAAATGGCAAAATAGCTATTGAGAGATATGCCTCAAAATTCACCATGATGTTACATTTCCACTAATGCATTCTTAGTCTATACATTGTCTGCAAAATGCTTCTCAGATTTAAAAACCTTGACAGAATTTTAGGTTGATGAACTGTAATGTCAACAATTGGTGAATTGGTCTGAGCAATATAAAACAACTATGAATAATACTAACATTTCTTCAGCCTCTCCTACTGCCACAATTACTAGCACACAAACTCTGACAAAAAATGCTGTCACCTATTGTAAGAAATTGGGTTATTGGTTGCAGTCACGCAACAACCACATTCCTTGTGAGGGAGAATCACGAAAGTCACTAAATTAACCTGTGCTTAACCCTCTGGCACAAAGCAGTCAGGCTTAACTTAGAGGCAAAGCGTATAGTTTATGCAGCTCACAAACAGTAAATAAAGTGAAAACACAACACAAGAAAAATCCCAAACCAATTTAGAAAACTAGAGTCAATTTTCATAAATAAAAGGAGACCAGAGAAAATATATCCAATCAGTAGAACCGGAGACAAGCAATTTCAAAGTTTTAGGTAGATATGGTGCCTAAAAGCACAAAGCGCCACTCTCAATTATTTGGATGTGCTAGGTAGGGGGAAAGTCACATTTTTAGGGTGATCGCGATGGAGAACAGATCAGATACAGGGACCATGTTAGTCCTGCTGAAAAGTTACCTTCTCAAAGTCTGGGATGAAGAGATCTTTTCACTGTGGAGGAGGCTGCGAGGAGCAGGGAGAGTTTGGATAGCCGTCAATGTGCAGCGAAGATCCAGGTGGGCACCACAGATCGTTGTTGCTGGAGTTTCACATTTGTGGTCACGGTGGGATTTCATTGCTGTAGTGCTAAGTGCAGATCTTGCATTGCTGGTCGTCACACACAGTCACTGTAGTACAAAGAGTTGGGTTCACCGGAGCTTCGCATGGTGGTCATCATGGGCAGCAGAGTGTCAGCACAAAATGGACTGTTCACAGTCACAAAGAGCCCAGAACTTCAGGATTTCATCTTGATTCACAGGAGGAGTGCAACTGATGCCAGTCAAGGGTCCAGGACCTGGAGAAGCACCTCTTAGGGATCAGGAAGTCACTCTATCAAAGGCTAGCAAGGCTCAGGCAGGTCCAGTACGTCCAGGTAGGCCCAGGGCAGTAGGTCAGCTGGGCAGTTGCAGCGAGGCCTCTGGAGCTTGTTGTGTCCCTGTAGCTCAGACAGGAGGTCAGTCAACTGAACCTTGGAGTCACTCAGGTTAGCCTGGGAGGAAGGTCCAATCTTTCTTCTCAGAGAGCAAGGCAGTCCTCTGCTAACAGCAGGGCCGTCCTCTATGGAGCCCAATATGTATACATGGTGCCAGCCTTTGTGTGTGTGTGTGGGGACACCTTGTCCTACCCTTACATCTGGTTCTGGAAAGTTCATCCCTTCCCCTGTCAAAGCTCCAAACTGTCTAGGGTGACAAAAGACTGGTGTCAGGTTCCTTTGTGTATGCTGCAGGAAAGATCCTTTGAAGTGTAAGTGGGGCAGGAATCCTGCCTGCATGGCCCAACCATTCAGGCCCATCCTGTCCACATCCAATACCCTTTGAGTCACTATCTGGAAGGAATACACAAACCCTAACAACAGGGTCATTCACAGTAATGTGACACAGGACACTGGCAGAAAGCACAAATGATTAGAACAAGAAAATACAAACTTTCTGAAAGGGGCATTTTTTTTAAATTCTAACTTAAAATCTGACTATACAATTAGAAATAATTTAAAATTAAAATTCATCTGAGTGGAAACAGCAAATCTCTATCTGCTGCCAATCCAAAGTTATCACTTACATAATGTAATAAGGTAACCCAGTGTTAGCCAATGGGAGAGATAGGCCTTGCAATAGTGGAAAATTACTTTAGGAGTTTTTCACTACCAGGACATGCAGAATTTAAACCCGTATGACCTACTTTATAAATACAATGCACCATGCCTTGTGGGCTTTTAGGGCCTAACCTAGGGGTGACTTATAAGTAATAAAAAGGAAGGTATAACCCTGGTAAAAGGTTTATTTTGCCAGATCAAAATGGCAGATAACAACAGCACTACAGGCTGCAAATGGCAGGACTGAAATATGTTTTGAATAGCTACTTGAGTGGGTGGCACAATGAGGGCAGCAGGTCCACCTGTAGCATTTAATTTACAGGCCCTGGGTGCAAGTAGTACCATATATATTAGGGGCTTACAAACAAGTTACATGTGCCAATAAGGTTTAGGCCGATTTCACCATGTTTTAGGGAGAGAGTGAAAGCACTGGTTAGCAGTGGTAAGGAGCATAGTCCTAAAGCCATCAAAAACAGATTCAGACACACAGGAGAGGTGGTGGTAAAATGTTTGGGAGTGATCCTGCAGAGAGGGCCAGGCCCAACCCCTACTATTTCTACATGCCATATAGGAACCTAGTAATTTTTTATGCTGTACATGAATTCTTTATGGTGTACGGGAACATAAAATATTCTAAAGCTGTTTTATCTAGGAAAATGTCCATTATTGGTCCATTCTGATTTTGATAACGTGGGGCCTACTCACAAAGGTAAACTTGCCCATGAGTAAATCTACACATGTAAGTTTAGTCTTACTTTTTTGAATAACTTTACTATGTTTGGCTGTTCACCATTTAAAAGTGTAAAGTTACTTAAAAGTGTAGGCTTGAACCAGGGGCTGAGCCACATTTACGAGTGTAAAACTACTCCAGCCAAAAAGGAGCAGCAGTAAGTCCAGCACCAAATATGACCAACTACTATTACTGCAACACCCTCCCAAAGAAAATAATGAAGGCATGAACTTAAAATAGAACTCATAGGAAATAAAGTTAAAGTGAATTAACTTATTTTGACATTTTAAACACACACACACATATATATATTAAAGATTCACTCCCAGTCTCCGTCCATTTTTTTACATCGTGTTAATTAAAAAACCAACTGGAACTTGACATATAAAGTAGATTGTATCTTTCCTCTCTCCACAGTCATATTACAACTCTGTTCATCATCATTATCTGTAAAGTACATGAATTATTCGTTACACCTTCTTATTGAGAAATAGCAAATTACTTTAAATGTCTCACGCTTTCAATCTTTATATTTCCTTTCTCCTTATCTTAAGGGATTTGATTCTCCTATCCATTCTCCTAAGTACCTCCAAAGATAGTTAATTTCTTGTCATTGCCACACATTCAAGTAATAACTACAAAGGGGCTAGTGCTTTTAACAGTACTCCTCTGAGTGATCGTGCAACTCCTGCTTGTTTCCAGACCATAATTGCTGTGGAAAGTACAAGTGCTTTTTAAATTTCTTACTGATTTCCGACTGACCTCATTGTAAAAAACTGAGGGCCTCATTTATGAGGTTTTGCCATAGGGCAGCGCCGCAGGCCTTCCTGCAGCACTGACATACAGCAAAAGGAAAGGGCAGGAATGTGCCGTATCCGGCGCATTCCTGTTCTTTTCACCTGCACCGGTGCACAATGGGCTGCTGTGCGCCAAAGCAGGCCCCTTTGTGCCATGGTGCAAGGGTGCCTGCATTGCAGGGATGATTATTTTGTACAGGAAGGGAAACCTTCCTGCACAAAAACAATCACTAGATGTTTTTTCCTCTTTGTATGTGTGCTGCAGAATGCAGCACACATAGAAAAAGGGAAAATGAGGAAAAATAAAGATATTTCTCCTTGTTGTGCCTCCCTTATGCCTCCCCTGAGGAGGCATAAGTTTTTGGCGCTCCCTCAGATTTACGATTTCTCATAAATCTGGGGTAGTGTCAAAACGCCATGGATGTTGCTGGAAATGCCCCAAGCAACACCCATTGCACGACCCTTTAACGCAGAAACCTGTGTTAAAGGGAACAACATTTATGAGGCAGCATTAAGCCAAAAAAGTAGCTTAGTGCTGCCTCGTAAATATGGAACAGGCTCCTGCACCACAAAATGCCACAAGAAGTGACGTTCCGGGGGTGCAAGGGGTCTCATAAATGAGGCCCTCATTTCATAAATTATTCTACAGATTCAGCCTTACTCCCTTGGGACTCAAATGCTAGGGATGGTTCCTATTCTGTTGGTTAAGGATCCCACACCTTATTATAAACCCTATGTGTGGGTTCCACTTATTGAACAACATTTCCATTTCCCTACTGTTATCAGCTCCTTCTTACTTTGAAACGAGTACTAAATGATGCAAAAAAGTTCACTATTGTCCTAAAGAGCAACAAGTGATACATTTCTCTGAGGTTCTCCCAATCATTCCGAAATTTTCATACACAAGAGAAAAGCGCCAGTGCTAATACAGTACTTCCAGTCTACCACTTGTTTGAGGAGATTTTTTAAAAGCAACAGAAAACTGCCAGTGCTATTATAGTACTTCCATTATTGCCATTGTTGCTTTCAATCTACAATCCGTGCTAATTGCGCTAAGATGTTTGGGGGGAAAAGGGGAGGATTAATTAATAATTTCCAGTTTCTACTATCTGTTAAATATTAAGTTACCCATATCCTTTAATTCTCTAATTATCATGCTGAAATATTTAATATTTTTTGTATATACTTATGCATGCATATTTCTGGGTAAAGTACCCAGATGCACTTAAATCACAACCCAATGCCTTCTGATTAAATATAAAGTGTCCGAGCTAAAAATAAATAAGATTTCACATTCCATTACCACATTGATAGACATTAAAGATACAATTGATAATAAGTACATTTTTCTAAAGCTTGGAGAATAAGTTATGAAAATGATCAACAGCCTATTTCAGGGAACTTCTAAAAGGCAAATTCCAAAAAGCAAATAAAGTTCATTTGGAGAATCAGTTACTTGTGTCACAACGTATCTAAAGTTATCAGCATTAAACATGATTATTTCTCAGGGGGTTATTCATGATGTCCAATGTTCCCATTTGTGATACCAGCAATCAACAAATCAACAAACCCAAGGCACCCAAACCAGCCCCACGCCCACCTCGAAGGAACTGGAGCAAGGTTACCGACGAGCAACTTAACTCCACCCTCACCCGAGACAACCACACCTGGGCACCCGACGCAAATGACGCAGCCAGAGAACTCCACACCTGGATCTCCAACTGTGCAGACGAGCTCGCCCCGCTACGCAACCCCGACAGACAACGCCCCAGGAAAGCCGCCTGGTTCACCACCGCTCTCCAAGAAGCCAGATGCACCTGCAGATGCCTGGAGAAGAACTGGAGAAACACCAAGACAACCGAAAACCACACCACCTACAAGGACGCCATGACGGACTACCACAACCAGATCAGAGCCACCAAGAGGAACTTCGCCCACAACAAAATCCTGGCCAACTCCACCAACTCCAAGGAACTTTTCAGTGTCATTCAAGTATTCACCAACCCACGCAGCGAAGCCACAGACATCACTCCATCCCAAGACCTCTGCGACAAGCTTGGAACCTATTTCCACCTCAAGATCAAAAACCTCTACAACAACTTCATCGACCATCCTTGAGGCGCCACAGACCGCCCCCCGCCCCCCAGAAACACCAGCCAGCCCACCATCTCCAACTGGACACTGATCACGGCCGAAGACACCACCTCGACCATGAAAAGCATCCACTCGGGGGCCCCCACCGACCCCTTCCCCCCTCACATCTACCACAGAGCCGCGGCTGCCATCACACCCGAACTACAACGCACCATCAACACCACCTTCAAAACAGGCACCTTCCCAGATGACTGGAAGCGCGCAGAAGTCAGACCCCTGCTCAAGAAGCCCACAGCTGACCCCACCGACCTCAAGAGCTATCGGCCCATCTCGCTCCTCCCCTTTGCAGCCAAAGTTGCAGAGAAAACAGTCAACTGGAAACTGACACGATTCATTGAAGAGAACGCCGTCCCGACCCGTCCCAGTCCGGATTCCGAAGCAACCACAGCACAGAGACCTCCCTACTCACCACCACAGACGACATCCGCACCCTCCTGGACCAAGGCCACTCCGCAGCCCTCATCCTACTCGACCTATCAGCGGCCTTCGACACCATCTCCCACCGCACACTAGTCGCCAGACTACACGACGCAGGCATACAAGGAACAGCCCTGGACTGGATCCGAACATTCCTCACCAGAAGAAGCCAAAGGATCAGACTCCCACCCTTCCTCTCCGACCCCACGAAAATCACCTGCGGAGTCCCACAGGGTTCATCACTGAGCCCCACCCTCTTCAACATCTACATGGCCCCCCTCGCAGCCATCGTCCGACAACACGGCCTCAACATCGTATCCTACGCCGACGACACCCAGTTCATCCTATCCCTCACCAAAGACCCCACCACTACCAAACTCAACTTCCAGAAAGGAATGCAAGACGTCGCAGTCTGGATGACCAACAGCTGTCTGAAGCTCAACGCCGAGAAGACAGAAGTCCTCGTTCTCGGTACCACCCCTTCTGCATGGGACAGCACCTGGTGGCCGACCGCCCTCGGATGCCCACCTACACCCTCAGACCACGCCAAGAACCTCAGCATCGTACTCGACTCATCACTCACCATGAACCGACAGGTCAATGCTGTCACCTACAGCTGCTTCAACACCCTCCGCATCCTCCACAAGACCTTCAAGTGGATCCCCCCTGAGTCAAGGAAGACAGTCACCCACGCACTCATCACCAGCAGACTGGACTATGGAAACACACTCTACGCCGGCATCAACAAGTCCCTACTCCACAAACTCCAGACAATACAGAACACCGCCGCCAGACTCGTCCTCGACATCCCCCGACATGAACACATCAGCCAACACCTACGAAGTCTCCACTGGCTCCCCATGGAGAAAAGAGTCACTTTCAAAATCCTCACTCACTCCTACAAATGCCTACACAACAACTGACCCAAATACCTCAACGACCTCCGATCTTCCAACCTCGCACTGGCCGAAACCCCGCGCATCAATAGAGCCAGAGCAGGTGGAAGATCCTTCTCTCACATTGCAGCCAAGACCTGGAACGAGTTACCGGCAGACAAGAGACGCGCCCCCTCCCTGAACACCTTCAGGAAGACCCTCAAGACCTGGCTCTTCGGCTAAACAGATCTGCAGACCCCCCCTCAGCGCCTTGAGACCCTCACGGGTGAGTAGCACGCTTACAATTCCCTGATTGATTGATTGAGCAATCATTCTTACTGTCATAGTTCATTTAGTAAGGAAATGCCAGAATGTTCAGATTAGAATGCTGACAAAACAATCCAAAGGTGCAAATGTAGTTCTGCATCGGCGTTCGCTCCTCATGGTTGCTCCGTTCCCATCATAATGATCCATTTTGATTCACTCCTCCGTAGATCCTGCTCTCTGCCCCCTCCTCTGGTTTCTTTCGTATGAACTGTATGCCATAAAAATGTAAGTTACTAATGTCTCCATTGTGTTTCTCCCATAGATGTTTCACCATGGAGTATGTGCAGTCCTTATGTTTTATAGCTCTTGTATGCTGGAGTATTCATAATTTTAATTTGTCCCCATACTCTCAATATACTGTTGGCCGCAGGAGCATTCTAAAACAGAAATGACAAATGAGTTGTCACACGTTATCAGCCCTTATGGTGTTGATTCTGCTATTTAATGATTGAAACTGCATTTTATTCTCAGCATAAGGGCAAGCTTTACATTTATGGCATCTCCAAAATCCTTTCCTGTTCCTCATCAGCCAGTTTGCAACTTTTGTCGCTTCCTTCCTTGTGGTTGCATGTGACTTCTTGTTAAGCAATCTCCTAAGGAGGGGGTATTTTTAGAAGTAATCATAGGATGCTCTGGTAATAGATCTTTCAGAGTTTTATCTATCTTTAGGATCTGCCAGTTGCGTTGTAGAAGTTCTCTCATTTCTTGTTGAGATGAATTGTAGTCCATTATGTATTTCATTGGTTCTTTTCCATCTTCATCAGTTATATTTTTCGCTTTGACTACTAATAACTCTTCCCTCTTTCTTTTTTGAACTCTCGCAGCTGCATCTTCCAACACCTTTTTTTGGATAACCTCTGATTTCAAATCGTTGGCGCATTTCTTTCAGTTGTGCCTCAATTTCTTCCTCCTCTGAGCAGCTTCTCCTTGCTTCGGAGAAACTCCCCATATGGGGCACTCTATTTTAAAGCATGCGGATGTCCTCTGTTAGAGTGAAGGATGCTGTTGCTACTAGTAATATTTATGTGGATCTTTGTGCACAGTTTCTCATCCCTCGCATACACATTGATATCCAAGTAGTTGATCTCCTCATTACTGATCTTGTGGTTAAATTTCAGTTTTTGTGGGTTCCCGTCTAGGGATTCTATCAATTCCTCGAAATCCTCTTTCTCTCCTTCCCATATTAAGAATAAGTCATCAATATGATGGACCCACATAACGATCTGATCCATCTTCCTTTAATTATCATTGTTCCATACCATCACTGCCTCCCACCAACCCATTGTAAGATTTGCATAGGTTGGTGTGAATGACGTCCCCATAGCTGTGCCTTGTCTTTGCAAGAAACATTCACTGTTGAAAAGAAATACATTATGATGGAGACAAAAATCCACCATATCCATTATCACATTTGAATGTTGTAATAAAGACAATAATTGTGACTTCAAAAAGTAGGTGCAAGCTTCTATTCAATTTGTGTGCTGGATGGAAGTGTATAGGGATACAACATCCACTGTAGACATCCAGTAATTTGATTTCCACGGTACATGTTCAATCTTGTTAAGGAAATCTTGGGAATCCCTCAGATAGGAGGGTAATGTAGTTACGTATAGGAACAAAAACAGGTCTATGAATCTTGAGGTGTTTTCCAGTAGGTCCCTGATTGCGCTTACTGTTAGTCTTCCCGTTGGATTGTTTATGTCCTTGTGGACTTTTGGTAGAAAATAGATCATAGGTGTTACATATAGCTGGTATATATATAGCTGCTCCTAAAACTCACTCACTTGTATCAATACTATAATTAATTTGTCAAATGTTAACCTCACAAAAGCAGAGGAACAAATACTGACCCTAGGCCTATCATTCTGTGTAGAGAAATCAGTGAATTATGCACAGACAAAGGTGGGTGTTTTTAAATTCATAAGGAAGTTATGAATGATCGAGCATGCTATGCCAGGTCTACAAAAGAATTAGTGAGTGAAGCAAAGATTAATTACCATATGAAACTAGTGGAATACTGGAACATGGGCCTATTAACTCAGGAGGTGTACTTGTATTTACTTAAGGACATCCAAAGTTGCAGGGGTTTTATTTCATTCCTAAAGTATACAAATGTGCCAGTAAGTGGCTGGTAATTTCAGCTATTGATGGGATTTTTGAAAACAAGTCTAGATATGTAGGCCATTTCTTGCAGGACTGTGTGAAGAGCCTACCTTATTTTGCACAGGACACTAGTGATTTCCTGAAGCGTATATTTGATGTACCTTGGGAAGATGGTTACATACTGATATAATTGGATATCACATCACTATATGCGACTGCATGCCATGAGGATGGCCTTAAAGCCATTAAGTATTTCTTGGGTGCAGGACCATTGAAATTGCTCAAACACATGCAGATGCTGCTAAGTATGGTTAAGTCGTGTCCCACAAGAAACTTCTTTTTGATTAATAATGAAGTGTTTCAGCAGATGACAGGAACGGGTATGGCCACCTGCTTCACCTTCAGCTTTGCTAATTTGCATATGGCTGGTGGGAGGAGCAGGTGCTCCAGGGAGAGTACAACAAGTATTGGTCACAGCAAGTGGTATTATGGACACAGTATGTAGATGACTTGTTTGTCACCTGGAAAGGGTCAGCAGAAAGTGTGCACAACCTTGTATGGAGGATTAATGTTAAAAATGTGAATCTACATTTTGTGAGTACCATAAGTAGCACTGAGGTAAGCCTTTACAAAATATATAGAAAGTTGTCCTGCTTATGGAGTTGGTGGAACTTGGAAATGCCGCGCTCCACATGTAACGCAGAGTTCCTGCAAAATTTCGCAATCCGAAGCGCAGTGGATTTTCTTTTCTGTTGGCGCACACATCTTCTTTTGGCACATGCTGGCGAGCGCTATGAGATTTGCCAGCTGCTAGCGAGCACGCATGAGATTTTAGCGCCTGCTAGCGCTGCTTCTGGCCATGACGATTTCTTTTTCATGATGTTGGCAAAAGCGAGTCACTGCAGTAGCAACTTGAGCAGATTCTCTACTCAAGAGGCCGCTAAATCTACTCGAAAATACTTTTTTGAGTTAATTTTCTACTCCAACAGACTGTTGAAGTTGTGTTATAGGGCAAGAAGCCATTTTTTATTTTACTTTTTTTTAACAAGAAGGAAGTGCCCCAGAGACTTCAACTTCCTGTTCCTGTGCGGGCAGGCTCCTTCAAGTGCTTTGTCCAGTTGCTGGTCACTTTTCATTTGGATTTGGAGCTGCGTATATACCATTGGATTTAAAGACTTTGTTTGTGAGATATCACAAGTAAGTTAAAAAACTCTTATAAAAGGGTGTTGTTTGTTTGATAAAGTGCATGCACTAGTATTTATTTGTACTTTTATTTAATTTTTTTAATTTATTGTGATGGGTGGCCTGCAGTTTTAGAAGGGGACTCGTTATTTTTTGCATTTTAATTTTTCATCCTTTGTAAAGGAAAAATATTGCACAGTTCAGTAAATTTTCTCCATGTTTGTTAAATTTGCAATATTAATTTGTTTTACTATGTGGCCTTGTCTTCCAACGGGCCTTCCAACCAGTATGCCCAGGCCAGTACTAGTCATTGGTGCATGAAACAACTGTTTCTGTGGTGCATGTTGTTTTAAAACATCATGTAGGGCTGGGATGGCATTGAATTGAATTAAAAATGTGGTGTTTTCTTTTTATTTGACTTTATTTTCTGCAGAAAGCATATAGGTGGGGTAAAATTTGATGCCTAGGGAGGATGTGTGTTTTTATAGCTCAGTTAATTTTTATTTTTGGCATTGCTGAATTAATGGTAGTGTAGTGTTTTCTTCAGTGTTACTGATGCCTCCTTTGTCTGGCCAGTGTGTGTGTGTTTGCCATAGGCCACCATTTGTTTTTGTTCTCAATGCCATGTGGTCAGGAGCCATTTTGTGAGGTCAGTGTCTAAAGGCCTGCATGTGTTCTTTGTTTTCCTGGCCTCCTTGCTTGTTTTTGTTTGACCATGTAGCTGGTGACCATTTTGTATAGCCAGTCAGTGCGCTTTTGACATAGGCCTGCATGTGTTCTTTGTTGTGGCCATGCCTCCTTCCTTGCTCTTGTTGTTTGACCATGTGGTCAGTGGCCATTTTGTGTAGCCAGCCAGTTTGCTTTTGCCATAGGCCTGCATGTGTTCTTTCTTGTGGCCATGCCTCCCTGCTTGCTGTTTATGTTTAGCCATGTAGTCGGCAGTCATTTTGTGTAGCCAGCCAGAGTGCTTTTGCCATAGGCCTTCATGGGCTCTTTGTTGTGGCCATGCCTCCTTGCTTGTGGTTGTCGTTTGACCATGTGGCCATTTTGTATAGCATAGCCAGCCAGTGTGCTTTTGCCATAGGCCTGCATGTGTTCTTTGTTGTGGCTGGTGGCCATTTTGTGTAGCCAGCCAGCCAGTGTGCTTTTCCCATAGGCCTGCATGGGCTCTTTCTTGTGGCCATTCCTCCCTGCTTGCGGTTGTATTTTGACCATGTGGTTAGTGGCCATTTTGTGTAGTCAGCCAGTGTGCTTTTGCCATAGGCCTGCATGTGTTATTTGTTGTGGGTGGCCATGCCTCCTTGCTTGTTGTTGTTGGTTGACCATGTGGTCGGCTGCCATTTTGTGCAGCCACACTTTTTTCCAGTTTTCAAAGTCATTTTCTAGGGCGATGGATAGAAGAGGGCTATGCCTTTTTGTATTTGTTCATTTTTTTTACTTTTCCCTGATATCAATTTAATATTATGCTTGAGGATCATTGTAGTATTTGTATATTAACAGTGTTTTATATTATATGCATTTTATGCATTTTTCACCTGCACCTTCTTGCCTCTCAATGGGTTTCTCATAGTACCCTAGTATCCCCTGGTACATCAGCAATGAATTTTTGTTGTAATTTTTTTCTTACAATTTTCTTTAAATTTTATTCTTTTCTTTTAATTATTTTTTCTTTTACCTTTTCTTTAATTTTTTTTCTATTTTTTATTTGAATTTTTTAAGTTTTCTTTTTACATTTTCACCCATTCATCCACCCCATGCCTGCCGTAGGCTCACAACCACACAACAGCATTCATTTTTTAAGTATTATTATTCTATTTTCCTCTGGACCCCCTTCCTGCTATAGGCGCTCACCAGCATTTATTTTTTAAGCAGTATTCAATTTTCCCCTGCACCTCCCTGACTGCCACAGGTGTCTCCCTTAGATGCACACAAAGCAAACAGTTGCATCTGTATGTCATTATCCTGATTGGAAATGTTATGTTTCTGTAGTGCGGTTTAACTTTGGATTGGATACACTATTGTTGTTAATTATTTAGGATAATAATGATAACTTAAGTAACTCCACTAAATTATATTGTCTTTGTCTGTGCTAATTCAAACTGCAACAATGCCACATTTCACTAACTGTTTTCCTGCTTGTTTGCTTTTAGGTGCACAAAAGACAACACCCACAGTACTGCCAGTCACATGAGTCCTTCAATCTCTTCTGCTTGTGCAGCTAAGTGCCTCTGCCAACTGACAGCTTCAAGATGGCCCCAATGAAAAAAATGCTGTAAAGAAAGTGGTCAGTAAAGAGGAGAAGAAGAAGCAGAAGTCCACCACTGATGTGTCAGGAGCAGCACTCCCCCACCAATGGCACCACCTCAACCTAAGCCCAAAGTGAGGCAGCCACTGCAATCATGTCTACGCTGACAAGCAGTGACATTGAATTGGATTTGTCTCTTTCATAAAGTAGTACCCAATCATTCCAGGAAAGTAGACAGCAGCTGCAGCCAGCAATAGATCTTCCTGAAGTAGGAGCAGAACAGGAGGTTAAGATTCCTGATGAGCAAGAACCTCCTCTTTTACAACCATTGGCTTCTAGATCTCCAGCAAGAAAAAGGAAGCGTACTCCACCATCTTCTCCAAGCCCCCCTACTGATATTCTGGACACGGATTGGACCCCGGCTGAGTCTGAGACATGCCAGGAAAGGCTCAGGAAAAGGAAAGTTCCTGAAAGCCTTAGAATTATGGGGCGGGATGAGGATGACGAGCCACTCATTGTCGTGGAAGCTGGCCCAGAGGAGACCCACATTACCTTTCCTATTCAACCTGCTCCAAGGGCTGTGACACTACCACCAACCTCCATATTTGTAAGGCCCCCACTGAGACCTGCATCCACTACTACCTCAGTAGAACGCACTGCAGAGAGGCAATCGTCGACACACCAGCCTGCCTCCAGTTCTTCAGGCATTGGCAGTGGCACCAGTGGCCTACTGATAAAGTACACCTCCCCAGTTTGGGACTTCTTTACGATGAGCAAGCAGGAGGAGAACACTGCAATATGCTACATTTGCCACACGAGTATTCATCGAGTTAAGCCTGGTTCACATTATGGTACTGGAGGTTAAATGACCCATATGATAAAACATCACTCAATCCGCTGGGAGGGCCACCTTAAAAAAATTGGTGGTTGTGGTAAAGTTGGTGAGAGAGGGAAAGCAACTCTGATCACGGTGGGAGGTGAAGGTGATGAGGAAGAAGAGGGTGACATCTTTACACAAAGCAGCCCTATCCCCAACAGTGCACCAGTATGACCCACCTCAGCAACCTCACAATGGCACAAGAGTCAGATGGAGACAGCACAGCAGCATACAGTGATTGTCCCAACAAGAATCTCATTGAGTCTACCACCTGCTGGTTCATCTTCTCTCCTGAAGTCGCCTGTGTCAGTAGCAGGTATGCCAGAAAGGAAAAATATCCAGCCTACAATTACAGGCCTGTTTAATCAGGAAGGGCCATACAAATGCAACCACCCAATGGCACATTTGTATAATGGAAAGCTGGCTAAAATGTTAGCGTTAGACCTTCTCCATTTTTCCTTTGTGAAAGGAGTGGACTTTTTAGAAATTGTAGCGGCCATCTGCCCGAAATGGAAGGTTCTCAGCAGGACCTGTTTAACCAGAGCTGATGTGCTACAATTGGTTGGACAAGCTTTTCAGCAGATTGCTGTTCACACTATCCACCTGACAACAGACATGTGGACCAGTTGTGAAGCCACTGATTACATGTGTATCACTGCACACTGGATCTCTTTAGTGGGGGTTAGGCAACAGCTATGTATAGGTCTCAGCACTGAAGAAACGTTTAAGGGCGTTTGGTGGCATGCAACAGTAGCCATGTTCGCTATGGCGAAATTCCATACAGCTGCAAACATCTTGGAAGACGCTGACAGAATAGCTGTGACCCATAGGTCTTAGAATTGGATTTGTTGCCAATGACAATGGCAGTGATCTAGTTATGGTCATGGCAGATGGTAAATATTTCAGGGTCCTGTGTTTGGCACATTGCTTCAACATTGTTGTGCAGGACTTTCTGAAAAACGAAGACCTAGTCAGCAACTTACTGACCACCTGCAGAAGAATCTGCACTCATTCTCCCATTTCTTTTAAAGCCCAAAAGCAGTTGAGGATCATTCAGCGTGCTAATGGAGTAGCAGTTAAAGCCCTCATATAGGAGGTGCCAACACATTGGAACTTGACCTATTACATGTTGCAAAGTCTGTTTGAGCAGTACAAACTGATCAATGAGTATGTCATGCAAAGAGGGGATCCAACTGGGAAAGGAATGATCATTGAGATGGACAAATGGGGGCTAGTCAAATGCTTTACAAAGATGCTACTTCCTTTTGAGGTTTTCACATGGGAAGTCAGCAAGGAGGACAGTACAATGGGCCAAGCTATCCCATTGTTGCATCTGCTACAGGACCAGTTAAAAAATTGCGTTTGAAAGGTTTGCACTCACAGGTGACAGTGAAAACAAAGATACTGCATTTTTAGACCTGGCATCCTTGGTGTGGATTCCCCAGTTGTTTTGCCTCTGCCTCCTGTATTTATGATTGTATGTGGGACTTAGTTTCTGCTGGTTTATGTACTCTGGGAACTTTACCTCTGATGATCAGTGCTAAAGTGCAAGTGCTCCCTGTGTAAATTATGATTCTGATTGGTTATCCATGATTGGAATGTTTGATTTACTGGTAAGCCCCTAGTAAAATGTCCTGTGTGTGCCCAGGGCCTGTACATCAAATGCTACTGGTAGCCCTGTAAACTTGTCTCAGGCCTGCCACTGCAGTGTCTGTGAGTGCAGTTTTAAACTGCCATGTCAACCTGGCAAATGCACCCACTTTCTAGGCCTTAACCTTCCATTTTACTACATGTAAGGCACCCCTTAGATAGGCCCAATGTACCCCCATGGGCAGGGTGCAGTATGTGTGAATGGTAGGACATGTACTGGTGTGTTTTACATGTCCTGATAGTGAAATACTGCCAATTTTGTTTTTCACTAGTGCAAGGGCTTGCTGTCCCATAGGCTATCATTGGAGCTGCCTTGTAATATTTTGCAAGTGTAACTTTAGATTGGGAACAGCTAGAGATTTGGAATTTGGGCTCTCTGAACTCAGAATTTAATAACACATCTTTTAGTCAAGGTGGTTTTTAAATTGTGTGCTTGAAAATGTCACTTTTAGAAAGTGGGCATATTCTTGTTTAACCATCCTATGGTTCTGCCTGCCTGTGGAATCAATGCCTGACAGGGGCTTGTTGTTGCATTCACTCCAAACAGTCACTCAAAGGGAGTTGAGGTGTGCCCTGCATATCATGATGGCCCATCACCAGGCTGATGGGCCTTCCTGAGCTAGAGTGGTGGGAAAAGCTATCCCCTACACCTGAATAGGAATGTGCCTGGCCTCTCACAATGTTGTCTCCACCCCCCTGGAGTGTGTCTGGGGCCAGACCAAGCAGGACAAGAACTTGTGCACTACAAAGACAATCCTTTAAAAAGGTCTACTTCAAAGGCCAAAAGGGGTATAAGTGTTGTACCTAAAACCCCAGACTTTTAGAACACTTCTGGATCAAGAGGAACCTTTGCCAAGGAGAAGAGATGAAGAGCTGTGAGGAGGAGTACTTCTCCTTTGCTGTGTGTTGCTTTGCTGGGTTGGCCTGCAGTTGCTGGTTCTGCTTTGGAGAGAACAAGGATTGGGCTTTGCTTTGTATCCTACCTGTGAAGTTTTTCCAAGGGCTTGTGTGTTCTTGCCTCAGGTTAAGAAATCTGAGGGCCATCAAAGACTTCATCTGCAGCATCCCTGAACTCTACTGCTGAGTGTTCTGACCTGCCTTTTGGTGCCAATTCCAGTTCTGGGCCCTTGGAGGTTGTTTTGCTGCATGAAACCATCAAAATCGATGCATCACCCTTCCAGCATCTGTTTTTCTGATGCAGCACCACCGTGTGGGAGAAATGTCCATGCACCGCTGCCAGGTGGCCGAAGAAATCGACGCAGCACCTGCCCGCAGCCCAAAGATCCACAGCAGCCCGAGGTCACCGCACCGGTCTCTGAAGTCCGAGATCACCCCACTGACTCCAACTCAGGCCCGGCTGTGCAGCTGAGAAGATAGATGCATCGTTGGACCGCAGCTGAAGAAATTGGTGCAGGACCTGGTTCTCAGCTACTGCATTGACTCCAGCGCATCTGGATTTTTCACGCATCGCACATGTGTGCCAAGTCTTCACCGACACTGGCCTTCAGTAAGGAACCATGGCCGCTTGTCCAAAGTCCGACGCATCATCTCCCCTCGCAGAAAGAAACCGACGCATCACCTCCCCTCGCAGTAACAAACCAACGCATCACCTCTTCTCACAGTAAGAAACCAACGCATTACCTCCCCTGCGTAGTAGTAAAGAACTGACACCTCACCTCCGCTAGGAACAAGGACTCGACGCATCATCTTCCCTGCAAGTAAGGAACCGACGCATCACCTTCTCTGAGAGTAAGGAACCAATGCATTGCTTTGCTTTCCGGTGCCTCACCTCCCCCATGCCTGTTTTCATCTATTGATTTTGACACATCTCAGGTACTGTGCACTAAAAAGTGATTCATTCATAGTTTTCTATGGTCTGAACTGTTTTGAACCTTTTTACAGTGATATCTTGATTTATGTATGTTGGATTTTTGTTGTTTTGATTAGATAAATATTGGCTATTTTTCTAAACTGGTGTGGTGTTATTTTGTGGTGTTTTCACTGTGTTACTGTATATTTTGACAAATGCTTTACACATTGCCTCTGTAGTTTAGCCTGACTGCTCGGTGCCAAGCTACCAGAGAGTGAGCACAGGCAAACTTAGGTGTGTACTTTATTCACACTGACTAGAGTGAGGCTTCCTGCTTGTACAGAGTGCAAACGGACTGACAACCAGAAACTCCATTTCAAACAAGCATGAGTTGGTTGAGGGCTTAATCCTTCGCTTGGCTGATAATACAAGGCTGCAAAAAGACATTGGGGTCGATTCCGATTCGGGCCGGAAATTTCTCCGACCGAGCCGGACCCGGAGAGATTTCCGACCGAATCGGACCCGTGCAGTCCGACCGAACGAGTACGATGCGTCCGTATGTTATCGGACTCGAGTCGGTCGGACTCCCATTGATGTCAATGGGAGCCGGTCGTACAACGCGTACGCGGGCTCCCATTGACTCAATGGGTGCGAGTCGGACAAGGACGCCCCCTACAGCGGGTACGCGGCGAAGCGATTCGCGCCGTACACGCACAGGTAGGGGGACCCATGGGTCCCCCTGTGTGCGACTCGCGCGGCTACGCGTACAGGGGGTCCGACACGGACCCCCAAAGTACGGCTCCGACAGCTCTTACGAGCCGGAGTGCGCGGCTCGGTCGGACTGCTCGCGGCGCGCATCGTACTTACCCGGCCGGGAAACGTCTCCATTGCGCGGTGCGAGTCGAGTCCGAGCGAGTCGGTCGGAGCGGTTCGAGCCGGGAGCGAGTCGGTCGGAGCGGTCGGGACGCCCGGACGAGTCGGTCGGCGATTTCGCATCGTACTCGCTCGGCCGGACCCGCGTACGGTTCGGTCGGGAAACAGGGCTCCGAATCGGATCCGGTAAAGCCGAATCCGATTCGGAGCCCTACCGGCCGAGATCGGAATCGGCCCCCAAGTGTCATCCAAATAGTACATCTGTCCCACAATACTTGATCCATGGTACAAAACAATACTGGCCACTTACATTCCTTTTTCATAAGGGAATGTTTCACAATACAAGATGTAGATTTCTGAGTGAGCCAGAGTCCTGGAAGAAGGACGGCTGGAAATGAGACTCCCACTCATGGAAAGAAGATATGGGGTGGCACCTTCAGCTTTCAGAGAGGGCAGTCCTGTTGTCTCACAGCAGCCAATACCAGCATCAAGAACACTGGCAACAAAAACAACAAAGAGAGCACAAGAATCGGCCCCAACCTCTGCATTGACTTGGTATCAAGTGGCAAGGCTTTAGTCCAGTGCAGAGGTGAAGGCGAAAGAGTTCAAGCAAGTGGCAACACCAATGACCAATGAGAGGATTTTCCAGGAGTAGCTGGATGACCCAAAAGAGGTCTATGTGGATCAAAACCTATTGGTGTATTGGTATCGGAAGATACGCCAATGGCCAGTGCTCAGCAGACTGGCAATAACGTATCTGGCTTGTCCAGTCGCTAGTGTGTCTGCTGAGCATGTGTTCAGTGCAGCTGGTGCAGCTATCACAGTGATAAAAACCAGTCTCTCACCTCAAAATGTGGAGAGATTGACCATGATCAAAATGAACCAACACTTTATACCACTGAATTACACCGTTCCTGAAACACCACAGGAGGAGGATGAGGATGACTGATCAGACTCAAGTCAGAGTGTGTTAGCTGACCAACTTCTGGGTGAACCACCTGAGTTTGAAGACGAACTCTACTTCCCTGACTGAGTAGGCCACTATAGAACTTCTTATCGTCAAACTGCTTTGCCAAAAATAAAATGGATACAGCTAGGTCAACAATTTATATTTTGTTTGTTTGTGTCTGACTGACTTATGCAGCTGCATCATTTTAGGCACATGTACGGCCAGATTGGAGTTGGACCAGTGTGCAGTGAAAAAGCCTCCCCATTCCCTTCATGGGCATTGGAGAGACAATGCCTGCCTCTGTCCCATGCCTATCCTTTTTTTCATCCTCTAGCAGGACTGCCCCAAAATATTTGATTTAAAAGACTGCCCAGTGTGTGTTGCTTGCATCAAAGAACAGATACAATTGTGTACCACAGTGCTTGGACAGGTAACTATTGCACCAATGAGTGATATAATATTGAGTGATTGTGAGTGATGATTCATGATTCATGTGGTGGCAGACAGTGAGGGAGGGTGTTCAACTAATTTGTAGGCTTGATTGTGATGATTTGCAATGTTTGGTACCTGATGGGTGATCATTTTTCCTGAAAGTGATTGGCCCTTCCCCTTTGACACTTAGCGAGATTTGCTTGCTGGGTCCACTCTTTTTTTCTGATTCTCAATCTTCAAAGACCAGACCAGTCAGTTTAGTTAACAAACACACATCTACACAAAACAATTACTCAATGTTTCTCTTCTGGTTTATCAATAGCTTCTGAGTGTGTGTGCTGCTTCAAATGTGAAACTCCTCTGCTGCTTCAACACCCTCTGCATCCTCCGTAAGATCTTCAAATGGATCACCCCCGAATCAAGAAAGACCATCACCCATGCACTCATAACCAACAGACGGGACGCCCTCTATGCCTGGATCAACAAGTCTCTGCTCCACAAACTCCAGACCATACAGAATACCGCAGCCAGACTCGTCCTCGGCATCCCTCGACACAAACACATCTCCAAACACATCTCCAAACACCTGCGCAGCCTCCACTGACTCCCCGTCAGAAAGAGAGTAACTTTCAAGATACTCACCAATGCCTACAAATGCCTACACAACACCGGACCCCAATATCTCAATGACAGAATCTCCTTCCATGTACCCAAGAGGAACCTCCGATCCGCCAACCTTGCCCTCGCCAAAATCCCGCTCATCTGCAGAGCAAGAACGGGTAGAAGATCCTTCTCCTACATCGCGGCTAAGACCTGGAATGAGCTCCTGATAGACATAAGACGAGCCCACACCCTGCACATCTTCAGGAAGACCCTCAAGACCTGGCTCTTCGACTGACCGGAGCTGCCCCCCCCCCCGGTGCCTTGAGACCTCATGGGTGAGCAGCGCGCTTAAAACCCCCTGATTGATTGATTGATATGTAGTTGTGGTCGGGTAATGGGCCTGTTGTTTTAAATAACTGGAGATAGACATGTGATGTCAAATCATCACATAATGCAAGCACTCGGCTAAATGTTATGATGATCAGCCTGGTACATGCAGCTACTTGTCCATGATTGGTTGTAATTGTAAATTGCTCTCACTTTTCAGTTAATCAATCGCACATGAGTCATAAAATAAATGATTGCAGCAGACTATTCTCTTGCTCTGCCTATGAGTCTTCTTGGTACACCACTCATGAAGCTTACTTTTGTCCTTCTCATTGACTCTACAATAACGTTTCTGTTTTACAATCCGTAAGCTTTCTCTTCTCCTCACAAAATGCAATAGCTCCATAACACTCCTGCTTACCTTACCATACCACTTCAGCTAGGCACCCAAGATTGATGGACATTCTGAGAAGAATGCAGATGCATCGCCCAATTAGGCAATACAGTATAATTTTTCTTTTAACAATCATAATTTTTAGAACAGTTTGGGTTCACTTTACTCCTCCATAATTTGCATTTTTCAAACCTAGGTGACTGAACAATTAGATATATATTAATAAATTGGGTTTCTGGGGCTGAAGGACTGTTTGAAATGCATTTACCTGAACTGTTGCATACTCATTCCTTCATTTCCTTACACAAAGTATTAATGATGACGTGCTGCTCATTGCCCTGAAGAATATTATTGCTGTTTAGTGTTTGTCAAATCCCTAACCCTCTTACCCCTGGCTCTGTGATTTATTGAGGTGTGACTTAATTTACAATATAAATGGATCACACACTTAGTGGGGTGGATGTGATGAAAGTGACACCAACTCACTGCAGGATCTTCTATTACCTGAGCAATAGCCCACACCGCTGACCCCATTTACGGACCCTCGCATGAAAGAGATCCATATTTTAGATATAAAAGAACATCATTTGTAAACATTATCATTCAGGCCTTGTGTTGTGCTGCGTAAATGCTTAACCTTGTCTACTCCTGACTCTGAGTCTGCTTCTCCTGATTCGAGGATTTCGTAAGTTTAGTTTTAATTAAATACTAGCTCCCTATTGCTCAGAAGATGTCACTATTGCTAGGTTTTGTTGTCATAGAAGATATTCGTTGTTGTGTCATGGTGGTAGTCAGTACTCAGTCATTGTAAAGTTATGATATAAATAAATAACCCACTATGTTTTCTTTCAATCTGGGACTTCCCCTCCAACCACCGCCGCATCTGCTGCACTACTGGTGCTGCAGCTGGCCCCAGCACTGTTGGTCTGTGCGGCTAGCGAAAACATTGCACATTTTAGATGCCATATACACCTCCTCTTATTATTATTTTTTTAACAAAATACATCCACATTACATCAGTACAGTTCGGTTAGCAGTATCTTCTCTCAAAAATATAACTTTGGGCATTTTGTTGGTTGACAATGTTAGAAAAGACAGGTAGTCAAGCCAACCAAAACATTTGGTAATGGAGGGACAGATCTATGGTGATGGTGTTGGATGGCAAAAGAAATGGGCTCTCATACTTTCCTGCCAGGCTGCACTGTCATGGAAACTGCTGGTATACTGTATAAATGAATTATAGCACACCATTGGGGAGGTCCACCATGACCATGGCCACTCTCTCGTTTTAACATTTTGAGCATGAGCAAGAAAAAGAAAGCTTTCTCAATAACCATGCATGGTAAATAATACTAGCTTACTTGAGCCTGCAATCTTCACAGTAGACAGTAGAGTATCAAAAAATATGTTCTCCTAGTCTTACAGTCCCACAAGATGTATAGGGGAGAGGGAAAGCTTACCAACAAAGCAGAAGAAAACTCCAGACTATTAGACGGGAGGAAGTCAGCTACAAAAACATGAAATATAGAAAAAAGGATAATGCAGGGATAACACAAATTTAACAAACATTCGATAGAGGAGTTGAAAAAAATTAAATTATTCTAATAGTGGGTAGAGGTAAAAGTTAGGGTGTCACCAACCTGGGGAGGGAGAGAGGCTGCCATGTCTTCTTGGAGATGAATGCACCCTTTTTTTGTTACAGGATCGGCCCAGTAACAAGAAGACAACCGGAAATCAGGAGAGACATGGAAAGGACCCAACATGCTTGAAGAACAGAAGACGTGGGAGGAGTCAAATGAGGAGGTCGAGAAAACTCCAAAGAAAGAACGAATGAGAGAAAAAAGGGAACAACAAGAATGGACAGAGGAGGAGACGGAGTACGGAGATGAGCGTGGCAGAGAACAGGGAAGAGGCGTGGGAGCTAAGCAGAATGCTCAGATGATATTTGGCAGCCTTCAGGGACCCAGAGTAACAGAGAAGGAGCTGGCAACCAGTGTTGCATCGGAGAATCAACTGACAAGCCGGCAGAGCCTCAACACCAGCCACACTTCAGGAGGAGCGTGGTTATGGCAGGTGCGTGATTGTTTTTAAAGCAAGGAGGGAATTAAGAGAGGAGGGAATTAAGAAAGAAGCCTAGCCAAAATCCAGAATAGAAAGAGGGGAAAGAAGTTGAGAGGTTGAAAGAAAACATAAAAAAAAGAAGAGAAAACCCATAAAACTGTTAAAGAAGGGTAGAAATTACAGAAAAGCCATATTTTTTTATTTTAGTGGCTAGTGTTGTTTGTAACTAGTATTGCCCAAGACAGACACTATCATTAGCCAATATTAAGTGTATGAAAGAAAAAAAGAGAAAAAGAAAATGCATTTCTTTTCTTTTCTTCTCTCTCTCTCTCTCTTCGTTCTTATAATTTACTTTGGGGAACACTATACACCTTCTATTACCTATTGAGTTGACAATTCTTTTCAATTTTGAGGGTGACTAACTACACTTTATAGCTGAAAGAAGGAGCTCACTGAAGTAACCTCACAGTAAAGAAGTTTGTAAAATAAAGAGACAAATAACAGTGACTTACCTGGCTTCTCCTATTCATTGAGGGTGCCTGCAGTTGGGAACTCCCTGGAACCTAAAAAGACAAAAAAGAAGAAGAACGAGTATAAGAGACAATTAAAGAAATAGTGAATGAAGCAAGTTTAATAAAGACATCTTTTAACACAATAAACAGACTCTGCTTTATTATATCCCTGCCAAGTGAAATAGGGAAATAATAAGAATAACAGGACTTACTGGGATCAGCAGAATCATCAGCCACGGCCCTAGCAGTGGCATCTCCACCTCCCTGAGCCTCCACAGAAGAACTATCCCTCTTCTTACCCTTGGGTGCTGATGTAAGAAATAAAGAAGATAAAAAAAATAGATTAGTGGTGGTAGTTAATCTCCCCAAAAATATTTTGGCAGGCAAACGCAGTAGCATTGTACTTTTCTAAATCAGAATGCCTATAGCACTAGTTTCGAGTATTGAGTTGACCATCCTAATACTAAGCCCTATTCCAAATTTCCTAAACCTAAACTACATTTGGAACTAATGCAGTGAAATGAATGATCTTTGATTTATCATTCTCATTTCTCAAACCTCTTGATGGGCCAACTCAGTCTCCTTTTTTTTCAATGCATAGATACATCACTGTGAGTTCGCTTGGGACTGTATGAGCTACCTAAAAAAAAGTCACAGAGAATGCTAATTCATGGATATCACTATTTTAGTGACAGGACTGAGGAGTCTGCATGGCTGCCTAAATAGGTTGTGGAGTCGCTCTACACGGAACTCTGCAAAGTGGTTAAAAAACTCCACCACTCTGTGCAGAGTTCCGTGGACGGGACGAGTTTCCCAGCGTGCCTGTTTGTATTGCCTTTTAAGTTGAACGCAATGCGGAGTACGTCCTCTTGTTCAAAGTTGCACGCAAACTGCACCACGTGGTTTGCATGGGTGCTGCCATCTTACTCTGTTTATGGTGTTGTTCCTGTTTTTCAATCCCTTCTTTTAGAATGTTTGTTTATTTTTCCATTTACTTCCTTCCTTTTCCTGTTTCTTTTCTTTACCCCTCCCAGTGCCATGGCAGAGCAGGGCGACCAGGGGAGCAGCGGCGCCAGGCCCCCTTGAACAGCCAGCAGCAGCAGGCGGCAGTGCCGCCAAGGGGTGCAGCCCCGGGCTATTTTCAGCAAGGAGGAGGAGGCAGCACTAGTTTCTTTCGTGAATCTAATTGTACTCATTGGCGCTCGCTTTGGCTGATTAATTAAGAAGCCATTGCAGACTCTTCTGTCCTCCTGTCACCATAGCCAATCGGTGATATCACCGAGTTGACGTTCTCTGTGACTATCTTTATGTAGCTCGTACAGTCCCAAGCTATTTCACAGTGATGCATAGTATGCATCTATGCACTGCAAAAATGTGAGACTTGGTTGGTCCATCAAGGGGTTTGAGAAATGAGAAAAGAATCAAAGATCATTCATTGCAATGCATTACTTCCAAATGTAGGTTTTGTTAAGGAACTCTGGAAGAGGGATTTTAGGATTAGTATGGCCAACTAAGTGACAGTTGATAGACAAAAATCTAGTACTATAGGCTATCTGTTTAAGATAAGTACAATGTGGCTGTGTTTGCCTGTCATAATAACTTTGCGAAGAATAACTCTACCACAAATCTTTTTATATCTGCTTCATTTTTCACCTCAGCACCCAAGGGCAAAAAGAGGGGCAGTGCGAAGGTAGGTCCAGGTATAACTGGTCAGGAGGCGCCGACCACCAGTGCCGCTGTGGAGGACTCTGCTAACCCCAGTAAGTCCTATTATTTATTATTATCATTTCCCTAATTTTGGGTTTTATAATTGCTGCGGGCTTAGAGTAGAATCTTGGGGTATTGGAATGTTGGTGCTGGGTTCCAGGACCGGAGTAGCTGCCTGGAGCCTGGTGTTGCTGGCGAGAAATAAAGTTGCTCCGACACCCTTAGCTGCTGTCTTCCTTTCACATGGCAATGAGGACGGGATACCAATCCACGCATGCAAAGCACAATGGATTAGCTCTTTTTCCTCTGCCCACTATGCTATTCATAAATTTTGACTTGTTTAATTTTTTATACTGTCTCCTTTTTTTCCAGCTCTCCTATCCAATTTTTGTTTAATTCTATTTATTCCTGCGTTATCCTTTTTTTTCCACTTCATGTTTTTTTGTAGCTGACTTTCTCCTGTCTGTACTAGTCTATAGTTTTCTTCTGCTTTGTTAGTAATATTTCCCTCTTCCCTATATATCTTGTGGTACTGTAAGGCTACGATCAGATTTTTGGTACTCTACTGTCTACTGTGAAGATTGCAGGCCCAAGTAAGCTAGTATTGTAAATAATATTCACCACACATATTTCTTGAGAAGGTTGTCTTTTTCTTGCTCATGCTCTAACAGTTAAAGAGTAAGTGGCATGTTCATGGACCCCCCCAATGTTGTGCTGTAATTCATTTATACAGTATATCAGCGGTTTCCATCACAGTGCTGCATGGCTGGAAAGTATGAGGCCCCAATTGCATTAGCCAACCAACATCATATGTCCTTTATTGACCATTATTCCACCTCTTCTTTGCACTTAAATGACTCAGAGTCATCATCATAGGCTATAGCTCTGCCCTTCCATTATGAAACCTTTTTGGTTGCCTTGACTACCTGGCTTTTCTAACATTGTCAACCAACCAAATGCCCAAAGTGATATTTTTGATAAAAGATACTGCTACCCAAACTGTAGTGAGGTATTGCAGTTGTATTTTTTGATTTAAAAAAATAAGAGGCGTATCTGGCATCTACAAAATGTGTAATGTATTTTCTAACCGCACAGACCACCAGTGCCAGAGCCAGTTCTGCTGCTGCGGAGTTTGGAGGCAAAGACACTGCGGTGGCAGGGACGGGCGGTGGTAAGTCATATGGCTAGATTACTGGAGGGATGGGTGAAAGAATGGTTGAAAGGGTGTATACTGAATGGATAGATATATGGATGTATATGTGTTTTTGAAATTTTGGTAAGAGACTGAATGAGAGAAAGTAAAGCTTAAATCATGGTGGCTATCCATGGGTGAATATGGAAGAATGAAAGGATGAATGAGTAATTGCTTGGACGAAGAAACAAGGGAGATCTTATGGATAGGGGCATGCTCACCTACTTCCCTTACTTGGTTTTATCAAAGCTGTGGCTCAAATTGGGGGGCCTTTAAATTGTTGGTCTACACCCTTTACTCTCTGTATTTGTTAAGCGATGCAGGTATGTATCCCACCCATCATCATTCATCACCTCCCTCCCTGCTTATTGAATCTCGTCACCATGACCTAAGTGCAAATTGTGACTGCAGTGTTGGCTGTGTGGAGTCAATGTAGAATTTAAAGGCACTTAGAGAAGAAGAGCAGGGCCATTGGAATTAAAGTAAGATAATTGTCCATTACAGCTGCCCCAGCTGCAGACTACAGAGAATAGCAAAGTGCCCGGCGCACTGGCTAGCACGCCTCCATAAATGTAGCACAACAACTTGTGCTCCTAGGTGTAATTTATTTTTATTCTTCCACACAAAGTGTCTGTTTAGTTTTTTACTAGGAAAGCCTTTAAAAGAAAAAAAGAAAATCACTCTGGGGGATATTCACAAGAACGTGCGCTAAACATCTCCAAAAAATGTGAACGCAACTTTACACATCGCAGCCTATCGCGGGAAAATAACCCCTTGTTAACGTGGAATTTACAACATGGCGGTACCATGCGATAGTCTGGCGAAAACGCGGCCAATGTCCGCGATACAACCACCTCGACAGAGATAAAAACACAAAGCTCAACACCAAAAAACGTGCGATGAGCCCATTCTCGATGAGGAAAGCAGCGATAAGCAGCGCCAGGCCCGCGACACACATAAGGCAGGTGGGAATAAGCACAACAAAAGCAGGAAAAAGGAAGACAAACCAAACAGAAAACAACAGCGAAGCACAATGGAGGCAACCGGAGCCAGTACACAACCCCACAAGCCCCATTGGCAACAAAACATTCTACATGGCAGGCCATCGTGGACAAGGTGAATGCAGCCGGAGAGCGGAGGAGGACAATGGAAGTAAACCAGAACAGCTGGAATGATGCGAAACGCACAAACAAGCAGAAACACGCCAACAACCAGAAGGCAGCAATGCACACCGGAGGTGGGAGTCCAGCGCCACACCAGGAGCTGGGTGACACGGAGGAAATGGTGTCCACCACATCAGTCTGGAGATGGTGGCAGGAGTCGGGGACCGGAAACTGCTCAAAATCAACAGACACAACAGCCACAGGGGGAGGAACGACCAGGGACTGGGGGGACGGGGGGAGATGGGCACAATGGCACACATGCACAATTAAGCACAGCACAACTGCAGACAAACCATGCCCAAGAGTAGCAACACCAACCAAGAGCACAAGTCATACAAGTCGGCAATATCACACCACTGAACAAGCACAGAAGTGAAACACTGCCTGAAAGGGAAAAGAGTGAGCCAAATCAGAGCTGAAGGGCCATCTCACACACACATAGGAAGCAGAGCACCCCAACAACGAACACAATGTGGTACAAACAGCAACATTTGCACAACCGAACACAGGACACAAGTGCACCCGCTTGTAGCCGGAAAATGGCCATATGCATCTGGCAAAGCACGAAACAGGGACTTGATAATGCACAAGTACAAACCCACAGCCCTGATGGGGTAGCAATGCACGTATGGCAGGGACCCAGATAGGCCGTGACACACTCATTGGCATACAAATCAAGACTCAAAACAGTTGGAGACAAGTGAAGTGCGTGTCAGTACGGCCAAGAGAAGAGCCACGACATGCAGAACAATGCAGCAGCATGTCTGAATGAGGAACGTTGGAAAGCACCCATGTCCACCCCGGGGGAGTCCATCACCAACACAAGTCAGTGCCAAACCGCCTTGGTTGTCCGCGCATGGATCAGGAGTCCAGGCCAATGCAGCCATGTCCACTGTCGTCTTGGGACATGTGACCAGATCCTCAACATACAACCAGGCGTCGGGACACGTGCAATGGGTCACATCCAGTTGTGGCTGCAGGTACCTTGTCACTCGTCCATGAACGCGAATGCAGCAGCGTAGGCCAACATTTCCAACGAGAGATCGTTGTCCTCCACATCTAACATGTCGGCGACGTAATACATCAGCTGTCCCAGACAGATGTGCTGACTCCAACCCCTGGCCCCAATTTGCACCAAAGCCCAATCGGGGAGCGGCTCAATGTGGTCACTGCACAGGACGACTCGTGCAATCTCCCAGGTCCAGTTGCCAGCATGCATGCCAAACATCCAGGCATGCCATAAACGGGCATCACGGTGACACTCCTGGTCGTGGGCCAACAGGGGGTGCACACACACGTCGAAATCCAGGTCAGCTACCGTTACGTTGGAGAGGCAGACATCCATGGTCCACTCCAATATGAACGAGCGACAATACAACACAGGCTGCACGCAGGTGACGTTTGCAAGGCGGAAGCCCAGCCGGTAACTGATCCGCAGCACTGCCAACGGCAGTGCCCCCCGTACATGCAGCAGACGTGCACGGTACAGGGCCACGTGACTGGAGATGAGCATGTGTCTGGGATGGTCTGCCATTGCATCAGTGGCTCTGCTTGAAGCTGCACTGGCTTGCCCTGCGCCAGTCCTGTGGATGAAATGGCACAGCTCGGAGCAATGAGCAGTGTCTGTGTGCAACGGGTGCAGACCTGGGGTGGGGTGGGAGTACGTGTGAAGGCCATATCACGCACGCTAACTACGACCAAGGACTTCTGCGTGTGGGATGCGTACACATTGGTCTCAAGCAAATGCTATCGTATCTGTCAGTGGGTGCTGGTCACATGCAAGTTCCAGCTCGGAGCTGCAGATGTGCTACCTCCTGATAGTTCAGACAAAGGACCTTTCATCCCTACAGTAACTTCACCATCTGCATGCATACAGGAGATGTACAGAGTCCTGTCGTGGGTGGGGTGGGATGTCTGCGACCCAGGGAATCATGGATGATATGCCCAGCACGTGGCACATGAGAGGCCTCACTGTGTGTTATGTTGCCTCACAGCTGCTCCTCCCTCCCACGAGCCACCAAACTTGTGTGCGCTGCGCTGTTGTACCACGTGCACTCCTACGGCACACCATTGTAATGCCTGTCCGCGCATGTCCAGCGGCATGCCAACAACACTGTGAAACTGGCCTTTGAGGGAGTGTGGCCACGTGAGTGTAAGCCAATGATCCGGACAGGGCGGACACAGGTGTATAGTCCATGGCTGGCTGTGCTCGCGCTGCGATAGAGGCTAGGCAACTGACTCATGCAGGCGCAGGACTGATACACATAACACTTGGCATGCATGTGCCAAGACCCCGAGCGGTCTTGCACTCCTACATTTCCCTGTACGTGCGTGCCCGCCCTCCTGGTGCATGCAACATTGCAACATCGACTACTGTGGCCCTGGTGGCGACAATACCCCAACACAGAGACACACTTACCTCACTTCCTGCTCAAGGCCAGACCAGAGCCACGTCCTGATCCCCCTGCCGAATCAGCATACCCCTGCGCTGACCTGATGTACTCTGGACCAGCACACGCCGCATGTGCATGCAGGGGGGGTGGGCGAAGCTACATGTCCAAGGTCTCAGCCACTGCTGAGGTGACATGGTATCGTCCGCTGAAGACAGCACACTGTGATGTTGCAGGGCTCGGGCACATCATGCTGACATAATGACCACACAGAGACACTTGCTTAGATGGTGGGAATGGCTACGGGCACGTGCGCCCGGCCACTTTTATTAGCAGGCTCACATGTCGAGTGACACCTGTGTTGGATGTGTGTGGGTGTGTGCACACCAGCCGTCATGGAGTGCCTGGTGCAGTCAAAAACGACAACAGTGTACATCGATAAGGATACACCCATTCAACCATAAAGGCCCCATTACTTGTGCTGCACAGAGTTAGTGGCCCCGGATGCACAGCGTCCTGCACGGGCCTACCGCCATGGGCCGCTGACTTGCGGTGCAGTGGGGCAGGGTCACGTGAGCAGAGCAGATTTTTGTAGATGACAAAGGGGGTTGTCGCGGAGTGTCTCGGTGGACAGTGGAAGGTGTACCCCCAGGGCATGATGCAGAGGGCAGAATCACGCTGAAACAGTCCCTATGGTGGAGGTGAATGGAGGTGAATGGAACAGACACATGTCTGACACCAAGTCCGGTCCAGCCAGATGATGATGCAGACAACCCCCAGGCCATGGACTCAGATGCCACCAAAGTCCAACCAGAAAGTGCGCACAGAGTTAGTGGCACCAGTGCTGATTGGGGATGCCGCCTGCGATGAGGCATGTCCAATGGTGTGGACTCCTCCACATCTTACCCAAGACACAGTTCCACATGTGTGACCTACTCGACCGCAGTGTAGGCCTGAGGCAGCGGTCAGCAGGGGCCATTCACTGAGTGTCGCAGGCATACGTTGGATGGTCCCACCGGCCTGCGTAGTTCAGGTTCAGTGGCACCACGGTACGCGGACTTGCGGTGAACAGGGTTGATGGCACCAGGTCAGTTGTTGCTAGTGTTCGGTCACCTCCGTGACTTGGATCCGGCATTCATCCGGACTGAGCCGCATCTTCCTCATACTCCTCTCCGTGCGTTCACTTGTATGGACTCTGCCATTCATGAATCACGACTAAGTGCTGGATGTGGGACCTACTGGAGCGCAGTGTAGGCCAGAGCCCTCATCCACATGTCGCAGGCTTGCGATGCAGACTTTTGCTTCACTGATTGGAGGGAGTTTAGTGATGTGGATGCTGCCACGGACTTGGGGTCACTGCCATTCAAGACTCAGGACACAGTTCAATATGTGGGACCTACTGGAGCACAGGGTAGGCCAGAGCCAGTAGTCTGCAGGGGCCCACAAACACGTGTCGCCGGCTTGCGTTGAACAGGGTTAGTGGCACCACGTGTCACCGGATTGCGTTGAACAGGGTTAGTGGCACCACGTGTCACCGGCTTGCGTTGAACAGGGTTAGTGGCACCACGTGTCGCCGGCTTGCGTTGAACAGGGTTAGTGGCACCACGTGTCACAGGCCTGCGATGCGGACTTTTGCTTCACTGATCGGAGGGAGTATAGGGATGTGGACGCTGCCACGGCTTTGGGGTCACTGCCATTCATGACTCAGGACGCAGTTCCACATGTGGGACCTACTGGGCCACAGTGTAGGCCTGAGCCCTCATCCACGTGTCGCCGGCTTGCATTGAACAGTGTTGGTGGCACCACGTGTCGCAGGCTTGCGATGCAGACTTTGGCTTCACTGATCGGAGGGAGTATAGTGATGTGGACGCTGCCACAGACCTTTGGTCACTGCCATTCAGAACTCCCAACTCAGTTCAACATGTGCCCACAACTGGGCCGAAGAGGACGCCGGTGGAGTATGTCAATGAAAAAGGAGTACTGTGGGCCAGCGTCGTGGAGGCCAGCGATGGTCTGTGGAGGCTGCAAAGGTCGTGGGACTGGGGCTTGGAGCTTGCACCGGCACGTGGTGGGCCCTCTTTGACACACGCCGGTGTCGGCAGGTGAGCGGAGCCTCCTTGGTGCGCTGGGGCAGGCATGACGGGTCTGGGGACCAGCGGCCTGGGGTGCAGCAGGCGCACAGGGACGCAGGCCCCGCCGTGCTCAGCGCCGGCCTCGTGGCGGGCTGGGAGGCACCACCCTGGCAGACGCCTTGTCCATTCGGAAAAAGAACCACGCCCAGTGTGACGGGCTTTTTATTCACACCCCTACGCAGGCCTGCCGTACGCAGGGCCAACCCACTCTGCCCGCGCATGCAGGGGGGGACGTAACGTGCGACATTTCTGCGTTCTGCCCCACAGCCTGTGGGGACATGGTAGCATCCACTGGCCACTACACTCCATGCACCAGCAGTTAATCTCCACATGGCTATTTCTGTGGTTTGCACACTGAAGTCTGTCCGGCACCTCCACGCCACACCTGGCATTGGGTAGGTTCACATTCATTAGTCACTTGCCGCTCTCGCACATGCCTGCTCCAAGCCTCTCCTCACATCCTGCTATTGTGTGGCTGTGGTGCCATGCCGTGGCTGGGTCTCCAGCTGCTCCTGCGCAGTGTGGGTGGAGTGGAGGTGCTGGGGTACCGGGCTGATGTTGGCATCCAGGACAGGTGTGATGGACTTGGATGGGGCTGGCTGTGGGACTCCTCCGACTCTGGCAGTTGTGGGTTGGAAGGTACCAGAGGCCAACATGTGCAGCACAGCCGGCAGCTTTGTCTGCGGAGGGATGTTCGTTGAGCGCTGTGTTGGTACCGTCAGCAGGTGGGCGATGTGGGTCAGGATGCGGGGGATAGTTGTCCTTTTGGGCCTGTAGTGGGCAATGTCCTCCTCTGGCGTTCGGTCTGTACGGCTGGTGCATTTAATGTGGGTCCGCTGTCTTTGTGTACGCTGCCTCTGTGATGGTCCGGGGGGGGGCGGGACGGGTACTGGGGGTGTTGGTGGGCCTGGGGGTGGTGGGGGTGGGTGTTGTGGCCCTCATGGGTGTCCGAGCTGCATGATCATTGTCTCCATGGCATCTGTGGGTCTTCAGATGTGTCTCTTGGCTGGGCTCCCTTTCATGCAGCAGGTAGTCATCCTGCTTAACACCAGCAGAAGGCAGGTGTAAATTCCCTGGTGCTACCGCGGCTTATCGCCTGTTTTTGGTTCGCATCGCAGATCTGGCAGTTCATTGTGAAAGTGGTGTTTTCGTGTGTTTTTGCATGGGAACGCCTACTCTGCATCTCATTAGGGTTAGTTGGTCGTGTCACCCGTGGAGAAAAATTTGGAGGAAGTTATCGCGGGAATACTGGCGATGTCTGCAGTTTGCACACGCTTCTGAATGGGGCGTTAAATCTATCTCCACTTTTGTTGAGTTGAGATGGTGATAAATCAGCGATGAGTCCTTGTGAATATGCCCCTCTGTTTTTTAAATCTGGTGTTATTCTGCCTTAATTCTTTTCAGCATGACAGTCAGTGCTTTTTATGTGAGGCATGTGCAGGTTCAAAATGGCCCTGTGACTCTCCTAATCACATCAATTTCCAATGGCTGGTTCCCAAAGGGGACCAGCAATGTACTGCTACTATGCCACTATTTAATTATAAACATGTGTTTGCACAGAGTATTGTTTACAAATTGTCATTTTTCATTTTAGATTTCTCTTGATAGAGCTACTCCTGCTGGTCCACCAACAGCACCCACCGGGCAGGAGATAGCGTCCCGACTGTGGCGGCAGCAGCTGGACACTATACAGGCAGAATACCGCCAGCTGGTGGCCCAGGATGCGGCGCCGAAAGAATCTGCCCCAGGCACCAGTAGTTCACACATCCAGCCACTGCCGCCAGCCTCCCGGCCAAGACATCACCACCGCCAGCTGTCAGGGGCCCGAGCCGCCACTGCTGCCCATTTTCCCACTCAGACTGGCAATTCCAGCACCACCTCCTGCAGTGTATGGACCGATTTGGAGCCAGGATGGCTCAGATGGAGCAGAGCCTTGGTCATTTCCGTGCCCGCATAGATGTCGCCCTCTTTTAGCCCTTTTTTAATTTTTGTTTTCGTGGGAGGGACTATTTTATAGGTGGAGAGGGTGAGAATTGGGAAGCGAGGTGGGACCGGGAGTTTGGACTTTGACAGTTTTCTTTGGACATTGGTTGGGGATGGGCTGATTCTTTTGGGAGTGTGGTGGGCCTGTTTGGAAGGAGAGGGTGGGTTTTTTTGTAAAAAAAATAAAGGGAAAATGTTTATTTGTTCGCAATTTATGCCTGAAGTAGTTTATTTGTGTTTCACTTTTAAATTGCACTTCTGCCTTTTTTACGCAGCCTGTTTTTTCTAATCTGCTTATAAAAGTGTATACCGTTAGTTATAGCTAGTTATATACCTCTGGAACTATCTTCACCATTGTGGGGATTCTGCCATGATCTATATTGCCTACAGCAACCTAGATAAACGATTTCTTATGCAGTAGCAGTTACTTGCTTACTTACTAACTTAACTAGTTTACTTCACTGCATAGTTCTCTTACCTGAATATAGATGATGCAATAAGAGGGAAGGCATCACAGCTTCGCAAGCGAGGTCTAACTCGCACCCAGGTGAGCTGCTACTATAGGATTAATTGAAAAGATTATCTATCGCAGGCAACTAAATGGAAATAAAAAGACTGAGTTAGTGGGTTATAAATGATAGCATAGCTTTACAAAGAATTGAGACCAGACTACTACATGGCACAACAAAGAATAACTGATAGTGAAAGAATAAAAAAATAACAAGAATAACTTCTTCTTAGCAATAGGGAGCTAGTATTTAATTAAAACTAGTTTCTGAATCCTCGAGTCATGAAAAGTGGACTGAAAGTCTGGAGTGGGCAAGGTTACGCATTTCCGCAACACAAGGCCTGAATGCTGATGCTGATGACTAATGTTCTTCTATATCTAAAATATGGAATTATGGATCACTTTAATGTATGGGTGGGTAAATTGGGGCAGTGTGGGCTATTGCTTAGGTAATGGAAGGTCCTGCAGTGAGTTGGTGTCGTTTTCACCACATCCATCCCACCAGTGTGTGATCCATTTATGGTGTAAAGTAAGTCATACCTCAATAAATCACACAGCCCGGGGGAAGAGGGATAGGGGTTTGATGAATAGATGGGAAATGGGATTTGGGGAAAGGTATGATACAGACAAACACTGCACAAGGACAATATTAATCTGGGCAATGAGCAGCACATCATCGTCATCAATCTGTTGTGGAAGGAAACGAGGGGAATGAGTATGACACAGTACAGTTACATGCAATCCAAATAGTCCTTCTGATCAAGAGACCCAAGTTATCAGATATCTTAATGTTCTGTCTTCTGGGTTTGAAAAAAAATCAAATTAGGAGGAATGAACCCACCCAATTCTATAAATATGATTGTTAAAAGAGAAATGATACTATATTGCAAAATTAGGTGGTGCATCTGCATTCTCCCCCTTGGAATGTCCATCACTCTTGGGTGCCTGTATGGACTGGTCCGATAGGTAAGCAGGAGTATTGAGCTCAGGTTTTGCCTTTCATTTGTGCAGGAGATGAAAAGGCCTGTGGATTGTAAAACAGAAACTGTATTTTAGAGTCAAGGAGAAGGACAGAAGGAAGGTAAGCTTCATGAGGAGTGTATCAAGAAGACTCAGAGACAGAGCAAGGACTCAGAGTTTCACTTTTGCCACCAGTGCAACACATACATTCAGCAGCATTTCACAAATCAACGCACCTCTCTCCATTCTACATAGCTGAGTACAGGGCCTCAGAGTCAAGGTTTCCCTTTCGAAGTCAATAACTTTTTTTATTCTAGCTGTTGTTGAGGTAGTCCTGCCCTGAATTCTTCCATCCTCCTCCTGACTCCGAGTAACTCTGTCCCAGTCATGACCTGAGCAAGATAGACGTGTAGTGCACTGCTGTTGAAGGGCAAGTAGAGAAATAGAATTGCAGTATTTTTTATAGGTTTTTGTTAGTCAACTAAAGAGACTGTTCTGGTCTCTGAGGACCCAGAAAAAAGGAGTGGACCCTGCAAGTAAATCTGGCTAAATCTGAAAGGGCCAATCACCTCCAGGAAACAATTATTACCCATCATTCAGGCCCCAAACATTGCAAATCATCTTAATCAAGTTCCAAATTAGGAGGCGTGGCCAAGATGGCGGCCTAGACGGACACGCTTTGATAAGCTCCGTACCAGGCCTATAATAATCCTCCACTTATCCTACTTTCCAAGCGTTTAAATTTAGCAAAAGCCCTCCTCACCCTGCCTGGAATACCTTTGGACGCCCAAAGACGTCTCACGACAGTGGGGAGGCCCCGATAGACAAAGAGCTCAGAGGACTGAGTCGCCTGGATGGCAGAGAGCGGGCCCACGGTTTGTGCTCTGTGACGGACGACTGCTGGATCGGGAAAGGGAGGCGCAGCCATGGGTGTTAATATACAAACTGACCACAGGGGTGGATACCCTACCGAGGGCCTCCAAAAGCGCCTAAGGTGAGAAGCAAAAACCTACACTCCTCGGAGGTACCCCTTGGCTCTGCGAGGCAGACCTGATGGCTCGGACACGGGTGAGACCCGCTGGGGTGGAACTGGCTGTGGCAAACAGATGGTGGCGGCTGGCTTCTAGGACCTGTACCGCTTCCCCGCAGGACCTCAGGCACCACCCACCCTGGATACAGGAAGTGCCGCAGAGGACAGAAGAGAGACCGGCCATTGTGAGGAACGGCCCTAGGAAGCAGGTGAGGCCTTGCCACACAGGCTGCAGACCAGACAGAGGTTGGGAGTGGGTGATGTGGGGGTTCCTATCCCCTTCCCTCCCCTCCCCTCAAATATCCTGGACCAGAGTGAAAATGACACCTGAATCGGGATTCAGATATACTGGGCACGTAGACTTTGAGCTCACTTGCTGGGCCTGCAACATGGGGGGGCCTGGGAAGCCCCTTCCTCCCCGCTGTTCGGACGACCCACCGGAGGTGTTGTGAAAAAGCCAGCTGAGCCCCTAGAGCGGCCTAGTGCAGGGGACCATACCGACGACACAGATGGACATCGAATGGACACTCCCAAGATACTTACCACCTCACGCACCCGAGCAATTAACCCAAGTCCAGTGAATGAGTCGGTGAGTGCACCAATTAGACAACCTTGATAACAATTGCATTGGTGAACTGCTCGGTGCATGCCATGCCCGACTGGGCCTAGCGCATGCCTCAAGACTACTGAAAATGGTTACTCTACCCCCTCATTTCTTGGGGTCATAAGGGCCAGGGACTGAACCCAAACATCCCTACCAAGTAGGAGTCTCAGACTATGGAATAGTGGATACCCCACCTTCTAAAATCTGCAGGAATAACCTGCATGAGACTGACTCACCGATGTATGGGCCTAAAGCATATGCGCCGCAGAATAAGGCAGTGAAATTGTCTGATGCACTGCATTTACCTCCACTGCCATTTCCCCCTCGTGCCACAAATTAACAAATGGACACAGTTATAGCTATTGTCTGCAATGCTTTAACCACCATGATGAGGCCTAAATTATACAAGACTATGGCGCCCTGGGGAGGGGCACAAGAGTCAACTGTACTCCCGGAAGATGGCGATTTTGAAGAGAAAACTCTGGCGGCTACACTCACGACCACTCTCGGAAGTTCGAAGAGCTACTCGCTGCAATTATGGATATTAAATCCACTCTGGAACCGAAACTGAATGTGATCAGGGTGGACGTGGGTATTCTTAGAGAGGAACACAATGAATTGAAAGAGCGAGTCACAGAAATGGAGTCAACTCTAGCTACTCTATGACCCACGCTGAAGGATTCAGACCAACAACTGCAAGCCCTGCAAACCGAAGTGAAACATTTGAAGGACAGACTCGAAGACCAGGAAGGATGGTCACGACGTAACAATGTACATATAGTGGGCCTTCCAGAGCATTCAGAAGGGCCTAATATAGGAACTATTCTTGGAAGAATGGTTTGTTGACACCATAATACAAGGCAGACAATCAACTTTTTTTTTGTGGAGAGAGCACACAGACTCCCGAGAGGACCACCGACCTGGTGCCGCACCACGCACGGTAGTGGCACGCCTCTTTAATTACCGAGACAGGGACCATATCCTTCAAGTGTCGAAGGGCGAAGGGTGCATGGATGGTGGAAAAAACGCCAGTGCATATTTACCCAGATTATACTCTGGAGGTCCAGAAACGCAGGCCCTCCTTCCTAGTAATAAAGAAATCGCTACGGGAACATGGTGTAAAATACGCAATTACATTTTCCGCCACTCTTCAAGTCCAATATGACAGCACCACACATTTTTAGACGACCCCGGAAGCAGCATGGTCTTGGCTCAAGTAGAGGGGTCTGGCCCCTGGACGGGGGTGATGGAACTGGCTTTGCCCCTCCGTGGCAGACACAGCAACGACGTCTAGTGCGACCCAAGCAACAATTACGGGGCCCCACCATGGAACAGGTGGCGGAAGAGTGGGCCAGGGAGGAGAAGAAGGTGGAACAACTTGTAATGGCCTGCTCTCCCTTAGGCTCAGAATCAGAAGCGCAAAATGATGACACTCAATTGATGTCTGATACCCAGCTTGCCACAGCATTGGGGGATGGCCCAGCAGTCATACCTCAAATGGCTGACGAATTGATTTGACACAGCCTCGAGCAGGTTTGGAGGTGGGGTGGGTGATTGGGCAGACAGGATTTATCAGTGGCAAGACAATGACACAACATTATACTTCTAGTCTAAACATTGGGAACAATATCTTGCAACATGGGCCAATGGCAGCCACTCATCAGAACCCGCTTGCATCTATAAAGACAATTTGTAACTGATTTATCATTATTTCTTTAGTTACTATTGCATTTCAGCGCTAATGGCCGGCCACCCGTTGGTGATCTGGTTCGGGAGTGGGAGTTGCGTCTTGTTGCTAAGTTGTTTTATAAATTTGCAGAGGATGACTCTACATGCACGGAGGGGGGGAACGATATATTCCATTAGCTTGGGAGGAACTACACAATGAGTTGGTGGTAGAAGGGCCTCGCCAAGGGAGTAAACACATGTTTATGATGCTATGCCACCCCAGACTTATAACTTGAAACCCGAAATATTACTGTTAACTTGGAATGTCTGTGGGCTGGCAGGGTACACTAAACGATACAGAGTATACCAATATCTATGGAGTAGCAAAATACATATAGCCCTGATACAGCGAACCCAACTCACAGCACACATGCTGGAAGCTGTGCGTAGGCGCTGGAGAGGTACTCTTATTGGAACCACATATTCTAGTTACGCCAGGGGGGTATTGATTTGGGTTGCTCCTGGGATTCCTCTAGAGATCAAATAAACGCGCATTGACGCAGAGGGCAGCTATGTGGTGGTGGGGCTAAATTAGATGGTCTCCCGATAACATTGATATCACTCTATGCTCCCAACACCAATCAGACTGCTTTTTACATTCTCTCACACCCACTCTTCTACAAGATACAATGGCCCCTGCTTACTGGGGAGGAGATTTTAATTGCACACACGATCTCGACAAGGATCGTTCACGCCCACCACTTCCTGGTGCACAATCGGTGGCGCAGGCACGGGGCCTACAACAATGGTCCATTCATTTACAGATACGGGAGGCCTGGAAGGGACTACATCCAAATGCTAGGGAATATTCTTACTATTCCAGTTACACGACCTACACACCTGCATAGATATGATATACGGCTCACAAAATGCACTTTCTAAGGTGTCCCAAGCAGAGTATCTGGGACATACTCTATCAGACCATAGCCCATTACAACTGAGACTGGCATGGGGATCAGGCAGACCCAGAGTTCCGACTTGGCAGTTGCCCACAGAGGCACTTAAAGATACATCATTACGTACCTCTCTCTCTGAAAGTATAGCTTCGTATTTTCAAGACAACAAGGGAACTGCTTCAGACTCAGGGTTTGAGTGGGATGCATTTAAGGTGGTATTAGAGGCCACATACTCAAGGCAGTTTATGGTACTAAAATGACTCTCCACGATGAAATAACACAACTGGAATCAGAGATAAGTTGATTAGAACGAGGGACTCCTGACACCCCAACAAAGGCAGCAAGATTGACAGAGACCAAATTAAATTACAGGGAAGCATTAGACCGCCTGGGAGCCATAGACTATAGGGAACATATGGCCAGGTGACACACGTAAGGGGATAAAAACGGTAGGATTCTAGCCTGGTTGCTATGCACAGACACACCGAGAAACCCAGTAATGGCTATCAAAGACGCCATGGATCGTATAGTCAACACACAGCTTGAAATAAATTGCGCTTTTTACACGTACTATACCACCCTGTACAGTGCTCCACAAGATAACAACGCCTCTGAGCTGTAATCCTTCTTAGAAGACATTACACTTCCTCGGGTTCCGCCAGCGATGCTAAGAGAGTTAGAGTCTCCCATCACTATAACTGAAATAGAGGATGCCATCCAACAAATGGCGAAAGTTAAACCTCCGGGAGCAGATAGCTGGCCTTTGGAATTTTGTGCGACCTTCCGAACCGACTCTTACCACCTTTACACCAAGTGTACACAGAGGCATAGAATGCAGGCATGCTGCCCGCCTCACTCCTAAGAAGCGATATTGGTGGTGCTCACCAAACCAGGCAAAGACCCGTTGCTCCTGGGATCGCCCCTTATCCCAAATAAATGCCAACTACAAGATCCTAGGGAAAGTACTGGTGAACAGATTAATAGAGGTGGTGCAACTACTAGTACACTCAGATCAGAATGGCTTTATATAAACAGGAATACTTTCTAAGAATCTGCGTAAGCTGTTCATGTTGATGGATTGGGCAAAAGCAAATGAGGCACATTGCTGGGTGGCATCTCTAGACATAGAGAAGACTTTTGATACCCTGAGCTGGCGCTACCTGCGAGAAGTGCTCACAAGCTAAGGGCTAGGCCCTCACTTCTTGCGATGGGTAGCTTTATTGTATTATACCACAATAGCGAGGGTACGGACTGGTTCCATTATATCGGAATCATTCAGAATTGAAAGCGGCACCCGCCAAGGATGTCCCCTCTCACCAATCATATTTGCACTGGCAAAGGAACCGCTTGCATGTGCAATGCGCCGGCGAGCACTGAACTGGGTAATAAGGGCGTAAGACAGGTGGCATGTGATATCACTGTATTCAGATGATGCGTTGATATAATTACGTGCTAATGAAGCTGATCTACCAGATCTGATGAGGCTACTAGAGAAATTTGGAAGGGCATCAGGGCTAAAGGTTAATTGGGACAAATCGATGTTGTTCCCAATGACATACTTAACTCCCGCGCAGAGAGGGGCACTCCCATCTACACCACTCCCCTGGTCTTGCGATTCATTTAAATATTTGAGGGTCCAGGTGTATCACGCATCTGCGGACCTGTTAGACGGGAAGCTGGGTAAGGCACTGGCCAACACTAGATCTTCCTTACCTTTTTGGACAGATCCACCACTTTCGCCCATGTGTCGTATTGCCATCTCTAAAATATTATTACTGCCAAGACTATTATACTTTTTTGCAGCCCTCCCTCTACAAGTACCGCAGAGAATATTTAGGGAATTGCGATCGGTACAGGTGGCCTTGATTTGGGGAAAGAACAAGAAACGGGTCTCGCTCACCAAACTTTATGCACCACTATCAGAGGGGGGTCCAGGAGCTCCGAACTATGAGCATTACTATGCAGCTGCCAAATTGCAATGCCAATGCGGTGGATAGCTGATCAAAATCTATCAGAATTGGGAAATTGGGCAAATCCAACCCACCCCACAGCAGTTTTGGAGTGGTTAATGTGTACAAGAACCACAACAGCAAAGAGGCCGCCAAGCCACTTTCCAATTGAAAGATTAGCCTGGCCCCGACAAATGCCACTATGAGGCGTGAAGTTACTGAGGGACCAAAGGATTCAGATCATATTAACGATTGGAGCTGGCTGGCATCTACATTAGGAGGCCGCCACCGCACCTGCTCCTAGCACAAAGGGAATAAAGGGGCAAGTAAGGAGAGGAGCATAGAACGTATTAAAGATATGTTTCTACCTTATTTTTATCTAGTCCTCGATGGCTCTTTAACTGCATTAACTGATGATCTCGCTCTTGTTTTTGTTAAAATTCCCTGATTCGTATTGCACTTCCTTGGTGCTCTCTGTTTTATGATGTTTTACTATGCGTGTTCTAAGGCACCGTTGATACCCCCTACTCTTTAACTTGAATGTTTTCCCACAGGTTCCAACTTCACTTACTTACATTATGTTTGTACCCTTGCTGGGCCAACTTTGTACAGTGCTCTGATACCCCTGTGGGTCATGTCGCGCTTTATAAAACTTTTCAAATAAATAAATAAATAAAGATAATATCTTGGAACGTCTTTGTGTTGAAATCTGCATTGAACGATCAAGATGCATTTGAATTCCTGCAGTCCGGGGACATTCTTTCCTTACAGGAAACCTGGCTCACGACACCACTGCTAATTCCTGGATTTGCGGAGTTCCAACACCCAGCCAAAAAGTACAATCTATTTGGGAGGCTGTCAGGGGGCCTATCCATTTACGTAAATACATCATTAAAAGTAGTAAAAACCCCTACATGCACAGACATGGTTCAGGCTTTATACCTACGAGGATTGAGATCAAATGGCAGGTCAACACCAGTTTTACTACTAAACGTTTAATTTAATTATTGAAAGGATAGCCCCTGACAGGGCAAAATGTTCGAGCTGGTGGGAACACTGGAAGACTTATCGATCAACTACCCAAACTGCGGGATAATTATAGCAGGAGATTTTAATATCCATAACTTGGGATCAGACAAAGACACCAACTCATCGAGGGATCCAGCCGGCAACATGCTATATGCATTTTTAAATGTACACCACCTGAGATCAACCCAAGATATAATTTCAGATGGTCAAATCTGCTCTTCTTGCAGTCAAAGTCAACTATTGATTACGTTTTCATGAGTAGCCACCTTCAACCATTAGTTACGGACTTCTCACAACCCCAGCAGAGGGTCAGCGATCACCTCCCCTTATGCGTTAAAATTTCGCTACAAGCAGGAAGCTTCCACCCTGTAAATATGCTGGGCACATCAACTGGAGAAGAAATTCATAAATTACTACGTAGGTTAAAGTGGGGAAAAATTGATATATCAAGTTTGACCGAATGGAAAACAACTACCAGCCAGTCAGCAAAAACAGCACAGGGGAGACCATATTTCTAAAATGGTCAAGCATGACCGCTGCTTTGTACCATCTGCTGCTCGGTAAATCCACTAGCCCTCATGTAATACACAAAGAAAAGGAATGCTGTGGCCATCAAGCAAATTGTACAACAATAACACAAAGCAAAAGGGCAATGAGGCAGGCAAACCGCCGCTACAAGCAACTGGGGGGGGGGGGGAAGCGGCTCAACGCAAGTGGATCTTCTTAACCAGCAAAACACACAAGGAAAATATTTGGTACTTTAAAAAACAACAAGAATCTCAATGGCTATATGTCCACAGTCTTTTAAAACAAAGCAAACAGGCAGAATTCTGGCAATTTGTCAAAACACTCGACAGTAAAAGCTCGGGAGTAACTGCCCAGCATAACAACTTGGGACTAAAACACTGGAATATGGGGAACAGCAAGCGTCAACGTATATAAAGTCTCAGACGCGCATAAGCGCGTGATAACAATACTAAAGAATATCAGGGGCAACGGAGCCCCAGGTCCGAACGGGCTACCTGGCCAGTTATTAAAAGAGGACTACGACTTCTGGACATCCTTATTTACCCCGATATTCCATTATTGTGCGCTCAATGCCACAATCCCAGAAGGCTCTAAAGGATCCCTATTACAGCTGATCCATAAAAAAGGTGACACATCAGACCCTACTAATTATAGATGTTAGCGCTCCTGGACATTGAGGCAAAGGCATATGCAAGCCTTCTTTTACAGGAACTACAAAACTGGGTCAGGGATGAAGACATACTCTCAGTATACCAGTCAGGCTTCAGGTCTGGCACGTCAACACTGGACAATGTGACAGCCCTGGCCTATTTAATTGATCAAGCTACACGTGAAAGACAACGCCCTCTTTTTGCCTGTTTCGTGGATCACACTGCGGCATTTGACTGTGTTAATAGATACCTACTGTGGGCAAAGTTGCAAGACTGGGGGATCCTGAGTATGTTGATGAATTCAACTCAAGTCAAGCACCGTGACAAAAAAGGTGTTTACGGATCAAGGGCTCAAGCAAGGTTGTGTGCTGGCACCTCAACTTTTTAACCTGTACACTTCGGATTCAGGCAATTTTTTAACTGCTCACAACTTGTTTACTCTAAACATCGGGCAGTCCCGACTGTTCTTAATGCAGTATGCCGACGACATGGTCCTTAAGGACCATACACGCATGAGACTGCAGAAAGCACTAGACGAGCTAAGTACAACACTGCTAACAAACTAGTGGCTAATGCCAACAAAACAAAGGTGGTGATTTTTGGAACCTTTGCTAATAAACTTAAGCAATATTGGAGGATGGGCAACCTGAAAATAAGCACTGCACCCAAGTATAATTATCTGGGCGTGTGCTTCACTAGCAAGGGCAGGCCAACCATCATATTGCCTCCATAGACACAAAGGCCAAAGCGCTGACTTATGCCATGTGTAAACTAAACGCAAAAATGTACTGCCCATCTACTGTGGCAAAACGAAAAGTGATAAAAGCCAAACTACTCCCCCCAATTTCATATGGACAACTGGCCTTTCCAGGGGCTGTGTCAAACACCTTGGAAACTGCACATTGTCGGGCCTTTAAAAAGGATTTTTCAAATCCCCCGCCACACCCGGAACGCACTGATAAGACTGGAGTTCGGATTAAACAAACAAACATATGAAAACTGGGCTTGTATTGTGCGATACTACCGCAGAATCTGTGCAGCGCCCCCAAATACTATGAAGGAAATCTTGAAGGAAATCTTTATAGAAGCGAAAAACCCTGTTTAGAGTACCTGCAGACTGCCTGTAGTAAATTACACCTAGATTTGCCAAACTGGAGCACCTTTATCCATCAACCTGGGATCCTAAAAACAGTGCTGAGGGACCAAGTCAGACTTTTATCCAGCCAAGAGGACCTGCAACTCATTGAAACCTCTGAAAGTAACATTCACGTACTAGTCAACTCCTACAGGGACAAATTATGCTAGTCATACTTAAATAGTGCGCTGAACAAACCAATTTTAAAGCACATTTTAATAATTTGACTTATGTCGCTTCCAATAAAAAGTATAAACATCCACCGGAAAGTCCTGGAGACAGTTACAGCCTGCAGACTGTGTAAATTAAACGGTGAATCTCTGGCCCACTTCCTCTTCATTTGTCCAAGTTTGATGAACGCATGCCGCACTTTTAAAATATAGCACCAGCACCTGCAAAGAGGCAATAGAACTTCTTTTTAACTTAGAAAATCCAAGGGAATTGGCAAGGCTAGCCAAATTCACATGTTAGCTTCAAAGCTTATTAACGGGACACCACTCGCATACTGAGGAACACTGAAGAAACTTAATGGGATTTCAAGCTGAAATATAAACCTCAGTTTTAGTGGTGGTCTTATGAACTCTTTTAGCCACATTATGAAATGCACCAATTGAAATTAAATGTGGTAATTAACAATGTGATAATTTTAGCACAAACACGCAATGGTTTTGTAACAATTTTTAGTAATTGAAACAAATAAATGTATTCATTCATTCAAAGCGGCCAGGCAATCTCCTGATGACTACTGAACGCTATTGCTGGCGTCATTATTTGCATAAGAAAAGCCCCCTCCCACCCTATACGCCAGCACTACCCCTTTGGGTACTATCGGGAAACACACCACAAGGTCACAGATGAGAGGCGACAAATTGGACCAACGCAGGACTTACCACATGGGGTGACATGTTTTCTGACAACTTTTTACACATTTAATGCATTGGTAGACGATTATGAGATACCTCCGGGCTCATTCGTATTGTATGCCTCATTGGCGAATCAATTGCAAAAAGTATGGAAAAATACACAAGCTGAACCAGAGGTATATAGTCTTCTCCAAATGCTCCTAACACACGGTACTGCCTGCCGAGCCATCACAATGCTCTATACCTCAATACGTCAGGATGAGACTCCTTCATTGACGACACTATGGGCTTATTTGGATGAAGAGTTAGCAATTACACTGACAGACAAGCAATGGGAACAATGTCTGAGAGTCCCAAACGTCATCTCAATAAATTCAAGGCTTAAATTCACTCAGTTTAATTACCTTCATCATACATACTTAACCACTTAACCCCACATAGGATAGCCAAAATATACACTGGCGCCACAGACATCTGCCCACGCTGCGATACCCCCACGGCCACATTCACACACATGGTATGGTTATGCCCGCAAATAACTACATATTGGGCAGACATAGCTGTAATACTGACATCAGCGCAAAGCACGAATAGCCGAACTAGGATAGCCAGGGATTAAGCGCTGGACTGCCCGGATATAAATAATCCCCCATATTGGAGGACATACATCACTACCATAGAGGCTAAACTGATTGATAACTCCACTACGACTCCTGATGGTGACTCCTGATGGTATAGTAGATCGCCACCCTAACAAGGCTGGTTTGTGATCTGCGTCCATTGGGCTCAAAGATGGGAATGAGAATTCCCACCCATATAAAGACGGTTGTTGCCCACTACACCGACAGAATACACTGCCACTACCCTTCCAGGCAGTTTAATCAACGAAACAGAAGAATGGGAACTTACCCCCTATACGAACCCCTTACAGTACTCATGACAGGTGCTTCTGACACACTGAGTATTGATATATAATATGCCATGATTGAATGTAGAGTCTCTAACCTCACTCCTAATTTTTGTAATTTACTTTTCTATTTTATTGAATGTTGTTCATGTTATTATAAAGATATCTCTTAATATATAGGAGACCAAGAGTAACTCCTGCTCTAGGATGGGAGCACCAACGAGCATATAAGTAAATGTTACAAACTATATTATAATTGTAGTACAAAACTGTACTGTTGTAACTTGAAATACCATGTTAAATGATTGAACCATATTGATATATCTCACGGAACTGTACTTCATACATGAAATTTATCACAAAAAACTAAGAAATATCCCCCCAAAAAAATCAAGTTCCCAAATTACAGTTGAACACCCTCCCTCACTGTCTGCCACCACATGAATCATCAATCATCACTTACAATCACTCAATAATATATCACTCATTGGTGCAATGGTTACCTGTATCAATCCAAGCACGGTGGTAGGTTCACTATTGTATCTCCTCTTTAAAGCAAGCAACAGATCGACATTTGGTAGTCTTGTAAATCAAATGATCTTCTGGGGCAGCCCTCCTAGGTGATGAAAAACAGAAGGATCATAGGAGTGGACTGTACAGGTCAATTATCGCTAAGTACTTTTGCAAAGGCCAATCACCTCCAGGAAAATATTATTACCCATCATTCAGGTCGAAAGATTGCAAATCATCACAATCAAGTTCCTAAATTACAGTTGAACACCCTGTCTCACTGTCTGCCACCACATGAATCATCAATCATCACTCACAATCACTCAACTCACTGTTGTAATAGTTGTAGTTACCTCTTCTAATCCAAGCGCAGGTAGGTTAGGTAGTAGGGACACAATTGTATCTTTGACGCAGGCAGCACACTGGAATTTGGCTTTGGCACTCTTGTAACTCAGCAATCTTCTGAGGCAGCACCGCGAAGTGCAACAACAGGATAGCATGGCCCATCGTACTGTCTTCCTTGTTAACTTTCCATGTGAAAAGCTCAAAAGGGAGTAGCATCTGTGTCAGACATTTGACTAGGCCCCATTTCTCCGCATCCATGGTCATAACTTTCCCAACTGCATCACATACTTTTAGAATGACATAGGCAGTGATCTGTTTGTACTGCTCAAACAGATGTTGCAACATGTAATAGGTCGAGTTCCAATGTGTTGGCACCTCCTGTATGAGGGCTTTAACTAGTACTCTATTAGCATGCTGAATAATCTGAAACTGCTTCTAGTCTTTAAAAGAATGGCTGAAATGAGTGCAGATTCTTCTGCAGGTGGTCAGTATGTTGCTGACTATGTCTTATTTTTTGAGAAATTCTTGTATCACCAGCTTGATGCAATGAGTCATACCCAGGACCCTGAAATAGCCACTGTCTGCCATGGCCTTGACTATGTTACTACCATTGAACCACACAAAGGAGTAGGAAAATACATATCAAGGAATATATAAAATGTGCAAAAGATATATGAGAGTAGTGGCACGTGTTCACTGTGAAAAAACTCACTCTTGACATGCTTGACACTCATGACATGCTTCATCATAGGGTGTGCTGCAGACACCCCTGCGCAGACCAACGCCTGGGGTGGAGCACAAGGGAGGGGAAAACAATACAAACAATGAAATTCTTGGGATCACCGAAGAAAAGTGCAGCCGGTGAGAGTTAAAACTAGCTCAGATGTGAACCCACTCAAAATTTTATTCCGGGGCCATCTGGCTAGGTTTAAAAACATGAAGGATGGAAGTGAAAGAAGAAAATTAGGATTCCTTCACCCTTGCTTACTGCCAAGGTGTCGCCATATTTCTACCATCAATATGTGCCCATAACCGGGTAACTCCGGCATTCATCAGGACCCTTCGGAACCCAAAAGGGGGAGGTACCCTCTGATCCTCTCTCCGGTACCTGTGGAATGTGATCCTTCCAACACAGGGATACCTTAATCAACACACACTCCATAGCCTGTGAAATGAGAAAATAAATGGGAAAAAAGGTAATCACTCAGTCATCCAAAAATAAATTTGTAAGAAGGTAATAGGGAAGGGAGATACCTCACCCTCGTGTGCTTTTTCATACCAGTAATAAACACGCACCACATGGAACACTCACTGACACCATTCAGAATTAAAATAAGCATCCAGTCCAAATTGGATTCACAAGTACAATGTGTGGCAATCACATAAAAATGCCCACAGGGCACGTTCCTGTATAACACCCGTTCAAACCTCCAGCGCTTAGGTAGTGTTACATAAAGGCAATTCCCTCACCAAGTTTCATAGATTGAGTCTCTAGAAATGGCGAGGTGTTGGGAGTGACCCCCTGTAGTCAAACTCTGAAGGAGACATACACACAGATATATGTATCTTTTTAAATGTGATCAACAAACATGATTGTTGATACGCGTGACTGTGAAGAAAACAAATAAACTCCACTGAACTCTTTTGTTAAATCTCCCCGTATATGAGGTAAGCGGTTTCAGAAAAGGTATGACAGGATTAGAGTGGAAATGTTCCTGTTGCCAGTATACGCGCAAAACACCACACTATAAACAGGAATACCAAAAGGGGCCCCAAAAGCGTGTTGCACGGAAATATGTGGTACGCCAAATGCCATGACATGGCATTATTAGCCTGTTTGACGGTACACTGCAAGAGAACAAAGGGAAAATAAACCTGTAGCGGTAGTTCTCTTGTACATACAAATTATGAAGGTATGTTCGTGCCCCCATGCTTGCTGTAAGAACAATAGTCATGTTTGCAAAGTGGTGGAGAAAGGGGGTGGGGTCTCTGACCAGCTCTCAGGAATCCTGCTGTGTCAGACTTACTGGAGGTAACAGGGGGGCTTCTGGACCCCCCAAGAACCCTCAGCGTCCAAAAGTACTTCATCCCCCAACCAGCAGTGCACCAGGAGGTGCATTTGCAGAGTGGTAGAGAAAGGGGGCGTGGCCTATGAACACCTCTCAGCAATTCCACTGTGTGTGACTTACTACAGGTAACAGAAGGGCTTGTTGGCCCTCAAGGACACTCTAGAGCCAAGGGGACTTCATCCCCCAACCAGCAGTGCACCAGGAGGCGCGTTTGCATAGTGGTGGAGAAAGGGGGCGTGGCCTCTGAAATCCTCTCAGCAATCGCGCTCTTTGGGACATACTGAAGGTAACAGGAGGGCTTGTTGACCCCCAAAGATCCTCAGCATCTAAGGGGACTTCATCCCCCAACTAGAAGTGCATCAGGAGGTGCATTTGCAGAGTGGCGGAGAAAGCGGGCGGGGCCTCTGGCAACTTGCTTACCTTCTTTTATTTTTTATTAAAGTAAAAGTGGGCCAATTTTGGCCACGTAGACCCCATCCCCGGGTTCCAGCCTTTTAAATTATTATGCTTTTAAATAAGGGGAGGGGGCCATGCGGTCCCCCCTCCCGGGCCAATTCCAGCCCCAGGGACCCCATCCCCTGTGGCCTGGTCTCTGTTGTGGGTGCCTTTGTTCTACCCAGGGCACCCAGACACTTTGTTGGGGACCATGGGGGAGCCTAAAGGCCCCACGGTCCCCGCCTGCTCCCCACTCCTTGCAGCTCCCTCTGTCCACAAGCAGTTCTGCTCCGCTTTCAGCAAGGTAGAGCATTGTGTTGGTCCCCCGCACTCAATGCAAAAAAAATCCCCAGGGAGGTGGCGGGACCCCGGGGCTGCGGGGGGGGGGAGTTCAAGCACCTACTGCATTTTTTCAAATTAAAGCCATGGGGAGGTGGCAGCCCCAGGGGCTGTGGGGGGTCCATGTGGTCCAAAAGCAATTGATTTAGCATTATGCCCCAGGGAGGTGGCGGTCCCCGGGGCTGGAAGGGTCTGAGATGCCCCTCATTTAAAAAGAAATAAACCCACGGAGGTGGTGATCCATGGGGCATAATAAGCCCAAGGAGGGGGGGGAACAGTGCGCCTCCCTCCTTTTTTGGATAAGCCCAGCACATGGCCCACACAGGGGCCAATAAATAACAAATTGTGTTTTCTTAAATTTTCATCAGGATTCGCGGATCAAGCGCAAATTTCGCCGAAAATGTAAAAGAAAAAAGTTTGGGGTCCCTGTGGGAACCCCCAAGAGCCTCAGGGGATCAGCGTGTTTCTATCATGTCCCCTTTTCCTTTTTTTACGTTTTTTCCTGTGACTCGGTTCAGCCAAGTAACAAGATGGCTGCCAACACTTTCTGGTTTGAAGTGTCTGCAGCCAATCAGATCTCAGCCCAAGATTGGAACGGGTCACGGATCCTCCACGTCCCTGTATATACAACTGGAAATTTCTTTAAATAACTCAGCAACTACTGAATAGATTTACAACATTTTACAAAAAGGTTGCTTTCTGGACCAACGGCTACCTTTCTGCCAAATTTAGTGCACATTTGGTGCATTTCTATTCAGCAGTTCGGGCTGTAGCTGTGTCCTATGGAAATTACCATGGGGAAAATGGATTTTGGGACCCGCATTTTTCTCGATCCCCGCTTGACGGATCACCCCGAAACCTTAGCAGCTGAAGTGAGAATCAAATTAGTTTTGAAAATGTCATGAGGATTTGTCAAATTGGTTTATTTAAGTGAGCCTGTATGTGTGAATGCTATCTGATTGTTTACATGATTCTGCACAATGTATTACTTAACTTCATTTTTGAAATCCTGTACTTTCATAAACAGAGAATGGCAGAGGGGCAAGTTGTAGTTCGCTCAGAAAACTATAACTGGTGAATTTAAGTGTATTTTGCATTTTAAACATGATGTCATGACTGGCATTTTCATGTAGCTATAACAACGGTATAACCTTTATTTTTTCAATTGAATTTCTGGTGTTTTTTAATGAAAAGTTAGATATTATTGCCAAGTTTAACCATAACATCACTCTAACTTTTTATTTTTGCAATTAATTTCTAGAGATTTTTTAATGAAAATTTAAATACTATTACAGTGCCTAACTATATTGTCACTAGCCTCCTCGGACAGCCAGCCCCCAGCTGCACACAGCCAGGCTTTGTGGCTAACCCTCGCAGGCAGCAAATGTCCCTCCATGCACGGTCAAAGGACAAGCATGGAGTGATGTTAGTGCCAGGGTCTGGCTTTTGGCTAGGCCCTGAAATCAATCTCCCATGGTTAGCCATTCCCCACCCACCACTGTGCATGTCCTTTTGCCCCAACTCTCATTTTCTTTTTTTTTAATAATGGGATTTTTTTGTATCCCATAGGACTCCCATGGGAGCTCGATGGGCATGCTCAAAATACTGATAATACTGATCGAGAAATTTAACAAATTCATCGCTAAGAATGATAACAAGAAGTGAGTCAGAAAATTACAGAACAAATAGAAGCAAGGGTAAAACAAATTTGAGGAAACAATAAAAATCAAAAAAGCGAGAAAGTATCACAGAGAATGCATTTATTACAAAAGAGGACAAATTTACACTTTTGCCAAACATTTCAACATCATTCAGAGGCCAAGAAAGGGAGACTGGAATAGAGCAAAATAAGATCTCTCTGTAAGTGTTATAAGTTCAGATGTAAGCTCTGATAAGGAAAAAAGGGCTGTCCAACAATGAAGGTGCAACAGAACTAACTTGCAATCAATAGTAGATATGTTTCATTTTTAAAATTGGACAGATGCACAAATCACAGATCTCGGAAAGGACAAGGGAAACAAAAAGGTGCAGAAAATAAAGAAGAGAGTGCCAAGGGAGGAGAATAACGATAAGGGCAGAATGTAAGAATAACACTGAACAGCAAGAGATAATGCTGGCTATAAAAACAATTGTAAATCTGAATAGAGGAACTCTTTTGGCAGCTGAAACAGAAATGATTTGTCATATTGTCAAGAATCGAAATTCAATTATGCAATAACAAAAAATGATCTTTAGAAATTTATAAGAAAATTGAAACTTATGGAAATGTACAAAGAGAAAGAAAGTGAAACACTATTGACAGAAAAGAACTTGGTTACAGAACGTAACCTGCTAGTCTTGGTTATAGAACTGGTGAGAGACCTCATTGAACTAGAAATTGAGCCTGTGGGAGAAGAAGTAAATGTAAGTGGGAATTTTGCTCTGGAATTGTTGGCTCTAGATGTTGATTATGAACAGGGTCTCTAACTTTAAACCTAAATATAGAAGTATACCTCAAACTCTTCATGACAGTATAGACATTTTTTCAGAAATGATTAATGAATCGCTTAACTTGCCACATAACAGCATTATCAAGGAAGTATACAAAAGAAGGAGAGGGGATGAGTATATACAAATTATAACCAAAATCAGTGAGGATGAGAGCATTGTAATAAGGAGCTCTGGCAAAGGTGACAATGTTGTACTGTGGCCTAAAGACATGTATATGGCAGAAGCCTGCAAACAGCGCGATGATGTAGAATGTTATAAAAGGATTAACTTGACTGATTCATCAAAAGTAAGGGATTATATTCACAGTAATGTAAATTATTGTAAAGATCAGGGCTTTATCATTTGGAATTAGTATAAAACTGTGAAGATTGACCGTCCCAAACTACTGAGTTTTTACCTTATTCCTAAGGTGCACAAGGGTGCCAAGAATCCTACAGGGTGTCCTGTAATAGCAGAACTGGGGAGTCTATTTGAAAATGTTTCTAAATATATAGATTACATTTTGAAACACTTAGCCTCTAACTTCACTGTCTAAAATAAAGGACACTTCTGACTTTCTTAGGAGAATATTTTATATACTTTGGGAGGATAATACGCTCATGATGATACTGGATATGGCCTCTTTGTACACAAGCATGCAACACCAAGATGGTCTTTTAGCAGTGAAGCATTTCCTTAGAGTTAGACCTATCAGGTTTTACAAGCACAGCTTCATGCTTCTAAAAATGATTGAATGGTGCCTCAATAAGAACATCTTTGTTTTTAATGGCGACCTTTATGAAAAGCAAAAGGGGACTGCAATTGGCACTTGCTTCGCCTCCAGCTGTGCAAATTTGCATATGGGCTGATGGAAGAAGATGTGCTCAATGGATTGGACCTGGAGAGGTGGTTCAATAACATATTTTTATGATTTAGATTCATCGACAACCTCTTCAAAATGTAAAAGAGTGATATCCTTGAAGTCAATTTATTTGTGAAAGAGCTCAATATGAATGGCTTGAACTAATCCTTCTGAGTTAGAGCTCCTAGATGTCAAAGTGTGAGTAGAAGATCAGAAGCTAGTAACAACACTACATTGAAAACCCATGGCTGGGGACAGCACCCTTCATGCACTGAGCTTTAACCCCACTGCACTCATAAACAGTGTAACTTTTGGAGAGCTCATTAGAGCTAGAAGAATCTGTTGTACACAAGAAGAGTATGACATTACAGAGAAAAAGGTGCTTCCTAGATTAAAGGAAAGAGGATATTCAGAAAGTATTTTGAACATTGCTTCTAGTAGAGTGAGAAAATATAAAAGAGAGAGTGCCGTATTTGTTATTAAGACAAGAAAAGTCAAAGAAAGTGAATGCAGATTCATTACATCTTACCAAAGACAGCATGCTCAAGTCAAAGTGGCTATGAACAGGCATTGGTACCTTTTAGGAAGTGACCCTGTTATAGGAAAAGAAGTGTCTTAAAAGCCACTAACCACATATAGGAGAGCAATTTCTATGAGGGATCACCTAATTAAAGATTAAATTACGGAAGATAAAGACAAGGAAACTTTGTTAACACCCCCTCAGGATGGCTTCTTTTAAATGCAGTGTTTGCAGTCAGGGAGTTAGCATTAATTCCGGGACCACAACCTTTACTAAAACCATTAAAACCATTCAAATTAAAAGTAATCTGACATGTAAGCTTGGCCATGTAGTGTACGTAAACATGCCTGTGCCCAAAAGTATATATAAGTACTACCCTGCCAGCACATAAACGAATCTTGCAACACATGAGGGCCATAAAAAAACAACCACATCAGCTATCCCATAGCTGTACATTTTAGAGGATTCTATAATGGAGATAAAACCACCATGAAATATAGTGTAGTGACTCTGTCCCTAGAAATCTATGTGGGGGAGACAGAGCGAGATCAGGAGACTTGAATTTAAGTACAACCTAGATATGGATCCGAACCTCAGGGTCTTAATATTGATGAAGAATTGGAGTTACATATATGATCATGTTGATTGCCTCTCCTGCCTAGGAAGTGGGATGCCAGTTGTGGTTAATGGAGATTTGTAAGTAATTTTATCTTTTTCCTTTTTTTACAGAATACCTGCCGAAATGTTGCTTTTGTATATCTCATCTATGTATACCCACTGCTACAGCATATGGATATTTGATTGCAGTCTGATATGGAAGCACATTTTGAAAGTATTTTTTAGATTGCGGCACTTGGTTAACGCATAAATGTTTGCTTACAAGCAGACTGAATATGGAATGCTCAAAGGATCACTAGGTGTGATATCCGCACCGTGATCTAACTCAGAGAGCTACAAATTTAAATAAAAGAGACTTCTTGGGTTCTGCACCGGTTAATGTTGTAACAACTTGGAGCAACATATTGAATTGGAGATTTTGTTCCATTCTGAGATTATAAAAAAATGATTTTTAAGTTTTTAAGATGGGGAATACATTTCAATATGAGACGGTTTGTTGTAGATGTTGTTGAAGGCTGTGGGAAACACTATGAATATACTGAACAAAAAGCAATGGTGTCTGACATCATGAACAAGACTTTGATTAGCTGAAATATGTTGATGTGTATAACTCAGCAAATATGAAGTAATACATTACAAGCAGCTTCTGGAGTGCCAGTCTCTCTGTGATTTCACTGAGAGAAAGTTTGGATTTTAAGGACGTTGGTGGTGGCCAAGTCAATAACCGTGTTTCACTGGCATTCGGGGCCCATTGGCTATATATATATATATATATATATATATATGGAAGTGCTACCTGTGTGCAGGCGTCGTGAACAAGGCTGTCCAAGCCGAAACGCGTTTGACGCAGCAAATGGTGATCTGCCGTGCCGAATAAACTCATTTTACAGCACTACCTGGAGTGCTGTTCTGTTATTGAATTAACAGAAGTTCTTTGAATGTGAATAAGCCTGGGCGCGTGTGTCTGACGAGCACCCCCGATGCTCTGGCAGCATGTCACCCACACGCATGCAATGGAGGATATGTATATATATATATATATATATATATATATATATATATTATCTACTGGCGGTCGCCAGTAGATAGTTATAGTTACAACCTATTATCCATAGGAAATCCGCGACATTCTATTTGAAATAACTCTCTTGCCGGTTGACGTATCTTCGCAAAATTTTCAAACTTTATGGCCCGCTCCGGTCCGCTCCTACCCTGAAAGTCCCGGGGGATTCGTCAGCGGGGGCCGAGAAAAAGGGGGTCCCAAAACGCGTTTTCCCCATGCAATTTTCCATAGGAAACTTTAGACACGGCTACAGCCCGAACTGCTGAACGGAATTACACCAAATTTGGCAAAGAGGTAGTTCTTGGTTCAGAAAGAACCCTTTTGTTAAATGGTGTAAATCTGTTCAGTAGTTGCTGAGAAAATCAAAAGTAAAAAGATAGATATATCTATGGCCGAGTATGGTCCGCGTACCCTCAGCGCACCCTGCGCGCACCGTCCCGATCACGAGCTGCATGTTAATTGGCTGTCAGCTGGCTGTCAACATTCCGATTCAGGAAATGTTGGCAGCCATTTTGTCCTCGGTAGAACCGAGGGACAGAAACAAGTGCGCAAAGTGCACAAAGGGGGCAGGGTAGAAACACCATGACCCCCTAGGTTTGCTCAGGGGTCCCACAAGGACCCCCTGGGCAAAAAAATTTAAATTTTTTTTAAATCGGCAGGATGCGCTCAGGGTGCGCGAATCCTGCCGAAAAATCGAAGCGCGGTCTCCGCGCTTCGATTGTATTTTGCCCCCGGGTGGCCCAAGTCCCAGGGGCATGGTGGGGGGGATAATTTAATGTGTGGGGGCCTCAAGGGCCCCCAAGCCCCGGGGACCGCCACCCCCGGGGCTTTTTTAAATGGTGCGGGAGGGCTCTGAGCCCTCCCGCAGCCCCGGGGACCACCACCTCCCCGGGGCTTTTTTTATAAATTAAAAACCTGTGTGGGGGCTCCAGCCCCCCACACGCCCGAGGACCGCCACCTCCCGGGGCACTAAACATTTAAATATGGGGGTCCGTTACGGACTCCCAGAGCCCCGGGACCACCACCTCCCGGGGCTGTGAACTGAATGGGAGTGGGGCCGCGCGGCCCCCTCCTGGAGCCCTTGATGGCCCTGGGGACCACCACCCCCAGGGCCGGCTCCTGCAGTGTCCCGGGTGCCTACCCCCGGGACACTGTAGTTTGCTATGGCAGGACGGGAGCCTCGCGGCTCCCGTCCTGCCATAGCAAACTGCTTTGGATATTGGAAGAGAGAGCAGGAAACCTGCTCTCTCTTCCAATATCCAAGCACATTGCTTTCCACATGGGGAGCTGCATCTTAGCAGCTCCCCATGTGGAAAGCAATGCCGGCTCCCAAGGGACGCGGGGAGCCGGCGGGACTGTGGGGGATTGGGGACCCCCACAGTCCCCAACGAGAGGGCCAGCCCCGGGGGATGGGGTCCCCGGGGCAAGTAGTGGCCCGGGAGGGGGGCCACACGGCCCCCCTCCCCAAAGTTTACAAAAATGTTTTAAAAAAAAAAAAAGGGTATGGCCGGCCCCGGGGATGGGGTCCCCGGGGCCTTAAAATGGCCAGAGGAGGGGGCCACGCAGCCCCCTCAAAAGAATAAAAGTAAAAATAGAGGCCATGCCCCGGGGATGGGGTCCCCGGGGCCAATACAGGCCCAGGGAAGGGGGCCACGCGGCCCCCTTCCCGTTTTTTTAAATTTGTAATTAAAAAAAGGGGTAAGGCCCTGGGGGATGGGGTCCCCAGGGCCCAAAAACAGAAAAAGGAAGGGGGCCACACAGCCCCCTTCAGGGGACAAAAAAAAATTTTTTTAAAAACGATCGGGCCCGCAGGCCCCGCCCCTTCCTTCACCACTCTGCAAACGCGCCCTGGCGCGTTTGCAGAGGGGAACGAATTCCCCTTGAATACTGGGGGTCCCTGGGGCCAACTAGCCCACCAGGAACCTCCAGTATGTGCCAGGGGGCTGCCTTGCAGAGAGGTGTACAGAGGCCACGCCCCTTTTACACCTCTCTGCAACGCAGCTCTGTGGCGCTTTTGGAGGTATATGGTGGGCTAGTTGGACTCCGGGGACCCTCAGGATTCAAGGGGACTTAATTCCCCAACTTAAAACGCGCCACGGGGCGCGTTTGCACAGTGGTGAAGGGAGGGGGCGGGGCTTCAGGTGACATGTGTGCAAACAGGCCCCGTGGCGCGTTTTAAGATGGGGAATTAAATCCCTTCAATCCTGAGGGTCCCTGGGGGCCAACTAGCCCAACAGGTACATCCAGAAAGCGCCACAGAGCTGCGTTGCAGAGAGGTGTAAAAGGGGTGTGGCCTCTCTACACGTCTCTGCAACGCATCCCCTGGCGCATATTGGAGGTTCCTGGTGGGCTAGTTGGCCCCTAGGGACCCTCAGGATTCAAGGGGACTTAATCCCCCAACTTAAAACGCGCCACGGGGCGCGTTTGCACAGATGTCACCTCAGGCCCCGCCCCCTCCCTTCACCATTGTGCAAATATTCTTCTAAAATCATCCGAAATACGAATTCCTATTTACTCACCTGTTATAAGGAGAGACCTCAGTGCTGCATCTTTCAGCCCAGTACTGGTCCTGAAAAGTAATTTTAACCGTACTTACCAGTAACTTGAATTTCCTTCCATAGGATATCATTGCCTGCTTTTTGTTGATAAAGTTTCTAAGTGTTGATTTTTGAAACATACACATATTCCTCTAAAATCAGCCGAAATACGAATTCCGATTTACTCACCTGTTATAAGGAGAGACCTCAGTGCTGTATCTTTCAGCCCAGTACTGGTCCTTAAAAGTAATTTTAACCGTACTTACCAGTAACTTGAATTTCCTTCCATAGGCTAACATTGACTGGTTTCACTTGGAAATTCTTCTAAGTGTGGAGTTTTGGAACTTTAAAATATTCCTCTAAAATCAGCCGAAATACGAATTCCGATTTACTCACCTGTTATCAGGAGAGACCTCAGTGCTGCATCTTTCAGCCCAGTACTAATCCTGAAAAGTAATTTTAACCGTACTTACCAGTAACTTGAATTTCCTTCATAGGCTAACATTGACTGGTTTCACTTGGAAATTCTTCTAAGTGTGGAGTTTTGGAACTTTATAATATTCCTCTAAAATCAACCAAAGTACGAATTCCAATTTACTCACCTGTTATCAGGAGAGAACCCAGTGCTGCATCTTTTAGCCCAGCACTGACCCTGAAAAGTAATTTTAACCGTACTTACCAGTAACTTATATTTTCTTCCATAGGAATCCATTGTGTGGTTTTCAGCAGAAAAGTTTCAAAGTGTCGATTTTCACGAACTACAAATATTCCTAAAAAATCGCCTGTATGACTTAAACGTATTCTTTCAACTGTTTACAGGAGATGCACCAGTGCTGGATCCAGGATGCAACACTGAGTAAGAAAATGTAACGATAACAGTTTTTACCTTCTAAGTGAATTTCCTTCCATAGGATAACATTGGTGATTCTATGAGAAAAGTTTCTAAGTGTCAACTTTTAAAGTACAATAATATTCCTTAAAAATCACGACTGTAACCAAAACGCTTTTACTCAACTGTTTACAGGAGATGTTCCAGGACTGAATCTAGGATCCAGTCCTGTGGTTAGAAAAGTAATGCATAAAGTAACTAATTGCATTTAACTAGAAATTCACATTGAGCTGAATGTTGCATTGTGTTTGAAAATGTGTTGCCCATTGCAACAACTGTAACTACTGTACTTAAAAGTCTATTGCCTATGTGCAAAGTATTTAAACTAAAGTAATTCATTCTGAGAAAGTATTTTTTGTAATGTAATGTATAATGTAATTACAATGTAATTTAAAAATAAAATATGTAAAAAAAAATTGTTTCTGAAAATGTAGTAAATCAGTATGAAAAAAATTTATATAACAATTAATACATTTAAAAATTGTCATTTACAAAACCTTTGAAATTCACTGAAAAAACCGTAGGTTTCAGACATGTTATAGTTACAAATTAGCATTTAAAAAACCTTTGAAATTCACTGAAAAAACCATAGGTTTCAGGGACGTTATAGTTACAAATTAGCATTTAAAAAACCTTTGAAATTCACTGAAAAAACCATAGGTTTTAGGGACAGTTATAGTTAGTTGGACATTGCACTCGTACAAAACCCGTGAAATTCCCCCGTTATAGTTAGTCCAGCTAACTATAACTCGCGCCCCGCAATGCACTGCTGATGACGTCACATATTACATCACTCATGACATGGTCAGTGACATCACTGATGACATCTCAAATGACATCACTGATGACATCACTGATGACATCATCCACGTGATAATTTCATGCATCTTCTCACACCCTAATATAACCTTTGATACACCCACTCTAAATTACAGACTGCCATTCGCAAAACCATAGACACTCCAACACCAATAACTACATACCCACTCACTGATTCTTAGGTCTACGCACACATCCACTCACTCACCCGTACAGTCACTCATACTTACGGTCACTCAGTACAGGACTATCATATGCACTCATACTCCTATATAGACACTCAAACACCGCCACTCATCCATAGAGGTACTCACACACCTAGTCAGTCATGCAAATAATTTAACACACTACCATTTACTCACCTATACAGTTATACACACACCAGCTCACTTACTCATACAAATACTAGCACATTCTTACGCTCTTATACAATCACTGATACAAGCACACACTCATCCATACAGCCACTATCACAATCACTCACTCTCGCTTATAGCTATTTATATACTCCAACACACATATATACTGCCTTTCACATATGTAGTTACTCACACATGTACCACTGGGACATACATTCACTCACTAACACACTCTTACACACACTTACCCACCCATACAGTCTATCACAGATGCACTCTTGAAACCATCCACCCAGTGAATCACCCACTCACACATCTATGCACAGAGTTGCACACACCCCTCCCACACAAACACTCAGGCACCCATACAGATACTCACACAAGCATTCAATAACTCATATAGACACTCATGTAGCTATTCACAAACACATGCAGCCACTTACACAGCAACAGACAGACGGATACAGACATTCACCCAGTTTAGTCACTAACCCATGCATTCAGTAAGATACGTTTAATCACTCACTTATACAGTCAGTCACGCACCTACTAAATCATCCATACAGACACTTACACACCCATTCATTCTTCAATACGTCTTTTCCTATATATATTAAAAATATTTAAACTTTACAGAAACACACAGTCACTGGATGATGTCATCAGTGATGTCATCAGTGATGTCATTTGAGATGTCATCAGTGATGTCACTGACCATGTCATTAGTGATGTAATATGTGACGTCATCAGCAGTGCATTGCGGGGGCGCGAGTTATAGTTAGCTGGACTAACTATAACGGGGGAATTTCACGGGTTTTGTACGAGTGCAATGTCCAACTAACTATAACTGTCCCTAAAACCTATGGTTTTTTCAGTGAATTTCAAAGGTTTTTTAAATGCTAATTTGTAACTATAACGTCCCTGAAACCTATGGTTTTTTCAGTGAATATATATATATATATTGCATTAAACTGCAAATAAGAATATGCGGTTTATATATTTAAGTGCCCCTGCCCTAAAAGGTACATAGGTAGAACAAAACAGCAAGTGCATAAGAGAATCTTAAAACATTTACAGGCTATAAGGAATGGAGATGACACCTATACTGTAGCATGCCATTTCAGGGAATTCCAAAGAAGTGATTCTAAGCTTTTGACTTACAGTGTGTTAGATAATGTAAAGAAATCCCCACGAGAAGGGGCTAGAGAAAAAACATTGAGGCAACTAGAATGCAAATATATCCTAAGAATAGAGACAATGGATCCTGTAGGATTGAATACTGATGAAGAAATTTACACATATTTATGAAAGATTAAGAACATGTACAGTCTCTGCCTGAGTGCTTTTATATGTTTTTAGATTTTGTATTTTAGTACGACACAGAATATGCGCTTTGCTGTTCAGCTAAATGTATGTGAAACACTCTCTTCAAAAAGTCTGTAGTATCCCTGATGTAAGAGAGCAAATCAAGGACTAGAGGTTTCAAAAAGTAGTCTACAAATTTAGACACATTTTCCAATAGACTGCCTATTGCACAGATGATCGGCCTGCCTGGGGGACAATCTTTATTTTTATGTATTTTCAGTAGCAAATACAATATTGGTAATTTTGGATGTAAAACTTTCAAAAAATGTATACTCTTCTGCACTAAGCAAATCAATATCCCGCCACCCTTTCAAGTCCATATAAAAATCCTCTTTTAAACTCTCATATTCGTTTCTCAAGATTTTGCGATATTATGCTTCATCATTCAATTGTGTATAAGCTTCTTTCAAATTCATCTCTTTGGGCCATAGGACCACATTACCACCCTTATTAGAGTTATGAATAATACATTGTTCATTCTGAGACCATTTTTGCATATCTCTTCTAAATTTCAAATTCCAAGGTGTATTGTGCTTGCTCTTTCTTACTGATTGTTTTCTTAATTTCTTGAATTCTTGAGTTACACTTTCACTAAATGAGTCAATGTTGTCATATGGCATGTTAGGTGTAAATTTAGACTTGAGCCTGAAAGGAGTGTCCGCCCCTTCATCACCCATAACTTGTTGTTCTGATAGCAACTCAGTATGCCCAATGGGGCACAACAAAGCAATAGAATCATGTTTTCAAATTATCCGGTATAGTGCAAATTGAATATACCAGGAAATGTAGCCGTCCCAATATGGCTGCCATGTAAAGCAAGGATGTTCAGTCCACTTTCAGTGTCAGTATGTTAAAGTAAAAAGGAAGCACTGACTCAGTGCAGCATCCTGAACAAGGCTGTCCAAGCCGAAACATGTCTGACACTGCAAATGGTGATTTGCCATGCCGAATAAACTGATTTTCCAGCACTACGTGGAATGTCGTTCTGTTATTGAATTACCAGAAGTTCTTTGAATATATATATATATATATATATATATATATATATATATATATATATATATATATATATCTTTTTTAAAGATTTAATGGCAAACAAAACCACCTAAAATAAAATACTTATATTTCCAAAGTATATATAGACTTAATTTAAGTTTTAATTGTTTCTTCACAAACTAAAGTTACGTTTATTTATAAATTAAAAAAAAGATATTAAAATATTTTAACCTAAAATAAAATTTGCATTTACATTTTTAACATTAAGTTCATGAAATTAATTGTGAATATATAAATATATTTACAATTAATTTCATGAACTTAATGTTAAAAAATGTAAATGCAAAAAATATTTCTGCATTTACATTTTGGTGCAGGATCTCGGAACTGACACAAAGTGTTGGTGGGCGGATGTTGAGAGAAGCCCATTTGCCGTCGTAAAGAGCCCAACATCTCTGGATCTCAACCTGGAGCTTAGGACTTGCGATTTGAGACAGAAGGAGTACAGTCTGATGCCAGTCAAGGGTCCAGGACCTGGAAGGGCACCTCTTGGAGATCTGGACTCACTCTCAGAGTCCAGCACCAGGGCTCAGGAAGGTCCAGGCAGATCTAGTTGGCGCTGGACAGCTGGGCAGTTGCAAGAAAGCTTCTGAAAGCTTGTTGTGTCCCTGTAGCTTAAACAGGAGGTCAGTCAACTGACCAAGCAGCTGCAAACTTCCTTCTTCAGACAGAAGGGCAATCCTTCTTCTGAATCCTTCACAAGCACAGGAGTGTCCTGATGAGAGATTATAGAGGTGCCACTTTTATCTCCAGTGCCAGCCTGTGAGCGGGGGATGTCCCTTTTGTCTAACCTTGCCCCTTTCCTGGATTTGACTACAAACTGTTGAGGGTAACAAAGGTAGGTAGGCCTAGGTGCGAGCTGCATTTGTCAGTGGCAGGGCCAGCAGCCCTCAGAAGTCAGGAAGGGAGTAGGTAAGCCCTGATGCCACCCTTCAAAGCACAGTAAGGGCTATGTAGAACCCCAGGACATCCTGCTCAGGAGAACAACACCCTGTCCCACACCCAACGCCCTTTTGTCCCCATGTCTGGAATGAATACACAAAACACCACAGGAGAGCCATTCACAGTCATGTGACCCTGGATATTGGCAGACAGGAACATTTGATTTATACAAAAAATACCAACTTTCTAAAATTGGCATTTTCAGAATCGTAACATTCATGAGGATTTAAACTAAAATTCGAAGGAGTGGAAGACATATTTCTCTATCTGTTCTCAAACTGAAGTTATCACTTGTTAAGTGTAAAAATGTAGCCCAGCGTTAGTCCATGGGAGAGACACCTTACAGTAATGAAAAACAACTTTAGGAGTTTTTCACTTCCAGGACATATACAACTTAGGAACACATGTCCTACTTTTTAAATACCATGCACCCTGCCCTATGAGTGGTTAGTGCCTACCTGAGGGGTGTCTTATAAGTATTAAAAAAGAAGGTTTAGGCCTGGCAAAGGTTTTATTTTGCCACGTTGAAATGGCAGTTTAAAACTGCACTGCGGGCTGCAATGGCAGACCTGAGACATGTTTTACAGTGTTACTTTAGAGGATGACACAATGAGAGCTGATGCCTACTTGTAGCAATTAATTTACAGGTCCTGGGAACAAGTAGTACTATTTAGTAGGAACTTATGAGTAAGTTAAATGCACCAATTGGGTGTATGCCACTTTTATCGTGCTTAAAGGAGCGAGCGAAATCACTTTACCACTGGTTAGCAGGGGTTAAATGTGCAGAGTCCTAATGCCAATAGGAATGAGTTCAGCAAAACAGAAGAGTGAAGACAAAAAGCCTGGAGGAATACCACACGACGGATGTCAGGTCTAACAGACATGAATACTGCAATCAGGTGAAGTCGTCACACATGAAACCTGGCCAGCTGCTGAAATAGGAAACAGACACTTTTGACCAGTGCTGGTTGTCTAGGATGAGAGCAAATACGTAACAGATTCTGTGCCAATACATTGCCTGTGCATTCACATCACAAATCTATTAGATCCAAAGTTGGCAAACTGAACTAGAACACCACCCTGGATTACAAGGTGCAGCTTGGTTCCAGTAACACAGGGCTCACTATGCCACTGGAAACTATAGGCACCTGACTAAATAGGGTCAAATAGGTCAAAACCCGTCTTTGGTTGCTTGTGTTCTGGTTGAGAGAGGACCTGGGTTGGCAGTTTGGGCTAGACTTTTCCTATTTGAACATGACCATGGCTGTTTTGCATCTAGCTGGGTGTAATCTATGGAGGGATGGTGGGCAAGAAAAGATGAACTGGGATGTGGCCCGAGTAATTATCAGTTGCTGAGATGAATTCAAGGATTTAATTCATCACTTTTTTATACTCCTGGATGCAACCTCACTGAACTTGAACCCAGTGTCTCAAGACACTAAGGACCTAATAATGACTACATCGATCCGATGAACCGTCGTAGCCACACCGGAGGTCTGACCGCCCTATTACAAGTTGGGGGAACGGACTGCCATAGGACCCCCGCAACCACCAGGGATCAGAGATCCCTGCCGTTTTTGTGGTGGTCTTGAGGCTGCAATATGCTTGGAGATGCTACTGCTGCACTGCCAAGCATATTACGAGTTTCCTCTCTGCCACGGTTTTCATTGAAGTGAGCTTGCCATGAAAACTGTGGCAGAGAGGAAACAAAGGGGGCCCTACAGGGCCACCTGTTGCCTCAGGGCCATGGGGTACATGTAGGGGGGCACATGTTGTGCCCCCCTGTGTGCATGCACCCCACTTCCTCCATTGCATGGACTGCAGAGTCCATGCCGTGCAGGAACTGACTTTGATGGTCCCATTTCGGTGCCCTTTTTCATAGGCACTGCCCTGGGACCGCCAAAGAAACGCCCGCCAGACACGAGAAAACTCGTACTCTGGCGGTCAGTGCTCACATGGCTTTGGCAGTGTGGGAGCGGGGTGGCGGCCCAGCTCCCACATCGCCAAACTTGTAAGTGGGCCATAACTCTCCAGCAGGTAACTTCTGGATTTTTAGAAGTGGTCTCACTATTGTGATGTAAGACTACACAAATGTGCACGCCTCTACCACCCACATGCACTGCAGGAGCTGGTGCATTCACCATGCCAAGTAGCAAGTTTCTCGCTCACCTTATGAGAATTGTTTCATGAAGCTTTCATTTTACCCTTTCAGAACTTTTCATCGAGCAACAGGTACTTCTACATTATTTGGATGTCCAGCTTTTCATCAGGGCTGCAAATTTTCACATACAGAAATAGCAAGTGATTGTACAAGTACATTCACAAAGATGCACACAAAACTTGGTACAAATGGTCACTTTGAACATGCACAGAGATCAACGCTCCTACAAACACCCATTTCCACAAAGTTCAGCAGACATGCAAGCAGCCACACACACAAACCAATATACATCATTGCACGGAGAATACCATTCCCACGCAATACTTTGCAGTTGGAGGGACAGGAGACAAGCATCTGTGAAACATAAGACTAAATTCTTCAGAGATCACAATGGAATAAGCATCAAGAGAGCACCTCATGGTTTTGATGAGGAAGAAAAGGATAATATTTACCAGTGCAGCACTGGTGAGGCACCTCAGGGAGCACTAGTTGATGTGCCTCAGGGGATTACTTGGTAATGGCCTCGGTGTAGCATGTACTGGTGTAAATGGAGAGGCACATGGTCATGTGCATCAAGAGTACACAGGGTTGTCTGCAGCAAGGAAGCACAGGTTGACGAACACGAGGGCAGCTGACAGTGAAGTGCATCAGGACATCACTAGTGATGCATTTCAGGGGAGCACTAGATGATGCACCCCAAGAGAGCACTGGTTGATAAACTTCAGGGGAGCAGTGGATAATGTGACTCAGAGAAGTACAGGGTTTTTGCTCCTCAGGAGAGCACAGGGTAATTAATGTGCCAAAATAAATCATTGGCTGTTGTGCTATATTTTATTTATTCAGCAGTTAGGAATAGGTAGTCTCGGACTAATCCTAAAGGGGGTACTGAGACCCAGGGGAAAAATAAAGGAAGGCGCTCAGGCGGCCCTGGTTTGAAGTGGGACTATTCACACACAAGGATAACTGGCCCAATGGCACCGACAACTGAACAGACGGTATCCCCCATTGATGCATCTCAGGCAAAGGGGATAACAGAAATGAACTCTGCATTGAGTATGATATTGGATACTATAAAAGAACATCGTGCTGAGACTCGGGCAGACGGAAAAAAAGCAAGGCATGCCTCTAAAAAACTGGAGGGGGCAATACGTAAAGTTGGAAAAACCTGTGTAGAGATCGGCGAGCGGATGAACTTCCTGGAAGAGAGAACAACGATGGTCGAAAAGGAGTTGTCTGACATATACTAAAACCCATGATGCCCAGCTCACCGATGCTATGTGGAAGCTGGAGGATATGGAGAATCGTATGAGGAGGAATAACCTCCGCTTCCTAGGGATAAAAGAAGGCCTGGAAGGGGAGGACATACGTTCCTTCATAGTAAATCTTCTTAAAGAATCCTTCCCTGAGCTTACAGGGTGGGAGTGGGAGCGGGAAGTCCAGAGGGTCCACAGGTTCCCCTTCACCAGACGTACAAACTCTGGTAGAGATACAATCCATCCAAGGGCCATATTAGTCTTTTTTGGTAATTATATGCTTAGGCAGGCCATTTTTTAAAAAGCCCGACCCGAGGCCAGACGGCAATATAAAGAGTCTTCTTTTTTTGTACGCCCGGATTTTTGCCATGTTACCGTAGAGCGCAGATGGCGACTCCGGCAAATGATTAAGCCCTTTCAGGATGCTGGGTTCGAGGCCTTTTTACTTTCCCCTGCTAGACTGAAGACGATCGTAAGAGGGCGGTTAAGTTTTTCACCTCAGAAATGCAGGCTAGAGAGTATCTAGATCAAATTCGGTCAGATAAACGAAATGTCTGAGATCTTAATGTAACTGTGGGGTTAACTTAAAGGAAAATGTTATCTCCTTTTTTTCACATTAGTAAAGGTCATATATGCATTTCACCCACTATGTGTTTCTTTTTTTTTTTTCCCCTTTGTTTCTTTCTCTTTCCTCCCTCTCTTTTATTGACACTTTGGGTTTACCAAGGTGCGGAGGGAGTTCAGGGGAGAGGAGCGCTGTGATGCTTTTGTTTTTCTGTCTCCATCACGCAGACCTTCCTTGGTCTGGCTGCCTCTAAGGGTAGGGGAGGGAGGGGGGTTGAGAAGGAGTGGCGGGGGGATGGGACAGGGGGGATATGTTGACAGAATGAAGTGTAAATGGCAGCAGAAGCAAGAAGCATATTATGGGGATGATTTAATATGGTTATTAACGGTCAGAGAGCAGTTCGGTAGGAAGGCTATACAAGACGGTCTGCAGGAACAGTACAACATATGTATTAATGCAGATAATTTAGATATGGTAGAACAGCTGGAAGCTATTTTTCTGGGGAACCATGGCTAAAGTTCGTATTGCGTCTATTAACATATGTGGGCTCAATGATGGGGCTAAGAGGAGGAGGATACAGGAAGATCTCAAGGTATTAAAGGCAGATATTTATTGTTTACAGGAGACCCACATTGCCAGGAACGATAGCAATTTACTTAATTCACTGGGGCTGAAGGTTGCTGCATACACTACACAAGATGTGAAGACTAAGGGAGTTGCAGTTCTTATTAAAGGTAGGGTTATTAATCCTGGTAGGAAAGCGGTTGATAGGAATGGTAGATGGGTATTATTGGAATGTAGGCACATAACCGGTTCCTTCACATTATGTACAGTTTACGCTCCTGTTCTAGATGACCCTGGGTTACTCTGTTTTTTGGCCAAAGAACTACCATCCTGGCCAGCCCCGTTTGTGGTGTGTGGGGACCTGAATCTCAATGGGTCTAGAGACATTCTGGGAACAGGCGGGACTACTAGCAAAGAGCGGAAGCCACATTCGATGAGGGCATTTAAAAATCTTGTAATGGATATCGGTTTGGTAGATGTATGGCCTAAACTTAGAGCTCCTGAGCCCGGTTATACTTTTTATTCAGCCCCACATGGCAAGTTTGCCAGACTGGACTACTTTTTAACCTCGCCATGTATACTCCAAGAGGCACGAATAGAACTCTTCCCCAGAGTTATGTCTGATCATAACCCGGTAGTCCTCGAGGCTTCAGTAAAAGGCATAAGAAAGGAATATTCTAGATGGACTTTTGAGAGGGCTCTGTTTACAGATCCAAAATTTATTGGATATATGAAGGATTGGATCAGGGAGTTTTTCGATATCAATAGTGGTAGTGCCCCCCCAGGTATGGTCTGGGATGCTTTTAAAGCGGCAGCGAGAGGTGAGATTTAGCAATTCTGTTTAAGTGAGCGAAAAAAAGAGGCAGAACAGATTAAACAGTTTTATCAAAAGCTTGCCCAATTAGAAACAGAATTGATTAGCACCGTGTCACGTGGTGGGGAAGTATCAAGAATTCTGAGTTCTATTAACATAACTAAAGCTTGCCTGAATGATTTTAATATGGAGAGACTCGCGGGAAAATATTTAGCTAAGAAGCAGGAATGCTATGAATATAGCGAGACGGTGGGCAGATTACTGGCAATCAGGGCTAACCAGCAGGCTTCAGCAGGATTTATTGACCGGATCAGAAATATGCAGGGTAAAGTTGTGACAGAGCCTGCGGAGATCAGAAAGGTTTTTAGAGAATTCTATGAAGACCTGTATTCAGCTTCATCAGGTGAAGGTCACTTATTAAATTTGGAAGTACAGGAGTTTGTACCGACTGGAAGGGTCCCACAGGAGGAGGTAGCCCGACTTGGGGCAGAAATTACACAGGAGGAGTTATATAGTGCCTTACAAGCCCTCCCCACGGGCAAGGCATCGGGAACAGACTGCATTCCTATAGAGTTTTATAAAGTTTTTTTCGGTGAGATATACCCCCTATGCTTAGTTTATTTCAGGAGATCAAGGAAGGGGCTACACCACCGGGCTCCTGGGGGATCGCGAACATTGTCATCTTTTTAAAAAGGGTAAAGATCCAACGAACCTAGGCTCATATAGGCCTATAACGCTGTTAAACAGTGATGCTAAGCTTTATTCTAAGATCTTTGCCTCACGCTTGAATTCTGTGATGCACCATCTTGTCTCAGCATGGCAGCACGGTTTTATACAAGGAAGAGGGACTGTAGATCACGTTAGGAGGTTAATCACCCTCTTTGATGCTACTGAGATTGCTGCTAAACCTATGGGGGTAGCTTTTTTAGACGCGGAGAAGGCCTTCGACAGGGTGTCATGGAATTTTTTATGGCAGACCCTGAAGGCTTACGGTCTAGGGGAATCGTTTGTGAAAGCAATACAGGTCTTATACGTTAACCCAGTAGCAAGATTACGAATCATGGGGAAGAAACGGCTCCTTTCTCAATCGGTAGGGGAACAAGACAGGGCTGCCCTGCTTCCCCTTTATTGTTTGCCCTGTATTTAGACCCCCTTCTTAGGCGCCTGGAGGTTTCCTCAGAAATTATTCCGGTCAGTCTGCAAGGCGGCGACACTAAGCTATTGGCTTACGCCGATGACATGGCTATCATAACATCTGATCCAGACCGCGCAATGACAGCGGTTGAAAGTATCACTGAAGGCTTTGGGACCCAATTGGGCTTTTTATTAAACAAAGCTAAAACGCAGATCGTGACAAATAGGTTCGTCATAGGTATGGAGAATAGAACTGTTGAAAAAGCGGTTTACCTAGGCATTACCATCACGGCTAAGGTGGACCTAAATATTACCCCTATAATGGGGAAAATTAGAAATGATCTTCAACGTTGGGACAATCTGAAATTGTCTATAGTAGGGAGATGTAATGTCATTAAAATGATGATTCTGCCAAAACTTCTATATATCTTTCGTGCAATTCCTTTGGAAATTAAAATTTTTTGGTTTAAGCAAATAGAGAAGGAGGTAGCTAGGTTTATTTGGTGCTATCAGAGGACTAGGAGAGCGAATGTATACCTCTCCCTTCCCAGGGATAGAGGAGGATGGGGGCTCCCGTCTTTTAAGCTATACTATTTAGCGGCTTCATTCCAATACTACCGGCTTCTCTTTGGAGTCAAGGAAATGGATGGGGGATCCTGGACAAGTACCAACGATATATGAACTATTGATAGGCACTCGGGCTAATGGCTGTCTCCTGAAATTCTATGAAGCAAGTTACTTTAAGAAAACGCGCTTCAAGGTATTGATTGCTGCCTTCCGCAACTGGGCAGGCATAAGGAAGAAACTTGGTGTAGGCAGGCTCCATCGTTTTTCCCCGATAATCAGGAATGACCAATTACCCAGGGCATTGCAAGATACATGTCTGGTAAGATGGGGTCAGTGCGGTATATACAGGATAGGGGATCTGTTAGCTGGGGATCATATAACATCGTTTGAAGTTGTTAGAGAAAGGTTTGGTGTCGGCTCCCGGGATTTTTTTAAATTTCTACAGCTGAGAGATTTTATACTTAAGAAAGGAGGAGGGGCGGTAGGGTTTGGACAAGTACCTTTGATGGAATTACTAACTTGCAATATCAGACTCTCAATTACACAAATATATAGTTGTTTGCTGGAAGGCGTGCCAGATGATCTGAATAAACATAGTCTGAAATGGCAGGATAGGTTGGGAGTTGAGGATTCTTGCTTTATGAGATCATTAGAACTGTGGGACACTGTATTGTGCTCTGCCAATTTGCGGGCTCAACATTTCAAGACTTTATTTGACTTATATATCACACCTGCGAAAATTGTTAAATGGGGTGGTACCGTGGGGACGTCTTGTTTCAGATGTTCAACATTTGGGGCTGATTTAGTGCATATTTTTGCCACCTGTACCTGTATAGAATCTATTGGTCGCAAAATTATAAGCTTCTTACAACAGATTCTTAATGTTGATGTTCCTTTGACACCACAGTTGATGTTATTAGGGGTATATGACTCAGCAGGCAATGAAGGGGAAGAACTAATTTTTATAGCCATGGCAGTACTAAGGTTATGTGTTGCTTCAGCTTGGCTCGATCCTCAACCTCCAACATTCCAGCAGTGGAAGGGACGATTTCTACACATATATAATTTAGAAAAGGCACTTTATGAAAGGAGAGGCAGGAAAGGTAGAATTAAAGGGAAAAGGATCTGGGGCCCCGTCTCCTCCTGGATCGCATCTTTTTTTTCAAACTAAAGTTTCTTCCTAAATCCAAGCCTTAAAAATTATTTGTCATATTCGGCTGCATTCTAATTTATGACTTCTCTTTTATGTTATTGTGTATAATGCATTATTTGATTGTCTTCTGTTGACCAAATGGAAAAAATTTATAATTTATGTTTGGAATGTATGTACAGGTAATCTATGCTGCTTTTTGCACTATAATTTTCTAAAATAAAAAAGGAATAGGTAGTCTTGTGCAATACATATGAACCTTACAGTAACATGAGAGTAGGACAGGTTCAAGAGACAGAATGACAGAAATGTGCTCGTGAAAACTAGTTCAGATGGAAGCAGGAATGAGTTTTCAGCATTTTCCCGAAGGAGAAGAGGTCATTTTGAGTTCTTGAAAACATGGGGAGCGAGTTCTGCAGCTTGGTTGCCCCACAGCAGTGAAGGACTGGTTAAAGGTGAGGGACAATGTGACATTTTGAATACTGGTGTCTCGAGCAGTAAAGTGCCTTTGCTCCTTAGATCTCGCTGTCTCCCAGAGTAACTATAGATATAGTGGGTTACCTTGATGAACTGCCTTGTAAGTGAGACAAGTAATACAAAACATAATCCTGGCCTTGATGGGGAGCCAGTCCAGGTCCTGCAGAGCTTGTGCTGTGTGGGTGAATTTTCTTTTCCTGGACACAAATGAGAGCATGTTAGCGCACAGCAGTGGATCCAATTCAGTCGAGGAGCAATTTAATCTGTGCAGAGATAGGCACTGTGCATTGTACATCTAGTGTATATGGCTATGATTAAGCGGGTACTGAGTGATGCACAGCAACACAGCCTAATGTACAATGGGACACATGGATATCTGCAATAAGGATGCATATCAGTAAGCATTAGGGGAAACAGGATGCCTTGACAAGTTATCAGAAATGAACAGCTCATCCAGTCCTTGTGTTGTAATTGCATCCTTGAACTTGGCTGGACCCGAATGCAAAGTAAATGTAGTGTGACTGGACAAGCTGATAACACCTGTAATGTTATAATCCAAATATAGGCATTTACAGGTTGTCAATACAAATCCTTTCAATGATTTTTTATAAAGAGGAAATGCCTATTTGAAGATAGATACCATTTTTAAAATAATCTATCTTTACAAACACTATTATTGGGAAAAAACCTGCCAGATTTATTTAGCGCAAAAAAGAAACTATACCCTTTTCGGATAAACGGACAACTGGATCAGCTGTACTGGACAGCGAACAATGCCTCTGTTAAATTTTAGGACGCACTCAAGAAGTCGCCGTGTTGTAGCAGTCTCCCTGCACAGAACGGAACTAACACAAGGTCATCCTTACCTGCAGACAGATCCTTAGCTAAACTGAAGTGTAAGGTGCTGCCGAAAATGGAAAACCCTTCGCTAGCTGCTACTCAGGAGCATTTGAAAAAAAAATATATGAGGAATTGAGCACACATAGGGGGATATTCACAAGGACTTATCGCCGAGTTATCGCCACCTTAACGCATCAAAAGTGGAGATAGATTTAACGCCCCATTCACAAGAGGGTGCAAACTGCAGACATCGCCAGTAATCCCGCGATAACTGCCGCAAATTTCATCCCCACGGGTGACACCACCAACTAACCCTAATGAGATGCAGAGTAGGCGTTCCCATGCAAAAACACACGAAAACACCACAACACCACTTTCACAACGAACTGCCAGATCTGCAATGCGAACCAAAACCATGCGATAAGCCGCGGTAGCAGCAGCTATTTAACACCTGCCTCTTGCTGGTGTTAAGTAGGACGACTACCTGCAGCAGGCAACGGAGCCCCGCACACAGCCACAGCCGAAGAACAACTGACGCCATGGAGCTACTCATCATGCAGCTCGGAGCCCCAACAGGGCCACAACACCCGCCGCCACCACCCCCAGGACCCGGACCGGCACCCCCCCCCAGACCACCACAGAGGCAGCGCAGAGTAAGACAGCGGACCTACCGAAAACGCACCAGTCTCACAGACCTAACGCTCGAGGAAGTCATTGCCCACTACAGGCTCAAAAGGACAACCATCCTCCGCATCATGACCCACATCGGCCACAGGCTGACGGTCCCAACACAGCGGACAACCAACATCCCTCCGCAGACAAAGCTGCTGGCTGTGCTGCACACGTTGGCCTCTGGCACCTTCCAACCAACAACGGCCAGAGTCGGAGGAGTCTCACAGCCAGCCCTATCAAAGTTCCTCACACCTGTCCTGGATGCCATCATCAGCTTCATACCCCAGTACCTTCACTTCCCCCACACTGCGCAGGAACAGCTGGAGACCAAGCAAGGCTTCTACGCCATTGCTAGCTTCCCACACGTGTTGGGGGCCATTGACTGCACACATGTCCCACTTGTGCCCCCTGCGGACACTGCACACATCTACCGCAAAAGAAAGCACACGCACTCCATCATTGTGCAGGCAATAGTGGACCACCGGGGAATGTTCACCAATGTCGTCGCAAACTACCCAGGCAGTGTGCACGATTCCTACATCTTCCGACAGTCCATCATCAACCAGCGCTTCCAGGATGGCATCTATGGAACTGGACTGTTCGTTGGTAAGTACCAAATCAACACACCACACACCTCAAAGCCACCATCACACAACGCACAACTGTGGGAATGCACACGTGACCAAACCACATACAACATGTCAATCAACATGCCCACCTACCAGACACGACAACACAACTCCATTGGGATACTGGGCTTCCCATGTACACAAGCCAGCTATATTATGGCACTACAGCCACACAACAGCTGAACGTGTGGAGAGGCGGAAAGCAGGCATGTGCGAAGGATGCAAGTGACCCATGAATGGGAATGTACACAAGGACAAGTGTGGCGTGAATGTGCTGGACAGACCTTAACTGCTGGTGTCTGGGGAGTAGTGAACAGTGGACGCAACCATGTCACCCCAGGCTGTGGGTTAGATTGCGGAAATGTCGCTCGCTGCGCCCCCCCCTGTGTGCGTGAGCGTAGTGGGTTGGCCCGGCTTATGCCAGGCCTGCGCAGGTGTGTGGATGGAAACACTGTTGCGCTGAGCGTGGTGCTCTCCCGGAATGGCCAACGTCACTGCCAGGGCGGTGCCTCTCAGCCTGCCACGAGGCCGACGCCGTGAGCAGCGGGGCCTGCGAGCTTGTGCGCCTGCTGCACCCCAGACCGCTGATACCCAGACCCGGCTTGCCTGCCCCACCGCTCCAAGGCCGCACTGTTCACCTGCCGACACCGTCGTGTGTCAAAGTGGGCCCACCATGTGCCGGTGCTAGCTCCACGACCCATGCCCGTGAGCTTGGCAGCCTCCTCAGACCATCGCTGTCCTCCGTGACACAGGCCCCCAGGAGTCCACATTCGTTGACATACCCCACCGCTGCAGCCGGCCTACACTGCAGTCCAGTATGTCCCACATCTAGAACTGAGACTTCATTAATCAATGGCAGAGTTCATGCCAGTGAACGCAGGGAGAGGAGTGAGAGACTGATGCGTGTCAGTCCGGTGGGAACACGGATCACCGTTATGGAGGAGGTCAACCACTCGCAAGGACTGACCTGGTGCCACTAACCCTGTGCGCCGTGAGTCACCGTCAGCCTCCGGCAGAACATTGTTGGTGTCTGAGCCTGTGGCCTGGGGGTTGTCATCAGCAACTGGCAGGTATGGACTTGGTGTTTTGCATGAGTCTGTGGCATTCATATCCGCCATGTTGCCGGACACAGCTGGTATGTGCCCTCTGCCCCATGCCCTGGGGGTACACCTCCCACTCACCTCGGAGACACTCCATGGAAACCACCTTTGATACATATAAGACCCTGCTCTGCCCTCATGTCCCTACCCCAGTCTCCCGCAAGTCAGCGTCCCGTGGCGGTAGGCCTGTGTGGGCCGCTGTGCATCCGGGGCCACTAACTCTGTGCAACTCAAGTCATGCTCCCTAGCTGTTCGAACATTCCATTCCTGAGTGCCTGATCACTGTTGAAGTTGTTGCCAGCACCAGCTACTCCCTGAGGTCTGGCTGACACACACCCCACACACAGCCTGCACAGGTGTCACTGGACTAGTGAGCCTGCCAACACATCATGCCGAACCAAGTATTGACTCTTATCTCTCTGCACTGTCACAGGTGATCAAGGATATGCACTTTGCCCTTGGATGATGACACCCCTCCGAGACCTGAACACCCCACCCCCCCAGAGGCAGTACAATGCGGCCCACATACGCACCAGGGGCATCGTGGAACGCACATTTGGCGTGTTGAAGTCACGTTTCAGGTGCCTGGACGTCACAGGTGGAAGGCTCCTGTACAGCCCAGACATCGTGTGCAAGATGATCGTTGCATGTTGTGTGTTGCACAACATCTGTGTACGCACTAATGCCCCATGGATCCCAGTTCCAGAGGCACCGGACGATGATGAGGACGATGGGGCAGGTGGCCCACATGCCACTGCAGCTGCGGCAGGAATAGCCCATAGGAACACCCTCATTGCCAATTTCTTCTCATGAGCATGTCACATTTTGGCCGTCCTTGGCAATCATGGGACAGTACTATATGTCCACAAGCGCGGCATGTGTGAATAATAAATGTTTGCAGGTTGCAGGTTGTACTTGTACATTGTCATGTCACAGTTTCCTGCTGTGCCAGATGTGATTGGCCATGTTGTGCACATATGCGGCACCAGTTGTGTCCTGTGTTCTGTTGTGGAGGTGTTGCTGTTTGTACCAGGATGTTGTCAATGTCGAGGTGCACTTATTCTTATGTACGTATGCTGCACGGTGGGTGAGTCGCTCCTGCGGCTCTGATTTGGCTGCCACTTATCCCTTTCATGCGGTGTGCCTTTCAGTTCTGTGCTTCCACAGTGCTGAGATATTGCAGACTTGGTTAACTTGTGCTCTTTGTCGAGTTGTGACTCTTGGGCATGGTTTGTCCGCAGATGTGTCGTTGACGTCAGGGGTTGTTTGTGTTAGTGGTTGTGTCCGAGTGTGACCTGCTCCTTTCCGGTTGTGGTCCGCACTCAGCCACCTCAGTGTTGTGCCGTGTACATTGTCATGATGATTGGACTGCAGCCATGCTACTCGTCATGTGGTGTCTCTTGCATTGTCAGTGTGGATGACGTATATACATGTTTACTGTGTTTCGCACGTGTGCATGTGTTGGTTGTGTGATTGTTGATGTGTTGGGTGGGTGCCCCTTTGGGCACATGGTGTATGTGGCACTACTTGGTGTTTGTGTGTGTGCTGAAGTGTTCCCGTGGGATCAGGGACATGATCCGGAGTCATTGTGGGTGTGCAGTGTGCTCTGCTTAATAGTGCATGTGTGCCATTGTGCCCATTTCCCACCGTCCCCCCCTCCCTGGTCGGTACGCACCCTGTTGATGTAGTGTCGGGTCATGTTGGGCAGTGTCCGGAGCCCTAACTCCTGTCACCGTCTACCCACTGATGACTGTGGCCACCAACTTCTCCATGTCATTCAGCTCCTGGTGTTCTGCTGGCCCCCATCCTCCGAAGTGCGTTGCTGCTTTCGTGTTGGCAGCGTGTTTCTGCTTGGTTTTGCCATTCACATCACTCCAGCGCCTCTTGTCCTCTTCCATTGTCCTCCTCGGCGCTGCGACGGCATTCACATGGTCCGAGATAGTGTGCCATCTTTGCCTCTTTGTTGCCAATGACACGTTGGAGGTGAAGTACAGTTGGTGGTGGTGTTCTATCTCATCCGTGTCGATAATCGTGTTTTCCTGCAGACTGTACCCCGTCTTCCTCTTCCTCTTCTCATTGCCCTTCCATATGCCCTGGATTCCTGGGTGTTCCTCCATGGGGATTGTGGGGTTCATGTTGTCCTCTGCAGTTGGTCAGGGTGCATCCGTGGTACTCCGCAGTTCATTTCCTTTTTGGTGGCCTTTTCCGTATGCTGTTCTTGTGCTTTTTCCCGCATTCCGCGTGGGTATTGCTGGCCTCTTGCTGGTTATCACTGTTTTCTTATCGCGTTTGGGCCCATCGCGTCTTTTTGCGTGTTGGGGTTTGTGTTTTTGTCGCAGTGGTTGTATCGCGGACATTGGCCGCGGTTTCGGGAGGCTATCGCATGGTACCGCCGTATTGTGAATTCCATGTTAGCACGGGGTTATTTTCCCTCGATGGGTTGCGATTTGTAAAGTTGCGTTAACATTTTCTGGTGATGTTTAGCGCACGTTCTTGTGAATATGCCCCATAATGTATTAAGCTGTGGAAAAATTAGGACCTCACATTAGTAAATGCCTGTACTATCTGCTTCAATTTTGTGCTGTTTACTCAATGCATTCAGTTCCCAGTGACCATAGCCTGTTTTATGTAACATTATTTCAACATACAGAATCCCATGCAACTCACATCACAGTCGCACACAGACATCACACCTGAATAGCTGCAAAAGCCTTTTGTCATGTATGGCACCTTCATGATTTCTGTGACAACTGGATTTCTTCCTAATGGTATAACAAGGAAATGTTCAGATGTCATAGAACTGATGTTGTGCAGAGGGTAAAGTTAATTCCTGAATCATGGTGCTTACAACTCAAACAGTCACAAAGCCAGCAATTCGTCTTTGTATATCACATATGAAAACCACAAGAGGCATTATTAGTAGAGTTGCCTTTTCTGTGAAGTCACCCCAGACTTTTTGCCTTTTCCTGAACCCTATTTTTGCTTGTATGTTTGTACTGTGGCACTACTATTCAGTGAAACAGTGTGCATACATTGGATCTAAAATAATAATGTCAAAATTTGTTTCACCTCTTTGGTCTATTACATTTTCCAGTAAGGCCTTGGGAGATAAATACACAAGCGTTGTGGAAGTTAAATGTTATATGTGGGCTGCAGTGTGTATTTACACCACACACATATATGACAAAAATATATGGCAGCGAAGTGTGCCACTGTTCTCTTGCTGGGCAGCAGTTCAAAAACACTGCAGTGACACATGGAAAAGAAAAGTACATTTACCATGCATGAAAATCTATTTTATATAATACTACCTCTCCGGTAAATTGTGCCGTGTCAGGCCACAGAGCTGAGTATTTAGAAATAAAAAAGTAGCAAAACAAATTTTTTTAAATATGGTGCTCTCACAGTAACTAAATGTCCAAAAACAATTTTCACTGTTTAACTGTTTATTTTCAACTAGATTCTCCATGAATCGGCCTAGGTAAAAATAAAAATATTGATTTCTATCTTCAAAAGGCAAAATTTTTGAAAAATTAATCAAATTATTTTCTGCTTATTTTTGCACATCTAATTTCATGTGAAAGAAGATTTTTGATGAATGTGGTTGAAAATTACATATAAAAATATACTTTGTGCTACCTTAGCCAAACTGACTTAGAACCAGTTTTGCCACCCATCTCACTTTCAGCGGCCCAATACAGATTCCTGGCTGGCATTAACGCAATGCTTTTCAGAGGACAATAACCTTGCTTCTGTGACGAGGAAGGTAAGGATGTTGTCAATAACTAGCCACTTATCAGGAATTAGCATTCTGGGCGTGGAGTGGACTGGAGCAGTTGGCAGAATGAATTACTTCCTACACAATACCTCTGTTGACTTGCTTTTGCTAAATAGAACTGATAGGATCTGCTCCCATTCATTCAGAAGGTCCTTCTAAACTTTTGGGCTGCAGACCCAACAGGGGGAAAAAACAGTTCTGGAACCTCACAGAGGGAGAAGACCTCATCTAAAGAGGAGAGTAGTTTATGGTGAGGCAGAGTACCTTCTGTTGAAAGAAATGGTTAGCTAGTTCAGATTTAGGACTTATGGGAATATTTACAGTAAAGCAAGGAGTATGAGCTACAACTAGAGGTGGGCATAGGTCAATGTAGACATGATTTGATAGGAAAAAAGTGCCAATCACTACCTGGTGGACAGGATAAGGTATCCGGCCTCATGGAGCTCTGCCTAGCTACAGGAGCAGGTTGCAGGAACAAAGGACTGTCAGAACACTACCTCTTTTGGCTTGGAGATGCCAAATGGAACTGACAGGATCTGCTCGTATTAATTCTCTCAGCCCTACCAAACTTTTTGTCTCCAGTACTAGCAGGGTGGAAAAACAGTTCTTGCCCACTGGAGGATTTTGAGACCCAAAAAGTGACTAAGTTCAAAGATAAAACCTTGTACTGGGGAAACGCGGCCAATCTATCCAGCTGCTACTATGAAATCTAGCTTTGTCCCACTTGTAACTTTTGGCACCAAAATCAATAGATTCAGCTGGAGCTCGAGAATGACATTTCTAACTTCAAGGGATCCTTGCCAGCGTCAGCCTCAGAGCTTGTTCTGCTGGAAGATTTTGATTTCCAAAAAGAAAGTAGACAAAGTCAGAAGGTAAAACCTTTGAATAGGCCAATCTACTTGCTGTATACGACCTATGCTCCACTGCGGTTGGCCTGAAATCAGGCCTATGTCCTGCTCAACCACAGATTGATATTTTACATTGGCGCTTTTTTTTCCCCAGTCTATTTTTGCTTTCATGTGTTTAAAAAACCACATTGCTCATTCCCCTCATCCAATTTTCATTGTTTTGGTGTCTTTTGCACATTGCATTTTTCTCTATTTTTCTAACTTCATTGCATTACTTTCTTGTCCTTAAAAATGTTGGTACTGCTTGAACTTAACACACATTTTTCTGGGCGGGGGAATTGCCTGCTGCTTGTGCCATGGGTACCAAGGGATGAGCAGTGTTTCACTGAGACTTGTAACGCAAAAAGGTATGCAGTTCCTCATAAAAGTAACAGGTGAATGTATGTGAAGAACACTGATGTGTTCATCAAGGGCAGGAGAAAAGTATTCTCCTTTCGGAAAAAGACCCTCACACACCCAATAAGCTAGGTGTCTTGCTTCATCATTGGGTCTGCTCCTCATCGGGTCGGCGCTGCAATACCCGATCGGCACCCATGATGGGGCCTTTTAGCGGAGATCTATTTTCCTGGCCGTATGGGTGCAGTGCGTGTGAGGGCCCTAGTGAGTGTAGATGTGAGATAGTGAGGCAAAAACAGGAAATAGGTGTCCACTCAGAACAACTTTGATGAATGTGGGATCTATCCTGATTAAAATAAAACAATGCGCGCGTCCCTGTTCTAATGTTACAGGGTATTGCGCTATAAAGATCTGGCCAACATGTTTCTTGCCCTTAGTCAAGTAGGCGGCAATTCATCAGGACCGATGTGAGATCTATCTACACTTTTTGGTGGTGGTCCAAAGTAGTGCAAAATAAGTGACCACCATTACAGCACCCTAAAAAGTGATACCTGTAGATCTAGAACATCACCTGTAAAAAGAAAAGATTATAAAGTTTATTGTATCCTTTCTACATAGCATTTTAAGTGCAAAAAATGGTGTGACATCTTCAACCAAGTGCTCAAATGCATGCATCACAAACAGGTGTATGTGACCATGCTCGAGGCGATAAAAACAGCGCAAGGCCATAGCAGCTATGGAAATATCATTTTCTTAAGGGGACACGTGTAATCACTCACCCCTTAAGGGTCATCAATATGCGTCAATGTGTATCGGCAGGAGTTGAACACTGAAAAGTGCAGTGTCCTATAAGGTGGAGAAATATTGAAGGTATATGTATTAAGGAGTCAGTGCTGAACAAGCGTAGGAACTCCAGTTAGCTTGGAATTCCTATAGGATCTAACGATGGAATCCCTTTGGTAGCATCCACTGAGACTTGTGTCAGGACATAACCATGTTCTGTTTGTTAAGTTGATAAATACCTTCCATCCCAAAATTAATAATGCACATTCTGACATTGTTCATATAACCATTTCTAAAAATGCACTCAAGATATATGTGGTCCTTCTCACTACATATCGAATATTGGTAGAAGGTTATGGAGTGGTGTAGAAAGAAGGGTAAAAGAAGTTAAACATGGAAGCTTTTGGCTTGGGCAATATTTTGACCATTGGAGGAGCAATTTGACACGGAAAGAGAAAAGGAAATCATTTTATGTAAACTAGGGGCTTATTTATGAGAGCCCTGCATCTCTTTGCAGCACGTAAAATGGTACATGCATGACATAGGGCTCTCAATTAGATATATGGAGCCACGCAAAGGCACCCTGCGTAGCTTTGAATGGCCTCATAAATCATGAGTAAGGCGACGCAGTGCAAATCACTGCGTCATCTTACTCTGTGCCTGGGACGCGTTCCATGAGCTTTGTGGTGTAGTTTCCCATGCAACACCCATGGAATTTGATGCTGCCCTTGTTAGAAGGTGGTTCTGACCATCTGAGCCGCCCGGATTTTTCGCTTTTTGAACACCTATTTGTTGAGCTTTTACTGTGGGAGAGCCTCATAAGTTGGGACTCACCCACAGTTAACTCATGATGAAAGGGACTGCATATGTATTTTACCGGTGTCCCCCTGGCGCGAGTAAGCCGCTGTGCTGCAGCCAGAGTAAGGGGCACTGGGCTGGTTACATGCAGACACGTGTGTACATGCGTGTGCACAAGTGTAAGGGCTGCGCAGGGGAGATTCCTGGCGTGCGCAGCCCAGGAGCAGCTGCAAAGTGAATAGTGTGGCAGGACTTATGCAGAACTGGGTGGTGACATGGAATAGGCTTTATACAATGGGAAGAAACATTTGAGGGAAAGTCAGTGTGCTTTACTGTTTTCACTCCATTACTCTCCTATGAGGATGGGGAGCACATGGGCTAGTTTCACTTCCTAGGGCCTACAAATTCCAGACACGCACTAAAGTCCACTGTAACTTATGTGAGAAGAAGGATTCTGCAGAGTCCAAAGTCATATTTGTACTGCTTTTGGGTCATCCGGAAACGTCATATTTCTCTGAGTCAGCTCATAACCAGGGCCTGGCTGGGGCTGACCCTGCCAGGCTGAATTAATGACCTTCCTCCCCAAACTGTAGCATAAGAGGCCCAGCCCTGCACAACAGGCATTCCAAGGGCGAAGGCCTGCACTCCAAGAAGAGAAGGTGGGTGGAGCTACAGGTTCATCCATCAGCAGCTGACACCTGGTGCCAGGCACCAAGCTGCTCTGGAGAGAAGGCAGCGGGGGGGAAGGGGCTCTCAGAGACCATGTGGCAGGAGACCCCTGGACTACGCCATTTTGAACAGACTCAGAGGCCTGGGCAGGAAGGAGGGAGCAGGGGCAGAGAGGTGATGTGTCGTTGTGTGATAGGGCAAACAGAGACTTCCTGCCAGCCCCCTCCTCATTCTTTAAAAAGAGTCTGCACAGGAAGAGGAGCTCTCTCTGGGGTGTGGTCTGCTGAGGAAGACTGGTGCTGGAGCCTGGCACCATGGGCAGCGGGAGGAAGAACCTCCAGACTGGCCCAGGATGCAGAATTGCACCAGGAGGGGAGTCCAGGACCAGGGAGCAGAAGCCTCGGCCTCTGCGCAAGGAGAAGAGAGGCCCAGGAGAAGAGCCAGGTGAGAGGCTGGCGCAGGGAGCCAGTACAGCTCCCTGCTGAGTTCCCCCTCCTTGAGACCAGGAGGGTGAAGGAAAATCCTCCAGAAGGGTAGATCTGGTCATCCGGAGCAAGAGGAGGCCAAAACGATGAAAATCGGCCGCCTGGGGGCCGAGCTACGCCCCCCAGAAGACAGGCGACCTTTGACCTCCCAAGAAACCGACAACGAAGTGCGTGGGGCTCCGCCGCCCATCCCAGATGTGCCCCCGGGGTGGGTCAGGTCCCGGGGGCTGCCCCACAAGAAGCGGAAGTCGGGAGAGCCGTCGCGCTCCCCGTGAAATTATTCCCTGGGGGTGCCAGGAGCCCACCCTGGCCCCCGAAGACACTGGTGGGGGCCGGGGCCCCCCAACTCCGGGGCCCAGTGACAGTGATGAAGAGGAGGGGGGCGCGCCGTCGCGCAACCCCCCTTGCGGGCGAAGAAAAGCCGGGGAGCGCCATCACGCTCCCTGTGAAGAATCTTCAGGGGCCGGGACCCCATCTCCAGGCTCCAGCGGGAGAAGCTAAGTCGGGGAGCGCCGGCGGGCTCCCCGTGAAGATGGCGCGGGGCGCGGGACCCCATCTCCGGGCCCCTAAGTGATGGAGGAAGGCGGGGGAGCGCCGTCGCACTCCCCTGCGGCTGCGGGAAGGCGGGGGGCAGTGCCGTTGCACTCCCCCGAGGTCCAGCCGACTAGCGGGAGAATCCGTGTCTGCCCGCAGAGCGGGCAGCCCAGAAGAGATGTGCCGGCTCCCGCGGCAGCACGCGAGGGTGCTGGCCAGTCGGGGAGCCGGCGGGGGCAGCTGGGGGTGGGCTCCCCGATCTGCCCTCCAACGTCACCATGACGCGACAGAAGGAAGGAGCAGCCGGGGGTGAGCTCCCCGAGCTGCAGGGGCTCACCTGGCAGCGAGGGGCCCCGGTGGGACCGGGCCCCCCACGAGGATCCGGAGCGGCATGGGGCCGCCAGCGATGGTGGCGCGGCTCTCCCCAAGCAGCGGGGGATCCGCAACTATGTTATGTAGGGGCTGGAGAGAATCGCCCCATAATGCCTTGCAGGCCCGGACCGGCCTGCAAGGAAAAGCTGATCTTTTTCTGCGTGTGGTGGCCCCAGGAGGACGGGGTCACCACGAGAGGTGTGCCAAGGTGCAGGGGGAGCTGCAGGAGCAACGCAGTCTCCCCCAGCACGATGGAAGGAAATCCCTCCCTAAGTCTCTGGGGACTTGGAAAGAATAACCCCTCAAGGGCTCAGCTAGGCGTCATCAGCATCCCCATGGCTGGAACTTTTGTTCTGCAGCTGGGGGTGCCTTAGGGACTGCCTCAAGGTGTGAAGGGCTGAGTTGGGGATGTCTGGAGAAGGGCATCCCCTGGAGGTGAAGAGGTGTATTTGCACCACCAATACATTTACCTATGTTATTTTTTTTTTTAGAGAGACTGGAAATCACATGTGTTATGTGAAGTACCTGTGTAAGGTGATGTCATAAGCAAAGTGGGGTTACGTTGCCAGCCAGTTCTGCTAGGGTGTCTTGCTTTAAATGCTTACTCCTGTGATTTTACCTGTGATGCCTTGTAGAGGCTGTGATTGCAATGCATTACAACTGTTATCAGCTATGAAAAGTACCTAATTTAAAGTGGTGCCCAAACATGTATTCTTGCTGCTGCGTTAGGTGAAGAACAACCCAGACTGTTAGCCCCTAAGATGCAGAGGTGTATACTATATGGTCAGTATGACATGTTCAGTCAGGGTTATGTGTCACCAGGGCAGGTGTGCCTATTTTAAATGCTTGTTGAGATAATGGGGTGGGTCGCCACTGGGATGGTGCCAGTGCGCAGGGCCCTCGCTCCAGGTTATGTTCAACCCACTGCATTAGGGGGCAATATGATGTGCATACATGGCAGTGGTGGTACTAGACCCCACCCCCCTTTGGGAGGGGTGGAAATGTTATGCAATGTCACAAAGTAATTCCAACAGCTTATGTATATTTGTAAATTGTTGCATAGTATTGAGTAGTGTGTGTGTTTAATAAATGTACTCTTACTTTTATAAAGCAAAGTACAGACTGGACAATCAATTATTGAGTGTTATTTCTGCGTATTGGTAAATGGCGATTACTAGCCCACACCCCCTCCCTTGAGTAAGCCTGAGACTGCTCTGCAACACTACCCTCTGAGAGTCAAGCGCTACAATAGGGTGTTTGGTTCCCAGTGAAGGACAAATGTGACATGTTATTTGTGCAGGCCTCACAGATACTGCCTCGTTTTCCAACAGCCCCTGATTTACAAACCCAAGTAAACCTAGGAAAGCACCAAATCTGTACTCCTCCCGACGTGAGGTGTAACAAGGAGTAATATGTTTATTTCTCCTCGGTTTTCCCTCTTTCACATTCTGCAGCACACATAGAAAGAGGAAAACACCTTTTAGGATTGTTTTTGTGCAGGAAGGTGCTCCTTCCAGCACAAAAACAATTCTGCATGCAACTGAGGCACCCTTGCACCATGAACGTTGGCGTTAGGCTGCCGAAACAGCGCCAGTGCAAAGAGCAAGGACAGGAATGCACTGCTAACTTAACTATGGTGCATTCATGCCCTTTCACTTTGGCATAGGGCAGCGCAACAGGGTGTCTTGATGCACTGCCCTATGCCAAGATCCCATAAATGAGGCCCTAGATGTATACTTGCTGAATAAAAATTCAGGAAAGTCCTACTGGATAATTAAAAATGCCAGCTGAGCCCAATAATCTATATCACACTCAGCAAAACCAATTTCAAGGTGTGATTGCAATCAAGTTGCATGGTCTCCCTGGAAATTAACTAGAAATTGGTCAACTCGAATGTGTTCCAAGGAAATGGTGTGTATACCAGCCAACATAATGTGAAACACAAGCACCCTAGCTTACAGAAGCCATTCCGGTATCATTTCCAAACAAGAGTAGGAGAAATTTGGTTAATCATAACCTACAAATTGAATGAATTAAATACATTGAGTGAACTGAATGGCCATATGGAAAATGTCAGCAGTCACCCCACGGTCATGTTTGGGTTAGTGAAGGTTTTCCTAAAGTAAACCCATTAGTCTAATGGCCTGGTCTTTGGCCGCCATGCTAAATGAATATATTTTATTTACACAAAATTGCACGTTAGCAAGTATTGAGAAAATTAAGAGGTTTTACTTCAGGTCATCTAACCTTTTATTTCAAAGTTATCTTATAAGATGTGACTGAAATATGTGTGAAAACATAAAGGATGTGTTTAGATAGTGACGCATTCCGCATATTTCTTCTATATTCTCAGTCATTTCCTAACCTTAAGAGATGTCATGAAAGCATATTGAACAAGCCCACCGCTGCAAGACTAAGGCTTGGCAGGTTAGCATCCACTGTGACAGACTGGACGACACAGTGACGTGCGACAGGGCAATTGATATCGCGGTAGCGTTGACTACCTTCAGAATGAATTGGGGAAGGTGAAGGTAACTCGTGGAGGCCACTGATGTTAGAAGAAAGCTGCTTTTTTTGCAAATGTCCATTCAATGTTGGCTTACAGCGTGCTTTCTGGCCCAGTGCTATCTACCTGTTTCTACCCCCCGCAGTTTGTGCTCCCCGGATTTACGCGCCTCTCTTGGACTCTGTGACCTCCTCACGACGCCCTCTGCGCTCCTGGGAGGGCTGCGCTGCTGCCTTCTGATCCCAGCCGCCCCCTCCCCCCACCCTCAACACACATGCACTCTCTCCCCTTCTCCTCCCCCTGCTGCTCCCGCTCTCAGAGCCGGCTGAGCGCTGAGACAACGCGCTGCTGGCTGCGAGGGGCTGCCGGCTGCATCTGGAGAGAGGCGTGTTCTCTGCAAACTTGGCCCTCTTGCCTGCACTTTCTAGTGCCTCTTCTCTCCCTCCCGCTGCATCTGCGGACCTGTGCTCCCCGTCCTGAGGCTGGACTCGGGCAGTGAGACCTTGTCTGAGAACTCATCCTGTGGGCATATTACCGGCCGCCTGCTTAGACTGACAGAATCCCACCCTGGTCCTCAAGGTTTCACCCGGCGGCCGGCATCAAACGGAGCACCTCACTGAGCCACCTCGCAGCCCGAGTCTTATCACCGAGGGGGGACGTGTCTGTGCCAAGTGCACCCCTCCTGCAGAAAAGCAAAGAGGAAAAGCAGACCACGAGGAGCCATCAATCACTTCTCCAGCCTTCAAAGTTTCCATCCGAGCGCTGCATGTGTTTGGGACATTTAGGCAGAGGGGACCAGAGACGGGGAAATGAAGCTGAGGCACGCCTGCTGCCTCTCTTACCTGCTGGGCTTTGTGTCAAACTGCATCATTTCAGGTAAGGCTTTTTGGTTCTGCTGTGCTTCAGTCTTTTGAGCTTTATTGGGTGATTTTTATAATGTCCGCAGGTTTGAATAGGCGCCATATGGCTTCCTACGCTGCTGTGGCATTCCAGACATCCACGTATGGGTAAAACGCGTGCTCGGGGCATACCTGCATATTTCATATTGAAAAAATAAAGGAGGCATGTGTCTGCTCAGCTGATCTCCTCGCGCCAGACAGTGTTGTCAAACATATACTATGCTCATTGATACTAGCCAATGTACAGATGCAGTTTTTGCAGATAAGTGCACTTAGTGTCCAGGGCTGCACGTGTATCAGTTCTTAATGAAACCAAGACGCATGAAGTATACTGCTTCTTTCTGCTGCAAAAATGAGTTATTTTCAAGGCAGACCGGCATTCACCACTTGCGCGTGTCCAAGGACTGCGTAGAGCAGGTGTTACTGTTACCCAATTTAACAGCGCTCAGTCTAAGGACCTCGGAAAAAAGGACGTTTGTGTCGGCATAGTAGGGATGTGAACCCATGCACTACAGATCACAGTATACCTGGGTAGCAAGCATCCCCAGTGGACCATTTTACCAGCATCGGGGTATAATTTCATGCAGAAGTTGGAGCATAAATCTTGTGGGTCTGTATGACTTCATGTTAGTTGCTGGGGCATGTTATATCCCTGGAAATGCAAGGATGGAACAAAGTGACCTCTTAGTTACTTTTTAATACCCTGAGCACCCGCACTCATACACAGACACACACTGATCATAAATGTCTCCCATTCTGCCTGTTTCTCCTGTGTCTGAGATGGGATATTGTGACAACCCCTAGACACTAGATGGATTAGGGATTGCAAGAATACGGCACAATAGCCTTCTAGAGGAATAATCTGAGACTCAGTCAAGAAAATCATCTTCTGTTACATTCTCCACATCTTACGAGTGGGTGAAAGTTCACCCGAGACACACTAGGAGTGAACACATCTGACATGTTGACATGCTGCAATATCTTCTTGAAAAGTACTGACTAGAGGGGGTTTCAAATGAATGAAGGAAATTAGGTGCATAGCACAACTCCATGAAGGGAACCTCCCCCAGGGTACATTTTAACTTGATTTAGTGAATGTGTAGAAGCCCCGAATAAGTGTGTTTCCAGGATTTGCTGAATCAAATGTGGTTACTCTCTGATTGAAAGTTCCAAAGGAGTTTGTATCCAATCAGTATCCTCTGACTGTGAATATTCTGCCTCCTTTTGAGTTGCTGCATGTTCAGGGATCCGGAATACATTGTGGGCTATGTGTGCAGGGTGGGCATTAAGAAGGTCGCTTATGTTCTGTGTTTTGATGATCGATCTTGAGTTCCTGATTCACAAAGGTAAACTTATGCTTTTGAGTAAGTTTAAATTTATTTGGTTTTCACAAAGCGGTTTGCGAGTAGTATCTTTACGAGTGCGGAGTCTCTGCAAATAAAAAAGCCTATCTTTTTATGTGAGGAGACTCTGCACTTGTAAAGATACTACTGCTTTATGACTGCTAAACACTCGTAAACGTACGCAAAAAAAGTAAGTTACCTTTGTGAATCAGACCCCGAGTGTTCCCATTGGTGCATTTGTAGGTGAGGACCTCAAAGGTGGATGACAGGGACTAAATTTAGCACTTCAGTGATCTCTTTTATTGCTGCCAGTAGTTTATTAGCTACTTAGATGTGTGTTAAGCGATCTTTTGATTGGCAGAGTTTCCAGAATTTGGTGCAGTCAAATCTCAAATAAATAGCTGTTCCGACTGCTTGTGAATGGACCTCTACAAGGATAACTAGAGGGATGAGTTATTTATATTGTTCTGTTTGTGAATATATAAATATGACCTACTGCAGAACTGGTCAGAAACATTTTGTTCATAAATAAACTTCACAAGAGTTTCTCAGGTACAAGCATAAATGTTAGAATAGCAGGATTCTTGTGGGATTTGGAAGAATAAATGTTAGCATAGCAGGATTCTTGTGGGATTTGGAAGAATAAATGTTAGCATAGCAGGATTCTTGTGGGATTTGGAAGAAAATCTGTCTGATATTGAACAAAAATTGTCTAAATTGAGCAGCTAGCATTCAATCAATCATGTCATTTGTAAAGCGCACTACTCACCCGTGAGGGTCTCAAGGCGCTGGGGTGGGGAATGCTGCTACTGCTCGAAAAGCCAGGTCTTGAGGAGTTTTCTGAAGGTCAGCAGGTCTTGGGTCTGCCGTAGGTGGATGGGGAGGGTGTTCCAGGTCTTGTCGGTGAGGTGGGAGAATGATCTGCCACCGGAGGTCGCTCTTCGGAAGCGGGGGACAGTGGCGAGGGCGAGGTCGGCGGAGCGGAGCTGGCGGGTGGGGGTGTAGAAGTTGAGTCGTCTGTTGAGGTACGTTGGTCCGGTGTTGTGGAGTGCCTTGTGTGAGTGGGTGAGGAGTTTGAAGGTTATCCTCTTGTTGACCGGGAGCTAGTGCAGGTCTCTCAGGTGGGGTGTGATGTGGCTGTGGCGAGGGATGTTGAGGATCAGGCGTGCAGAGGCGTTCTGGATGTGTTGGAGCCGTCTCAGGAGTTTGGCCAAGGCTCCTGCGTAGAGGGCGTTTCCGTAGTCCAACATGCTGCTGACGAGGGCCTGGGTGACCGTTCTTCTCGTTTCAGTGGGGATCCACTTGTAGATCCTGCGGAGCATGCGGAGGGTGTTGAAGCAGGCGGAGGAGACGGCGTTGACCTGTTTAGTCATGGAGAGGGTGGAGTCGAGGATGACCCCTAGGTTGCGTGCGTGGTCGGTGGGTGTTGGGGCGGTTCCCAGTGCGGTCGGCCAACAGGAGTCGTCCCAGGCCGAAGGGGTGGATCCGAGGATGAGGACCTCCGTCTTGTCCGAGTTCAGCTTCAGTCGGCTGTTCCTCATCCATTCAGCAACGGCCTTCATTCCTTCGTAGAGGTTGGTTTTGGCGGTGTGGGGGTCCTTGGTGAGGGAGAGGATCAGCTGGGTGTCATCGGCATAGGAGATGATGTTGAGGTCGTGCCGACGGGCGACATGGGCGAGCGGTGCCATGTAGATGTTAAACAGAGTTGGGCTGAGGGAAGAGCCCTGGGGTACGCCGCAGATGATCTCGGTGGCTTCGGAGCATTAGTTGAATTCAAAGCGTGTGACATCAGGGTGAAGAAGTGTGTGAGTCCTACAACTTTGGAGAGTCGGCAACACATTATTTTGTGATATACAGTGTCAGAATCTGTCGTGGTATCCAACAGTATGATGATGCATTATACATATCATGGACAATATTTTCCAGATTTAGAAATTTGCTTAGAATTGAAGCCACACAGTAGAGGCTTTGGTAGGTTGAAGTTTTACAAATGAGTTTGTAGTTGGAAAAGATGTTTTTCACACTTTTGGATGTGGCATGTTCATTGCCAATGACTTATAATTGCTAGTGGTGGCTGTATCGAAGGTGTTTTTAGTAGGTGTAGAAGTGTAGCTCGATTATAGTGACCAAAAGTATTCCTGAAGGCACAAAGTAGGGCAATGTGACATTAACAACTTTTTGAATCGTTAACTACTTTTTGAATCATGAATGAAGTATTATTTAGAAGTATGAGCTGAAGTGGAAGTCTATGGCATGGGAGACTATAAGGTTTATGAGTGTCTAAACAAAACAACAACAGGTCGATTAAACAAGACAGACTGAGTTTACTTCAGGATCTTCTTAGTCTCTCACAGTTAGGTCACAAAGATTCATTTAGGGCTATTCTCCTGATGCCTTGTAACTAGAAACTCTCACTCAGTGCCATTTGTATCCACAGGTCTTCAGCCTAATTCCGAGGATGAAGAGGACTGGGAGATTGTATTCCCCTCCCTATGGGATTTCCCAGAAACAAGAAGAGGGAGTGGCTCAAGTTCAGAGGTCTTCACCAGCAGTGAAGAGGATGGGCCGCTTGTGTTGGGGACTGGTAGCTCCAGGGAGGTGCGTTCAGCAGCCTCCTCATCCAGGGTGTATCCTGCAGAACCTATGCAAAAGGAAGAGGAGGAAGAGTCACAAGAGTTCAGACAATGGTCCAATCCCTTTGAGCATAGCAGCAGGGCAAAGCACTTTGCGTCTCCTCCTGTAGCTACTTTAAAAGGAGAAGAAGATGCCAAGCAACCTCTTACCTCCACTGTTTGGTCAAATGTGGACAGCGAGGAGATGAGACTGTGGGTGCCTGCCTTTGGCAAAGAATTCTTCCTTCTGCTGAAAAGGGACAGCCGCTTCCTGGCGCAGAGCTTCCTGGTGGAGGAGAGGCTGCATGACCAGTCGGGATCAGCAAAATCTGAGCAGGGAGAAAGGAGCTGCTATTACAGTGGCACGGTGCTCCGCCACCATGCATCCCATGCATCCCTTAGCACCTGTGGAGCAGGGCTGGTGAGTATTGTGGCACTCAATTATACTAGTTGTATGCATTCATATAAACATGCCAATTGCCACTTTTAAAATAATTAGGCTATCACCCAAGAGAAGTTCATAGCTGGGAACTCTCAGGAGTTAACTTTTATTCACAGATTAGAGACCGAACCAAGAGACAGATAATACACTCACAGGTATATACCATCTCTGTCTTGTTCCTATTAGTGGTTTGCATCTGTCTCTTGATGGCATAGGTGCTGAATTGTTTTTTCATGGGACTTCTTTCCAGGTACAAAGGCGGTAAATAACACCACTTACCCTCAAAGATCCTCCCAAATCATTACGAAAACACAGTCATAATAAGACTGCTGGTTGCATTGCCTTCCTGGAGTTACCAATGCCAGGAGTAATGGTAGCCCCAGATGGTTTGAGTTATGGGGGGATTACAGGTGGGAACCCAAGAGTGTCACTAGGAATGAGGAATCACAAAGGAATTAGTAATTCAGGGTTCGATTTCCAACAGTAATTCCTCATTCTCTAATCTCTGTGAAACTAAACAGATTCACGGTGTTCCCACAGATCTTATCATTCTGACAGCGTCATAATAGCTGTTAACAGCCCTGTCAGAATTATGAGGTGTGAGAAGTTGGCCTGGTATATGCTGTTCACTAATTAAAGTGGACACCTTGCACCAGAACAATTCGACTCTTATGTTAGATAGGTTTAAGACAACCTTTATAGAAAGCTATCCTAGTGGTAGCTGTGGAGAGCAGCCTTCAGGCTAAGTCTTGAAGTAATGTAAAGCAGCTTGTTTTACCACACAATCTCTTGAATCACCAAATGAAAAGACACCACACAGGTATATATATCAAATATATATGTATTTATTAATAAACAACTCTCTACTAATCTCTTTATGAGATTAGAAGTCAGGAACATATGTACAAATCAAATGTTATCAAAATAAGTTTAGCACAATCGAATATCACAATCTGAGTTTGGCTAGACCTAGGTCTAGGGCATCTAGAATCGAGGGACCCCCAAGAACCACCCCAGGTAGTTGTAGGAGACCCACAGGGGACGGACGCGGTGTCCTGGCACCGGTGCGAGTCCTGTGCGAGTCTATGCGAACAGACGCGATTGAGATTTCAATGTTAAAGGTCCCTTGCGTGTTCGAGGCGAACACACCGATCGGTCCTTGTACGAGTCGAAGGACGCGGTTACTGATGGAGTTGCAAGGGAGTTGGACGCGGTGTGTCTAACACAGACGCGAACCATGTACGAGTAAGCGCGATAGTCGCACTTGGAAAGTAAGAGTTTTAGGGCACTTCTAGGGTAGCTACAAGCAAGTCACTTACAGGGTAAGTAGTTCTAGGGCCACACCCACAGGAGCACCCTAGTGCTGAAGTTACCTCACCCAGGGGAGCCGGGTGCATAGGTGTTCTTTGGTGTCGGGTCGCGGCGTCGTTTTCAATGGGAGCCAGTGAAGACTTGCTGCTTGCGGCGACAGGAGAGGTGTCCGGAGGAATCCAAGCCTGGATTAAGAAGATGGAAGACCTGAAAGCAGAGGGGACAGTGTTCAAAGTCACTTGGCAGTGACTCGGGACAAGGAAGATGGATGCCCACCGTCGTCGCAAGATTCAGGTCGTTCATGGGTGCCTTGACTCTTCAGCCACGAGGTCCAGGAGGCGTCGACGATGACCAGGAGCTGGATTCGGAGTGCACCACGATGTCTGCAGCTTACTGCGGTGTCGGCGACTCGATTGGAGCCAACAAGCCTTGGTAACAGCAAGTCTCGGGGAAAGTGTAAAAAGTCAATGGCGCAGACCAGCAAGGTCTGAGGTACTCACCCAGCGAGGGTAAGTCAGGGCAGGCCTAGAGAAACCAGGGGAGCCCTTTGGTTCTGTAGGAAACCTTCTGGGGACCCACAAGCCGGCAGGCAAGGGATCGCGAAGACGCCTCGGGAGGATTCGCTCAACAGGGGCCCACGGTCACTCGGGACATGGTAGGCCTCTGATCTTCGGAGGGATTCCTGCTGGAGGCTAGGACCACACGTGATCCAAAGCACAAGTTCGTAGAATGTTGTGAAGGGGTTGCACTTGACAATAGTGCACGGTACCCAGGGGTCGCGGTTCCTCATCACTCTTGGGGTCCACTGGCCTCAGCTTCACTGGGGACTCACGATGGCCTTTGAGAAGTCAGGAAATCCACTTCTTGGGCTGCAGGGATTTCGGACTCCGGCGGGAGCGGCATAGTTTGCGACCGTCGTTTGTAGTTTTTGGTGCCTGCCAAGCAGGGGAGTCACTCCTTGACTCCAAGGGAGATTCTTCAGTCTTCCAAAGGTAGTGGAACGTCGAAGGTCCGGGATTCTTCTTGTAGAGCGTCGTCCAGGGATATCTAGTTTGCAATGCACAGGTTCCCCCTCTTATACTAAAAGAAAGGGAGGGACTAGCTCTATGACCCTACCTATGGGAGGGTCAGGGGAGTGGGTGGCTACACCCACTTCCCTTTGTCCAGTTTCGCGCCAGAGCAGGGGCAGGTAGCCCCTGAGCCGGTTTGAACTGGGGTATGCACAGAGGAGCCTTCTGCTCCCCCAGTGCAGGACTTCAAAGCACTCTAAGAGTGCACCCACCCAGCCCCAATACACTAAACCCTGTCTGGGAGGTGGTCACACCCCCTTGGGACAGGATATCTATTGTTGGGCTTCCTCCACTGCGAGTGTTGGTCATCAGCAGGAGGGCAGCCCAGTGTCTGTGACTGGTGGCATCCATTTTGTGATGCCAGGGCTCTGCAGGATTCTACTGCGTTTCCACAGTAGGTACATGTCTATCCCTCTAGAAGGGTGGAATGCTACCCCCGCTGCCAGGACTGGCGGGGGGGGTAGTATTCCAAGATGTTTGACACCAAACACGACATGTTTTGATGCAGCCATTCCAAAGTTAGCATTTTACCGCGAGGATATCATGCACTTAAGAGTATATGGTTTAACCGCATCCACAAACAGCAACAGAGAATGGACTCTGAGAGCTGCAGAGGGGCCCTGCTCAGGCAGAGGCACCCCCTCACATAGAAGCCAAGCACCCTGCCCTCAGGATTGATAGGGCCTGCCTTAGGGGTGACTGATAGGTTTATATGTGTGTGTAGGAGAGATATAGGGAACCTATATCTCAGTGAGGAAGTGCTAGCACCACCTCACCCAGGCTGCAGTAGCAGGCCTGTGGTGTCAGATTTAGTCTGCTTCCCAGGGGTGGCATAATACATGCTGCAGCCCCTGGTAGGCCTGTGAAGTACCTATGCCCTTAGTACCTAAGGTACCATATACTAGGGACTCATAAGGTACCACAGTATCCAATCACTAGTGCACCTAGAGTGCACTCCAAGTCGTTCAGAGAGAACAGAGAGGCTGGGGCCCTGATTAGCAGGGACCCAGCCAGACTATAGCCAGAAACCAGTGTAAACATCAGAAAAAAAGTGGGGGCAACATAAGAGGCAGATCCTACTCTCCTACACAACCCCCCAAACGCAGGGACACTAAACTAACCTTGACCAGTTGAGTCTTCGTGTTCTAAGTGGAAATACCTTGAGAGTCCATCTGCATTGGCATGTTGGGTCCCAGGTCTATGTTCCACTGTATAGTCCATCCCTGTAGGGAAATGGACCACCTCAAAAGTTTTGGGTTTTCACCTTTCATCTGTTTAAGCCATAGGAGGGGCTTGTGGTCAGTCTGAACTATGAAGTGAGTGCCAAACAAGTATGGCCTCAGCTTCTTCAGGGCCCACACCACAGCAAAGGCCTCCCTCTCTATAGCTGACCAACGTTTCTCTCTAGGGGTCAGCCTTCTGCTAATAAAAGCTACTGGCTGGTCTTGACCTTCATCATTCAGTTGAGACAGTACAGCTCCCACACCCAGCTCAGAAGCATCTGTTTGGACAATGAACTTTTTGGTGTAGTCTGGACTCTGTAAGATGGGGGCAGTGCACATGGCCTGCTTTAGGTCTTCAAATGCCTTCTGACAGCTAGCTGTCCACTGAACCTTTTTTGGCATTTTCTTTGAGGTCAGATCATTCAAGGGGGTCACTATAGATCCATATCCCTTGACAAACCTCCTATAGTACCCAGTCAGGCCTAAGAAGGCTCTCACCTGTGTCTGGGTGGTTGGAGCAACCCATTCCATTATGGTTTGGATTTTGCTCTGTAAAGGCTGAACCTGGCCTCCACCTACAAGGTGGCCCAGGTACACAACCTGACTCTGCCCTATCTGGCACTTAGTGGCCTTGATAGTGAGGCCTGCTTTCTGCAGAGCCTCCAAAACATTTCTGAGGTGGACCAGGTGATCCTGCCAGGAGGAACTAAAGACAGCAATATCATCTAGATAAGCTGAGCAATAAGTTTCCATCCCTGCCAGAACTTTATTCACCAACCTCTGAAAAGTGGCAGGTGCATTTTTCAATCCAAAGGGCATCACCACAAAGTGGTAGTGCCCACTAGGAGTCGAAAATGCTGTTTTGGCTTTTGCATCATCAGCTAATCTGATCTGCCAGTAGCCAGCTGTTAGGTCAAATGTACTTAGATACTTGGCTGAGGCCAAAGTATCAATCAGCTCATCTGCCCTTGGTATGGGATAGGCATCAGTCCTAGTGACTGCATTGAGGCCTCTGTAGTCTACACAAAACCTCATTTCTTTCTTACCACCCTGGGTATGAGGCTTGGGTACCAGGACTACTGGGCTAGCCCAAGGGCTATCTGAAGGCTCAATTACACCTAGCTCCAACATTTTCTGGACTTCAGTCCTGATACAGTCCCTGACATGGTCAGGTTGCCTGTAGATTTTACTCTTGACAGGCAGACTGTCTCCAGTGTCCACCTCATGGGTGCACCAGGTAGTCTGACTAGGGGTCAGGCTAAACATATGTCTATACTGTTGCAGAACTTGTCTGCACTCAGTTTGCTGATGGTCAGTGAGGCTGCTTGCCAAAGCAACACCATCTACTGACCCATCATCAGGGTTCTGAGAGAGCAGGTCAGGGAGAGGGTCACTCTCCTCCTCCTGGTCCTCATCAGTTGCCATGAGCAAGCCCATGTCAGCCCTGTCAACATATGGCTTTAATCTGTTGACATGGAGCACCCTCAGGGGGCTCCTGGGAGTTCCAAGATTCACCAGGTAGGTGACTTCTCCCTTCTGTTCAACTATTGTATGGGGGCCACTCCACTTGTCCTGGAGGGCTGCTGGGGCCACAGGCTCCAACACCCACACTTTCTGTCCTGGCTGGTATACAGTCAGTACAGCCTTTGGTCATGCCAAGCTTTTTGTAATTCTTGGCTGGCCTCCAGGTTTTTGGTTGCCTTTTTCATGTACTCAGCCATCCGGGAGCGGAGACCAAGTACATAGTCCATCACATCTTGTTTGGGGGGCTTGAGAGGTAACTCCCAGCCCTCTTTTACCAAACACAATGGACCTCTCACAGGATGCCCAAACAGAAGCTCAAATGGGCTGTAACCAACCCCCTTCTGTGGAACCTCTCTGTATGCAAACAACAGGCAGGGAAGAAGAAGGTCCCATTTCCGCCTAAGCTTCTCTGGGAGTCCTTTAATCATTCCCTTCAGGGTTTTGTTGAAGCGTTCAACTAGCCCATTGCATTGTGGGTGATAGGGGGTGGTGAACTTATAAGTTACACCACACTCCTTCCACATTGCCTTCAAATATCCTGACATGAAGTTGGTACCTCTGTCAGAAATGACCTCCTTTGGGAAACCCACTCTGGAGAAAACTCCAATGAGGGCTCTTGCCACCACAGGGGCTGTGGTGGTCCTCAGAGGAATTGCTTCTGGGTACCTGGTGGCATGATCCACTACCACCAGGATAAACCTGTGCCCAGATGCAGTTTGAGGGTCAAGGGGACCAACAATGTCAATCCCTACCCTTTCAAAGGGTACCCCCACCACAGGTAGTGGTATCAGGGGGCCTTTGTTGTGCCACCTGCCTTACCACTGGCTTGGCATGTGACACAGGAGCGACAAAACTCCTTTGTGTCCTCTGACATATGTGGCCAATGAAAATGTGGAACAAGCCTGTCCCAGGTCTTGTTTTGGCCCAAGTGACCTGCCAAAGGGATATCATGTGCTAGGGTCAAGAGGAACCCCTAAACTTCTGAGGTATTACCATCCTCCTGGTGGCTCCAGGGGCTGGATCTCTACCCTCAGAATATAGGAGTCCCTCATCCCAATAAACTTTATGGGACCCACTAGCACTCCCAGCAGCCTCAGCAGCAGCCTGCTGTCTGAGGGGTTCAAGAGAGGGCAGCACTGTTGCTCCTTACTCAGATCTTCCCTAGAAGGGCCCCCTGCCCCCAAGAACTCAACCTGATCAGGCTCAAGTCCCTCTGGGGCAGTTCCTTCTTCAGGATCTGCTTCACCTCCCTCTGGGGGTGAATCTGTGATCTGAGACAGAGGGGAAGGCACTGCCTTTACCCTACTGCTCCTCCTCTTGGGAAGCATCTGGTCCATTGTTCCAGGATCCAGAGCTGGTTCAGTGTTATGCATTCTTGCTTGTGACCTGGTCACAGCAAATACCTCTGCAGGGATGCCCAACATCTCAGCATGAGTCCATAACTCTACTTCAGACCAGGCTGAAGTCTCTAGATCATTGCCCAATAGACATTCGACAGGGAGGTCTGCACTGACTACAACCTTCTTGAGGCCAGTTACCCCTCCCCAGGAGAAATTCACAACTGCCAGACTATGGTTGGTCCTGACATTGCTTGCATTGGTCACCTGGTACATTTCGCCCAGGATGATCTGTCCAGGGTCCACAAGATCCTCTGCCACCATGGTGACACTAGCACCTGTGTCCCTAAATGCCAAAGCCTGTTTGCCATTTATTACAGGCTGCTGTTTGTATTTGCCCAGATTACTGGGGCTTACTAGGAAGGACATATCAAGGTCTCCATCACAAATCAGCATTGCCTGAGTGGGCACTCTGACTAGGTCAGAGTCCACTTCAGAACCCAGGGTCAACCCTACTACACCCTTATTCTGAGTACCACCTCCACCAGTAGCTGAGCTAGGGGAACAGTTGCCTTAGGGGCAGGAGTGGTGGTGGTTTGGTCTTTGGACTTGTTACAATCAGAAGTCCAGTGCCCTTTCTGTTTACAGAATTTGCACCAGGGCTTCTTTTGGCCTTTTCCCTTGTTGGATTGTGACTCCCCACCAGATGCAGATTTTGGGGCCCTTGTGAAGACTTCTGGTCTTTTGACTTATCCCCACCTTTCTCAGAGCCCTTAGGATCCTGCTTCTTGGTGTCACCCCTTGGTTCTGGGGTTTCTGCCTTACCCTGGTTCTGACCCATTTGTCTGCCTTCTTTCCCAATTCTTGGGGAGAGGTCAGATCTGAGTCCACCAGGTATTGATGCAACAACTGGTTCTGGCAATTATTAAGGATCTGTTCTCTCATCATCAGATTATACAATCCCTTGAAATCAGTAACCCTACTGCCAACCAGCCAACCCTCCAGAGCCTTGGTTGCACAATCTACAAAGTCAGTCCAGTCCTGAGTCTGTGCCTTCTGGGTGTCTCTGAACTTCAACCTGTACTGCTCAGTGGTTAAGCCAAACCCATCTATCAGTGCACTCTTCAGGACTTCATAATTATCAGCATCCTCTTCTCTAACAGTGAGGAGCTTGTCTCTACCTTTGTCTGAAAAGGAGAGCCACAAGATTGCTGCCCACTGCTTTTGGGGGACCTGCTGTACTCTACAGGCCCTCTCCATAGCAGTTATCCACTTGTGGATATCATCCCCACTCTGGTAGGGAGGAACAACCTTGCTCAGGTTCCTATGGTCTGGAATAGATTCTCTGCCTCTAGGGACACTGTTGCTGCCACCAAGGGGTTCTAACCCCTCTCTTCTAGAAGCTCTCTGGATCTCCAGGGCTTCTCTATCCAGTGCCAACTGCTTGGTTCTGAGGGCAACTCTTGCTTCCTCATACTGCAGCAGTTTGCACATTCTGTCAGAGGAGCTCTCTCTTATGGGAAAGTATGAGTTCCTCTGCTGGACAAATTCTCTGCCAGAGTGATAAGAGTGGTCAGATTCCCTGGAAGGGGACCTATGCCTCTCATCCTCTCTGTCAGTTCTCTTAGGGAGAATTCCTCTGTCCTTTTCAGGCCCCTTGGAGCCTGGCCCTTCAATCACAGAGTCTTGGTCATTCTGATTTTCATCATCTGACCCAGACACTGTAATTGACCCACCCCTGATTCAGACCCATTAGCTCCTAGAGCCAATCTAAGATCATCTGCTGTCAGCAGATCTATCAGGTGTAGTGTGGAGGGACTCTGTCCTAGCTTCAGGTGTCTTTCAACACACATGGCTCTCAAGTCAGAGAAAGCCATGTCCTTATACTGAGGCTGAGTGGATCCACTGGTTCCACCCTTTAAGGACATTCTAGTGTTGTGCAGTGTTGTACTACCTACACTAGTTTGTGGCCTACTGATACTAGCTTGAGCTGTAGAAAGGGTGTGCTATCCCTTGGCACACAGCTCTAAGTTCAGTAGAACTTATTGATACTAAGCTTGACTTTATATGTACCTTGAGTACCTATAGTGGTTTTCAGTTAGTAATTCAAATAGAGATTTTCTGGTAAAACAATAGCAAGCTGGAATCCCACACGCTGCCCACCAATGTGAGAAGTTGGCCTGGTATATGCTGTTCACTAATTAAAGTGGACACCTTGCACCAGAACAATTCGACTCTTATGGTAGATAGGTTTAAGACAACCTTTATAGAAAGCTATCCTAGTGGTAGCTGTGGAGAGCAGCCTTCAGGCTAAGTCTTGAAGGAATGTAAAGCAGCTTGTTTTACCACACAATCTCTTGAATCACCAAATGAAAAGACACCACACAGGTATATATATCAAATATATATGTATTTATTAATAAACAACTCTCTACTAATCTCTTTATGAGATTAGAAGTCAGGAACATATGTACAAATCAAATGTTATCAAAATAAGTTTAGCACAATCGAATATCACAATCTTAGTTTGGCTAGACCTAGGTCTAGGGCATCTAGAATCGAGGGACCCCCAAGAACCACCCCAGGTAGTTGTAGGAGACCCACAGGGGACGGACGCGGTGTCCTGGCACCGGTGCGAGTCCTGTACGAGTCTATGCGAACAGACGCGATTGAGATTTCAATGTTAAAGGTCCCTTGCGTGTTCGAGGCGAACACACCGATCGGTCCTTGTACGAGTCGAAGGACGCGGTTACAGATAGAGTTGCAAGGGAGTTGGACGCGGTGTGTCTAACACAGACGCGAACCATGTACGAGTCAGCGCGATAGTCGCACTTGGAAAGTAAGAGTTTTAGGGCACTTCTAGGGTAGCTACAAGCAAGTCACTTACAGGGTAAGTAGTTCTAGGGCCCACACCCACAGGAGCACCGTAGTGCTGAAGTTACCTCACCCAGGGGAGCCGGGTGCATAGGTGTTCTTTGGTGTCGGGTCGCGGCGTCGTTTTCAATGGGAGCCAGTGAAGACTTGCTGCTTGCGGCGACAGGAGAAGTGTCCGGAGGAATCCAAGCCTGGATTCAGAAGATGGAAGACCTGAAAGCAGAGGGGACAGTGTTCAAAGTCACTTGGCAGTGACTCGGGGCAAGGAAGATGGATGCCCACCGTCGTCGCAAGATTCAGGTCGTTCACGGGTGCCTTGACTCTTCAGCCACGAGGTCCAGGAGGCGTCGACGATGACCAGGAGCTGGATTCGGCGTGCACCACGATGTCTGCAGCTTACTGCGGTGTCGGCGACTCGATTGGAGCCAACAAGCCTTGGTAACAGCAAGTCTCTGGGAAAGTGTAAAAAGTCAATGGCACAGACCAGTAAGGTCTGAGGGACTCACCCAGCGAGGGTAAGTCAGGGCCAGCCTGGAGCAACCAGGAGAGCTATTTGGTTCTGTAGGAAAGCCTTCTGGGGACCCACAAGCTGGCTGGCAAGGGATCACAAAGACGCCTCGGGAGGATTTGCTCAACAGGGGCCCACGGTCACTCGGGACGTGGTAGGCCTCTGATCTTCGGAGGGATTCCTGCTGGAGGCTAGGACCACACGTGGTCCAAAGCACAAGTTCGTAGAACGTTGTGAAGGGGTTGCACTCGACAATAGTGCACGGTACCCAGGGGTCGCGGTTCCTCGTCACTCTTGGGGTCCACTGGCCTCAGCTTCGCTGGGGACTCACGATGGCCTTTGAGAAGTCAGGAAATCCACTTCTTGGGCTGCAGGGACTTCGGACTCCGGCGGGAGCGGCGTAGTTTGCGACCGTCGTTTGTAGTTTTGGTGCCTGCCAAGCAGGGAGTCACTCCTTGACTCCAAGGGAGATTCTTCAGTCTTCCAAAGGTAGTGGAACGTCGAAGGTCCGGGATTCTTCTTGCAGAGCGTCGTCCAGGGATATCTAGTTTGCAATGCACAGGTTCCCCCTCTTATACTAAAAGAAAGGGAGGGACTAGCTCTATGACCCTACCTATGGGAGGGTCAGGGGAGTGGGTGGCTACACCCACTTCCCTTTGTCCAGTTTCGCGCCAGAGCAGGGGCAGGTAGCCCCTGAGCCGGTTTGAACTGGGGTATGCACAGAGGAGCCTTCTGCTCCCCCAGTGCAGGACTTCAAAGCACTCTAAGAGTGCACCCACCCAGCCCCAATACACTAAACCCTGTCTGGGAGGTGGTCACACCCCTTGGGACAGGATATCTATTGTTGGGCTTCCTCCACTGCGAGTGTTGGTCATCAGCAGGAGGGCAGCCCAGTGTCTGTGACTGGTGGCATCCATTTTGTGATGCCAGGGCTCTGCAGGATTCTACCGCGTTTCCACAGTAGGTACATGTCTATCCCTCTAGAAGGGTGGAATGCTACCCCCGCCGCCAGGACTGGCGGGGGTAGTATTCCAAGATGTTTGACACCAAACACGACATGTTTTGATGCAGCCATTCCAAATTTAGCATTTTACCGCGAGGATATAATGCACTTAAGAGTATATGGTTTAACCGCAGCCACAAACAGCACCAGAGAATGGACTCTGAGAGCTGCAGAGGGGCCCTGCTCAGGCAGAGGCACCCCCTCACATAGAAGCCAAGCACCCTGCCCTCAGGATTGATAGGGCCTGCCTTAGGGGTGACTGATAGGTTTATATGTGTGTGTAGGAGAGATATAGGGAACCTATATCTCAGTGAGGAGTGCTAGCACCACCTCACCCAGGCTGCAGTAGCATGCCTGTGGTGTCAGATTTAGTCTGCTTCCCAGGGGTGGCATAATACATGCTGCAGCCCCTGGTAGGCCTGTGAAGTACCTATGCCCTTAGTACCTAAGGTACCATATACTAGGGACTCATAAGGTACCACAGTATCCAATCACTAGTGCACCTAGAGTGCACTCCAAGTCGTTCAGAGAGAACAGAGAGGCTGGGGCCCTGATTAGCAGGGACCCAGCCAGACTATAGCCAGAAACCAGTGTAAACATCAGAAAAAAAGTGGTGGCAACATAAGAGGCAGATCCTACTCTCCTACACAAGGCCACTTGTAATGAGGGCCATAGAGAAGCCTTTTGGTCAGCCTCCCAACAATCAATGGCCTGGCTAAGTCAGTCCCATTCAGTCATTGCTTTTAGATAGTGTTTGCCCAGAGGAGTACACATCTCTCACCTCATTCTGTTAGTTTTTTTTTATTTTAACTGTCCGCTTCCTAGAAAGTGGTTCCAGTGTATGGAAAAGAGACTATTTTACATCTGAAGAGTAAACTCAACTAACACACTTACTTTTTGTAACATTGAGTTCTTTATCTCATACATGCACTGTATACAAAAGCAATCGTTTGATGTTATTTTGTTTCAACTCCAAGACATTTTGGTCTCATTTGAGGCAAAACAAATGAATTGCAAGGGCTGCAACTGGGTTGTTCTGCTAATAGTTTTCTTTAGAGAAATGCTCTTTGGTGTGCCTAGCAACTATATTCATTCACTTAATGGGCACTGCTAATATTCAGCGCAGCCAACAGCTCCTCTGCTCCTGCTGTCAGGCTGCTCCTGAAATGCAAATGCAACATGCCTGGCTACTTAGGCAAAGTCAAGATGTCTGGCTTATAACTGAAATTGCAAGCCAGACGAATTGGCTTTGTTAGTGCTTGTTACCCCATTAATTTCTCTGTGCCTATTCTTTTCTAACAGTTGCCGTCAATTACTATCAAGACCATGATTACAAGGTAGCCTGATTTATGAGCGGGATACTATGTGACTGGAAATATCTTTTCTGGCTAAAATCCCTCTCATAAATCTGGCTATCATGAGTGTTTGTCCAGAGAATGGGGAAACACATGCAGACTTAGATTTACCGGGTCCATATCCACATGTAGTGTCCCTTTCAGAACTGAAGCCTTTCTCAATCTGAGGTTTCTCTCTTGTTTGTTGATTCTAAATTCGGATTGCAGGAAGGTTGATCCTGTTCCTTGGGCTGTACGGTGTGCAATGCACAGAGCTTTGAAGGAGATGCTTCCACTTAGAGCAGTGAGTGTAAGTGTAATATGATCTTGTCTGCTAAGGTTTAGATCTAGTCTGGCTGCAGCATTCTGGATTTGTTGAAGCTTGCTGATTAATAGTCTGTAGAGTCCGATGTAAAGACATTGGCATAATCTAGATGTGACAGGCAAGTCTCACACTTGCCGGCCACAACTGACAGGCAGGTGTGGCCTGGCTTTCACACCTAGAATCACTACTCAGAGAAATCACCAGAGCAACCAATGGAGTGGTCAACTGACTCCTGTGACCTTAAGCCAACTGACATGGGGACTCCACCAAAACTCAGACTCTTTGTCATCAGCTGAAACATAACATAATTACATTTGAAGAATGAGACAATATTAACAAAAAGTCCTATCCTTGTAGTAGTAGCAACCAGTGGAATCAAAAGACATGCGTGCTAACATTTACTGATATACATTGCAATGAAATGTCAAAATTGAGGCTCTAGGAAACCCATCCTGATCGTCATGCCAGCAGAAGGAAGCAATAGGTTTTGCTATGTTCGCCCTAAGTTGGCAGGGTATGCCCAGACGTGGGTCCCTTGCTCACTTTGCCACTGGATTCAAGATAGCCTGGCTGATGACGGCTGTAAGCCAGAAACCGGTCCCAGGATGCTTGTTTCCGGTCCAGGGAAGACATGGCTTGGCAGTTCGGGCTGGACTGTTCCCATGAGGCACAGGGTCAGACTGATTTGCATATGGCCATGTCTGAACTGGGGTGGCGGAGTGAGCTAAAGAATGATGATGGATTAAACCCAGATCAGTTGACTGGGGGTGAGTGCTTGCAATGTTCAACACTCCGTCAATCATCCCCTTTGGTTTTGCTATGTTCGCCCTAGGTTGGCAGGGTATGCCCAGGCGTGGGTCCCTTGCTCACTTTGCCACTGGATTCAAGATAGCCTGGCTGATGACGGCTGTAAGCCAGAAACCGGTCCCAGGATGCTTGTTTCCGGTCCAGGGAAGACATGGCTTGGCAGTTCGGGCTGGACTGTTCCCATGAGGCACAGGGTCAGACTGATTTGCATATGGCCATGTCTGAACTGGGGTGGCGGAGTGAGCTAAAGAATGATGATGGATTAAGCCCAGATCAGTTGACTGGGGGTGAGTGCTTGCAATGTTCAACACTCCGTCCATCATCCCCTTTGGTTTTGCTATGTTCGCCCTAAGTTGGCAGGGTATGCCCAGACGTGGGTCCCTTGCTCACTTTGCCACTGGATTCAAGATAGCCTGGCTGATGACGGCTGTAAGCCAGAAACCGGTCCCAGGATGCTTGTTTCCGGTCCAGGGAAGACATGGCTTGGCAGTTCGGGCTGGACTGTTCCCATGAGGCACAGGGTCAGACTGATTTGCATATGGCCATGTCTGAACTGGGGTGGCGGAGTGAGCTAAAGAATGATGATGGATTAAACCCAGATCAGTTGACTGGGGGTGAGTGCTTGCAATGTTCAACACTCCGTCCATCATCCCCTTTGGTTTTGCTATGTTCAGCCCTAAGTTGGCAGGGTATGCCCAGACGTGGGTCCCTTGCTCATTTTGCCACTGGATTCAAGATAGCCTGGCTGATGACGGCTGTAAGCCAGAAACCGGTCCCAGGATGCTTGTTTCCGGTCCAGGAAGACATGGCTTGGCAGTTTGGGCTGGACTGTTCCCATGAGGCACAGGGTCAGACTGATTTGCATATGGCCATGTCTGAACTGGGGTGGCGGAGTGAGCTAAAGAATGATGATGGATTAAACCCAGATCAGTTGACTGGGGTGAGTGCTTGCAATGTTCAACACTCCGTCCATCATCCCCTTTGGTTTTGCTATGTTCGCCCTAAGTTGGCAGGGTATGCCCAGACGTGGTTCCCTTGCTCACTTTGCCACTGGATTCAAGATAGCCTGGCTGATGACGGCTGTAAGCCAGAAACCCGGTCCCAGGATGCTTGTTTCCGGTCCAGGGAAGACATGGCTTGGCAGTTCGGTCTGGACTGTTCCCATGAGGCACAGGGTCAGACTGATTTGCATATGGCCATGTCTGAACTGAGGGTGGCGGAGTGAGCTAAAGAATGATGATGGATTAAACCCAGATCAGTTGACTGGGGGTGAGTGCTTGCAATGTTCAACACTCCGGTCCATCATCCCCTTTGGTTTTGCTATGTTCGCCCTAAGTTGGCAGGGTATGCCCAGACGTGGGTCCCTTGCTCACTTTGCCACTGGATTCAAGATAGCCTGGCTGATGACGGCTGTAAGCCAGAAACCGGTCCCAGGATGATTGTTTCCGGTCCAGGAAGACATGGCTTGGCAGTTCGGGCTGGACTGTTCCCATGAGGCACAGGGTCAGACTGATTTGCATATGTGCCATGTCTGAACTGGGGGTGACGGAGTGAGCTAAAGAATGATGATGGATTAAACCCAGATCAGTTGACTGGGGGTGAGTGCTTGCAATGTTCAACACTCCGTCCATCATCCCCTTTGGTTTTGCTACTTAAGCCAACTGACATGGGGACTCCACCAAAACTCAGACTCTTTGTCATCAGCTGAAACATAACATAATTACATTTGAAGAATGAGACAATATTAACAAAAAGTCCTATCCTTGTAGTAGTAGCAACCAGTGGAATCAAAAGACATGCGTGCTAACATTTACAGATATACATTGCAATGAAATGTCAAAATAGAGGCTCTAGGAAACCCATCCTGGTCATCATGCCAGCAGAAGGAAGCAATAGAGAGTTCATAAGAGTTCATCGTTTATTGCTGTGGAGTGATCCACGGCAATTAGAGATGGCTACATAATTCCCCTGCAGCAAGAACAATCATTAACTATCTAACTAAACAGACAACACTTGCCTGGCTACAGGGGAGAATACACATTTTTAAAATAATTGTTTCACCTGAACAGAACTGTATTTGGCATACTGCCGATACAAGTGCTGATTGGCCTCACCAAAATGGTTCAAAACAATAAAGACCTGGCTAAAGGAGAGTTTCTTCAATGTCACCTTCAGACACTGCATCCAAAGTGAGTTTAATTTTTTACTCCCACTTTATGGCACCCCGTCCAATTGCCTGCAGTCCCAAACTCTCAAATTAGTACTTTAAAAGAATCACTGTCGATCAAGCCACTCAGCCAAATATTCCCTCCGTCACAACATGTGAGTGAAGAAAACTTACTACAAAAGTAAGTGAAAGAGTGAGAGGGCACCTCACGTATGCAACACCAAAAAGGCTACCGGCAGGTTCTCGCCAGTATGCCCACGTATATCATCATCGGTTACCCACTCACTAGAACAAAGGAAATAGTGTCCGAGAGAAGGCAAGGAAGACAGAAAAAAGAAATCAACTGTTCCAAAACATAAACCCCGTGCTAAGCAGAGAACCGTGTGTTCAAATGCTATTAAAAGCAAGTCAAGACTCACTGTCGCATTACCCCCTTTATTTGAAAATGTGAGCTTGCTCGAGTTAAAAGCACTGCATGTTGCTAACCTTTTCCAAGAAGGCCAACATGTTTCATTGCCAATTACATACGTTATGGCAAATTCATCAGGGCGTGGGGTTCCAATCACTCGCCTCTCTGGACAATGTTGGACAAAGCTGGAACGAGATGCCGCTTTAGGAGATTATCAATGCGGTGTAACTGACAAGCAATGGTAGTGCTTTGCAAAGAAGGTGTAAGAGTGATGTATACACCCCCTTTTAGTCTGGTGCAGGCTGGTATGAAAGCCCCCTGCTGACACTGGCCAATCCGCATTTTATTATAAAAAGCGTGGGGGGGCTCCTGCCCCCCACGCTGCCCCGGGGACCACCACCTCCCCGGGGCATTCTAAAATAATGGGTGGGGGGCCTCGCGGGCCTCCCCAGGCCCCGGGGACCGCCACCTCCCCAGGGCTTCAATGTTTAAATGCGGGGGGCCTCGTGCCCCCTGCAGGCCCGGGGACCGCCACCCCCCCGGGGCTAGCTTTAAAATGTATGTGTGGGGGGCTCGAGCTCCCCCCACACTGCCCCGAGGACCACCACCTCCCCGGGGCACACTTTATTCTAATATGGGGGTCCATTGCGGACCCCCGGCCCCAAGGGCCACCACCTCCCCGGCTCTATGTACAAGTTGGGAGGGGGGCAGCGCTACCCCCCTCCAGGAGCCCTCCTTGGCCCTGGGGACCACCACCCCCCAGGGCCGGCTCCAACAATGTCCTGGGGTGCCCCAGGACATTGCAGTTTGCAAACTTCTGCTTTGCTTCATGGAAGCGAGAGCAGAAAATCTGCTCTCGCTTCCATGAAGAGAAGCAGATTTGCTATTGGGCAAAGGGAGCTGCATGTTTGCAGCTCCCTTTGTCCAAAAGCAATGCCGGCTCCCTCAGGAGGGGGGAGCCGGCAGGGACCACAGGGCCATTGGGGCTCCCCCGCGGACCCCAACGTGAGGCCAGACCCTTGGGGATGGGGTCCCTGGGGCCAAAAGTGGCCAAGGGAAAAGGGGCCACAGGGCCCCCTCACGTAAGGTAAGAAAAAAAAGTACAAAAGGAAGCAAAGCCCCGGGGGATGGGGTCCCTGAGCTACAAAGTCTCAGGAGTGGGGCCCCCCTCCTTTAAATGTAGATTCTTTTTTTAAACTGGCCAAGCCCCGGGGGATGGGGTCCCCGGGGCCAAAATCAGCATCGGGAGTGGGGCCGCGCAGCCCCCTTCCCGTTTAAAAAAAAATTATAAAAAAATGGCTCAGGCCCTGGGGGATGGGGTCGCCAGGGCCAAAAAAATATTGAGAGACGGGGGGCCACACAGCCCCCCTTCTAAAAATATCAAAAGTATAGAAAAACCAACATCTCGCCGGAGGCCCCGCCCCTTCCCTGCACCACTCTGCAAACGCACCTCCTGGCACGTTCTGGGTTGGGGGATTGAGTCCCTCGAATCTTAAGGGTCCTTAGGGACCAACCACTACTCAGGTACCTCCAGTAAGCCCCACACAGATGGTGCTGAGAGGTGGTTCGAGGCCACGCCCTTTTTCCACCACTCTGCAAACGTGCCTCTTGGCACACTGCTGTTGGGGTGATGAGGTCCTCTTGTGTCCTGAGGACCTCAGGACTGAAGTGAACTTTATCCCCAAGCAGCAGTGCGCCAGGCGGCGCATTTGCAGAGTGGTGTAAAAAGGGGGCATGCCTCGGACCACCCTCAGCATTCCAGCTGTGTGGGGCTTATTGGAGGTAACAGGAGGGCTAGTTGGCCCCCAGGGAACCTCAGAAGGTAAGGGGACTTCCTCCCCAACCAAGAGCGAGCCAAGAGGTGCGTTTGCAGAGTGGTGGACAAAGGCGGCGTGGCCTGTGTCCACCTCTCAGCAATCCCACTGTGTGGGGCTTACTGGAGGTAACAGATAGGCTAGTTGGCCCCTAACCACCCCCAGCAGCAAAGGGGACTTCACTCCCCATCTAAGAGTGCGCCAGGGAGCGCGTTTGCATACTGGTGGGCAAAGGGCGTGGCCTGCTATGAGAATTTACCAATGCTGCTGTTGTGGGATTTACTGGAGGTAATAGGAGGTAGTTGGCCCTCAAGGTTGTCCATGGGGGCCAACTACCCTCCTGTTACCTCCAGTAATTCCCACACAGTGGGATTGCTAAGAGGTCTTCGGAGGCCATGCCACCCTTTCTCCACCACTCTGCAAACACGCCTCCTGGCACACTACTGCTTGGGGGATGAAGTCCACTTTATTTCTAAGGGACTTTGGGGGCCATATAGCCCTCCTGGTATCTCCTGTAAGTCCTACGCAGCGGAATTCCTGAGCGCTGGTCGGAGGTCCAGCCCCCTTTCTGCACCTCTCTGCAAACGTGACTACTACGTTATAGTTAGAAATTAGCATTTAAAAAACCTTAAAAATTCACTGAAAAAACCATTGGTTTCAGGGACGTTATAGTTAGGAATAAGCATTTTAAAAACTTAGAAATTCACTGAAAAAACCACAGGTTTCAGGGACATTATAGTTAGTCTGACATTTCACTCGTACAAAACCAGAGAAATTCGGCCGTTATAGTTAGCTGAGCTAACTATAACTCGCGCCCCCACAATGTACTGCTGATGACGTCACATATTACATCATTCATGACATGGTCAGTGACATCACTGATGACATCTCAAATGACATCACTGATGACATTATCCACTTAATATCTGATGCACCTCCTCACACCCTAATATAACCTTTCATACACCCACTCTAAAATACAGACTATCATACACAAAACCATAGACACTCCAATGCCAGTTAGTACATTACACACTCACTGATTCATGAGGTCTATACACATCCACTCACTCAACCATACAGTCACTCATACACGCAGTCACTCATCAATACAGCCACTGATATATGCACTCATATACCCGTACAGACACTCACATACTGCCACTCACCCACAGAGATATTCACACACCTAGTCAGTCACCCAAAGACTCAATCACACTGCCATTTACTCACCTATACAGTTATACACACACCACCTTACTTATTCATACAGATACTAACACATACTTACTCTCTTATACAATCACTGATACAAGCACACACTCATCCATACAGCCACTCTCACAATCACTCACTCCCACATATAGTCACTTATATACTCCAACACTCACATATACTGCCTTTCACATATGTAGTTACTCACACATATACCACTGAGACATCCATTCACTCACCAACACAGCCATACGCACACTCACTCACCCATACAGCCCCTCGCAGACGCACTCATGAACCCATACACCCACTGAATCACCCACTCCCACATCCATGCAGGGAGTCACCCCCCACCCACCCACACAGACACTCAGGCACCCATACAGGTAATCATACAATCAATCATTAACCCATATAGACACTCATTTAGTTACTCAACAACCCATGCAGCCACTTACACACCAACTGACAGACTGATACAGACATTCACAGAGATTAGTCATTCACCCATGCATTCACTAAGACACGTTTAATCACTCACTTATACAGTCAGTCATGCACCCACTAAATCATCCATTCAGACACTCATACACCCACTCATTCTTTTATAAACCTTGGCGTGTATGTATATAACATTCTTAAACTTTTTAGAAACACTCAGTCACTAGATGATGTCATCAGGGATGTCATCAGTGATGTAATTTGAGATGTCATCAGTGATGTCACTGACCATGTCATGAGTGATGTAATGTGTGACATCATCAGCAGTGCATTGCAGGGGCGTGAGTTATAGTTAGCTCAACTAACTATAACGGCCGAATTTACTGGTTTTGTATGAGTGAAATGTCCAACTAACTATAACGTCCCTGAAACCTATAGTTTCTAAAGTTTTTAAATGCTAATTACTAACTATAGCGTCCCTGAAACCTGTGTTTTTTTTAATGAATATATATATATATATATATTCACTGAAAAAACCACAGGTTTCAGGGACGTCTATAGTTAGTTGGACATTTCACTGCGACAAAACCAGAGAAATTTGGCCGTTATAGTTAGTTGAGCTAACTATAACTCACGCCCCCGCAATGCACTGCTGATGACGTCACATATTACATAATTCATGACATGGTCAGTGACATCACTCATGACATCACTGAAGGCATCTCAAATTACATCACTGATGACATCACTGAAGCAAGAGCAGTGCAGAAAGAAGCAACAGAGGTGCAGAAAGAGGCAAGAGGGGTATAGAAAAGGGAGAGAGAAGTGCAGAAAGAAGCAAAAGAGGTGCAGAAAGAGGCAAGAGGGGTGCAGAAAGAGACAAGAGAAGTGCAGAAAGAACCAAGAGGTGTGCAGAAAGAGGCAAGAGAGGTGAAAAAAGAGGCAAGAGAGGTACAGAAAAAGGGAAGAAGGGTGCAGAAAGAAGCAAGAGAAGTGCAGAAAGAGGCAAGTGAGGTGCAGAAGGAGGCAAGACATCTGCAGAAAGAGGCAAGAGAGTTGCAGCAACAGGCAAAAGGGGTGTAGAAAGAGGGAACAGGTGTGCAGACAGTGGCAAGAGAGATGCAGAAAGAGGGAAGAGGGGTACAGAAAGAGGCAAGAGGGATGCAGAAATTTGCAACAGAGGTGCAGAAAGAAGCAAGAGTAGTACAGAAAGAACCAACAGAGGTGCAGAAAGAGGCAAGAGGGGTGCAGAAAGAGGCACGAAAAGTGCAGAAAGAAGCAAGAGAGGTGCAGAAAGAGGCAAGAGACGTGCAGAAAAAGGCAGGAGAGGTGCACAAAGAGGTAAAAGTGGTACAGAAAGAGCAAGAGGGGTGCAGAAAGAAGCAAGAGAAGTGTAGAAAGAAGCAACAGAGGTGCTGAAAGAGACAAAAAGGGGTGCAGAAAGAGGCAAGAGAAGTGCAGAAAGAAGCAACAGAGGTGCCGAAAGAGGCAAGAGAGGTGCAGAAACAGGCACGAAAGGTGCAGAAAGAGGGAACAGGGGTGCGGGAAGAGGTAAGAGGGATACAGAAATTTGCAAGAGAGGTGCAGAAAGAAGCAAGATCAGTGCAGAAAGAAGCAAGAGAAGTGCAGAAAAAGCAAGAGAGGTGGAGAAATAGGGAAGAGGGGTGCAGAAAGGGACAAGAGGGATGCAGAAATTTGCAAAAGAGGTGCAGAAAGAAGCAAGAGCAGTGCAGAAAGAACCAACAGAGGTGCAAAAAGAGGTAAGAGGGGTGCAGAAAGAGGTAGGAGATGTGCAGAAAGAGGCAACAGAGGTGCAGAAGGAGACAAGAGAACTGCACAAAGAGGCAAGAGAGTTGCAGAAACAGACAAAAGAGGTGCAGAAATAGGAAACAGGGGTGCAGACAGAGGCAAGAGAATTACAGAAAGAGGGAAGAGGGATGCAGAAAGAAGCAAGAGCAGTGCAGAAAGAAGCAGCAAAGATGCAAAAAGAGGCAAGAGGGGTGCAGAAAGAGGAGAGAGAAGTGCAGAAAGAAGCAAAAGAGGTGCAGAAAGAGGCAAGAGGGGTGCAGAAAGAGGCAAGAGCAGTGCAGAAAGAACAAAGAGATGTGCAGAAAAAGGCAAGAGAGGTGCATAAAGAGGCAAAAGATGTGCAGAAAAAGGGAAGAAGGGTGCAGAAAGAAGCAAGAGAAGAGCAGAAAGAGGCAAGTGAGGTGTAGAAGGAGGCAAGATAACTGCAGAAAGAGGCAAAAGAGTTGCAAAAACAGGCAAAAGGGGTGCAGAAAGAGGGAACAGGTGTGCAGACAGAGGCAAGAGAGGCACAGAAAGAGGGAAGAGGGATACAGAAAGAGGCAAGAGGGATGCAGAAATTTGCAACAGCGGTGCAGAAAGAAGCAAGAGCAGTGCAGAAAGAACCAACAGAGGTGCAGAAAGAGACAAGAGGGGTACAGAAAGAGGCAAGAAAAGTACAGAAAGAAGCAGAAGAGGTGCAGAAAGAGGCAAGAGAACTGCAGAAAAAGGCAAGAGAGGCGCAGAAAGAGACAGGAGAGGTGCACAAGGAGGTAAAAGGGGTACAGAAAAAGGCAAGAGGGGTACAGAAAGAAGCAAGAGAAGTGCAGAAAGAAACAGCGGTGCAGAAAGAGGCAAGAGGGGTACAGAAAGAGGCAAGAAAAGTACAGAAAGAAGTAAAAGAGGCAAGAGAACTGCAGAAAAAGGCAAGAGAGGTGGAGACAGAGGCAGGAGAGGTACACAAAGAGGCTAAAGGGGTGCAGAAAGAGGGAACAGGGGTGCAGAAAGGGGTAAGAGGGATGCAGAAAATTGCAAGAGGTGCAGAAAGAAGCAAGAGCAGTGCAGAAAGAAGCAAGAGAATTGCAGAAAGAAGCAAGAGAGGTGGAGAAATAGGCAAGAGGGATACAGAAAGAGGCAAGAAAAGTACAGAAAGAAGCAGAAGAGGTGCAGAAAGAGGCAAGAGAACTGCAGAAAAAGGCAAGAGAGGTGCAGAAAGAGGCAGGAGAGGTGCACAAGGAGGCAACAGGGGTACAGAAAAAGGCAAGAGGGGTACAGAAAGAAGCAAGAGAAGTGCAGAAAGAAGCAAAAGAGGTGCAGAAAGAGGCAAGAGGGGTACAGAAAGAGGAACGAAAAGTGCAGAAAGAAGCAAAAGAGGTGCAGAAAGAGGCAAGAGAACTGCAGAAAAAGGCAAGAGAGGTACAGAAAGAGGCAGGAGAGGTGCTCAAAGAGGCAAAGGGGATACAGAAAAAGGCAAGAGCGGTGCAGAAAGAAGCAAGAGAAGGGCAGAACGAAGCAACAGAGGTGCTGAAAGAGGCAAGAGGGGTGCAGAAAGAGGCAAGAGAAGTGCACAAAGAAGCAACAGAGGTGCCAAAAGAGGCAAGAGAGGTGCAGAAACAGGCTAGAAAGGTGCAGAAAGAGGTAAGAGTGATACAGAAATTTGCAAGAGAGGTGTAGAAAGAAGCAAGAGCAGTGCAGAAAGGAGCAAGAGAAGTGCGGAAAGAAGCAAGAGAGGTAGAGAAATAGGGAGGAGGGGTGCAGAAAGAGGCAAGAGGGATGCAGAAATTTGCAAAAGAGTTACAGAAAGAAGCAGGAGCAGTGCAGAAAGAACCAACAGAGGTGTAAAAAGAGGCAAGAGGGGTGAGGAACATAGTAGGAGAGGTGCACAAAGAGGCAAGAGGGGTACAGAAGAGGCAGGAGGGGTGCAGAAAGAAGGAAGAGAAGTGCAGAAAGAGGCAAGAGAGGTGCAGAAACAGGCAGGAAATGTGCAGAAAGAGGGAACATGGGTGCAGAAAGAGGCAAGAGAGTTACAGAAAGAGGGAAGAGGGGTGCAGAAAGAGGCAAGAGGGGTGCAGAAAGAAGCAAGTGAGATGCAGAAAGAGGCAACAGAGGTGCAGAAAGACACAAGAGAGGTGTAGAAACAAGCAAGAGAAGTGCAGAAAGAGGCAAGAGAATTGCTGAAAGAAGCAAAAGAGGTGTAGAAAGAAACAAGAGAAGTGCAGAAAGAGGCAAGTGAGGTGCAGAAAGAGGCAATAGAGGTGCAGAAAATGGCAAGAGAACTGCAGAAAGGCAAGAGGGGTGCAAAAAAAGGAAGAAGGGTGCAGAATGAAGCAAGAGAGGTACAGAAAGAAGAAAGAGAAGTGCAGAAAGAAGCAAGAGAGGTGCAGAAAGAGGGAAGATGAGTGCAGAAAGAGACAACGGGAGCAGAAAGAGGCAAGAGAAGTGCAGAAAGAGTCAAAAGAAGTGCAGAAAAAAGCAACAGAGGTGCAGAAAGAGGCAATAGGGGTGCAAAAGAGGTGAGAGAAGTGCAGAAAGAAGCAAAAGAGGTGCAGAAAGAGGCAAGAGGGGTGCAGAAAGAAGCAAGAGAAGTGTAGAAAGAAGCAACAGAGGTGCTGAAAGAGACAAAAAGGGGTACAGAAAGAGGCAAGAGAAGTTCAGAAAGAAGCAACAGAGGTGCTGAAAGAGGCAAGAGAGGTGCAGAAACAGGCACGAAAGGTGCAGAAAGAGGGAACAGGGGTGCAGGAAGAGGTAAGAGGAATACAGAAATTTGCAAGAGAGGTGCAGAAAGAAGCAAGAGCAGTGCAGAAAGAAGCAAGAGAAGTGCAGAAAAAAGCAAGAGAGGTGGAGAAATAGGGAAGAGGGGTGCAGAAAGGGACAAGAGGGATGCAGAAATTCGCAAAAGAGGTGCAGAAAGAAGCAAGAGCAGTGCAGAAAGAACCAACAGAGGTGAAAAAAGAGGCAAGAGGGGTGCAGAAAGAGGTAGGAGATGTGCAGAAAGAGGCAACAGAGGTGCAGAAGGAGACAAGAGAACTGCACAAAGAGGCAAGAGAGTTGCACAAACAGACAAAAGAGGTGCAGAAAGAAGAAACAGGGGTGCAGACAGAGGCAAGAGAATTGCAGAAAGAGGGAAGAGGGATGCAGAAAGAAGCAGAAGCAGTGCAGAAAGAAGCAGCAAAGATGCAAAAAGAGGCAAGAGGGGTGCAGAAAGAGGAGAGAGAAGTGCAGAAAGAAGCAAAAGAGGTGCAGAAAGAGGCAAGCGGGGTGCAGAAAGAGGCAAGAGCAGTGCAGAAAGAACAAAGAGATGTGCAGAAAGAGGCAAGAGAGGTGCATAAAGAGGCAAGAGATGTGCAGAAAAAGGGAAGAAGGGTGCAGAAAGAAGCAAGAAAAGTGCAGAAAGAGGCAAGTGAGGTATAGAAGGAGGCAAGAGAACTGCAGAAAGAGGCAAGAGAGTTGCAGAAACAGGCAAAAGGGGTGCAGAAAGAGGGAACAGGTGTGCAGACAGAGGCAAGAGAGGTGCAGAAAGAGGGAAGAGGGATACAGAAATAGGCAAGAGGGAGGCAGAAATTTGCAACAGAGGTGCAGAAAGAAGAAAGAGCAGTGTAGAAAGAACCAACAGAGGTGCAGAAAGAGGCAAGAGGGGTACAGAAAGAAGCAAGAAAAGTGCGGAAAGAAGCAGAAGAGGTGCGGAAAGAGGCAAGAGAACTGCAGAAAAAGGCAAGAGAGGCGCAGAAAGAGGCAGGAGAGGTGCACAAGGAGACAAAAGGGGTACAGGAAAAGGCAAGAGGGGTACAGAAAGAAGCAAGAGAAGTGCAGAAAGAAACAGAGGTGCAGAAAGAGGCAAGAGGGGTACAGAAAGAGGCAAGAAAAGTACAGAAAGAAGTAAAAGAGGTGCAGAAAGAGGCAAGAGAACTGCAGAAAAAGGCAAGAGAGGTGGAGACAGAGGCAGGAGAGTGGCAGAAAGAGGCTAAAGGGGTGCAGAAAGAGGGAACAGGGGTGCAGAAAGGGGCAAGAGGGATGCAGAAAATTGCAAGAGAGGTGCAGAAAGAAGCAAGAGCAGTGCAGAAAGAAGCAAGAGAAGTGCAGAAAGAAGCAAGAGAGGTGGAGAAATAGGCAAGAGGGGTACAGAAAGAGGCAAGACAAGTGCAGAAAGAAGCAGAAGAGGTGCAGAAAGAGGCAAGAGAACTGCAGAAAAAGGCAAGAGAGGTGCAGAAAGAGACAGGAGAGGTGCACAAGGAGTCAAAAGGGGTACAGAAAAAGGCAAGAGGGGTACAGAAAGAAGCAAGAGAAGTGCAGAAAGAAACAGAGGTGCAGAAAGAGGCAAGAGGGGTACAGAAAGAGGCACGAAAAGTGCAGAAAGAAGCAAAAGAGGTGCAGAAAGAGGCAAGAGAACTGTAGAAAAAGGCAAGAGAGGTACAGAAAGAGGCAGGAGAGGTGCTCAAAGAGGCAAAGGGGATACAGAAAAAGGCAAGAGCAGTGCAGAAAGAAGCAAGAGAAGGGCAGAACGAAGCAACAGAAGTGCTGAAAGAGGCAAGAGGGGTGCAGAAAGAGGCAAGAGAAGTGCAGAAAGAAGCAACAGAGGTGCCAAAAGAGGCAAGAGAGGTGCAGAAACAGGCAAGAAAGGTGCAGAAGATAACACGTGCATAACTGAACCGCAGGAAATAGCGAATCGTTTTGCTAGACACTTCACCGAGGTGTACACCGCTGTGGCACCTTATACTGAAGAAGGGTAAATTTTCCCTCTTCTGTAGGAAACCCTCACTCTTTTGACTCCTTTCCACCCGTGGATACACAGACCCTCTGTGAACCGCTGTCAAAAATTAAATCAGGACCTCCTACGGATCACTGCCCTCCTCATGTTCTAAAAAATGCCTTAGTGGCCTTCCCGGACCCTGTGCTGGACCTTCTGAATAACTCTCTTTCTCAAGGCAAGGTCCCAAATGCTTTTAAAGAGGCCATAGTGGTCCCTCTTTTAAAGAAACCTGGAGTTGACACCCAGACCTTGACAAATTACCGTCTGATTTCCTTGCTTCCGTACTTAGCAAAGGTTATAGAAGCCTACGTAGCGAACTGCCTATCCACCTTTCTGGAGGAATCTGGATTCCTCGATTCCCATCAAGCTGGTTTCCGGCCAGCCCATTCTATAGAAACAGTAATTCTAGCAGTTCTTGATTCTCTACGGGAAAAAGATGACAGAGCAGTCCCCCAAGCCCTGGTGCTGCTGGACCTCTCTGCCTGCATGACACGGTCGACCACAACATATTGGTCGACCGTGTCAGAGAGGCAGGTCTTCGGAGTACAGCACTCTCCTGGCTAATCTCCTTTCTGAAAGATCGCTCACAGGCAGTCCGAATCGGCCAATTCACAGCCCCTAAATTAGAAACCACCTTCGGGGTCCCACAGGGATTCTCGCCTTCCCCGCTCCTTTTTAATCTCTATTTGCTCCCATTAATAAAGTCTCTGAAAGAAAGGAATGTGGTCGCCTTCAATTATGCAGACGACCTACAATTAATGTTCACTGTAGACAACTCTCTGCAGCCGATCTCTGACTTCCAATCCACTATGCAATTTATCAGTCACTGGATGGACTGCAACCATCTCAAATTGAATCCTGGCAAGACTGAACTAGTCCTGACCGGCGGTGGTCTTAACCAGTGGGGCCCTCACTACTGGCCAAACGAACTAGGTCCCCCCCCGACCCCTGCCCTATCAGTTACATAAGTCTGGGTGTTATCATCGACAACGACCTGTCCTTAAAAACTCATGTCAACCCTGTGATCTCCCGCATGCTTCTATCAGCTGCGAAAGATCAGGAAAATAAGAAGACCCCTCACCCAAGCAGCTTTGACTCAGGTGGTGATATCCTGGTACTATCCCGCCTCGACTTCGCCAATTCTATTTACCTCGGCATTCCACTTTACCTCTCAAAAAAACTTCAATTGATTCAAAATCAGGCTGCTAGACTGATCTGCGAACAACCTAGGTGGCAACGCGCTTCCCCCCTTTTAAAGAAGCTGCACTGGCTTCCCATCCCCCAGCGCTGTGCTTTCAAAGTCGGCTGCTTGCTGTTCAAATCGCTGCATGGTCGGGCCCCTAAATTCATTGACAGCCTCATCTCCCGCTATACTCCTTCACGCAACCTGCGGTCAGCTCATCTTCAACTTCTGGTTGTCCCCTCCTTTAAACTCAAGCGCCAAGGGGGTTGTAGGTTCGCCATTCTAGCCCCTAAACTGTGGAACTCCATCGCCTTGGAAATCAGGTCTAGTCCCAACTTACTGAGTTTCAGAAAGTCTCTTAAAACTTGGCTGTTCACTCAGGCCTACTAACTTTTCTTCCGAGCTCGGTCCCTAGATAGCGCCATGAAACCAATCGGTGTACGAGCGCTTTACAAAACCCTTCAACATTAACATTAACAAGACTCCTCCGAACTTTTGCGAGACATTGCACTTCCCACCCTCTCCTTGGCAGATCAACAGCTATTAGATAGTACCCTGACAACAGACGAAATAGCACAGGCGATCAGGTCATTTAACTCAGGAAAGGCCCTCGGTCCCAACGGCATCCCTATCGAATTATATAAACTCAGGCATGATAAACTAGCCACCTACCTAAGAGCCATGTTTGATGAAAGCAAGGAGAGGGGGGAGCTACCAATGGACCAACGAGTAGCCACTATCATTACTATACACAAGGAGGGCAAACCCAAAACAGACTGTGCCTCATATCGACCGATCTCACTCCTTAACGCTGAGCCCAAGATTCTCGCTAAGGTTCTGGCTAACCGCTTAGTTAAAATCATATCAAGCCTTGTGCACCCGGACCAATCCGGTTTTATACCACACCGGAATACAGCGTTAAACCTGCGCAGAGTTCACGGTGTCTTAGGTAGAGCGGCCACGATACTGGAACCAGCCATACTTGTGTCCCTGGACGCAACCATGGAGTTCAATACTATCGAATGGCCTTATCTCCTGGCTGTGCTCCATAAGATGGGGTTTGGTCTGGGATTTATTCAATGGGTACGCCTCTTGTATACGCTGCCCTTGGCACAAGTTGTGGTTAATAAGAAAAAGTCAGACACATTTACCCTGAGTCGGGGAACCCGTCAGGGGTGCTCGCTTTCCCCCCTCCTATTTGCCCTGGCTTTGGAACCCTTGGCGGCATGGATCCGGAGGAATCCGGTTATACGAGGACTGCGTTGGTCTCCTGAATGGGAGGACTGCATTTCGCTTTCCGCGGATGACATACTGCTCTATTTGGCCTCCCCTAGGAAATCTCTAGTGGCATTTCTGGACATTTTGGCAATATTCGGCAGATATTCTGGGTTCACCGTCAACTGGACCAAGTCCCACTTATACGCCCTCAAGGGAGACCCACCTACTCCACCACGAGGCTGCCAAATACAGATAAGTGCTATGGGATTCAAGTACTTAGGAATATTTATCTCCTTAGATCAGGCGCTCCGCTATGATAGCAATCTACTTCCCCCGCTATTGAGGTTAAAACGAGATATAGCTAGTTGAGATCGCTTCCCCTGTCCCTCCTGGGCAAGGCTGCTCTTTTTAAATGATGTCCCTACCCCGTTTCTTATATGCCCTGCAAAATTCACTCGATCCTGTCCCTATGACATATTTTAAAGAAATTGAAAGCCTCCAGAGAGACTTACTGTGGGATGGAAAGCCTCGTATTGCCCTTTGGTAAACTCACGTTAAATTGGTACGATGGTGGCATCAGCCTCCTAGGTATAAAGAAATACTACTGGGCTGCACACCTGGCGGCCATCAACCACGGTACCTACGGTAACCCTGACGACCCTGGATATCGTATGGACAAGTGGCTCCTCCCAGGAGGGAATTATAATAGATCGCTCTACCCGAAACCTGGCCGGTTTCACTTGACGGGCCCGACCGGTCATTCATAAGCGTATGGCATGCGGCAAACAGATCCCTCGGATGGGGGAATACACTGACTCTAGCTACCCCCTTTGGGACTCTGAACGACTGGTTAACCTGTGGAAATCGAAGGGATTTGATAAATGGGACCTGATTGGTGTCTCACAGATTAAAGACATATGGGAGAAGGAGCAGTGAAAACATTTACTGCCCTCCAACACCAACACGAGTTAGCTGACACTGAACACTTTTGCTATACACAAATTCGCCATGCGCTACACTCACTCCTCCCGAAGGGTTCCTCCCCTCCGGAGTCCTCACCGCTGGAGGATAGGGTACTGGTTGGCCACCTCCTGAGAAAGCCATATCATTAATATATAAGAAACTAATCCATAATATGGATGACCCTCTTCAAGTCTTACGGAATAAATGGGTGGCAGATGGTATAGAAATGGATGATGAGGAATGGCAGGAAGCGGTATCCTCCCCCAGAGTGGTAGCAATCCCGGCACGACTTAGGCTGGTACAGCTCAAAATCCTACATAGAGTGTATGTCACAGGACCCCGATTGGTACAGATGGGAAGGGCGCACGAAGGTGAATGTCGGAGAAGATGCGGACAGCTAGGCACCTTTATGCACATCATATGGGAATGCGAACATATCCAATCATACTGGAGGGAAATACATGAGGTAATAGGTACTGTGCTCACAGTTGTTATCCGCCCGGAAGCACGTAGATGTCTCCTGAACATTTAGGAACCCACTGATTTGAATGCACACCAAACACAATGGGCCACTCTGGGGTTCATGTTAGCAAAAAGAAACATTGCACAGGCCTGGGGGGCAGCGCTACCACCCACAGTTGTAGCATGGGAGAAAAATCTCGATTGGTGCATGTATAGGGAAAAGACGGTATATGTGACCCGAGGATGCCCCAAAAAGTGGTCCAGAATATGGAGCCCATGGAACTCGTATAGAGGAGACATATGCCTTCCCCCGCGTAGTATTGATAAAGATGACCTGCTCCCTCCATGATTTTTCCTTACTGTATATAACTGTGAATAATGATTGTTTAATCTCGTCATGCCTATAATGATACCGATTCCTTTGTATGACCTGCTATATGTCGATGACTGTTAATAAAAAGATTTATAAAAAAAAAAGAAAGGTGCAGAAAGAGGTAAGAGTGATACAGAAATTTGCAAGATAGGTGTAGAAAGAAGCAAGAGCAGTGCAGAAAAGAGCAAGAGAAGTGCAGAAAGAAGCAAGAGAGGTGGAGAAATCGGGAGGAGGGGTGCAGAAAGAGGCAAGAGGGATGCAGAGATTTGCAAAAGAGTTACAGAAAGAAGCAGGAGCAGTGCAGAAAGAACCAACAGAGGTGTAAAAAGAGGCAAGAGGGTGTAGAACGTGGTAGGAGAGGTGCACAAAGAGGCAAGAGGGGTACAGAAAGAGGCAGGAGGGGTGCAGAAAGAAAGAAGAGAAGTGCAGAAAGAGGCAAGAGAGGTGCAGAAACAGGCAGGAAATGTGCAGAAAGAGGGAACATGGGTACAGAAAGAGGCAAGAGAGGTACAGAAAGAGGGAAGAGGGGTGCAGAAAGAGGCAAGAGGGGTGCAGAAAGACACAGAGAGGTGTAGAAACAAGCAAGAGAAGTGCAGAAAGAGGCAAGAGAATTGCTGAAAGAAGCAACAGAGGTGTAGAAAGAAACAAGAGAAGTGCAGAAAGAAGCAAGTGAGGTGCAAAAAGAGGCAATAGAGGTGCAGAAAATGGCAAGAGAACTGCAGAAAGAGGGAAGAGGGGTGCAAAAAAGGGAAGAAGGATGCAGAATGAAGCAAGAGAGGTGCAGAAAGAAGAAAGAGAAGTGCAGAAAGAAGCAAGAGAGGTGCAGAAAGAGGGAAGACGAGTGCAGAAAGAGACAACGGGGTGCAGAAAGAGGCAAGAGAAGTGCAGAAAGAGTCAAAAGAAGTGCAGAAAGAAGCAACAGAGGTGCAGAAAGAGGCAATAGGGGTGCAGAAAGAGGTGAGAGAAGTGCAGAAAGAAGCAAAAGAGGTGCAGAATGAGGCAAGAGGGGTACAGAAAGAGGCAAGAGCAGTGCAGAAAGAACAAAGATGTGCAGAAAGAGGTAAGAGAGGTGCAGAAAGAGGCAAGAGATGTGCAGAAAAAGGGAAGAAGGGTACAGAAAAAAGCAAGAGAAGTGCACAAAAAGGCAAGTGAGGTGCAGAAGGAGGCAAGAGAACTGCAGAAAGAGGCAAGAGAGTTGCAGAAACATGCAAAAGGGGTGCAGAAAGAGGGAACAGGTGTGCAGACAGAGGCAAGAGAGGTGCAGGAAGAGGGAAGAGGGATACAGAAAGAGGCAAGAGGGATGCAGAAATTTGCAACAGAGGTGCAGTTAGAAGCAAGAGCAGTGCAGAAAGAACCAACAGATGTGCAGAAAGAGGCAAGAGGGGTACAGAAAGAGGCAAGAAAAGTACAGAAAGAAGCAAAAGAGGTGCAGAAAGAGGCAAGAGAACTGCAGAAAAAGGCAAGAGAGGTGGAGACAGAGGCAGGAGAGGTACACAAAGAGGCTAAAGGGTTGCAGAAAGATGGAACAGGGGCAAAGAAAGGGGTAAGAGGGATACAGAAAATTGCAAGAGAGGTGCAGAAAGAAGCAAGAGCAGTGCAGAAAGAAGCAAAAGAATTGCAGAAAGAAGGAAGAGAGGTGGAGAAATAGGCAAGAGGGGGGCAGAAAGAGACAAGGGGGATGCAGAAATTTGCAAAAGAGGTGCAGAAAGATGCAAGAGCAGTGCAGAAAGAACCAACAGAGATACAAAAAGAGGGAAGATGGGTGCAAAAGAGGTAGGAGATGTGCAGAAAGAGGCAACAGAGGTGCAGAAGGAGGCAAGAGAACTGCACAAAGAGGCAAGAAAGTTGCAGAAACAGACAAAAGAGGTACAGAAAGAGGAAACAGGGGTGCAGACAGAGGCAAGAGAATTACAGAAAGAGGGAAGAGGGATGCAGAAAGAAGCAAGAGCAGTGCAGAAAGAAGCAACAAAGGTGCAGAAAGAGGCAAGAGGGGTGCAGAAAGTGGAGAGAGAAGTGCAGAAAGAAGCAAAAGAGGTGCAGTAAGAGGCAAGAGGGTTGCAGAAAGAGGCAAGAGCAGTGCAGAAAGAACAAAGAGATGTGCAGAAAGAGGCAAGAGATGTGCAGAAAAAGGGAAGGAGGGTGCCGAAAGAAGCAAGAGAAGTGCAGAAAGAGGCAAGTGAGGTGCAGAAGGAGGCAAGAGAACTGCAGAATAGGCACGAGAGTTGCAGAAACAGACAAAAGGGGTGCATAAAGAGGGAACAGGTGTACAGACAGAGGCAAGAGAGGTACAGAAAGAAGGAAGAGGGTTACAGAAAGAGGCAAGAGGGATGCAGAAGTTTGCAACAGAGGTGCAGAAAGAAGCAAGAGCAGTGCAGAAAGAACCAACAGAGGTGCAGAAAGAGGCAAGAGGGGTACAGAAAGAGGCAAGAAAAGTGCAGAAAGAAGCAAAAGATGTGCAGCAAGAGGCAAGAGAACTGCAGAAAAAGGCAAGAGAGGTACAGACAGAGGCAGGAGAGGTGCACAAAGAGGCAAAAGGGGTACATAAAAAGGCAAGATGATGCAGAAAGATGCAAGAGAATTGCAGAAAGAAGCAACAGAGGTGCTGAAAGAGACAAGAGGGGTGAAGAAAGGGGCAAGAGAAGTGCAGAAAGAAGCAACAGAGGTGCTGAAAGAGGCAAGAGAGGTACAGAAACAGGCAAGAAAGGTGCAAAATGAGGGAACAGGGGTGCAGAAAGTCGAAGAGATGAGCAGAACGAGGCAAAAGAAGTGCAGAAAAAGAAAGAAAGGTGCAGAAAGAAGAAACAGAAATGCAGAAAGAGGCAAGAGAGGTGCAGAAAGAAGCAAGAGTGCTTTGCACACCATTAGTACCAATTTAATACCCACATTTAGCAATAAGTAACAGGTGACCATTCTATGTTTGCAAAGGGCCTTCCACCACGCTGTAACACTTGTCGCTGCATTTTTGGTAACGTTTGAGCCGTTTGAGCTAGAAACAAGGTTTTTTTTGTTCAAATCTGCAGATTATGCAGCAGATGATGGATTATGTGGCAAATGCGGAAATTGTATAATTGTGCAAAAGTCAGTGCAGCCAAACAGTCGCATAGTTCCAGTGGCTCTGCTCATACCTCTGACTAGGTCCAGAAGTGCTCCTCAGTGGTTCCTTCTTTTTTTGTCTCATTGAGTTTATAGTTTAGCTTCCATGGAAACGAGGAAGACTAAACCTGAGGTTACCACTCCACAACACAGACTATCATACCACATAATTACTCTCCATAACACATAATCCCACTCTACATAATTCCTATACACTAAATACCATATACTTTCTATCCATATAATTTCACTGCACAACATACCACATAATTCCTCTACACACAACCTACATCCACTCGACTCCAAGTAACATTAATAAAACACTTTTACATTTACAACGCCAATAGCTCTAACTCTCGCAAATGCGAAACCTATTACATTGCAAATGCTTCTTTAACTAGTAGTCATGTTTGTAGAGAGGTGGAGAAAGGGGGCTGGGCCTCTGACCACCGCTCAGGAATTCTGCTGCGTAGGACTTACAGGAGGTACCAGGAGGGCTTCTTGGCCCCCAAAGTCCCTCAGGAGAAAAGTGGACTTCCTCCTCAACCCGCAGTGTGCCAGGCGGCGCGTTTGCAGAGTGGTGGAGAAAGGGGGGCATGGCCTCTGAAGACCTCTTTGCAATCCCATTGTGTGGGACTTACTGGAGGTAACAGGAGGGGTAGTTGGCCCCCAAGGACAACCTCGGGGGCCAACTACCCCTCCTATTACCTCCAGTAAGTCCCACACAGCAGCATTTGTAAGTTCTCATAGCAGGCCACGCCCCCTTTGCCCACCAGTCTGCAAACACACTCCCCGGCGCACTCTTGGATGGGGAGTGAAGTCCCCTTCGCTGCTGGGGTTGGTTAGGGTCCAACTAGCCTATCTGTTACCTCCAGTAAGCCCCACACAGTGGGATTGCTGAGAGGTGGACACAGGCCACGCCCCCTTTGTCCACCACTCTACAAACGCGCCTCCTGGCGCCCTCTTGGTTGGGGGAGGAAGTCCCCTTCCCTCCTGAGCGTCCCTGGGGGCCAACTAGCCCTCCTGTTACCTCCAGTCTGCCGCACACAGCTGGATTGCTGAGAGTGGTCCAAGGCCATGCCCCCTTTTTACACCACTGTGCAAACACGCTGCCTGGCGCACTGCTGCTCGGGGGATGAAGTTCACTTCAGTCCTGAAGTCCTCAGGACACAAGTGGACCTCATCGCCCCACCAGCAGTGCGCCAAGAGGCGCGTTTGCAGAGTGGTGTAAAAAGGGGCGTGACCTCGGACCACCTCTCAGCAATCCCACTTTGTGGGGCTTACTGGTGGTACCTGGTGGGCTAGTTGGCCCCTAAGGGCCCTTAAGATTTGAGGGGACTCAATCCCCCAACCCAGATGTGCCAGGAGGCGCGTTTGCTGAGTGGTGCAGGGAGGGGGCGGGACTCCAGTGAGATGTCGGTTTTTCTATACTTTTGATATTTTTAGAAGGGGGCTGTGTGGCCCCCCTTCTCTTACTATTTTTTGGGCCCTGGGGACCCTATCCCCCAGAGCCTGAGCCATTTAAAAAAAAAAAATGTGAAGGGGGCCTTGTGGCCCCCCTCCCGAGGCCACTTCTGACTCCAGGGACTCCATTCCCCGGGGCCTGGCCTTGTTTTTAAAAAATTATCTACGGGAGGGGGGCCGCGTGGCCCCCCCTTCCCTGGGCCACTATTGGCCCCGGGGATACCATCTCCCGAGGCCTGGCCTCTTTTTTTAAATTTCTTTTTTTAATTAGGGGAGGGGGGGCCGCGTGGCCCCCTTCCCTGGGCCACTTCTGGCCCCTGGGACCCTACCCCCAGGGCTGGCCCTCACGTCGGGGACCACAGGGGGAGCCCCAATGCCCCCGCGGTCCCAGCTGCCTCCCTGCCTCCTGCGGGGCCGGTATTGCTTTTGGACAAGGGGAGCTGCTGACATGCAGCTCCCCTTGTCCAAACGCAATATGCTTCGCTTCATGGAAGCAAGAGCAGGTTTTCTGCTCTTGCTTCCATTAAGCAAAGCATAGTTTGCAATGACAGGGCGGGAGCCGTGCTCCCGTCCTGTCATTGCGAACTGCAATGTCCCAGGGGTAGGCACCCAATGACATTGCTGGGGTTGGCCCTGGGGGGTGGCGGTCCCCAGGGCCATAGAGGGCTCCAGGAGGGAGGCCGCATGGCTCCCTCCCAACAAGTTTAAAGCCCCAGGGAGGTGGTAGTCCCCGGGGTTGGGGGTCCGCAACGGACCCCCGTACTTCAATAATTAGTGCCCCGGGGAGGTGGTGGTCCCCAGGGCAGTGTGGGGGGCTTGAGCCCTCCCACACTTACTATTTCTTATAGCCCCGGGGAGGTGGTGGTCCCCGGGGCTTGGGGGGGCCTGCGAGGCCCCCTGCACATTAAAAAAGAAAACCCAGGTGAAGTTGCGGTCCCCGGGGCTTGGGGGGACCCGCAAGGTCCCCCTCACCCCATAATAGGAAATGCCCCGCGGAGGTGGCGGTCCCCGGGGCAGCATTGGGGGGCAGGGGCCCCTCCCATGCATTTTTTCAAAAAAAGCCCCGGGGAGGTGGCGGTCCCTGGGGCTGCGGGGGGCCGCATGCCCCCACACATTATCAGCAAAGTCCTGGGGAGGTGGCGGTCCCCCGTTACATTTGCCCACAGGACCTGGCCCACCCGGGGGCAAAAGGAAAATGAAGCACGGGAGCCCGCGCTTCGTTTTTTAAAAATGTTCTGCCAGATTCGGTCACCCTGCACGACTCCGGCCAATTTTTTTTTTTATTAAATGCTTTTTTTGGGCCAGGGACCCCCTGAGCAGGCCTAGGAGGTCAGGGTGTTTCTACCCTGCCCCCTTTTCTTGTTTTTTATCTTTTTTTTTTACTGTTTTCTTGTGACTCGATGGCTGCCAACACTTCCTGGTTTGGAGTGTTGGCAGCCAATCAGAATGAAGCTCGTGATCGGGAGGGTTCACGAATCCTCCTCGGTCACCAGATATCGATATTGTTTATTTTTAAATTTCTCAGGAACTACTGAACGGATTTACACCATTTAAAGCAAAGAGTGCACTCTGGACCAAGGGCTACCTCTCTGCCAAATTAGGTGTAATTCCGTTCAGCAGTTCAGGCTGCAGCCGCGACAAAAGTTCCTATGGAAATTAACATGGAGAAAATGCATTTTGGGACCCCCCTTATTTCTCGGGCCCCGCTTCACGAATCACCACGAAACTTTCAAGACAGGAGCTGACCGGAACACCCTATTAGTTTTGAAAATTTTGCGGAGATTCGTCAAACGGTGCCAAAGATATTGGCAAATCAAAAAACGCTTTTCCTATGGAAACTAGGTCCTAACTATAACTACCTACTGTGTTTTGACTATTAAAGGCAGATCCACATATTCTAGAATGGCACTGGCATGGCGCAATGATGCAGTTAGAACTGGGAAGCAGGATCTCACGGGGGATGCTTTGGAAGCTTAGAACTTTACCAGTTTAAAAGTTTAAGAGGTTCCAACCGATAAAGGAAGAGATTGGGGTGTATGGGAAGAAAGAAAGGAGACACCTCCAACTGGGAGTAAATAAAGAGTGTCGCATGAATGTGGAGGAGTCATTTTAAGAGCTAATTGGGGCCTATTTAAATGTGTGATATCGACAATTTACTCTGCTATAACTGACAAAATCAACTGCTAAAATAGTAGCAGAGAAGGCAAAAACAATTCTGAAAGCAAAACGAATTAAAATGGAAACTGATGCACTACGCAGCAAAGGTTCGCATAAAAGCAAGACCAAAATTGACCCAGAATATTCTGCATGTATGGCACTGAATTCCACACATGTTGCGCATGGCTAGCTTAGCAGCACAGTATGTGCTAGGCTGGACAGACTCCCAGGATATTGCAATTTTGCAATTTGCAAAAAAAAACTTAAAATCGGCACTTTTGAAAAAATCCTGCGATTTTAACAAAAGTGCCCCAAAAATTTGTGTTACAAAAAGGGTGGTCGACCCTCTCTTTACTGGCTCTGCGCTGACTTTGAGACAGTAAAAAGTTGCCTGATGCCAGAAAGAGCAGGTTTCATATCTGCTCTCTGTGGCATCAGACATTCTCCAATTTGAGGCGCTGTGTTCCTGGAGACTCTGCGAGGTTACAGATTGTGATATAGCACAGCCCATGCAGGATTTTTGTGGTAGGGACATTTTTTGCTTATCACAAAAATACTGCGAACTTTTAGATTTTGGGTGCCGATTTTGCTTTTTTGGACGTGAAATTTGCCACCCAAAGCTGCAAAATCCTGCACAATCGTAGGTGGAATGAGCAGATGTAATGGATGTGCTTTGGTCACACAAGAAATGACATAGCTGGTGGGTAGGGTTGTGGGGTTGGTTGGAGTAGTAAGTGAACACAGACATTTGGAGAGAGCTCAGTGTTGCCATACAGCATGACCTTTAAGGAAAGCCTTACCTGGGAAACATCTGGTGGGATGTCTGGTGGTGGCAAAAATCTGCATACCATAACTATAGAAGAAAAAGAAGTTACTGGGAAGTGGGTATATGCCTGGGCCAGATTACAAAGGTAGCTTTATATGAGTGAGTTAATTACCCATTTAATAGCTATGAGAGCATTTTTGAAGAGGTCTGGTAAGTTTTTTGTTTTGATGAACTAAAACGGGCAGGCTGATAGAGAAGATCAAGAATGGACGTGAAATCAGGTAATGCAGCTGGGTGGTAATCAGTGCTTTAAATAGGCAGTTATGGACCAGCACTGAGTACCTGCACTTCTTTAATTTGAAAGGGAAAGTACCTGCACTTCTCAGGACTGCTGCAATACATTTAATATGAAAGTACAAGCACTTCTCAGGAACAAACAGGTACTCTAAAGAATGAGAACCTGCACTTCTATATTTTTATTTAAAGCAATAGTGGGAATGGATTAATCAGGAGAAATAATCTGGAATATGCAAGATGACATATAGAGGGGTTATGTTATAGGCCATATCTGATTCCCATCACTCTTTCTCCTACCAATCCTGGATCCATAAGATGTCAGAGTGGATGACCTCCTGCCACAGCCAGCATAGGAAACCGGATTGAGAACATGCAAAATTACCAATACAATAAAGGGACCTGCAGCAGGCCACAAACTAGAAGACTGTCTGTCTTCCTCATTTCCTCAAAGATCACACTGCCAAGTGATATGCCCCACAACACAATAACTACACTTCAGTTGCCCTCACACATGAGATGCAAACACTTCCCACATAGGCTAAAAACAAAGACAAGATACACCCAACTACACTCCCACACAATGTAGTGTGCTATGCGTTTAGACAAGTACTTAAGCACCCCACATAAGAGTAGTTAGCTAGTGCTATACAATTGCAAAAACAAAAGCAAAGGCAAGATACATCCAACTACACCTCCACACAATGAAGGGCCTAATTGCGATGTGGGTCAGAAAGCCTCCTACCGCTGTTCGGAGGCTTTCCGACCGTCATGGTAGGTTTAAAGTCCGACCACCATATTATGATGACAGCGGTCGGAGTTTAAACCAGCGGGGGAATCCGACGTGGATCCGACGGGCTCAAGGAGCTGGTCGCCCAGTCGGAACATGCTCATAATCCCTTAAGGGTGGCGTTTCCGCCATTAGGAATATGATGTCGGTTTCTGACAGCCAATCCATGTCGGCCTTTCTGACATGGATTGCCTGTTGGAAACTGACTTTGGTGGCCTCTAGCAGGGCCCCCTTCCCCCTGGCCCTCCGCCTTTGGTCCTGGGGGCACATATGGTGCCCCCTAAACATCCACGCACCGTGAACACGGTGCAGGGATGTTAACAAATTTCCATTTTTCATTGGGAGTTTATGCTGCAGACAGTTTCGGCCCGGCGCACACGCTCCGATTGAAACATGGATGTTTGCGACCGCACCATGTGCGATTGCATCCTAATGGGGTTGTCAGAACAGCTGACCTATGGTCGGGCGGTTCCTTCTCCGAAACGGTGTCGGTTGGAGGTAACTCCCACCAACATTGTAATTTGGCCCGTAGTGTTCTATGCATGTGAACAAATACTAAAGCGCCCCACATAAGAGTAGTAGGTGCTATACAAACGCAAAAACAAAAGCAAAGACAAGACACATCCAACAACACCTCCACACGATGTAGTGTGCTATGCGTGTCAGCAAATACTAAAGCACCCTACATAAGAGTAGCAAATGCTATACAAATGCAAAAACAAAAGCAGAGACAAGACGCCCAACAACACCGCCACACAATGTAGTGTGCTATGCGTGTGGACTAGTACTAAAGTGCCCCACTTAAGAGTAGTACTTGCTGTACGCATGTTTCAATACAATACATTACGATTTAGTTGCCATTTAAATGTTGCTTCCCCTGCACAGCACATATGCTCAGTAGAGTGATTATTACCAAAGGACTGATTTCATTCCATGCAGGCTTCATACTGCAGCACTTGTTCCCTAGAACTTAAATTAAATCTAATTACAGAGAGTACAGACAAAGGTGACGAGGCAATCATAAAATACAGAACATCTACATAGGAAAAGGTACAATATATAATGCACAAAGAACATTGCCTGACCGGAGTAGACGAATAGATGAATGAATGAAAAATGTGTAAATCGCAACAGTTGCCCCGACAAGGGTGTCCTGGTGCTATGGAAGTACAGAGGCATCTTGCTAAAGTAAAAATAATGATTGAATGAATCAAATGCAAGTTGCAATCCAAGTGCTGTCATTCTAGATGTGCGAGACCTCTTACGTAGCACGGTTTGAAACCAACTTTCACCCTAGATTTTTTCCCATAATTTTAAACAAGCATTTGCAATGCAATAGGTCTCGCATTTACGCGAGTTTAAGCTATTGGCATTGCAAATGACAATGCCTTTTATTTATGTTTTAAAAACCAAAACATAAATAAAAGGCATAGTCATTTACAATGCCAATAGCTCAAACTCACGTAAATGTGAGAGCTATTGCATTGCAAATACTTGTTTTACCTAGCCATATTGCAGGGTGCAGAACCATAGGTGGCCAAAAGAGGTCGCATGGGACCTCTTTTGGCCACATATAGTACTGCACCCTGCAAAGTTGGAGTTATTGACATTATAAATGCCAATGTTTTTTGCCTATGTATAAAAAACAAGGGTAACCCCGTAGTAAGACCAGGGGTGGTAATATGGTTAAGGAGAACAGTGGTCTCAGGGAGGCTTCAAGAGTCCTCGTGTAGCCTGGGCTACTGTAAATGAATGCAGAGTTACTCAAAAAAAATCACTCACCCAATATGGCCGCCACCTTTAGCCAGCTTTTGCTTAGGTTACACGCTAATTTGCATCATTGACTCTCTGCGCATGCGCGCTAGTCCATACGCGCTGTTTTTATTCTGACTCCATTCCGGTGCCGGCAGCACTCGGATTCACTCCGCGACGGATGTGGAACCCTTGATCTCCGGACTCATCCCGGTTCTAGTAAGTACCCTGTGCCCGTGGCCCCTGAGTACATAGCACTGATTTCCTTGCCTAGCCTTGAACTACACCCTTCTCATTGCAGAATAACCCTTGGGTGTCGTCGATTCCCTTCCTCATTAACCGGCTGATTTACTTCTTCCTTGTAAGTATTCCCCAGCGTAGCACGGTCCCTTGAGCTCCCCTTGCCCGGGCACCTACTCACAACCCCCCCCTTTTCTATTTAGGATCCCTGATCCGATCCTCCATCCACCCGCCTTGGGACTTCAGCTTCGCGGGTTCCAATCGCGTGTTGACATTTTCCTTTCGCCTAAATTGACTAGGTCTGTACTTCCTTATTGCGCTTAATTGTCCTGCATGCCGCTGATTAAGACACTCTCCTTCGTCGTGTACCGAGTTACCTTGTTTAATTTCGGACACTCCGCAGACGTATCCTTTTTCCCTAATTAAGCATGCACTTATTAAATTGTTCCCTTCTTGCTTCTTTACCTGCCCTTCTGCGCAACCTTTACTAAGCAGCTTTCAGGCAAATGTTAATTCTATTATTGTTGCCTTGATTAATTAATCGTCCAGTAAGTTCATAGTTTAAGCTCGCATTAATTGTGCTTCTGTTTTTAACACCTGTATCGGGACACTTGGTCACTCCGTTATTTCTCTCTTTTATAGATTCTAATTGCTCACACATCAGTCCTGATGATGATCTTTTAATCATTAAGATCGAAACGCTCAGTCGACCTTACAACCAAAAACTCCTTCATTGTAATTGAATAGTTTGGAGTTTTTTAGCTTGTTGTCAATGCGATGTAATGTTTTAAATGTCACTAAGCACTTTCACTTCACGCACTTGCACTTTTTTGTGTGAGCACCAGAACTATTAAACGTTGAAAATTGAATGATACTCCATTTATGGTGTTAATAAATGTGATGTCATTCTGCACCCTGTGTCCTGGCATATATTGCTTAATGAGTCCTGTTTGGACTACTATTGAAAGTAATTTTTTTGAGTAACTCTGCATTCATTTACAGTAGCCCAGGCTACACGAGGACTCTTGAAGCCTCCCTGAGACCACTGTTCTCCTTAACCAATGTTTTTTGCCTAGCCATGCTATAGGGTGCAGTACCATATGTGGCTAAAAGAGGTCCCATGGGACCTCTTTTGGCCACATTTGGTACTGCACCCTGCAGTAGATATGGTAAATCCACCCTACCCATAAAGCATTGCATGCAAGACAGTACCGCGAGTACATTCAAATAGCTATGTCCATATATAAAATTAGTAGCTTTGACATGTGACAAAATAATTATTATATTAATTCCGGATTAGGTTCTACTCTGTGTGGAGCTAATGAAGGGAAATGTTATTGAAGGTCTCATATAAATGTGAGATGTGCTAGTGAGTAAAGTAACCACTGCAAGCTTCCTATTGTAGGAAACTGGCTCTATATATACTACACCAAAATGAGGTATAGTGTGTATAGCGTCCAGGTGACCCCAGAGGTAGGCAGAGGTTAAAGTTAGATAGAACCTTACTCTCTATTTGTGGTAGAGTGGTTCGAGCAGTAAGGCAGTAAGGCAGTATCAGAGGACAGTGTTAAGCATTTGATGTACCCACTCAGTCAGCAAATGAATTCACACACTCAAAGATTGAACTCTAGACCAATTGTTTTTGTATAAAAAATATACTGTTGTTTTATTTTTAGAACCAAGCAAGCCTGGCACAGGTAAGCATTAAATACTTTACAGTAATAAGTTGCTGATTGTAGAACAGTTTGAAAATGCAATAGGAATTGTACTTTGTTTGATTTACAGGGATGCAGTAGGTGGCAAATACAGTACATTGAAATGAATAGGCTTTTTCAGTAAATTACAGGTAAGTTACTTTTCACGTTACTTTTCTAACTCAGTGCTGGATACCTAGATTCAGCACTGGGACATTTCCTGCAAACAGGTAAGTAAATAAGTTTTGGTTATTCGTGCGACTTTTAAAGAATATTTTTAGATTTCAAAACTTCACACTTAGAAACTTTTTGGAAGAAAATTGTCAATGTTATCCTATGGAGGAAAAACAGGTTATCGGTTCAAAGGTAAGTTATCGACTGTGTGAGTTAAGGTTCTGGGGTTAGACTCAGGGGTCTCCCAGTGTCAGTGATGCACTCTTGTTACACGCTCAGCGGCACTAGGGCGGCTGGGTGCAGAGTGTTGAGGCCCAATGTTATCCTATGGAGGATAGGGGGTCTCCGGTTGGTGGCTGCTGGCAAGCAGGCCACTGGGTTGTGGGAGCAAAGCTCCTAGACTTTAGCTCAGGGCAAATGGGGAAACAGCTGAGCACAAAAGGGGCACCCTCAGCGGCACTAGGGCGGCCGGGTGCAGGGTGCTGTTTCGACGTCGGAAGCCCTGTTGTTTCCAATGGAGAACCTCCAGTCAGCAAAAACACTGCAGGCAGGGAGATGAAGGACTTCTGGGTGCGACCCCCACTTCGAGAGGTAAGTTGGGAAGTTAGGGGTTGGTTAGGCACCATTGGTTTGGGCACACAAGGCCGTGGGGCGACGGGTGCAGGGGTGCCTTTTGGGGTCGGATCGGCTTACCAGCTCCGGGTCGCAGTTAGGGGGGCCTTCTGGATTTCGACTGCAGGCGTCGGCTGGAGGCTTGAGGCAGGTCAGGGGTCACCGGATCTCGGTTCAGGATCACCGGGGTGACCTCCTCGTGGTGTTTGCCCACTCGAGCTCGGGCCGTGGACGGCTGGTGCAGAGTGGGGCAGGTTCGCGGTCTCCGGCTGCTGCCAGAGGTTGCAGTTTGAACAAATCCGGTGTTCACGGGAGAAGCAGTCTTTGGAAGTGAAGGCAGGCAGGTCCTCCAGTGTTTTTGAGGTTGCTGGCTGCAGGACACACCGGAATTTCGCAGGAGCAGGTTCGAGGGGAGACAGGCCGGTAGGGCTGGGGCCAAGTCAGTGGGCGTCTTCCTCTTGTTAGTTGGCTGCACGGCTGTTCGGTCCTTCTTCTTGTTTCTTGGCTGGATCTGAAGAAGCAAGGTTCAGGGTGCCCCCTAAATACTATATTTAGTGGTGTTACAGGTAGGTAAAGGGCAGCGACCAATGGGTCTCTTCCCTGGGGTGGGTACACCCCCTATCGTGCCATCCTCCAGTGGGAGGGGGGCAGGAGCCTGTCTCTGGTTTGTTGGGTCCCACCATCCTCAAGATGGTGGGGACTCAGAGTTGTGCTTCACCTCGCTTCCCCCATCTGAGGGGTGGAGTTGGCAGAGGTGGGCACACCTCTTTCCCTCACTTGTTTTTCCCGCCGGTTCTCTCGCCCAAAGTGGGGGGTAGAACCAGTGGGGACCAGTTGCTGAAAGCAGCAAGTGGTGTGGGGAAGCTCACAAAGGTGGCATGCCTTTGAAGCTTCCCCTTCGTGAACCCTGCCCATCCTGGGGGAGCAGACTTGGCACCTCGTCCCAGGATGTGCATTGTTTCAGGCCCCCGAGAGCAGCAGACTCTCGACCCAGGGGTCCAGAAACATGTCTGTTGATGGCAGCCTAAGCAGCCACTCAGTTGGGACACTAGAGGTGGGCTAGTTTTCAGGGGGCATCTCTGAGATGCCCTCTGTGTGCATTTTTCATTAAATCCCACCCTGCAGCAGTGTGGGTTTAATGTGCTGAGAAGTTTGATACCAAGCTTCTCAGTTCTCAGTGTAGCCATTATGGTGCTGTGGAGTTCGTAATGACAAACTCCCAGCACCATATACTCTTAATGGCAGCACTGCACTTACAATGTCTAAGGATGGACTTAGTCACTGTAGGGGTACAGGGCTCATGCACCTGTACCCTCACCACTGGTAAAGTTGCACCCAACTAGAGGGGTGACTGACCTATGCCAGGGCAGTGGGTTGTAGGCATGGCACACACGGATGTGTGCCATGTCGACTCTTCACTTTGTTCTGCACCAAAACACGTAGCCTGCAAAGGCAGTGTGTGAGTTTAGTGGTACAGGACCTCTAAGGGTGGCACAATAAGTGCTGCAGCCCTTAGAGGCCTTCTCTGGTCACAGTGCCCTGGGTACCTGTGGTACCATTTACCAGGGGCTGACCTGTGGCCAGAGATGCCAATTGGGTTTAGTTTTTGGTAAAGAACACAGGCCCTGGGAACCTGATTGGCAGGGACCCAGGGCACACCAAGTAAAAGTGCATCAGTAGTCTGGCAAAAAGTGGGGGGGTTACTGCAACAGAAACCCACTTTCCTACACCTATGAGGCTAAGGCCTGTTTTCTGTCTAAAGCCCATTAAGAAAATAGTGTGCTGTGGCTATACTTAAAACTTAGGGAGTAATAGCACATAGAACAAGGTTGTACTTAAAACCTGGGGCGTAATGACTCATATCACAAGAGATGTTCTCATGGGAAGTTACAGGAAGAGACACGATGGTACCAAGGAAGGACCACTAAGCCTATTGATCAATGAAAAACCACCATTTACCAAGGACAGGGATAGGAGCCAATTAAAAAGATGGGGAAGAAAGTTTAGTTTTTAATTTGCAGTGGAATTAATATATTTGCATAGCACTATTGTCAATGGAATTGAAAAGCAAAAGTAAAAAACACTGTCATCTTCAATGCCAATAGTTCAAATGCGAGACTCGCATTTGTTGGAGTTATTGGCATTATAAATGCCAATGTCTTTTTTTACCTAGCCATGTTGCAGGGTGCAGTACCATATGTGGCCAAAAGAGGTCCCATGTGCCCTCTTTTGGCCACATATAGTACTGCACCCTGCAAAAGTGGAGTTATTGACATTATAAATGCCAATGTTTTTTACCCAGCCATGTTACAGGGTGCAGTACCATATGTGGCCAAAAGGGGATCCAGGGGACCTCTTTTGGCCACATATGGTACTGCACCCTGCAGAAGATATGGTAAATCCACCCTTCCCACAAGGCATTGCATGCAAGACAGTACCGCAAGTACAATCAACTAGCTATGCCCATATATAAAATTAGTAGCTTCGAAATGGGACAAAAGAATTATTATATTAATTCCAGATTAGGTTCTACACTGTGTGGAGCTGATGAAGGGAAATTAATAGACAGTCTCATATAAATGTGAGATGTTCTTATGAGTGAAGTAAGTACTGCCAGCCTAGCTTGGGACCAAGTGTGTGTCCTGCCTGTAGCTTTTTAAGAAAATAGTCTCTTGAGGCTGTAATTAAGACCTAGGGAGTAACAACACATGTACCAGGGGGTGTCCTCATGGGAGGTTACAAGAAGAGACAAGGCGGTTACTAAGGAGGGACTACTAAGCCTATTGACCAATGAAAAGCCACAATTTACAAAGGACAGGGACAGAAGCCAATTAAAAAGATGGGTGGAAAGTGGGCGGAGCTTTATGCACATATCCTGAATACAGCATGTCTCGAAGAGACAGCGTAAGCAATGCCTAGGCGAGACCTAAAAAAGTACATTTCATGTATGCTTTTCACTTGAGCACGACCGGTCAATTGTGGTCAAAAGATTATGGATACGCCCAGCCCTGGCTGCAGACTTAGGGGAAAGACCAGCAAGCATTGTGTGGGGTTGAGGGGTGAGCACACATGCAGCTAGAAAGGTTGAGAGCGGACACGGAACTAGGTGCATGATCTGGTTCCTTCTTTGGTTTGCTGGTTCCTGTTCAGGCCCGGATTGGCCTTTCATCCCACCTGGTATTTCCCCGGTGGCCCGGAGTCCTAGAAGGCCGCCCCTGGTGCCTCTGTCTTTTCCAGCACCTGGGGGGTAGCTGCAGCATAGAGGGCTTCAAGAGGGGGTGTTAGAGAGGGAGGAGAGAAGGGGAGAGAGAGAGATGCTGAAAAGAGAGAGAAGAAGTTGGGGGAAGAGAGAGAGGAGATATGTAGGAGGGGGAAGAGAGAAATCGATCAGAGAGGGAGGAGAGAAGGAGGGAGATGGATGAATGGATGGATAGATGGACGGACGTATGGATAAATGGATGGAGGGATAAATGGATGGGTGAATGGATGAATGGATGGATGGACGAATGGACAGATTTATAGATGAATGTATGTATGCATTTATGTATGTATGTATGTATGTATGGATGGATGGATGGGTGGACTGACAGACGGATGGATGGAAAGAGCAAGATTGCACGAGGTGGTGAATGGGGGGCTGTTTCAACATTTTTGCCAGGCCTGCTTTTAGCTCCCCAGCCGGCCCTGTTCCTGTTTACATCGCACCAGTACTCCAAATCTGCATGATTTGCATACTCTGCCCGCCTGGCTTCTGATCCTCCCGCTGCTGCAAGGTGCATCGCTAGCTTGGCTTCTTTATATGTAGTAAGCACCAACCTCTCAAATGCTCCATGGCCTAGGAGCTTGTCTTTTCGGGATAGGTAACAGGTGGACGATTCTTGCCAAGCTGATGGGTGCTAGGCTGGCTCCATGTGATATTGGGAATAGAAACAGGTCCATTGGAGGAAACAGGTAACTCGCTTCCCTGCCTCCCCATTTTCCCATTCCATTCTCATGAAGTTCTTTCCTACACAACTAACGTGCTCCACCAGGCTCTTGCTATGTAGAACTCTTACCTTTGATCATCTGAGTTAATCTGATTACTTAGGGGCATATTAGCAAGAATGGCGTTAAAATTATCGCCGCTTTAGCGGCAGGAAACTGCCGCTAAAGCGGCGATAATGGGCTTGATTATATGCCCTTGAGAATTCCAATAGAAGCCCAGGATCACAGCAGAACATGGGCTTCTATTGGTATTCTCAAGGGCATATTATCAAGCCCATTATCGCCGCTTTAGCGGCAGTTTCCTGCCGCTAAAGCGGCGATAATTTTAACGCCGTTCTTGCTAATATGCCCCTTAGTTTGCCCAGATGTTTGCTTTTTTTTAATACATGGAGGGCACCATAAGCGACGATCGGTAGTAGGTGGAGGCATATTTGCTAGCCTCTGAGAGCCTTAGTTACCTTGTTAGCCCCTTTAGTGTGATGCCATAAATGAAATATCATTGTTCTTTGCTTCACTCTGTGCTGGGACTGAGTCCCAAGTTTGGCAGTAGAAACTCTGTGTGGAAATACCTGTAGTTGACCATGCTAATGGCCAAGAATAGGATTGCATGCTTGTGAATATGTAAAAACTCCTCGTTGGCCGCTCTATGGATAAATGTATTTAATCAAATCATCAATATTGGGAGGTTAAATACTGTCAAATGTGACGTATGACACAGACACCTTGTATCTTTCATACCTTATGAATCACTGGGCCATTTTGCCTAGGTAACCTAGATGGTGGTTGGTGTTGTGGCTATAAAGGGCCAGATGTATGTACCTTTTTTTAGCTCGCAAATGGGTCGATTCGCAGAATCGGCCCCGTTTGCGAACGGAAAAGATGCTTTTCAAATTAATGAAACCCAAATTGTGATTCGGTACCAGGAAAGGGCTTGTTTAGGGCGTCCCTTCCTAATACCGAATCGGATCAGTATGTATGAATGTTTAGTGACCGTAAATGCGGTTGCAAAACATTTGCATTTTACCACCTACTTCAAGTAGGTGGTAACCCATACGCAAATGAGAAGGGTTCCTCAAGGGACCCCTTCCCCATTGTGAATGTTTTTAAAAGCATTTTTTAAGAGCAGGCAGTGGTCCCACGGATCCCTGCCTGCACTTAAAAAATGAAAAGAAAACTTTTCATTTTTCTTTTTTAAATGCAACCTGTTTTCCTTTAAGGAAAACGGGCTGCATTTAAAAAAAATGATTGCTTTATTTAAAGGCATTCAGGACATGGTGGTCTGCTGACTCCAGCAGGCCACCTTCCCCTTGATTTTAGCGATTCCTAGGGGTCACAAATTGCGACCTACCTCATTAATATTCATGAGGTAGGTCATTTGCGACCCCCTAGGAATTGCAGAAAGTGTTCAACACTTTCATACATGCCGTTTTACAATTTCCTAATTGCGAATCCTTGTGATTCGCATTACGAAATCGCAAAACGGTATCTTCATACATCTGGCACAAAGTTTTGTATTTGTTTTATGGTTCGTGCTATTGAAGTGGTGCAAAATGTCTGATTTATTGCTACCATGGTTGTTTCTCACTATTACACATAGTTTGTTTCTTAATTCGTTATTGTCCATAAAAATAACTTAAAAAAATAAAGCAGTGGATTTACTTGTTGGGTAATTTAGACTCTCTTCTCCATTACTTTCTGTGTTACCGCCCTCTCCAAGTACTTTGAGACCCTTCCCTCTGGCTGTATCTGCTTTTCCTCCTGACAGTATTAGTTTGCTTGAAAGTCATGCGACCCAAGCCCCCTCCCACCCCACCAACTGGGCCAACCTTCCAAGGGTCTAAGAGCAAGCAGCTACCTTGAGCCAGTGCCCATGGAATGTGACTGGAAAGGACACTACCTGGATAAACCCCTGCTTCCTCTTCTATGAACTTGAGGCTGTTGTGTTGGGCTGTAGCTGCCCTGTCCTTCTGCTCAAATTTGCTATTTTGGAGGTCATGTCACATGAAAGCAGAGAGGTTAAGGGAGTCTTCCAGTGACGTAGTCCCTAGTTGGGCTTGTTAGAGCCTTCAAATGACCTCGGGCCAGAACCCCTGCTTGGAGGCGTTAGTTCCAAACCAGTGCTCACCCTTGCTCCTTCTCTCCATTAATTCATCTAATAAACTAGTTACATTCTTTCCACAGTATTACCATCCTACCAATTCTATTACTCAAATGAGTACTAAATACCTAATGTGTTGTCCCACCAGATTTCTTAGGCTTGACTTCAAAAGACATCTTCCCTGGTCCGATGTATCCAGTGCACACCTGTGGGCTTTGCCTCTGTCCTTCCTGGGGAACCTATAAAGAGCATATATCATGCATCCTGTGCACTCTTGTGGATTGCTCAGATGTTGCTCTGGATCGTCTCTGCAGAGTAGTGTCTTGCCAGCTTTATGAGGGAACCCTTTTGGCTCCTAACGGACTCCGTAGAGCTGTGTCGTAGGTGTCAGAGCAGAATGCAATAAAAGCTTGTTTTAGAATGTTGAGTTCGTAGTTACACGCATATGAATAAAGAGGTGTAATATTAAGCTCCGTGTGTGGTGTAGTGATTGCGGTACCCAGTCTGGGGAGGACTACATAACTGGTGATGAGATAGGGGACAAGCAACCCGAAGAATGACCGTGCTTTCCGAGGGAGTTTGCCGTGGTCCAAGCAAACTGCTTGTGCATGCCACATGTGTCACTGTCGCAGTGCGGAATCAACACTTCATGCATGTGGAGTCAAAGCACAACTTCAGCCGCTCTAAAGCAGGTGAAGACAATGAAAGAGTTGCAAAGAATCTACACGTTGATGGCAGAGAACCTGCTGGTCAGGCCATATATAAAGGTACCGCTCTGCCACGCAAGATACAACTGTACAATATACAAAGCAATACTGCAAAATATAGTTATGTATTGATACAGGAAAATATGCTAAAAAACTGCGGTAGTCAAATATTAACAAAATACATAGAAGCACTGACTGACTGAATAAGTAAGTGAGAAGTATATTATCATTGCACTTACCAGAGCCTCGATAAGCAGAGCTTTTCGACCTCAGCACCGGGCAAGGAGACCCAAGAAGAAGCATGAGGGTTGTGCTTACTGAGCTGTCCGATACATGAAGTGACCTACCACCAAAGCTGCCAGGTGATGGCTCAGAACAACTCCAGAGGTCCCCAACAATTGAAGGGGCTTCGATGGAGACCAACGAGGAGGTCACAGTTCCCCCGATTGCCCATGATGACTCTGAGGCCGATCCATCACATGGCCTCTGAAACAGAGCAAATGATACAGGCTCAAATGGACAGCCAACTGTAGCAGGAAAAGCTCCACCCTCAATGTCAGCCACTCCCATAACTAGTTACCATGCTGCCGCATTCCTGAAACCACCACCACCTTTTGATACAGCCAAAAAGCAAAATATTGGCAATCCATAGACTGCTTAGATAGATCCATTTGATGATTTAATTGATGCACTTGAAGAGACTGAAACAAAAGATTATCAAGTATTTCAAAAATCTTGCTGGTGATGGAGCGAAAGAAGTCATGAAGAAAATGTTGTGAACTGATTAAAAAAATCACATGCCGTCAGATTAAAGAAACGCTAAATCTCAAGTTCAGTCCTCTACCATACGTTGAATACAAAAGATGCATTTTCAGTTAAGAACATCAAAAAGTTGGTGGAAACATTGATGAATCTGTGGAGTGTCTCGATACACTCATCAAACACTGTAAGTTCATTGAATTTAATAATGGAGAAGTTATGCGTCTTAGAGTTATTGATGGCCACTTGCCAAATTCATTCATATGACGAATGCTGAGAGAAACTCTTACTTTGGAGTGAGTGTTGATTGCTGCCAGAGATGAGGAGCATGCTGAAAGACAAGTTGCTGACATGGAGGCTGGAGGTGCCCAGAGTGAATCAGTCATGGGTATAAAAAGTAAGTCAAAGCAAAAGACTGAAGGACACAAAGTGCTATCTACACGTAAAAAGAAGTTATGTTTTAGATGTGGATTTTAATTTCCACACGAAGGTAAATGATATGTAAAGGCTGTGGGAAAGAGAATCATTTTCTGATGGTTTGTCAAGCGAAGGAAAAAGTAGGTGCGCCATGGCTCGAAGGCAAGATAGCCGCCAGAACATTTCAGAAGCAACATCGACGCACACCCACAAGGCCAAGCGGTGACATCAATTGAGGCAAATTGACACTGAACAAAGTTAATCATCAACAGTCCTTCTGCCTCAATATCAAGCGAAAGGGAGGAAAATGGTTGTGCCTTGTCATGTTTATCTCAGAGAAATGTGTGCATGTCGGACTGGCTGCTTGTGAGGAAAAATGATATCAGTCAAAGAAAAGTCAACATGTCAAAGCACCAAAGTCATACAAACATTGTCCGAAGATTACATTGAAAATAAATGGTTGCTCGATACCTTTCATCATCATTAGTAGTGCATCGATAAACATAATGCCTGAAGAGAAATACAATGAATTATCTCCATTGCCACGACTTACACCCCCGAAAACCAAAGTGTACACATGGGCTGCATCGATGCCCATAAAAAGTCAAGGTTCATATGTAGTGACAATGAAACACAGAAAAACTAAGGTGCAAGCACCCATCCATGTGCTTCAAGGTACAGCGTCAAGCGCCTGCCTGCTCTGTTTCTGTTCTGATATGGGACTGATTTCTGTGAATTACAACATGAATGCTCACCATGTAATGGTAAGTCAATTCCCTTCGTTGTTTCATGATTTAGGAAAGCTAAAGACTATGAAAATAAAGTTGCTTATTAATGAAGATATCCGTCCTGTTGCTCAGAGATATACACAAATTGCTTTTCATTTGCAAGAAGCTGTTAAAAAGAACTTAAATCATTACTTTAGCATAACATTATTGAGAGTGCAACTGGTCCTGCCAGGGTTACACCATAGTGGTAGTGCCGAAAAAGGACAATGAATGAGCTGTATGCATATGCGTTGACTTGCGACAAGCAAGAAAGGAATTTGAATGAGAACAACATCCAGGTCCACACATTGTTTACATAATAACGCAACCTTAATGGTGCAAAGGTCTTCTCTTGCCTTGATTTAAATAAAGGTTATCATCAGTTGGAACCCGAAGAAGATTGCAGGTACATTACACATTTTTCTACACATGTTGCTCTGTTTCGATACAAGAGACGCAGTTTTGGTGTGTCATCGGCTGCAGAAATTGTCCAAGATATCATTTGACATGTCATACAGCCTGTTGTCAATGCATTCAATTACAGCGATAACATATTGATTTTCTGAACTACACAGAAGGAGGATGATAAAGCTCTCACACAAGTATATCATTTACTTACTGATGCAGGTGTGACTTTGAATGCAGACAAGTGTGAGGGCCACAAGACAAAGGTAAAGTTCTTTGGCCAAATCTTTTCAGATGGGGGTATGACACCTGTACAAGTACAAGTCCTGTTAAATGCTGATCTACCACAAGATGTTTCGAAGATACATTCATTTCTTGGCATGACCAGTTACTGTTCAAGATACATACGAAACTTTGCTACCATAAGTGCTCCATTACGAGAGTTAAGGAAAAATGTTTCATTCAAGTGGTCACAAGAATGGGAGAGAAGCTTCAAGAAAATCAAACAAGCCATTGAAACTGCTGCTGAAATGGGCAACTTCAATCGAGAGCTTCATACAGAGGTTGTTGTTGATGCTAGCCTAGTCGGGTTAGGCGCTATCCTTTTTGGGCACAGCAGTCACTCAAATGCTCAAAGTCATATTGTGGCATATGCGAGTAGAAGTTTGTCCCAGACAGAACATGCTTACTCATCACCTAAGAAAGAAAGTTTAGCCATGGTACTGGCTTGTGAACATTTCCATGTATTCCTGTACAGAAAGTCTTTAATGCTGGTAACTGATCATCAAGCTTTACTGACTATCTTTGGCAATCTAAAAGCCAAGATACCTCCTCGCATTGAACAATGGGAACCACAATTGCAAGAGTGCAATTATATCATTGTGCATCGTCCAAGGAAGAATCAAAACCCTGCTGATTACTTTTAACAGTCGAGTATTAAAGGATTTCCTGAAGCATCAGAACATAAAGCATCAGAGGAGTGCACCTTTATGGCTTTATGAGTACGCTAAAGAAAGAAGTACAGCGAGCAACTCTTGAGAGGCTCAGTTTAAAAACTGTATTGAATTCCACCCTACGAACCTATCGTTGAACACCTCACTCGACCACAGGTGAAAGTCCTGCGACTTTGATGTTCGGGAGAGCAATGACAGCCAAGTTACCTCAATGGACCAACAAAAGAGAAGGAAATGAGAACATAACTCATATACAAAGGACTTGGTTAACAAGCAGAAAATGAAAGCGTATGCAGACCAGAGGCAACATGCAAACAACATTTAGTTTAAGAGAGGAGATTTAATGATTGCCCGACAAATGGGAAGGAGGAAATCTTATGATCCATATGATGTAAACCTTTCCGCACATTGTGCCCACCGAGGGACACATGGTGACTGCCCAGAATCCTGGAAAGTCAATTAACAGAGGCTCCTCTCACTTTCACATTTGATTAATCGGTCTTCTGATCAAGATGGTCACACTGTGGTTTTCAGCTCCATTCTGCCCCACTAACCAAAAAAACCCAGCAAAACATGTACCTCTTGAATTGTAGGTCACTCCCTAAACATTCTACGGAAATTTTCATGCTTTTAGAAGAGCTCAACCCAGATGTTGTATACCTGACAGAGACCTGGCTCAATACAGAGTCAGAACCCGATCTCATCCAGTCCCTCCCCCAAGGGTATCAAATACTACGTGAAGACCGCAAAGTGGGAAAAGGAGGTGGCCTAGCAGTCATCCATAAAGATTGTTATAAGTGCCGCAGTCCTCCCAACCCGATACCAGACTGCAAAAGTCTCTCCTTCGCCATAGACTTCTCCCCCACTAGCACCTTTTCTGGGATACTTATATATCGCCCACCCGGAACTTTGGGACAATTCCACAATACCCTTCCCCCCATTATAGCCAACCTAGCATGCAGTCCATCCAATTTTACACTACTAGGGGATTTTAACATCCATTTTGACAACACCTCTGACCATACCGCCCTAGAAATGACCACTAGTCTCTCCGCACTACAATTGAAACAACTTGTGCTTAAACCGACCCACACCAAAGGTCACCTACTTGACCCTGTTTTTAGTAACTGCACAGATCTCATAGTAGGAACTCCCTCCCCCCTCCCGTGGACGGACCACTTCCTGATCTCCCTCTCCTGGGTCACCCCAGACCCCCACCTTCCTTCCAATACAGTTACACTTAGGGAAAGAAACTGGTCAAAACTCCCCCTAGAGGACTGGCTGGCAGCTCTTGAAACCTCCAGACCACCCAACAACCCTGACCCTACTTTAGCCAATGAGGACTACAACAGATGGATTTCCAAATCACTAGACTCCATACTCCCCATGAAACGCACCGAACCTAAGCGCAGTACAAAGACTGCCCCCTGGTATTCCTCTGGATTACGGGAAATGAAACGTCAATGTAAAAAATTAGAAAGGAAATGGCGACTGGACTATTCCCCTTCCAGTAAAACTGCATATAGAGAAGCGATAAAGACCTACAAAAATGAAATTAAAACTGCACAATCGACCTTCTTTGAAGAAAAAATTAATGCAGCTGCTTCTAGGCCTAAAGAAATATATCGCATTGCAAAAACCCTCCTTAAGCTCCCAGAAACCCTCCCAAATTCCATCAATGCGCAAACCCGTTGCACTAACCTGGCAGAGTTCTTCTTCCAAAAAATACAAACCATTTATACCTCCTTTTCCCCCACTCAGACTGACCTTCCGCTCACCAAACCACTTGAATCAGGGACCCAGCCCCTGGCCACACTCGAATCCCTCCCCCCACTTAATCCCATCATGTTAGAATCCATTATGCATCAGGTGAAATCCGGCTCCCCCAACGACCCGGCACCCCCGCGCACCCTGCTGTCAGCCACTGGCAACGTCCTTCCCACCATACTTGACCTGCTTAATGCCTCCCTGTCCGCAGGCACTGTCCCGCTTCCCTGGAAGCGGGCCATGGTTAAAGCCCTCCTTAAAAAACCCAATCTAGACCAAGATAACCCTAGTAACTATCGACCGATCTCCCTGTTGCCCTGGCTGAGCAAGATCTTGGAGAAACATGCCAACATAGTGTTGGCAGAGTTCCTCGAGACCAACCACCTGCTCGACCCCTCCCAGACGGGATTCCGTCCCATGCATGGGACCGAAACTGCTCTGGTTGCAGTGACGGAGGAGGCCAGGAAGATCCTGGATCAGGGAGGATCTGCAGCAATCATCCTCCTTGACCTAAGTGCCGCCTTCGACACTGTAGGCCACAACATCTTACTACATCGACTCACCAGTTTAGGAGTCTCAGGAAAAGCAATTGCTTGGTTTGAATCCTTCCTTTCAGACCGCTCCTTCCAGATTTTTGAGGGTGACATCAGCTCCCACAGCAAGCCTCTTGGCTGCGGTGTGCCACAGGGCTCTTCTTTGAGCCCTACGCTATTTAATATATATATGAGCCCACTAGCTGAGATAGTCCGTCCGTTCGGGATAAAAATCATCACCTATGCTGACGACACTCAGCTAGTGGTGGCCCTCAATCAGCCACACACCGCGCATAACAGCCTGAGGGACTGCTTAGAAGAAGTGACCAAATGGATGACATCGTCATGTCTTAAACTGAATGGAGACAAAACTGAGCTGATGCTCTTAGGCAACCCCCCCACGCTCACGATCAACTCATTGTGGCCCACTTGCCTTGGCCCTGCTCCCACGCCAAAGGACACAATCAAGAGCCTGGGCATCTGGTTGGATAAGTCCCTTAATTTCAATTGTCAAGCAGCCAAACTATCAGCCACTTGCTTTGGTCTACTCAGGCTTCAGCGGAAGATTCTCCCTTACTGCCTTTCCAAGCGAGACAGATTATGGTCCAGGGTCTCATTCTGTCTCGTCTGGATTTCGGGAACGCCCTCTACTTAGGGGCCCCCAAACCACCTTGCGCAAGCTCCATATCATACAAAACTGCGCTGCCCGAACACTGCTTCAGATCCCCGTCGACTTCCAGTCAAACCCGGACTAAAGAGCCTTCACTGGCTCCCAGTCAGGAAAGAATCGAATTTAAGACCCTGTGCATCGCCCACCGAGCCTTCTGGAAAACAGGTGCTGTCATCAATCATTCACTGATCACCCCCTACCACCCGAACAGAGAGCTCAGATCAGCATCCTCTCGCCTCACGACAGTACCCAGGATCAAGAGAGCCAGATGTGGGGGCCGGTCGTTCTCCTATAATTCAGCCAAACTTTGGAACTCCCTCCCCTTCCATCTGCGATCAAAGCCCAACTTACTTCTGTTCCGTAAACACTTAAAAACCCTGCTTTTTAATAAACCTGAATAACCTTCAATTGTTATTCTTGTAAGCGTTGTCCGTAGCGCTAGGACGCCTGAGGGTAGCTATCGCGCTTAATAAATGGTCTTTTCATTTCATTTCATTTCAGGGTGAAGGAAAGATTGAACCTGAAAACTCAGTGACTGCTATTACCTCTTCACAGTCTTTGAAAATCTCTGACACTGAAGTTGACAGCTCCCACTAACCAGATTAGGTTGAATAATTAAAGCCCCCTTCTAAAAAAAAAAAGAATAAAAAAAAAAAGCCAGCATCGCACCGAGGCACCGCCCCCTCCCAGCAACACTCTGCAAACGCGCCCTGTGGCGCGTTTTAAGTTGGGGAATGAGTTCCTCTTTAATCCTGAGGGTCCCTGGGGGCCAACTAGCCCACCAGGTACCTCCAGGAAGCGCCACAGGGCTGCCTTGCAGAGAGGTGGTCCAGGCCACACCCCTTTTTACACCTCTCTGCAATGCAGCTCTGTGGCGCTTAATCCTCCAACTTAAAACGCGCCACGGGGCGCGTTTGCACAGTGGTGAAGGGAGGGGGAGGGGCCTGAGGTGACATGTGTGCAAACACGCCCTGTGGCGTCTTTTAAGTTGGGCCCCAGGGACCCTCAGGATTCAAGGTGACCTAATCCCCCAACCAAGTTGGGGAAGTAATTCCCCTTGAATCCTGAGGGACCCTGGGGGTCAACTAGCCCACCAGGTACCTCCAGTAAGCGCCATAGGCCTGCCTTGCAGAGAGGTCCCCCAACTTAAAACCCGCCAGGGGGCGCGTTTGCACTGTGGTGAAAGGAGGGGGCGGGCCTGATGTAACATGTGTGTACTTATCCAATCACTCCGCCAAAACCCAAGCACTTATAAATTCACCATGCACTCTCCTTGCAGTATTCTAATCATCCAGTCAGTACCCATGCACTCATACAATGACCCATGCACTAACTCATGCACTGCTACAATACTCTGAGCACTACTGATGCAGTCCAGCCATTGCCCTGTCACTACCCATGCACTACTCCTATCACCCAGCGAGCACCATGTACTTATCCAATCACTCCGCCAAAACCCAAGCACTTATAAATTCACCATGCACTCTCCTTGCATTACTCTAATCATCCAGTCAGTACCCATGCACTCATGCAATGACCCATGCACTAACTCATGCACTGCTACAATACCCTGAGCGCTACTGATGCAGTCCAGCCATCGCCCTGTCACTACCCATGCACTCCTCCAATCACCCAGCGAGCCCCATGTACTTATCCAATCACTCCACCAAAACACAAGCACTTATAAATTCACCATGCACTCTCCTTGCAGTACTCTAATCATCCAGTCACTACCCATGTACTCATGCATTGACCCAGGCACTAACACATGCACTGCTACAATCCCCTGAGCACTACTGATGCAGCCCAGCCATCTCTTTGTCACTACCCATGCACTCCTCCAATCACCCAGCCAGCACCATGTACTTATCCAATCACTCCGCCAAAACCCAAGCACTTATAGATTCACCATGCACTCTCCTTGCAGTACTCCAATCATCCAGTCACTACCCATGTACTTATGCAATGACGCAGGCACTAACACATGCACTGCTACAATCCCCTGAGGACTACTGATGCAGTCCAGCCATCTCCTTGTCACTACCCATGCACTCCTCCAATCACCCAACCAGTTCCATGTCCTTATCCAATCACTCCGCCAAAACACAAGCGTTTATAAATTCACCACCCACTCTCCTTGCAGTACTCTAATCATCCAGTCAGTACCCATGTACTCATCCAATGACCCAGGCACTAACTCATGGCAAATACAGAGGAGGTCATGCTAATCACAGGGGTACCCCAACGCATAGTGTTCCCTAGTGTATGTAGGTGTTTTCACTGTAGTCTAAGTGTCTTTTAGCATAGCACTGGCTCTAGGGCCGGTTAGTCAGAGTCAGTTACCACCAGTACCCGTCAGCAAAAAGTTGGGGGCACAGGAGGACTTTCTGCTCCTCTGTTGGTTCTTTCTGCACATCTCTTGCTTCTTCTTGCACTTTTCTTTGTCTTTCTGGACTTCTGTTGCCTCTTTCTGCATTTGTCTTGCTTCTTTGTGCGCTTTTCTTCCTCTTTCTTCACATGTCCTACCTTTGTAGGCATAGTTAGAAATTAGCATTTAAAAAACCTTTGAAATTCACTGAAAAACCATAGGTTTCAGGGACGTTATAGTTAGAAATTAACATTTAAAAAACCTTTGAAATTCACTGAAAAAACCATAGGTTTCAGGGACGTTATTGTTAGAAATTAGCATTTAAAAACCTTAGAAATTCACTGAAAAAACCACAGGTTTCAGGGACGTTATAGTTAGTTGGACATTTCACTCGTACAAAACCAGAGAAATTCCCCGTTATAGTTAGTTCAGCTAACTATAACTCGCGCCCCACAATGCACTGCTGATGACATGGTCAGTGACATCACTGATGACATCACTGATGACATCTCAAATGACATCACTGATGACATCACTGATGACATCATCCACGTGAAAATCTGAAGCACCTCCTCACACTCTAATATAACCTTTGATACACCCACTGTAAAATACAGACTACCATTTTCGAAACCATCGACACACCAATACCAGTTACTACATGTGCACTCACTGATTCCTAGGTCTACACACACATCCACTCATTCACCCATACAATCACTTATACATGCAGTCACTCATCAATACAACACTATCATATGCACTCATACACCTATACAGACACTCACACACCGCCACTCATCCATGGAGTTACTCACACACCTAGTCAGTCATGCAAAGAATCAATCACACTCCCATTTACTCACCTACACAGATAGTAACGCATACTTACTCTCTTATTTAATCACTGATACAAGTACACACTCATCCATACAGCCACTCTCACAATCACTGACTCTCACATATAGTCATTTATACTCCAACTCTCACATACACTGACTTTTCCCTAAGTAGTTACTTGGACATGTACCACTGAGACATCCATTCACTCACCAACACACCCTTACACACACTCACCCACCCATACAGCTGTTTCCACATGCACTCTTGAACCCATACACCCAGTGAATCAACCACTCACACAACTATGCACAGAGTCACACACCTCCCACCCACCCACACACACACTCAGTCTCCCATACAAATTCTCAAGCAACCAATCAATAACCGATATAGACACTCATGTAGCTACTCACCAACCCATGCATTCAGTAAGACACATTTAATCACTCACTTATACAGTCAGTCACTCACCTACTAAATCATCCATCCAGACACTTATACACCCACTCATTCTTCAATACACCTTGGCATATATATAAAACATATTTAAACTTTACAGAAACACACAGTCACTGGATGATGTCATCAGTGATGTCATCAGTGATGTCATTTGAGATGTCATCAGTGATGTCATCAGTGATGTCACTGACCATGTCATGAATGATGTAATATGTGACGTCATCAGCAGTGCATTGCGGGCGCGAGTTATAGTTAGCTGAACTAACTATAACGGGGGAATTTCTCTGGTTTTGTACGAGTGAAATGTCCAACTAACTATAACGTCCCTGAAACCTGTGGTTTTTTCAGTGAATTTCTAAGGTTTTTTAAATGCAAATTTCTAACTGTAACGTCCCTGAAACCTATGGTTTTTTCAGTGAATATATATATATATATATTACCTACTGGCGGTCGCCAGTAGGTAGTTATAGTTAGGACCTCGTTTCTATTCAAATAGCGTTTTTTCTTTTGCCAATATCTTTGGCACCGTTTGACGAATCTTTGCGAATTTTTCAAAACTAATGACCCACTCCGGTCAGCTCCTGTCTTGAAAGGTTCGGGGTGATTCGTCAAGCGGGTGCCAAGAAAAAAGGGTGGTCCCAAAACACGTTTTCCCCATGTTAATTTCCATAGGAATTTTGAAACAGGTTACAGCCCGAACTCCTGAACGGAATTACACCAAATTTGGCAAAAAGGTAGCCCTTGGTTCAGAAAGAGACCTATTTTTTAAATGGTGTAAATCCGTTCAGTAGTTCCTGAGAAATTAAAAAAAGAAAAATATCGATATCTGAGCACCGAGGAGGGTTCGCGAACCCTCCCGGGCACGAGCTTCACTCTGATTGGCTGCCAACACTCCAAAGCAGGAAGTGTTGGCAGCCATCTTGTGACTCGGTAAAATAGTGGAAAAAAGGTTGAAAAAGAAGAAAAGGGGGCAGGGTAGAAACACCCTGACCCCCTAGCCCTGCTCAGGGGGTCCCACAAGGACCCCCAGGGCCCCCAAAAAATTTTTTTTTTTTAGATGGCAGAATTTGCGTTGGGGTTGCGAATCCTGCCCTGAAAAAAAAATGAAGTGCGGTTTTCAAAAAGCCCCCGGTTGGGCCAGGTCCCGGGGGCAATCGGTGATTAATTTGCGGGGGCTCGAGGGGGTCCCTGCAGCCCCGGGGACCGCCACCTCCCCGGGGCTTATTAATTTGAATGCGGGGGGGGCACGTGCCCCCATTCTAAAAAATTTAAATTAAAAAAAAGCCGGCATCTCGCCGGAGGCCCCGCCCCCTCCCTGCAGCACTGTGCAAACGCACCCCCTGGTGTGTTCTAAGTTGGGGTATTAAGTCCCCTTCATTACTGAGGGTCCCTGGGGGCCAACTAGCCCACCAGGTACCTCCAGTATGCGCCACAGAGCTGCGTTGCAGAGAGGTGGTCTGAGGCCACGCCCCTTTTTACACCACTCTGCAAACTCGCCTCTTGGTGCACTGGTGGTGGGGCAATGAGGTCCTCTTGTGTCCTGAGGACCTCAGGACAAAAGTTCTACTTCATCCCCTGAGCAGCAGTGCGCCAGGAGCTGCGTTTGCAGAGTGGTGTAGAAAGGGGGCGTAGCCTTGGACCACCTCTCTGCAACGCAGCTCTGTGGCGCATACTGGAGGTACCTGGTGGGCTAGTTGGCCCCCAGGGACCCTCAGGAATGAAGGGGACTTAATACCCCAACTTAGAACGTGCCAGGAGGCGCGTTTGCAGAGTGGTGGGGAAAGGGGGCGTGGCCTTTGTCCACCTCTCAGCAATCCCACTGTGTGGGGCTTACTGGAGGTAAGACGTAGGCTAGTTGGCCCCTAAAGGACCCCCAGCAGCAAAGGAGACTTCAATCCCCATCCAAGAGCGCGCTAGGGAGCGCATTTGCAGAGTGGTGGGCAAAGGGGGCATGGCCTGCTATGAGAAATTAGCAATCCTGCTGTGTGGGACTTACTGGAGGTAATAGGAGGGGTAGTTGGCCCCCAAGGTTGTCGTTGGTGGCCAACTACCCCTCTTGTTACCTGCAGTAAGTCCCACATAGAGGGATTGCTAAGACGTCTAAGGAGGACATGCCCCCCTTTCTCCAACACTCTGCAAACGCGCCTCCTGGCAGACTACGAGATGGGGGATGAAGTCCAATTTACTCCGGAGGGACTTTGGGGGCCAAAAAGCCCTCTTGGTACCTTGTTTAAGTCCTATGCAGCGGAACTCCTGAGCGCTGGTCGGAGGCCCAGCACCCTTTCTCCACCACTCTGCAAATGTGGCTACTACTTAAAGAAGCGTCTTTCTGCACCTCTGACTTAGAGGTAGTTTTAATCCCCCTGCCCTATTATGTACTAGGGCCTTACAGAGGAGGTCATGCCAATCACAGGGCTACCCCAACGCATAGTGTTCCCTAGTGTATGTAGGTGTTTTCACTGTATTCTGAGGGGCATATTCTCAAGGACTTATCGCCAAGTTAGCGGCACTTTATCGCAGCCAAAGTGGCGATAGATTTATCGCCCTATTCACAAGCTGGTGCTAACAGCCAATATCGCCAGTTATCCTGCGATAGCAGCCGCAAAAAGCATCGCCACGGATGACACCGGCAACTAACGCTAATGAGATGCAGAGTAGGCGTTCCTGTGCAAAAAGCCGCGATAACACCACTTCGCAATATTCCCAACAACCAGCCAGATCGGCGATGAGATCCCAAAACAGGCGATAAGGCACGTTAGCAGCAGGGCTTTAATACCTGCTCTTACCTGGTGTTAAGTCTGACGACAACCTGCACCATAAAAGGGAGCCCAGCCCAGAGCCACACCTGAAGAACAACAAATGCCATGGAGCTACTGATCATGCAGCTCGGAGCCCCAAGAGGGCCACAACACCCACCGCCACCACCCCTAGGCCCGCCACCCCCCCCTGGACCCCCCTTGCCCCCCCCAGACTTCCACAGAGGCAGCGCAGACAAAGACAGCGGACCTTCAGAAAACGCACCAGCCTCACAGACTTAACACCAGAGGATGTCATTGCCCACTACAGGGTCAAAAGGACCAAGCAAGGGAACTACGCCATAGCTGGCTTCCCGCACGTGTTGGGGGCAATCGACTGCACACATGTACTCCTCGTGCCCCCTGCCGCCACTGCACACAATTACCTCAACAGGAAGCACACGCATTCCATCAATGTGCAGGCAATAGTGGACCACCGGGGACTCTTCACCAATGCCGTCGCCAACTACCCAGGCAGTGTGCATGATTCCTTCATCTTCCAACAGTCCATCATCAACCAGCGCTTTGAGGCTGGCATCTATGCAAATGCAATGCTCGTCGGTAAGTACCAACTGAACACACCACACACCTCAACTCCACCAACATACAACTCACAACTCTGGGAATGCACATGTTACAAAATCAGATACAACATGACAAACAACATGCCCACATACCAGACATGACAACACAACTTTCTGTGGTAACCTGGGCCAGCCATGTACATAAGCCAACAAAGGCATGGCACCACAGCCACACAATAGCAGAATGTGGGGAGAGGTGGGAACCAGGCATGTGCAAAGGAGGCAAGTGACCCATGAATGAGAATGTACACAATGCCAAGTGTGGCGTGGATGTGCTGGACAGACTTGAGTATGCAGACCACAGACATTTCCATGTCGACATACACTGCTGGTGTTTGGAATGTAGTGGACAGTGGACGCAACCATGTTACCTCAGCCAGTGGGGATGATTGCGGAAATGTAGCTTGTTACGTCCCCCCCTGTAAGCGTGAGCAGAGTGGGCTGGCCCGGCGTACGCCAGGCCTGCGTAGGGGTGTGAATAAAAAGCACGTTGCTCTTGGCGTGGTTCTCTTCCGGAATGGCCAACGTGTCTTCCAGGACGGTGCCTCTCACCCCGCCACGAGGCTGACGCCGTGAGCTGTGGTGCCTGCGATCCTGTGCGCCTGCTGCACCCCAGGCCGCTGGTCCCCAGGCCCGTCTTGGCCGCCCCTGCACACCCAGGCCTCACTGCTCTCCTGCTGACACCGGCGTGTGTCAAAGAGGGCCCACCACGTGCCGGTGCAAGCTCCAAGCCCGATGCCTGCGTCCTTGGCAGCCTCCTCAGACCATCGCTGGCCTCTGCGACACAGGCCCCCAGCACTCCTTTCTCGTTGACGTACTCCACCGCTGCTTCCGGCCTACACTGCGGTGAAGTAGGTCACACGTTTGGAACTGAGTCTTGATTATTCAATGGCCGAGTTCATATCATTGTACTCAAGGAGAGGAGTAAGAGGAAGACGCGGTTCAGTCCGGAGGAAAAAAGGATCATCGTTATGGAGGTGATCGAACACTACCAACAACTGCTCTGGTGCCACTAACTCTGTGCATTGCAAGCCAACGACACGTGGCTGTGGGCCCCTGCTGACCGCTGCCTCCGGCCTACACTATGGTCAAGTAGGTCACACATTTGGAACTGAGTCTTGATTTTTTTATGGAAGAGTTTATACCATTGTACAGGCCTCATCGCAGACTGCCTCCCCTTTCAGCTCTGGTGCCACTAACTCTGTGCCCCGAAATTCATGGACACTCTCTGGTTGAACTTTGGTGGCGTCTGAGTCTATGGCCTGGGGGCTGTCTTCATCATCATGTAGCTGATACTGACTTGGTGTTAAAAATGAGTCTGTAGCATTCATCTCCTCCATATTGCCTGTTTCTGCTTGGTTCTGCCCTCTGCATCATACCCTGGAAGAACACCTTCCACTGTCCCCCGAAACACTCTGCGACATTCACCTTCGACATCGACGAGGACCCGCTCAGCTCTCGTGGCCCTACCTCAGTGTACCGCAAGTCACTGTCCCATGGCGGTGTGCCTGTGCCGGCCTCAATGCATCTGGGGCCACTAACTCTGTGCAGCTCAAGTCATGGACCCTGTCTAATTGAATATTGGATGGCCTCTGAGTCGATGGCCTGGGGGTCATCAACGCCATGTGTCTGTGGCCCTGTGCTGACCGCTGCCTCCGGCCTCAACTGCGGTCCACCAGGGCTCACACATCAAATCGAGTCCTGACCTGCCCGGACGACGCATCACTGCTGGCTGCTCACGCCACCACCGCCAGGACCACCTCCAACCAACAACTGCCAGAGTCGAAAGAGTCTTACAGCCAGACTATCAGAGTTGCTCACACCTGTCTTAGATGCCATCATCAGCTTGATACCCTGCTCAGCTCTTCAGGTGCCACTAACTCAGTGCACCACAACTCATGGACCCTTCCTGATTGAGTCTTGTGCTGTGGACAGCTCACGCAACAATGTCACATCAGGCAGTGGGGAAGACCTGGGACGATGATGAGGAAGATGAGGCAGGTGTAACACACCCCACTGCAGCTGCAGCAGGAATATCCCGAAGGGACACATTCCTAGACAATTTCTTCACATGAGCACGCTCAGCTCTGGTGCCCCTACCTCAGTGCACTGCAACTCACGGACCCTTCTGATTGAATATTGGGTGACCTCTGTACTTGCTCCGGCTGCCACCATGATGCTACGCAGTTTGAATTATTTTGTTTGTGTTTTTCGGTGCTTTTATGGTGCATTTTCCTGCATGACGCGTGGGAATTGCAGGCCTGTCGCTGGTTATCGCTGAATTTTTTATCGCAGTTGGCCACATCGCAACTTTTTTCGCGTTCGTGTTTTGCGTTTTTTGCCGTCACGGTAATTTTATTGCGGTCATTTGACGCGTTAGCGTGAGACTATCGCATGGTACCGCCGTGTTGAGAATACAACGTTAACACAACGTTATTTCCCCGTGATAGACTGCGATGTGCAAAGTTGCGTTAAGCTAATTTTGCGGTAATTATCACACATTCTTGAGAATATCCCGCTAAGTGTCTTTTAGCATAGCACTGGCTCTATGCCTGGTTAGTCAGAGTCAGTTACCACCAGTACCCGTCATCAAAAAGTTGGGGGCACAGGATGACTTTGCAACAAGGCCTCTTTCTGCTCCTCTGTCGGTTCTTTGTGCACGTCTCTTGCTTCTTTCTGCACCTTTCTTTGTCTTTCTGGATTTCTGTTGCCTCTTTCTGCATTTCTGTTGCTTCTTTCGGCGCCTTTCTTCCTCTTTCTGCACATGTCCTACCTCTGTAGGCATAGTTAGAAATTAGCATTTAAAAAACCTTTGAAATTCACTGAAAAAACCATAGGTTTCAGGGACGTTATAGTTAGAAATTAGCATTTAAAAACTTTGAAATACACTGAAAAAACCACAGGTTTCAGGGACGTTATAGTTAGAAATTAGCATTTAAAAAACCTTAGAAATTCACTGAAAAAAACACAGGTTTCAGGGACGTTATAGTTAGAAATTAGCATTTAAAACCTTAGAAATTCACTGAAAAACCACAGGTTTCAGGGACGTTATAGTTAGTTGGACATTTCACTCGTACAAAACCAGTGAAATTCGGACGTTATAGTTAGTTCAGCTAACTATAACTTGCGCCCCCGCAATGCACTGCTGATGACGTCACATATTACATCACTCATGACATGGTCAGTGACATCACTGATGACATCTCAAATGACATCACTGATGACATCATCCACGTGATAATTTGATGCATCTTCTCACACCCTAATATAACCATTGATACACCCACTCTAAATTACAGACTGCCATTCTCAAAACCATAGCCACTCCAACACCAATAACTACATACCCACTCACTGATTCTTAGGTCTACACACCCATCCACTCACTCACCCATACAGTCACTCATACTTTCGGTCACTCATCAGTACAGGACTATCATATGCACTCATACACCTATATAGACACTCACACACTGCCATTCATCCATAGAGTTACTCACACACATAGTCAGTCATGCAAAGAATTAATCACACTCCCATTTACTCACCTATACAGTTATACACACACCACCTCACTTACTCATACAGATACTAACACATACTTACGCTCTTATACAATCACTGATACAAGCACACACTCATCCATACAGCCACTCTCACAATCACTCACTCTCACTTATAGTCATTTATATACTCCAACACTCACATATACTGCCTTTCACATATGTAGTTACTCACACATGTTCCACTGAGACATCCATTCACTCACAAACACACCCATACACACAAACAGCCACCCATACAGTCCATCACAGATGCACTCTTGAATCCATACACCCAGTGAATCACCCACTCACACATCTATGCACAGTCACACACCCCCCACCCACACAAACACTCAGGCACCCATACAGATACTCATACAACCAATCAATAACCCATATAGACACTCATGTAGCTATTCACAAACCCATGCAGCCGCTTAAACACCAACAGACAGACTGATACAGACATTCACACATTTTAGTCACTAACCCATGCATTCAGTAAGATTAGTTTAATCACTCACATAGAGTCAGTCACACACCTACTAAATCATCCATTCAGACACTCATACACCCACTCATTCTTCAATACACCTTGGCCTATATATATTAAACATATTTAAACTTTACAGAAACACACAGTCACTGGATGATGTCATCAGTGATGTCACTGACCATGTCATGAGTGATGTAATATGTGACGTCATCAGCAGTGCATTGCGGGGGCGCGAGTTATAGTTAGCTGAACTAACTATAACGTCCGATTTTCACTGGTTTTGTACGAGTGAAATGTCCAACTAACTATAACGTCCCTGAAACCTGTGGTTTTTTCAGTGAATATGTATATATATATCGCAGCAAAGTACCTCTGTTCCCAGAAGTTATTCAAAAAACGCACTCACTAGGGATCTCTTGATTCAGTTGTTTTATTAAGTGAAAGCGGCAGTAGCCATGCCCAACGCGTTTCAGTTCTTGCCTTGAACCTTGATCACGGGATGTTTTTCCAAGGACAAACAGGCATCATTTATTTCTACTTTCTCAAGTATTTCCTGTTTCCTCAATTGCATAACATTATGGTATCTGTAGTGCAGTGCATTACTTTTTTTGGATATATAAGATTTTTTAAGAAACAACAATTGATTTAAAGTGACTTAGTGCTTCAGTGCAAATATTCTAAAGTGCTAATATATGTGCAAAACAGTGCAGTGATTTTAAAACCCTTCCTAACCAATTGTTTCAGTTTTTACCTAAAAGGTCATGAGGCAAAAATAATTTACATGCCTAATCTCTTTTGTACAGTTATACATAACGCTCAGTTTTCATTGGTTTGTTCTCACTGGTGAGATACACATTCGTTTTACTATGTATATATCTTTCTTATTTTATACATTATCTTCATTTATTATTTTGATTATAGGATGGTTCCTAGTGGTATCCCAATATTTAAAGTTCTTTTTCATTATTTTTCAAGTTTTCACATCTCTCTTATGAGTTTTTAAATTCTTAGAATACCATCTGATTTATCATGAAGATTTTAACAGAGTTTTTGTGTAAGCTTCTAGAGATGTACATATAATTCCTCGTCCTGATTCAATCCCAGAGGTGTTAATGTCCAAAACGTTACAAAATGCTTTGATTCTTTCTGTCTGAGTAGTCTCTCCCGATTTCCTCCTCTTTCTAGATTTGGGACTTGTTCAATCGCATAGAACTTTAATGTTTCCCAATTGCTCTCATGTATCTTCTCCATGTGTTTGGCTATTGCGTTGGACCGGTCATTGTTAGTGGTAGCTCTGATGTGTTCCAATATACGTTTTTTGATCTCGCATGTCGTGCTACCAATATATTTTAGTTTGCATGGGCATTCCACTATATAGATAACATACTTGCTCTTGCACGTAATATGTTGCTTGATTTTCCATTTTACTCCTTTTTTGATTTCCACTTCTTTTCTTTGTTCTGCAATTTTGCAAGCCTTGCAGCTTCTGCATGGCCAGAATCCTTCTATTTGAGTCCAAGATTTTGTTTGTTTGTTAAAGTGGCTGTGTGTTAATTTGTCACCAAGGTTCGGAGCTCTCCTAAATGTGATGTTGGGGTGGTTTCCTATCAGGCCTGATACAGTTGGGTCCAGTTTCAAGATGCCCCAATGTTTTTTAATAATTCTTGTCAGTTGGTTTGTTTCTGCCGTGTATGTCGTTATGAGTCTGATTTTTGATGTATTTTCCATTTATGTTTTCTTTGCGTTGTTTAAGATCTCAATGCGGTTTTTAGTTTTTGCTCTCTGTAGACTTTTTTTGATGACTTTTGTTGGATAGTTCCTCTTTTTAAATCTTGATTGAGCCGCTGTACTGTGTTTTTCAAATTCACCATCCGATGAGCAGTTTCTCCGTAACCTTAAAAATTCACCATAGGGTATATTCCATTTTTGATTGGTGGGGTGGAAACTGTTTGCATGGAGAATTGCATTGGTGGCTGTTGATTTCCAGTATAGTGTGCTTTGTAAGGTGTTACCATCCACATAGATTTCTGTATCCAGAAATGTTATTTCGGTAGAGCTGATTTCATATGTGAATTTTAAATTAGCCTCGTTGTTATTTAGTATTTGAAAAAAGCAGCAAAATCTTCTTCTGACCCATCCCAAACAATAAAAAGGTCATCGATAAACCTGAGCCATAAAATAATTTTATCTACATATACATCATTTTCAGATTTCCAGGCAATTTTCTGTTCGAACCATCCCCTGACCATATTGACAAAATTTGGAGAAAATGAAAAGCCCATGGCTGTTCCTTTTATTTGCCTAAAGAAATTTTTATTAAATGTGAAGATGTTATTTTGTAAACATAGAGAGATCATGTCAATCAGCATGTTGTTGTGTTGTTGATATTGGATGTTTCTTTTTCCTAGAAAAAAACTGCACGCTTTAATTTCTATTTGGTGTTCTATATTTGTATACAACGAGACAACATCCATTGCTATTAACTTGTATTCTGGATGCCAAGATATTCCCTCCAATTTTTGTAAGAAGTCTGTTGTGTCACGTAGGTAGGAATTGAGATCTTTTACCAATGGAGCTAGAAAGAAATCTATATAATCAGATATTGGTTCTAATATAGATCCATTCAAAGACACTATTGGTCTTCCCTGTGGGCTTTGTAAGCTTTTGCGTATTTTCAGTAGAAATATATTGTCGCTACTGTTGGATTCTCGACTGTCAGATATTTCTTTTCATCTTCAGTAATTTAACCCTGGTTCAACCAAGTTTTCAGATGTTTGTCTAATATTTATTCAATTTCCTTTGTTGGATTGGTTTCTAGAATTTTATAGCAGGTGGTGTCCTTTAGCTGTCTATTCGCTTCTTGTACGTAATTGTGGGGATGCATGTTGTTCTGGCACACACTTGGAGAAGGTCCTTTCCAGGGAGAAGAGCTATATGGTTCCTATGATGTAAAGCTTCCATCTAGGCACTAAGGTAGGGGGTCTGCTGACAAAGCCCAGAGATCTTCTATTATATAATAAACATCACTTTACCAAGGGGAGGGTGGTTAGGCCTTATAGTCCTTTTTCCACTGTCTATATATAATGACTTCCCCCTTCATATTCTATGGAATTGTAACAATGCTAATTGTTCTAGGTTCATGCATTTCGCTGCTGGTAGTGGCTCGTATACTGCATTATAGAGCACGATAGTTAAAATAAACATTTTGAACTATAACAGTGACTCTGACCATTCTTATTGTGGACAAGTACGAGTGAGCGAGCGAAAGGGTATGTCTTGCTACCGCGATTCCTGAGAGAGTCGGGAGTGTTGTGTTCTGGGTTGTCTAATCATTTGTAGCTTCGTGATTTTTGGAGGAGAACGAATGAGACATTATAGCTAGTCGGTTTTGGGATTTTGGGTACTAAGGTGGTAGGTTGGTGCACCCCTATACACCGAGGTCCTGTTTTCCTGCGTCTAGCTCTGTGTAGGTGCAGAATCCGCGCAACATGGCGCTCAAAGTTTGGTCTGGTCCTTATCTGCAAGACTCTTGAGTAGTGCTTGTGCTTGTCCACAATCCCCTCACATCTGTTTCCGGAGTCGGTTGTGACAGTGTAACCTCCTATACTGATGTTTATAGTTTCTTCAAGCTTGAATTTTAAAAGGTTCCTTCTCGTTCTTATAAACCTGTTATTGCGCTGCCGCACTTAGGTTGTTATTCTTGTTATTCATTATGGCGACTACCATAGCACCTCCTAATCGGGCTGCAGCCACAGCTTATTTGACTCAAAATGGAGTCCCTGATGATGGTGTTGCGCTCATTTTTGTAGTCGAAGCGAATGCAGCTTACCACTTCGAAGTCTTTTATTCTTGTGTCACCTTTCTGGCAGTGAATGGAACAGATCATTTGTTTCACGAATATACTGCCGCGGCCCTACCTCAGGTTTATCAGCCTTATAGGTCTCTAGAAGTTCCAAATATGGTTTAATGGCGCCCTTCCTTACCCAATAACGCTGGTCCGTTTAGGCCCTTTATCGCTAGATGGAGCCACGTGGCCCGATTTGGCTGGGTATACCCCACACCCGCGTTATCTGACAACTGCGACACTCGCAGAACTACGGGTATTACATACTTCCTTAATACCTATACATAGAGCTGTTATTCAGTTCATGTCGCTCAACTTCCAGGTGGGACCACCTGGCATTGCTGCGCAACCCATTGGACCTGGTGGTGTAACCATCAGTCCTCTTATGGTTAATTCAGTGATGGGAAAGCGTCCACAGAATAAGGATGAATTTCCTTATTGGCTTGCTGAAAAATTTGGACAAATTAAGGCTGTTTTTCCGAATACCACTCCTGTGGAGAAAGACAGGATCCTGACCATAAGTTTACCTAAAGACTTGGTTCCCGAATTGGCTGATTGTAACACTTGGGGTAAAGTGTTTGCAGTGGTATATTCGATGTGCTTCGGCACCCTCTCCATGACCGTACTCCCTTCCGTGATAAAGCATGTTCAGGATGAACACGGAGCCGAAGCGGCTCTGGAATTGGGGATGAGGCTGGTGGGGATGTTCGACGTTGTTGCTGATATGATCCTTGCTAATGTTAAGGGTGATGCTGTCAGCTTACAAGTGGCTAACCGCTTGGAGGGTGTGGCAGACGCAGACAAGCCACATGAATTACCAAAGATTATTGCAAAGGCTTATAAAACCTTAGGCCGCAATAGTCTGGGAGTTAAGCCTTTTACTCAAACGCAGACGCAATCTCAAACTCAACAAAAAGCTCAGACTGATAAAGATGGATGCCCGTTCTTTCCTAAAAAGAACTGGAGAAATAAAAAACAGGGGCAGCAACAGCAGAAGCAAGGTTTGCGTGCTGGTTCACCGACACCTGAGTCTTCTGAGCATACTTATGACTTGCACGACCGCGCGAAAATTAAGACTCCTGATAGATTTCAGGTCCCTGATCAGCGCTCTCCTCGTTCTTTACAGGACACATTGGACTCTCAAGGCGGTAGAGGAGAGCGCCAGGATCATGACAAAGGTCCAACTAAACAACAGGGATGAGATCTACCTAGACAGTTTGATGTTAAAGCCAAACAAGAGGAAGTGCCTCGTTTTCAACCCCCGTATCAGAAGAAAAAAGTTGCCGCTTTAACTGCGAAGTATGCCTCAGACGGTAAGAACGCGACTCCTGGACTGGACATGGGCAGTGACTCTGCTCAACAGCGCTGCAGAGGTTACCATAGTGAGTCTATGTGAGTCAGTTGCTGTCTGGAGGCGACAGCAACTGATACATTAATTACAGTAGAAATAGCAGATACCCGGTATGCCCCCCCGGATAGACTCTATGAGATTATAATTCAAATTGAAGGTGATATACAGCGTCAAATCAAAGCGGTTTTCTGGGAAAATCTCACCTCCCCATACGACATTTTGTTGGCGGAGGCAGATTGGCCTCCACCCTTTATAATAGCCGCTTCTAGAGGGGAGGACGTGATACTTCCGAGTTTTTCGCGTTACGTCCCTGGGGAACATGCAAAGGCTTACACAGCTGAGTGGGCTTTGGCCCTTGCCCCAGCGGTGTACCGTGATCAGGTGGGCTGGGATATTGATTCACAGGCACATGAAATACCATTACAGTCTATGCCACAACCACAACCACAGTATCCAATCAGACGTGAGGCTAAGGCCCACGTTTGTGACATTCTGACTCAGTTGGAATATCAAGGAGTTATTGAATCCTGTGTATCACCAATGAATAATCCTCTTTTTCCAGTCTCAAAACCTGACGGTTCATACCGCATTGTGTTGGATTATCGGAATTTGAATAGTCATTGTCTCACTTTTGCGGTGCAAAACACACACAGCTCTGCGCCGGTGAACAACCTGGTTCGTAAAAAATACAAAACCACACTGGACATATCCAATGGTTTCTACAGTCATAATCTGGCTCCTGAGAGCCATGACTTGACAGCATTCACCGCCGTCGGAAATCAAAAACAAAATTTACGCGCCTGCCTATAGGGTATAAGAATAGCCCTGGGGCTTTTGCTGCGCGTGTTGTGTCTTTATTGCATGACATAGATCCAGATGCATTCTCGTACGTTGATGATATTTATCTGACGGACGATGAGCTAATGCCACATCTTGTCCGAGTCGACCGCATCATTTTATTGTTTGCCGACTACGGATACAAGTTCAATTTTGCAAAATCACACATCGCTCATTTGGCGGTGCTCTTTTTGGGCTATGAGCTCAATAATGAGGGTCGGGGGTTAGCCCCCCACTTTCTGGAGAAGTGTGCACAATTGCATCCTCCCTCTACGCTGAAGAAACTTCAGTCTTTGCTGGGATTTTTCAATTTCGGGAGGACATACATCCCTGATTATGTCCAGCGTATCTAACCGCTTTATGCGTTGATACAACCAACAGATGGCTTCCGGAACATACCACTATCCTACAATCTTTGCAATCTGATATGCTTGCAACTAACTACTTGTTGACGCGTGATAACACATAAACCTGGTGATACGTATAGTGCCAGGGAAGGTGGGTTTCACTTACTTGACGTTCAATGAGGGGGACCCAGTACCCATTGCATACAAATCACATTTGTACACGGCAGCAGAAATGCGTTTTTCAAATATTTAAATTGTTTTGACATCGGTTCAAATGGCGATTCTAAAAGAACGCTGGCTGGCGCAAGGAAAACTTGTTCTTATGGTCACGCCTTTCCCTGCCTTAGAAGCAGTGACTAAGGCAAGTGTACCTAACTCTAAGGCACTACATCCCCGTTGGATACAATGGGCTACTTCTTTGACATCGTCTGATGCCAAGTTTATCTTTGACCCTGCACTTCAGATACAGGAGTTTTTACAGTATGAACACGTTCATCCTCCTCCGTTGTCGTTGCTTCCTTTAGATGAGTACAAATGTATCATTTATACCGATGGCTCGGCTCAACCGGCCACCGGCTCCAAACACGCTTATTTAGCGGCTTGCGCTATTGTGGCTGGTTCGATTGTCAATGGAGAATTTAAGTCTTCCATAGTGCATACTCAGGCACTTGGTGACTGTACAGCACAATTGGCGGAGCTGCGTGCTCATGTTCTTGCCCTTGAGTTTGCCGATCCTAATGTGAATACTCTTATTGTATGTGATTCTTACTATGTGTTCAATCCTTTAATGACAACTTATTTTTTTGGTCTCAGAATGACTATCAAGACTCTGAAGGCAGTGCAATCAAGCATAAAACGATTTGGGTTCGAGTGGCAGACCTTAAACAACGTCTGCCCCTCACGCAAGTTATCCATACTCTTGGCCATCAGCTTGTAGGAGCACATGCTCTTGGTAATTCTTTGGCTGACGAAGCGGCCAAATCTGCAGTAGCCACGTGTTCCATAGCAGCAGTTACAAGGTCCATGACTAAAATAGATAATGATATTCTGGCAGCGGTAGCTGCTATGAAGGAGAAAACTGCTTATCCTCAGGGTTTCCCTTCGAAATACGCTTATCATATATCTCCCGAACAAGTTCCTTATGCTAAGATTCCATCTGTTGGGGATCGGCTGATTCCCAACATGGACCGCAGACTTGCTTTGATCAGAGCCGCGCACGAGGGCATGGCTTCTGCACATGCCGGGGTGTTTGCGACAGTCTCGATTCTACAGCAACGTTATTGGTGGCGTGGTTTATATAAACAAACCTGTAATTATGTGCTTTCTTGTGACATTTGTCAGCAAATAAAACCGTCTACGGTCTCACGTCCACCACAAACACAGCTATGTATTTCTAATCAACCATTTGGCTGTGTATATCTTGATCACTGCAGTCCATTGTCTACTGATACTGCATATAAATACATTTTAGTTGCAGTTGATTCGTGCACTAGATTCCTTTGTGTTTGGCCACAACGCAGTGCTGACGCTCAAAATGTCATCAGGGATTTGCGTGTCTTTGACGGGATGTTTGCCTGTGGCACCTTTCATTCGGACCAAGGTCCAGCGTTCGCCTCTAAGCGTACAAGGATGCGATGAAGTCGATGGGGGTGCTGGTGCAGTTTTTGTCTCCATACAGGCCTGAGGGCAACTCTATTGTGTAGTGAATGAACCACGAATTAAAGCAATCTTTGACAGCTAGAGTCTTAGGTACTGGCAGGAACTGGCTAGCCCATTTGTATGGGGTTCAATGTGCACTTAATAATCTCCCTAAAAGATCTCTGGGTGGGCGGACCCCCTACGAACTGTTCTTTGGCATTAAAATGTTTGTGCCAGACCTTGATGGTCTAGACGTTGTGGCGGCGGACACAACCTTGACATAGATAATCATTCTATGTTACAGGACCTACAAAAGACCTGTGACAGCTACGCAACTGAACAGTTACCCTCTTCCAATGACACATCAATGCTGATTCCAATTACCGGCTGGCTTCCTAAGACTGGAGATTTGATACGAGAAAAGCTGGAGAACAAGAAAGAATTTGGTCCCTCTTATCATGCACCAGTCCCGGTTCTTGGATTGAAGGGTACGGGTACAGTGATACTACCACCTTTACCTGGTCGCAAAGACAACAGATACATTTCAGTGGACAATGTCAAGTAACACCGTCTGGCCGATTCTGAATAGTGTAACTCCTGCTGTTTCATGCAACGCTATCTCAATGAATCCGGTGCCTTCGTCCACTTCAAATCATCCTCGTATTGAAGGGGGTGAAACGGAAACAATTATTGATCTTTTGCCAATCACCACACCTCCCTGTTCCACTGCAGAGGTCGAGTATACTTATCCTGCGGAGGAGTCACACACTGAAGAACCGAACAGTCCAAGTCAACACCAAACTGATGTCTCCCACCAGCCTTTAATGAATATGAGTGCAAGCGGTTATTTTGGGGGCTGTAAGAGCTTCATCTGTGACTCGTCCCCCTCGTCTTCTACGTTGTCACTTCCACCAACAAAAATAAGCATTTTCATCTCTTGGTTTAAAAAGACTTACTTGGTCCCACCCTGGACCTACATCTGGCTGCTCCTTATCCTGGTTTTCCTCTTCATGTCAGTAGGTTTTGTGACTGTCTTTTTCTTACTCATCAATGGTCATTATCTGCCAGAATGCTCTGCTGTGAAATTGGTCAATGGAATTCTGGCCCCTCATACATTGTCCCATATAATGAAACGGGATCAAGCCCTAGTGAATATTTCAGCTTTCCCAGTTGCAGATGGCATCGTTTGGGATAAAGTAGCATTCCAAATCCATGGTCCGACGGAAGTCCTCAACGTACCATACGTGTTTCGCGTTTCTTTAGGAGACGTGGTGACACCGGACATACAATCTGATGATTGGGATGTACAAGCAGTACATTCATTGTTTTCAGATTTAAAGTATTATGCTGCCTTTGATGCTGAAAATTTGTTCTTGAATTCGGCCAATTATGCTGATTTATTCTGTTATCAACATTATGGGCATCATTTACTTACATAAAACAAACACGTTACGTCCTGTTTTTAACTACACGCAGTGGGAACATTGCCCAACTCCTTTACAGGGAAGTTCTAAAACACTTAGGGATAAGTTCACCTATTTCACGGATTATGACACATCCAATCCTGAATCCTATTTCTTTAAATTACAGTTTTCGTCGCAATCTAAGTTTATCCTGACCCACACTATATTGATCTATTCCAATTCCTTTAGATCTGAATTGGCCTCGCAGGGTTATGATCATTGGAGTGCTACCATTGATTTAAAAACAATATGGGGCACTAAAGATTGGCAGGTCCAGGGAACTGAAGCTTTACATCGTGCCTGCCTCATACCTGCACAAATTTTATTTTTAAATGATACGGTATATCAAACCACTTGTATTGGCCTGGCGACTGCAAAAAATGTAAATTATCCGTCAATTCCATCCCTGGCTGAGTATGATAATTGGCGCTCACACACAAATTATTCAATCGATGTTTTGCAAACTCTCGTTCGAAATGGCACTTTCAATGTATCTAATGTTGACCCTAGCGGGTGGTTGCTGTGGCAAATCAGTTCAAATTCATGTCAGCTACGTTTTTATAATATAACGCCAGGTTTTACACAGGCTTGACCAGATCCACGTTTTTCACACTCACATTCGGTCACAACATACTCAGTGGGTAAATTGTGCCAACAATGGTTGGAGCACTCAACGTTGTCCTCAGTTAAGTAACACTTGTCTCGCTTGTCAAGTGACATCAATTAGGCTGATTTTCTTCTAGGTTCTAGGACCCCGAGGACGAAAAGCTTTTACTATGCTGCATACAATGAAATATGGAAATTATCGCAGATGGAGGCAGCATTTCGTCTGCGACAAATTGACAAAGCTAATTTGGAAAAAGTCCTTGCCGTGGTCGACAATAGTATTAATACACTGTCTTCACGCATTGATACCTTGGATAATATTGTTTCATCTGTTATTGATATTGTTCAGACTGATGTATCTGTGTTATATCATGGTCAGAATCAATTACGATCGGTAATGCAGTTTGCATGGACACTACAAACACTTAAAATGGGTAAAGTACCGTGGTATTATTTGAATGCTTCCGCTTTGTTTTTGCCATTTAATTTAACTGATAAACAACGGTTTATGTCCATGAAAGATGCTACATACATGTTATTACACATTGAACAGTTAGAACATTTGCCGTTCTCTGTGGCGGAGACAGATTCGGCTGTATGGTTAATACACGGGGTTATCTCGCTCTCTTTCTCACTGTTTCAATTTAAATCTTGCATGAAACATTTCCCGATTGGTCGCTTTGAACCCCTGGGTAGTATGTTTTTACATGAGCTGTGGTCCCTACCTTTCACTTATAGATGTCATCGTGACGATAAGGAAGTTTTCCTAACAGGGGAGTATTGCGATTCCACGGTGGGACACTCCCTAGTTTGCAAACACGTTTAATTGCGCGGCGCTTGTTATGTATCCGCACCTAATCTTGCTTGCTTTTTGAAAGGAAGTCCAGCGATAATTCCCGCTTTTACATTGCTTACTAATGGTAGTTATCTTATATTGAATAACCACGACTGCTGTGGTTTACAGGCAGGAATCCCGTATATAGTAACAGTTTCACAACGTGTTACTTGTTGTAGCAATGTGCTTTTTCCGCCCCGCATGAGAAAGTGGATATTTCCATTTGGCCTTCCATTCCGACTTTGAAAAAAGATTTCAACAAATTAAGCAGGCTCAAAGCGCTATTGTTTCAACAAGAAGTGGCTCTCACTTCAGCTCGAGAGACCTTCGAATTACATGCGGCTAGAACTTCGAGTGAGATTCAGTCACTTCTGAACACGAATCTCCCACTACATTTTGGGGAGTTGATACATCAAATATTTAATGCGTCTGATACCGAAGGCCTTGCTCATTTTTTTAAACTGGTGGGATCCGGCCTTGTTACTTCTTTTCAGACTATATTTGGAGTAATACAGGCCTTTATTCATTCAATTTTTTCCATCGTCTTTGGTGCATTCCCTTATTATTGGCGCTAGCTGGTGGGATCCTGCTTCTTCTGCTCCTGCTGCGCAATGGCTGCTCATCTTGTGGTAATGCACAGACCAGGCCAATTGCAACTGTACCATGATCCAATGCAACAAGTTTTTGGATGCTTGCCATTAGCGACGCTTAGTGTGAGTTATGGACTATCTTTTCACTTTGCCTACTTCACTTGCGTGCAACCTGTATTCTACTGTCAATGGTGGCCCTTCTATTGGGCTATGGATTTATGCCTCTCCAATACGTCATTCATGTCCCGGATTATAACTTGTTGGTGGGTCCCTTAGAGGCCCATGACCAGGCTTGTTCTGGATATGGTCAGTTCCTACCATCTAGACAAAACATGCTAACACAGCTGCGCTGCTGAAAGCTCGTGCTTTGATATTATGGGGATGCATGTTGTTCTGGCACACACTTGGAGAGGGTCCTTTCCAGGGAGAAGAGCTATGCGGTTCCTTTGACGTAAAGCTTCCATCTAGGCACTAAGGTAGGGGGGTCTACTGACAAAGCCCAGAGATCTTCTATTATATAATAAACATCACTTTACCAAGAGGAGGGTGGTTAGGCCTTATAGTCCTTTTTCCACTGTCTATATATAATGACTTCCCCCTTCATATTCTATGGAATTGTAACAATGCTAATTGTTCTAGGTTTATGCATTTCGCTGCTGGTAGTGGCTCGTATACTGCATTATAGAGCACGATAGTTAAAATAAACATTTTGAACTATAACAGTGACTCTGACCATTCTTATTGTGGACAAGTACGAGTGAGCGAGCGAAAGGGTATGTCTTGCTACTGCGATTCCTGAGAGAGTCGGGAGTGTTGTGTTCTGGGTTGTCTAATCATTTGTAGCTTCGTGATTTTTGGAGGAGAGCGAATGAGACACTATAGCTAGTCGGTTTGGAGATTTTGGGTACTAAGGTGGTAGGTTGGTACACCCCTATACACTGAGGTCCTGTTTTCCTGCGCATAGTTCTGTGTAGGTGCAGAATCCCCGCAACAAAAGTTATATAATACATATACTTTAAAACTACAATAAAAAAGGACATCTTACTTTAGTACATATAATTGAATATTTACATGTGTAGAAGCATTAAAATTTAAAGCACATTTTATAAAGGGAACAGCAGCTGATATAACAATTGGATCTGCCAACATCTGTAAATGTAAAAGAGCAGGCCTATTATTGATAAAAACCCCTTGATCTTAAAATAGGGAGCAAGTAACTTTTATGCCGATAGTGATACGTCAGGGAAAATAATACCAGATGGTCCAAGGTTTGTAAGGGGATTCCGTCACATGGACATTTTAAAATGGAGTTAGCTTCATATTGTCCAGGAAGGGAAACATAGACTGCACCGCATTGAGCTCAATCGAAACCTTGTAAGCAGAGATCTCTCCCAAGGGTTTTTGACCAAGTAAGATAAGGCTCAAGTCCTGGATTTGTTTTTGTTATCTTACAAGCTCTCATGATTGATTTTTACAGGGCCCTAGTTTCCCTCATTTCCATGGTTAGGCTAAAATACTTCTCTGTCATCCTTTTTCCATCGGCTTTAACAATAGACTGAGGAGTTTAATACAATTGAATGTGCTCCAGTTTAATTGTCAAGTTCTTGATATAGGCCAACCACGGTACCTTAGGCCCCAGATCACAATATAAACAATCCTGGATTACTGCCCTATTAAAAGCTGTGTGGTCCCCACACCAAACGGAGAGTCATAAAAGTAGTGGGGCTAATTTTACAAAACCTTCTACAAACCCCAGACCCAGTTCGTCATGGATAAAGGTACCTGGGCTGGTGGGACCAACCCCAAGATATTTTTGACAAAACCGGTTCTCTTCCCTCAGTATTTTTGTACAATTTTGATAGCCCCAAATGGCTGCACCATAGGTAAGTACTGGCAGGAATTTCATCCTGTAGATTTGGATAAGAGGAACTATGGGTTTGTTTCCTATTGTTGCAGAAAACTTAAAAAGGGCACCACAAGCTTGAATAAACCGTTGGGCCTCTAACAGCCATACATGGGCTCCAGTTGCGATGTTGGTCAAAAGTGACTCCCAAGAAAGGAAAAGAGCAAACCCGCGAGATTACTCTGCCCTTAATAGTTGAAGGCCTGACTTTGGAGGTAATCTTCCCTCAAATCTTTAAATGAGTTTTAGGGATGTTATATATAGGGACAAAACCGGAATGAGCAATATGAGGCGGAGACTTGTGTGGAGGTCATGACCGAGCGCGAGGAAATCCTGGAGATTTTCAGCGTGGAGTTCCTGCCTTCCGCCATGAGCTGTCTGCCTCACTCAGAATGCCGGGGAGAAACTGGTGCTGGGCACCGCGCAATATTCGTTTCACTGCGGTGAGGATTTGTGGCTTTATTTTCGTAGTGAGGAAGTCTCCATGCCCGGCATTTGAAAGGATTTGCGTTTCCTGAGATTTCAACATCTCTATGTGTACAGCAGTATATAAAGCGGGACTTACGCATTGTGTTTACACTTAATAGAGGGGTGTTGAGAAACCTGCAATTAGAATTTACGTGAACTGCTGCACGTGATAGCAATATCCAGTTGGAGAAGGGCGATCCTTTGAACATAACTTTTTAACAATGTTTGAATGCCCCAAACATAAATATTGTGCAATTGTATTTCTCCGTTTAGACATTTATATACCAATGGATATTGAATGTTTGCAGGTTTTAAAGTTTTGATTCCGTGTAGCGCGAACAGTACATATAATATGCTCCAAGGTCAGTTAGGCCATTGATTGGTATATATATTAGTACAGTGCCTAACAGGTTCAGCGCGCACAGTTTTAATGTATATGCTTACGTATTCCTGCCTGTAGATGTTTTGTTAAACGGAGACAGTACCATTTCTACTTCCATGTCTGGTGAGGTTTTTAAATCTGTTTGTAACATGGCCATTCATTGATTGAGAAATGCTGTGCGCAGCCGAAACGCGTCTCAGTGATTTTACTGCCGGGCCCGGAGTGACCTCACTTCATTAAATCAGCCAATGTACGGATTCTCGTGTGCGTGCTCCCTTTTTCGTGGGTGAAGTTGGGACGTTGGTTATATATACATATATATATATATTCACTGAAAAAACCATAGGTTTCAGGGACGTTATAGTTAGCTGGACATTTCACTCTTACAAAACCATAGAAATTCCACCGTTATAGTTAGTTCAGCTAACTATAACTCGCGCACCCACAATGCACTGCTCATGACATCACATATTACATCATTCATGACATGGTCAGTGACATCACTGATGACATCACTGATGACATCTCAAATGACATCACTGATGACATCACTGATGACATCATCCAGTGACTGTGTGTCTCTATAAAATTTAAATATGTTTTATATATATGCCAAGGTGTATTGAATAATGAGTGGGTGTATAAGTGTCTGCATGGAGGATTTAGTAGGAGCGTAACTGACTGTATAAGTGAGTGATTAAATATGTCTTACTGAATGCATGGGTTAGTGACTAAACTGTGAGAATGTCTGTATCAATCTGTCTGTTGTTGTGTAAGCTGCTGCATGGGTTGGTCAGTAGCTACATGAGTGTCTATATAGGTTATTGATTGGTTGTCTGAGTATTTTTTGGGGAGATTGAGTGTGTGTGTGGGTGGGTGGGAGGTGTGTGACTCTGTGCATAGATGTGTGAGTAGTTGATTCCCTGGGTGTATGGGTTCTAGAGTGCATGAGGAAACAGCTGTATGTGTGCGTGAGTGTGTGTATGGGTGTGTTGGTGAGTGAATGGATGTCTCAGTGGTACATGTCCAAGTAACTACATATGTAAAAGGCAGTGTATGTGAGAGTTGAAGTATATAAATGACTATACATGAGAGTCAGTGATTGTGAGACTGGCTGTATGGATGAGTGTGTACTTGTATCACTGATTATATAAGAGAGTAATTATGCGTTAGTATCTGTATGAATAAGTGAGGTGGTGTGTGTATAATTGTATAGGTGAGTAAATGGGAGTGTGATTGATTCTTTGCATGACTGACTAGGTGTGTGAGTAACTGCATGGATGAGTGGTGGTGTGTGAGTGTCTGTATAGGTGTATGAGTGTATATGATAGTGTTGTCTTGATGGGTGAATGAGTGGATGTGTGTGTAGACCTAGGAATCAGTGAGTGCGTATGTAGTAACTGGTATTGGTGTGTCAATGATTTAGAAAATGGTAGTCTGTATTTTACGGTGGGTGTATCAAAGGTTATATTAGAGTGTGAGGAGGTGCATCAGATTTTCACATGGATGATGTCATCAGTGATGTCATCAGTGATGTCATTTGAGATGTCATCAGTGATGTCATCAGTGATGTCACTGACCATGTCATGAATGATGTAATATGTGACGTCATGAGCAGTGCATTGCGGGTGCGCGAGTTATAGTTAGCTGAACTAACTATAACGGTGGAATTTCTATGGTTTTGTAAGAGTGAAATGTCCAGCTAATTATAACGTCCCTGAAACCTATGGTTTTTCCAGTGAATTTCTAAGGTTTTTTAAATGCTAATTTCTAACTATAACATTCCTGAAACCTATGGTTTTTTCAGTGAATTTCAATGGTTTTTTAAATGTTAATTTCTAACTATGACATCCCTATTAAGTAGCCCACCAGGTACATCCAGTAAGCGCCACAGAGCTGCTTTTCAGAGAGGTGTTCTGAGGCCACGCCCCTTTTTACACAACGCTGCAAACGCGGCTTCTGGCGCACTGCTGCTCAGAGGATGAAGTCCACTTGTGTCTTGAGGTCCTCAGGACACAAGAGGACCTCATCGCCCCACCAGCAGTGCACCAGAAGCCGCGTTTGCAGAGTGGTGTAAAAAGGGGAGTGGCCTCGGAGCACCTCTCTGCAACGCAGCCCTGTGGCGTTTACAAGAGGTACCTGGTGGACTAGTTGGCCCCCAGGGACCCTCAGGATTGAAGGGGAATTAATCCCCCAACTTAAAACGCGCCACAGGGCGCGTTTGCACTGTGGTGCAGGGAGGGGGCGGGCCTGATGTGACAAGTGTGCAAACGCGCCCTGTGGCGTGTTTTAAGTTGGGGGATTAAGTCCCCTTGAATCCTGAGGGTCCCTGAGGGCCAACTAGCCCACTAGCTACCTCCAGTAAGCGCCACAGAACTGCGTTGCAGAGTGGTGTAAAAAGGGGGCATGGCCTTGGACCACCACTCTGCAACGCTGCTCCCTGGTGCTTACTCGAGGTACCTGGTGGGCTAGTTGGCCCCCAGGGACCCTTAGGATTGAAGGGGACTTAATCCTCCAACTTTAAACGCGCCACAGGGCGCGTTTGCACACTTGTCAAATCAGGCCACGCCCTCTCCCTGCACCACTGTGCAAACGCGCCCCCTGGTGCGTTGTAAATTGGGGGATTAAATCCCCTTGAGTCCTGAGGGTCCCTGGGGTCCAACTACCCACCAGGTACCTCCAGTAAGCGCCACAGAGCTGCGTTGCAGAGAGGTGTAAAAAGGGGCATGGCCTCGGACCACCTCTCTGCAAGGCAGCCCTGTGGCGCATACTGGAGGTACCTGGTGGGCTAGTTGGCCCCCAGGGACCCCCAGTATTGAAGGGGAATTAATTCCCCAACTTAAAACGCGCCACGTTGCTGGGAGGGGGCGGGGCGTCCGGCACGATGCCGGTCTTTTTTTTTTTTTTTAGAAGGGGGGCTGTGTGGCCCCCCTTCTTTTTCCGTTTTTTGGGCCCTGGGGACCCCATATCCCAGGGCTTGACCCTTTTTTAAAAAAAAATAATAATGTAAACGGGAAGGGGCTGCGTGGGCCCCCTCCCGTGGCCAATTTTGGCCCCGGGGACCCCATCCCCCGGGGCATGGCCACATATATTTATTTTTTTAAGGAGGGGGCTGCGTGGCCCCCCTCCTGAGGCCTCTATTGGCCCCAGGGACCCCATACCCCGGGGCCGGCCTTTATTTTTTAAAAATTTTTGGGGGAGGGGGGCCACGTGGCCCCCTTCCCGGGCCACTTCTAGCCCCGGAGACCCCTTCCCCCGGGGCATGGCCAGTATTTATTTATTTTTTTAATATATTTGGAGGGGGGCCGCGTGGCCCCCCTCCTCAGGCCATTTATGGCCCCGGGGACGCCATACCCCGGGGCCGGCCTTTCCCTGGTTTTTTTTTTTTTTAGGGGAGGGGGGCTACGTGGCCCCCCTCCTGGGCCACTTGTAGCCCCGGGGACCCCATCCCCCGGGGCCTGGCCACTCCGTTGGGGACCGTGGGGGGAGCCGCAATGCCCCCACGGTCCCGTTGGCTCCCCGCCTCCTGCGGGAGCCGGCATTGCTTTTCCACATGGGGAGCTGCTGACATGCAGCTCCCCTTGTGGAAAAGCAATCTGGTTTGGATTTTGGAAGCGAGAGCAGGAAACCTGCTCTCGCTTCCAAAATCCAAACCAGTGTTTCTTATGGCAGGGCGGGAGCCGCATGGCTCCCTCCCTGCCATAGCAAACAGCAGTGTCCCGGGGGTGGGCACATGTAAATTACTGCAAGTCCCAGCGTGCAATGGGAATGATGACGGAGCGAAATGGCACACCAGAGGCCAATTGTGAATATAAATAGCACGCAGGAGACATGGCAAGGATACAGAAATCGAAGCTGCTCACGCTAGCCTCTGAGGAAGGGGAAAGAATTCCCCGAAACGCATAAGGGTAAAGGACACAAGAAACGGGATGGGAAGCTGCTTGCTTTAATAAATTAAGGTTGTTACCTACCTTGCCTAGGAGTGCGGACTCGTCTCTGAAGCGAACTTTGGGAAAATATATATATATATATATATGCTGCAGACTTCGTCGCAAACTTCCTCTTGCTAGGAACAGACGAAATATATATATATATATATATATATATATATAGATATATATATATATATATACAGAAAAAAACAAAGGTTGCAGGGACGTAGTTAGGCTCAAATTTCACTCGTACAAAACCAGTGAAATTCGACAGATAGAGTTACCTGAGCTAACTTTAACTTACGCCCCTCAATGCACTGCTTATGGCCTCACATATTTCATCACTCATGACATGGTCAGTGACATCACTCATGACATCTCAAACGACATCTCAAATGACATCACTGATGTCATCACTGATGACTCCATCCAGTACGTGTAAGTGTTTTGTAAGAGTTTATGATTGTTAGACATGCATACTAAGGTACTACAAAAGTTAAAGTAGTATACTAGGTATACTACTAATGAGTGATACTACTTATAATATATATCATGTGAGTGGCTGTGTGACTGTATGTATCCTTGTGCGTATGGGTGTCTGAGTGGCTGTATTGGTGTATAAGTGGGTGTGTGAGTAGCTGTGTGCATGAGTGAGATGCTGTGTTAGTGGCTGTATTGGTGAGTGAGTGGATGTGTCAGTGGGTGTATGGGTGGGGAAGTGGCCATGTAAGTGGCTCTATGGGTGGGTAAGTGGGTGTGTAGTGACTGTATGGGTGAGTGATTGGGTGTCTGAATGGATGTATGAGTGAGTGACTGGGTGTATACGTGGCTGTATTGGTGAGTGTGTGGCTGTTTGAGTGCATATTTCCTTAAGTGATTTGGTGTATGAGTGACTGTATTGGAGAGTGAGTGTCAGTGTGAATGGCTGTAGTGGTGAGTATGGGGATGTGAGAGTGCTTGTATAGATGTGTGAATAGGTATGTAAGTGGTTATGTAAGAGAGTGTGTGAGGGCTTGTGTATGGGTGAGTGAGTGGCTGTGTTGAGAGGCTGAGTGGGTGAGTGAGCAGGTGTGTGAGTGACTTTGTAGATAAATAAGTGGGTGTGTGAGTAGCTGTGTGGGCGAGTGTGTGGTTATGTGACTGGCTGTATGGGTGAGTAACTGGTTGTATCAGTGGCTGTATGGGTAAGTGAATTGTTGTGTGAGTGGCTGTATGAGTGAGCGTGTGGGTGTGTGAGTGGCTCAATGGAGGAGTGAGTGGGTGTATGAGTACTGGTATAGGTCTGTGAATGGGTATGCCAGTGATTGTGTGGGTGAGTGGGCATATGAGAAGTTGTATGGAGGTGTGTGAGATCTACCATCCTACATACGCGATTCCATGGATTTTTTTAATCGAATTAATAACACCCCTTGGAAACCAGGTTACATTATGGTCACAGTTGATGTGGTCTCTCTGCATACCTCAATAATTCATGAGGATGGCCTGAAAGCGTGTGAATATTTTATGAGATCGCGATCCCTGAACCTATTGGGTCACACTAAATTGCTCCTTGAAATGATGTCCTTTTGTCTTACCAACAATGTTTTTATTTTTGATGGCAAGTTTTATAGGCAGAACCAAGGAACTGCCATGGGCACTTTATTCGCTCCAACATACGCAAACTTAACTATGAGCTTTTGGGAGACAGAATTTCTGTGGTCGGAAGAGAACAATATCAATCTGGAGATGGTGGTGCTATGGGTCCATTATATCGATGACCTCTTCCTCATATGGGAAGGAGAGGAGAGTGATTTGAAATACTTTTTGTCATCACTGAATAACAACTCCCTCAACCAACAGTTTACCCACACATACAGTAGGAATTCAATCGATTATTTAGACATACGGGTCTATATTGAGGATGAGAGAATGTGCACCACCCTCTTCCGAAAGACCACATCGTGCAACAGTATTTTATCAGCAAACAGCGCACACCCTAAAGCCCTAAAATGGAGCATTCCATTCGGAAAGTTCCTGCAGGCTCGCAGGAATTTCTCCGAGGAGAAGGAATACGCAAGACAAGTTGACGTGATGTTTGATAGATTCCTAAGAAGAGGATATCCATTCACTGTCTTGGTAAATGCACGCTTGAGGGCCACTAGACAAAAGAGAGACAATCTACTGCTGCCTAAAAAAACTGTGACACCCACTGAATCTACTGTTGAAACAACGAGATTTATTACAGATTTTAATAGCTCCAACATCAGAGTCAAACAAGTAATAACTAAGCATTGGAATATTTTAAAGAAAAATCAGGAACTTAAACCTTTTATTCCAGAACATGCAAACATCACATATAGAAAGGTACCGTCATTGGGCAATCTACTGACCCCGAGTTACTTTACCAATAAAAATGCCCAAAAGAATACCTGGCTATCACATAAGGGTTTTATCAAATGTCCCAAATGCAAGGCATGCAATTATGGCTGCAACCGAGTGGATATAACAACTCTACAAGGATTTAAGAAACCCATCAAGGAGAGGATCATCTATGAAACTACACATGTAGTGTATCTCCTAGGGTGTGGATGCGGTCAACGATATGTTGGAAGTACTGTTAACAAATTAAAACTACGTATCCTCCAACATTTGCGGGCTGTGACTAATAGGGATTTTACTTATGTGATGGCCAAGCATATTTGGAAAGAGCACGATGGCAATTTAAACAACAACTTCTTTTATTCTGGCATTGAGCATATCCCGGTGAAGATCAGATGAGGGGATAGAGAATTAGCCTTGAGGCGTGCAGAATCAAGATGGATAGTGACTCTGGGCACAGAAAATCAATGGGGCCTGAATACTGACGCTGAACTTTATACCTTTCTGTAGGTTCTTCTTTTGCTTAGTGACTCTTTGATAATTGGATGAATGGAAGGATGACTATTATCTCTAATCCATATCTGGTAGACAGTAAGATGGGGTTATGAACTAACAGTAGGAATTGGACCTTGACTTCCCTGTTTTTTATGAATGTGACTTTTTACTTGCGTTTTGATCTGGTTTTTAATTGATTGTGTGTTTCAATATGAATTATATCTCAACTGTGTTTCAGTATGTGCACGAGCCACTTTTTCCTGAATAGGTTTACAACTGCACTTGGCACTTTATTGATGTATGTGTAATCTTGGAGAGGAGGATGATATAGAATTAACCCAGTGCTGAAGCTTGCAGCAAGATTGGTTATTAATGCACCTTAATCAAAATGTTTACATAAGCATGAGCCACTTTTTTCAATATAGGATGACAACTGCACTTAGCACTTTCATTGCATATATGCAACTTTGGAGAACATAACTGAGAGGAATTTCTCTATGGGATTTCTGTACTTTACAGAAACATGCACAGTGCACTTTAATTAATGTGAAATAAATTTACCTGGCTGTATTTTAGATAATTTATATGTAATATTTTTTATAGGTGCTTCTTAGTATTCACCATTGGTTATCAAATTTCGGTGTAATATGTAGGATTTTCCACTCTCTTTTCCTTACATTTTTGTTTATATCATGGATTGAATATTGGTCCATCACAGTACCTGACGCAGTTAATTTCAATCCTACCCATAATGTCCTGTATATGGAACATGGGTATGGTTCACCATTGGTTTGTTCTGGTTCGTGTTGAAGGTGGGCTTGGGTCCTTTGTTCCTGGCACCCTCATACTGACATGGAGGGTCGAAAATAGCCTCCCCCTAAATCTCCATGGGTAATTTTTTAATGCTAAGACTCTTGGGAGTGTATATGGAATTGGTCCTCTATGAATGGGTTTGCACAGTTTTATATGTTTTCTGCACAATCTATATGCCAGATGTATTTTGAAAATCTGAATTCTGTTTTTTTGTCAAAATGTCCCTGAAACTTTGTGTACTTTAGAAGGATTATTTGAACATCATCTGTTTATCTGCAATGCTACAATCAGATCTTTCTTTTTACAATCAAAATTAAAAAGTTAGAATGACTTTGGTTGTGTCCCCTTTAAAACTAATGTTTGTTTTTAATTGGTGGTGGTAAAAGGGTAGTGATTTCCCTTTAAATTGACACTCTATGTATCACTCTATGACCCAGTAGAAGGCTCCGGCCGAAATGCGTAGGTCAGTTTTGGTTGTTATGCACCTCTGCACTTTGCTTGTTATGACTCCATGACGTGTGGTTGCTTGCAGAACTTCAAATAAAGCACCTCGTCGCTAAGGATTTTGTTGTGCCGTTCTTCTGTTCGCCCTTGGAAAGTGGCGTGCATTACAGGGCATTTATTCACAGAGGTTGGAAGTAAAATATATATATATATATATATATATATATATATATATATATATATATATATATATATACAGAAAAAAACAAAGGTTGCAGGGACGTAGTTAGGCTAAAATTTCACTCGTACAAAACCAATGAAATTCGACAGATAGAGTTACCTGAGCTAACTTTAACTTACGCCCCTCAATGCACTGCTTATGGCCTCACATATTTCATCACTCATGAAATGCTCAGTGACATCACTCATGACATCTCACACAACATCTCAAATGACATCACTGATGTCATCACTGATGACTCCATCCAGTGCGTGTAAGTGTTTTGTAAGAGTTTATAATTGTTAGACATGCATACTAAGGTACTACAAAAGTCAAAGTAGTATACTAGGTATACTACTAATGAGTGATACTACTTATAATATATATCATGTGAGTGGTTGTGTGACTGTATGTATCCTTGTGCGTATGGGTGTCTGAGTGGCTGTATTGGTGTATAAGTGGGTGTGTGAGTAGCCGTGTGCATGAGTGAGGTGCTGTGTTAGTGGCTGTATTGGTGAGTGAGTGGATGTGTCAATGGGTGTATGGGTGGGTGAGTGGCCATGTAAGTGGCTCTATGGGTGGGTAAGTGGGTGTGTAGTGACTGTATGGGTGAGTGAGTGGGTGTCTGAATGGATGTATGAGTGAGTGACTGGGTGTATAAGTGGCTGTATTGGTGAGTGTGTGGCTGTTTGAGTGCATATTTCCTTAAGTGATTTGGTGTATGAGTGGCTGTATTGGAGAGTGAGTGTCTGTGTGAATGGCTGTATGGGTGAGTATGGGGATGTGAGAGTGCTTGTATAGATGTGTGAATAGGTATGTAAGTGGTTATGTAAGTGAGTGTGTGAGGGCTTGTGTATGGGTGAGTGGGTGAGTGAGCAGGTGTGTGAGTGACTTTGTAGATAAATAAGTGGGTGTGTGAGTAGATGTGTGGGCGATTGTGTGGTTATGTGACTGGCTGTCTGGGTGAGTAACTGGTTGTATGAGTGGCTATATGGGTAAGTGAATTGTGTGAGTGGCTGTATGAGTGAGTGAGTTGGTGTGTGAGTGGCTCAATGGAGGAGTGAGTGGGTGTGTGAGTACTGGTATAGGTCTGTGAAAGGGTATGCCAGTGATTGTGTGGGTGAGTGGGCATATGAGAAGTTGTATGGGGGTGTGTGAGTGGTTCTGTGGATGATGTCATCTGTGATGTCATTTGAGATGTCATAAGTGATGTCATCAGTGGTGTCACTGACCATGTCATGAGTGATATAATATGAGGGCATAAGCAGTGCATTGCGGGGGCATAAGTTATAAATAGGTCAGGTAACTATAACTGCAGAATTTTACTGGTTTTGTATGAGTGAAATCTGAGCCTAACTATAACATCCTGTAACCTTTGTTATTTTTAGTGAATTTCTAACGTTTTTTAAATTCTATTTGCTAACTATTACGACCCTGTAACCTTTGGTTTTTTAAGTGAATTTCTAAGGATTTTCAAAATCTATTTCCTAACTATAACGTCCCTGTAACCTTTAGTTTTTAAGTGAATTTCTATGTTTTTTTAACTAGTAGTCAGGTTTGCAGAGTGGTGGACAAAGGGGGTGGGGTCTCCGATCAGCTCTCAGGACTCCTGCTGTGTCAGATTTACTGGAGGTAACAGGAGGGCTTCTAGGTCCCCAAGAACCCTCAGCATCCAAGAAGACTTTATCCCCCAACCAGCAGTGCACCAGGAGGCGCATTTGCATGGTGGTGGAGAAGGGGGGCGGGGCCTCTGTAGTCCTCTCAGCAATCGCGTTCTGTGGGACTTACTGAAGGTAACAGGAGGACTTGTTGGTCCCCAAGGACCCTCAGCATCCAAGGGGACATCATCCCCCCACCAGCAGTGCGCCAAGAGGTGCGCTTGCAGAGTGGTGGAGAAAGGGAGCATGGCCTCCAGACACCACTCATCAATCTCACTGTGTGGGACTTACTGGAGGTAACAGGAGGTCTTTTTGTCCCCCAAGGACCCTCAGCATTCAAGGGGACTTCTTCCTCCCACCAGCAGTGCACTGAGAGGCACATTTGCAGAGTGGTGGAGAAAGGGGTCGTGCCTCCGAACACCTCTCAGCCAGCCACAGCCCGTGCAGGTAAGAGTGGTGGGGCGGTGGGGCCAGGTGGGGGGATTTTGACAAAAGACGACAAGGGAAAATTAAATATTTAATTTTCCCTCGTGGTTGTCTGACGAATCCCCCACAACCCGGCACCACTGCCCCACCGCTCTTACCTGCAGAGGCTGAGGCTGCTCTCAGCAATCCCACTGTGTGGGACTTACTGGATGCAACAGGAGGGGTTGTTCGCCCCCAAGGACCCTCAGCAGCCAAGGAGACTTCATCCCCAAGCAGCAGCATGCCAGGAGGCGCAATTGCATAGTGGTAGAGAAATGGGGCATGGCACCCAAACACCTTTCAGCAATCCCACTTTGTGGGACTTACTAAAGGTAACAGGAGGTCTTGTTGGCCCCCCAGGGCCCTCAGCAGCCAAGGGGACTTCATCTCTAAACCATCAGTGTGCCAAGAGGTGCGTTTGTAGAGTGTTGAGGAAAGGAGGTGTGGACTCCGAACACCTCTCATCAATCCCACTGCGTGGGACTTACTGGAGGTAACAGGAGGTCTTGTTTGCCCCCAAGGACCCTCTGCAGCCAAGGGGTCTTCATCCCCTCCACCAACATTAAGCCCAGAGGTGCATTTGCAGAGTGGTGGAGAAAGGGGGCGTGGCCTCCGAACACTTCTTAGCAATGTGGACTTTACCGGTGGTAATAGGAGGTCTTGTTGGCCTCAAGAACCTTTAGCAGCCAAGGGTACTTCATCCTCCAACCAGCAGCGCACCAAAAGGCGTGATTGCAGAGTAGTGCAGAAAGGGGGCAGGGCCTCTGGTGCCATGCCTGTAGCTTTTTCATTTTTCTTTTTTTTTTAATTATATGGGAAGGGGGGCCATGTGACTCCCCTTCACTTAGCCAATTTTGGCACCAGGGACCCCATACACCCAGGGCCAGTTATTTTTGGAATGGGAAGGGGGACCCCATCCCCCGGCCCGACTTTTTCTTTTTTACATTTGTTTTTTAATAAAGGAAGAGGGGCCACGTGGTCTCCTTCCCTGGGCAAATTTTGGCCCCGGGGACCCCATCCCCAGGGCCTGCCCTTTATATAATTTTTTTTAAAGCATGGGAGGGGGCCACGCTGTCACCCCTCCTGGGCCGATTTTAGCCCCGGGGACCTCATCCCCGGGGCCTTGCCACAATATTGGTTGCCCTGGTCCCACCCAGGATATCCAGTTTCTCACACTGGGGACTGCGGGTGGAGTCTGAAGGCCTCCGTGGTCCCTGCCGGCTCCCCGCATCCTGCGGGAGCCAGCATTGCTTTTGGACAGACGGAGCTGCTAAACATGCAGCTCCCTCTGTCCAAAAGCAATTCTGCTCCGCTTCTAGTAAGCGAGAGCATTTTTCTGCTCTCACTTACTAGCAGAGGAGCAGAGTTTGTTATGGCTTAGCAGGAGCAGTTTCGCTTCTGCCAAACCATAGCAAACAGCTACCTCCTGAGGGTGGGCACATCAGGAGGTAGCTGGTGCTGGCCCTGGGGGGTGGCGGTCCCCAGGGCCATGTATGGCTCCAGGAGGGGAGCCGCGTGGCCCCACTCCTTTATTGAATACAGACACGAAGCGGTCCATGGTGCTGTGGGGGCCACAAGGCCCCCCAATTTAATTTTAACCATTTGCCCTGGGGATGAGGCAGTCCCCGTGGCTGTGTGGGGGTCCGGAGCCCCCCGCAATAAATATTTCATCTAGCCCCGGGAAGGTGGCAGTCCACAGAGCTGCAGGGGGCCGCGTGGCCCCCGCATTTCTCATATTTAGCACCGGGCAGGTGGTGGTCCCTGGGGCTATGGTGGTGCAGTGCGGGCCCCGCGCATTTAATCATAGTTTGCCCTGGGGAGGTGGCGGTCTCCATGGCATGGGGGTTGCCTAGGGCAGACTCCATGTAATTTGATCAAAATGCCCCATGGAGGTGGCGGTCCCGGGGGCTTTAAGGCTCCAAGGATATGTTATACACATGTCCCCTGTACCTGGCTCATCCGGGGGCCGATTACAAACGAAGACTGGGAGTCCGTGCATTGTTTTTTTTTGGCAGAATTTGCTTATCCAGCGCGACTCTCGCTGACATTTTAAAAAATATATACTTTTTGGGCCGTGCAGTGGATCCCTCTCAAGAGGCCTAGGTGTCTGGGTGTTTCTACCCTGCCCTCTTTTCTTTTTTTAAAATGTTTTTTTTCCTGTGACTTGGTTCAACCGAGTCACATGATGGCTGCCAAAACTTCTTGATTTGAAGTGTTGGCAACCAATCAGATCTCAGCACACGATCGGAAGGGGTTGTGGATTATCCGCGCCCCTATATATACAACTGGAAATTTCTTTAAATAACTCAGCAACTACTGAATGGATTCACACCATTTAACAAAAAGGTCATTTTCTGGACAAACAGCTATCTTTCTGCCAAATTTGGTGTAATTCTTTCCAGCCGTTCGGGCTGTAGCCTTGTTTAAAATTTCCTGTGGAAATTAACATGGGGAAAATGCATTTTGGGACCCCCCTCTTGCTCGGACTCTGCTTGACGGATCACCACAAAACTTTCAAGACAGCAGCTGAAGTGAGCGTCAAACTAGTTTTGAAAATTTCGCAAGGATTCATCAAACTACGCCAAAGTTATTGGCAAAACAAAATACGTTCTTCCTATGGAAATTGCATCCTAACTCTCTCTCTCTCTCTCTATATATATTATCTACTGGCGGTCGCCAGTAGATAGTTATAGTTAGGACCTATTTTCCATAGGAAATCCGCGACATTCTATTTGAAATAACTCTTGCGTCGGTTGACGAATCTTCGGGAAATTTTCAAACTTTATGGCCCGCTCCGTGCAGCTCCTACCCTGAAAGTCTCAGGGTGATTCGTCAAGCGGGGGCCGAGGAAAAAGGGGGGTCCCAAAACGTGTTTTCCCCATTCATTTTCCCATAGGAAACTTTAGACACGGCTACAGCCCGAACTGCTGAACAGAATTACACCAAATTTGGCAAAGAGGTAATTCTTGGTTCAGAAAGAACCCTTTTTGTTAAATGGTGTAAATCCGTTCAGTAGTTGCGGAGAAATTAAAAAATAAGAGTCAAAAAATCAATTTCCCATAGGAAACTTTATGCAAGGCTACAGCCCGAACTGCTGAATGGAATTACACCAAATTTGGCAAAGAGGTAGTTCTTGGTTCAAAAAGAACCCTTTTTGTTAAATGGTGTAAATCCGTTCAGTAGTTGCTGAGAAAATCAAAAGTAAAAACACATATATATCTGGGCGGAGCCTAACCACACATGTCATCGTGAGATCTGATTGGCTGTCAGCACTTCATCCTGGAATTGCTGGCAGCCATCTTGGGACCAATATAAATGATAGTACCCCATTGAAATGCATTGTAGTGAATCGAAGATTTTGAGGGTTACCAAAAGGAGAACTATAAAGGGTGATAACAGACTTTAGTTACATTAGAATTCATTTGTTGATGGTACCATACTAATTTCAGGAATTGTGGTGTGTTCTAAGGTGATTTTACCCTGTGAAAAACCTTCTGCTGGGATATCATGAATCATGTTTGAGAGAAAACTATTTTCACATGCTTGTCCCATACAGTTTTGGAAGGTGCTCCAGAAGCTAAAATGAGAGCATATTTTCTGTAAATTCACATTATCTTTCTCAGTCATGTGAGAATGAAGTCTGACATTCTCAGTAAAACATGTACATCCAAAAAGGGCAGAGACTGTCAGTTGATTCCTTTGTGTTCTACTGCAGCTTCCCAGAGTGTTCTAAAGAACAACTAGAGCGCTAACAGTCTTACTTATGACAAAAGTATGGCACACCTGAAGCCATCTTGATTGGAATAAACTGGTAACACTTAAAACATTTAATTTAAAAAGGAACAAAATGATGGGGTTCATTTTGTCATAGAAATTATGGTTAGTGCTGTAGAAAGAAAAATTAGGACATGTTTCAAGTGTGATCTCAAATATCTTCCTGTTATATTTCAACAGGAGCAGCCTGTCAGTTGATGCCTTTGTGTTCTACTGCAGCTTCCCAGAGTGTTCTAAAGAACAACTAGAGCGCTAACAGTCTTACTTATGACAAAAGTATGGCACACCTGAAGCCATCTTGATTGGAATAAACTGGTAACACTTAAAACATTTAATTTAAAAAGGAACAAAATGAGGGGGTTCATTTTGCCATAGAAATTATGGTTAGTGCTGTAGAAAGAAAAATTAGGACATGTTTTAAGTGAGATCTCAAATATCTTCCTGTTATATTTCAACAGGAGCAGCCTGTCAGTTGATGCCTTTGTGTTCTACTGCAGCTTCCCAGAGTGTTCTAAAGAACAACTAGAGTGCTAACAGCCTTACTTATGACAAAAGTATGGCACACCTGAAGCCATCTTGATTGGAATAAACTGGTAACACTTAAAACATTTAATTTAAAAAGGAACAAAATGTGGGGGTTCATTTTGCCATAGAAATTATGGTTAGTGCTGCAAAAAGAAAATTTAGTGCATGTTTTAAGTGAGATCTCAAATCCTCTTCTATTTTATTAGAAAATTCTGACATGCAGACTGAAACAATCACTTTCAATACCAGCAGTAGACTTCCAGTTAACTCCTTGGTGAGCAGTAGCTTTACTACAGTGATCTAATGAACAACTAGAGTAATAACATTCTGAATTTATGGCAAATGTGTGACACATCTGAATGCCTTCTTGATGGAATCAAAGTAAAAAACTGAAAGCATTTCCTACTGAGGAGACTGCAGTAAATGAGGAAATTAGGAAACTTCATAACAAAGAAGTCTTCCAAGACGGCCACCAGTGAAAAAAGAGCCCAAATGTAGCACAAATATTACCCAGATGTAGCCCACATATAGCCCAATGACAAAAGTGTGCAAAACACTTTTTATTTTTAGTTTTTTTGCAGTTTTATGTAGTGCAGACTGGTCAGGTATTGGAGCGTTGCATCTTAAAACATGACCCCCTACACTACAAAAACACCACTGCACTACCCTAAACCCTAAAACACTACCCCAGCACGACCCCCTACACTACACAAGCACCACTGCACTATCCTAAACCCTAAAACACTACCCCCAGCATGACCCCCTACACTACACAAACACCACTGCACTACCCTAAACCCTAAAACACTACCCCCAGCACGACCCCCTACACTACACAAACACCACTGCACTACCTTAAACCCTAAAACACTACCCCCAGCACGACCCCCTACACTACCCAAACACCACTGCACTAACCTAAATCCTAAAACACTACCCCCAGCACGACCCCCTACACTACCCAAACACCACTGCACTACCCTAAAACATGACCCCTACACTACACAAACACCACTGCACTACCCTAAACCCTAAAACACTACCCCCAGCACGACCCCCTACACTACACAAGCACCACTGCACTACCCTAAACCTAAAACACTACCCCCAGCACGACCCCCTACACTGCCCGAACACCACTGCACTGCCCTAAACCCTGAAACACCAGCCCCTGCATGACCCCTACACTGCCCGAACACCACTGCACTGCCCTAAACCCTGAAACACATACCCTAGCACGACCCCCTACACTGCCCGAACACCACTGCACTGCCCTAAACCCTGAAACACCACCCCCAGCATGACCCCTACACTGCCCGAACACCACTGCACTGCCCTAAACCCTGAAACACTACCCCCAGCAAGACCTCCTACACTGCCCGAACACCACTGCACTGCCCTAAACCCTGAAACATCACCCCCAGCAAGACCCCCTACACTGCCCGAACACCACTGCCCTAAACCCTGAAACACCACCCCCAGCACGACCCCCTACACTGCCCGAACACCACTGCACTGCCCTAAACCCTGAAACACCACCCCCAGCACGACCCCCTACACTGCCCGAACACCACTGCACTGCCCTAAACCCTGAAACACCATCCCCAGCACGACCCCCTACACTGCACGAACACCACTGCACTGCCCTAAACCCTGAAACACTACCCCCAGCAAGACCCCCTACACTGCCCGAACACCACTGCACTTCCCTAAACCCTGAAACATCACCCCCAGCAAGACCCCCTACACTGCCCGAACACCACTGCCCTAAACCCTGAAACACCACCCCCAGCAAGACCCCCTACACTGCCCGAACACCACTGCACTGCCCTAAACCCTGAAACACCAGCCCCAGCACGACCCCTACACTGCCCGAACACCACTGCACTGCCCTAAACCCTGAAACACCACCCCCTGCACGACCCCCTACACTGCCCGAACACCACTGCACTGCCCTAAACCCTGAAACACCACCCCCAGCACGACCCCCTACACTGCCCGAACACCACTGCACTGCCCTAAACCCTGAAACACCACCCCCTGCACGATCCCCTACACTGCCCGAGCACTACTGCACTGCCCTAAACCCTGAAACACCACCCCCAGCACGACCCCCTACACTGCACAAACACCACTGCACTGCCCTAAACCCCGAAACACTACCCCCAGCAAGACCCCCTACACTGCCCGAACACCACTGCCCTAAACCCTGAAACACCACCCCCAGCAAGACCCCCTACACTGCCCGTACACCACTGCACTGCCCTAACCCCTGAAACACCACCCCCAGCATGACCCCCTACACTGCCCGAACACCACTGCACTGCCCTAAACCCTGAAACACCACCCCCAGCACGACCCCCTACACTGCCCGAACACCACTGCACTGCCCTAAACCATGAAACACCAGCCCCAGCACGACCCCCTACACTGCCCGAACACCACTGCACTGCCCTAAACTCTGAAACACCACCCCCAGCACGACCCCCTACACTGCCCGAACACCACTGCACTGCCCTAAACCCTGAAACACCAGCCCCAGCACAACCCCGTACACTGCCTGAACACCACTGCACTGCCCTAAACCCTGAAACACCAGCCCCAGCACGACCGCCTACACTGCCCGAAAACCACTGCACTGCCCTAAACCCTGAAATACCAGCCCCAGCACGACCCCCTACACTGCCCGAACACCACTGCACTACCCTAAACCCTCAAACACCAGTCCCAGCACGACCCCCTACACTGCCCGAATACCACTGCACTGCCCTAAACCCTGAAACACCAGCCCCAGCAAGACCCCCTACACTGCCCGAACACCACTGCACTGCCCTAAACCCTGAAACACCAGCCCCAGCAAGACCCCCTTACACTGCCCGAACACCACTGCACTAAAGCCTGAAACACCACCCCCAGCAAGACCACCTACACTGGCCGAACACCACTGCACTGCCCTAAACCCTGAAACACCAACCCCTGCACGACCCCCTACACTGCCCAAACACCACTGCACTGCCCTAAACCCTGAAACACCACCCCCTGCACGACCCCCTACACTGCCCGAACACCACTGCACTGCCCTAAACCCTGAAACACCACCCCTCAGCACGACACCCTACACTGCCCGAACACCACTGCACTGCCCTAAACCCTGAAACACCACCCCCAGCACGACCCCCTACACTGCCCGAACACCACTGCACTGCCCTAAACCCTGAAACACCACCCCCTGCACAACCTCCTACACTGCCGGAACACCACTGCACTGCCCTAAACCCTGAAACACCACCCCCAGCACGACCCCCTACACTGCTCGAACACCACTGCACTGCCCTAATCCCTGAAACATCAACCCCAGCAAGACCCCCTACACTGCCTGAACACCACTGCCCTAAACCCTGAAACACCACCCCCTACACTGCACGAACACCACTGCACTGCCCTAAACCCTGAAACACCACCTCCAGCAAAACCCCCTACACTGCCTGAACACCATTGCTCTGCCCTAAATCCTGAAACACTAGCCCCAGCACGACCCCCTACACTGCCCAAACACCACTGCACTGCCCTAAACCCTGAAACACCACCCCCAGCACGACCCCCTACACTGCCCGAACACCACTGCACTGCCCTAAACCCTGAAACACCAGCCCCAGCAAGACCCCCTACACTGCCCGAACACCACTGCACTGCCCTAGACTCTGAAACACCAGCCCCAGCAAGACCCCTACACTGCCCAAACACCACTGCACTGCCCTAAACCCTGAAACACCAGCCCCAGCACGACCACCTACACTGCCCGAACACCACTGCACTGCCCTAAACCCTGAAACACCACCCCTGCATGACCCCCTACACTGCCCGAACACCACTGCACTGCCCTAAACCCTGAAACACCACCCCCTGCAGCACCCCCTACACTGCCCGAACACCACTGCACTGCCCTAAACCCTGAAACACCACCCCTGCACCGCCCCTACACTGCCCGAACACCACTGCACTGCCCTAAACCCTGAAACACCACCCCAGCACGACCCCTTTACTGCTCGAACACCACTGCACTGCCCCAAACCCTGAAACACCACCCCCAGCACGACCCCCTACACTGCCCGAACACCACTGCCCTAAACCCTGAAACACCACCCCCTGCACGACCCCCTACACTGCCCGAACACCACTGCACTGCCCTAAACCCTGAAACACCACCTCCTACACTGCCCGAACACCACTGCACTGCCCTAAACCCTGAAACACCACCCCCAGCACGACCCCCTACACTGCCCGAACACCACTGCACTGCCCTAAACCCTAAAACACCACCCCTAGCATTACCCCCTACACTGCCCAAACACCACTGCACTGCCCTAAACCCTAGAACACTACCCCCAGCACGACCCCCTACACTACCCGAACACCACTGCACTACCCTAAACCCTAAAATACTACCCCCAGCACAACCCCCTACACTACCCGAACACGACTGCACTGCCCTAAACCCTCAAACACTCCCCCCAGCACGACCCCCTACACTACCCGAACACCACTGCACTGCCCTAAACCCTAAAACACTCCCCCAGCACGACCCCCTACACTACCCGAACACCACTGCACAGCCCTAAACCCTAAAACACTCCCCCAGCACGACCCCCTACACTACCCAAACACCACTGCACTGCCCTAAACCCTAAAACACTACCCCCGCATGACCCCCTACACTACCCAAACACCAATGCACTACCCTAATCCCTAAAACACTACCCCCCGCATGACCCCCTACACTACACTACCCTAAACCCTAAAACACTACCCCCGCACGACTCCCTACACTACCCAAAGACCACTGCACTACCCTAAACCCTAAAACACGACCTCCTACACTACACAAACACCACTGCACTACCCTAAACCCTAAAACACTACCCCCTACACTACACAAACACCACTGCACTACCCTAAACCCTAAAAAACTACCCCCAGCACGAACCACTACACTACCCAAACACCACTGCACTACCCTAAACCCTAAAAAACTACCCCCAGCAGTACCCCTACACTACCCAAACACCACTGCACTACCCTAAACCCTAAAACACTACCCCCAGCAGTACCCCCTACACTACCCAAACACCACTGCACTACCCTAAATCACTACCCCAGCACGACCCCTACACTACCCAAACACCACTGCACTACCCTAAACCCTAAAACACTACCCCCAGCACGACCCCCTACACTACCCAAACACCACTGCACTACCCTAAACCCTAAAACACTCCCCCCAGCACGACTCCCTACACTACCCAAACACCACTGCACTACCCTAAACCCTAAAACACTACCCCCAGCACGACCCTCTTCACTACCTAAACACAACTGCACAATTTGTTACAGGCGTTGCAACGCAGGCCTGTGGTGCTTACTGGAAGTACCTAGTGGGCTAGTTGGGCCCCAGGGACCCTCAGGATTCAAGGTGACCTAATCCCCCAACTTAAAACGCACCACGGGGCGCGTTTGCACAGTGGTGAAGGGAGGGGCGGGGCCTCAGGTGACATGTGCGCAAACACGCCCTGTGGTGCGTTTTAAGTTGAGGAATTAATTCCCTTTGAATCCTGAGGGACCCTGGGGCCAACTAGCCCACCAGGTACCTTCAGTAAGCACAACAGAGTTGCGTTGCAGAGAGGTGAAAAAAGGTGCGTGGCCTTGGAACGCCTCTCTGCAACTCAGCTCTGTGGTCCTAACTGTAGGTACCTGGGGGGCTAGTTGGGCCCCAGGGACCCTCAGAATTCAAGGGGACTTAATCCCGCAACTTAAAACGCGCCACGGGGTGCGTTTGCACACATGTCACCTCAGGCCCCCCCTCCCTTCACCACTGTGCAAACGCGCCCTGTAGCGCGTTTTAAGAGGTAGTTTTAATCCCCCTGCCCTATTATGTACTAGGGACTTGCAGAGGAGGTCATACTAATCACAGGGGTACCCCAACGCATAGTGTTCCCTAGTGTATGTTGGTGTTTTCACTGTATTCTAAGTGTCTTTTAGCATAGCACTGGCTCTGGTTAGTCAGAGTCAGTTACCACCAGTACCCGTCTGAAAAAGTTGTGGGCACAGGATGATTTTGCAACAAGGCCTCTTTCTGCTCCTCTGTTGGTTCTTTCTGCACATCTTTTGCTTCTTTCTGTGCGTTTTTTCTTCTTTCTTCACATGTCCTACCTCTGTAGGCATAGTTAGAAACTAGCATTTAAAAAACCTTTGAAATTCACTTAAAAAATCATAGGTTTCAGGCACGTTATAGTTAGAAATTAGCATTTAAAAAACCTTTGAAATTCACTGAAAAAACCATAGGTTTCAGACACGTTATAGTTAGAAATTAGCATTTAAAAAACCTTTGAAATTCACTGAAAAAACCATAGGTTTTAGGGACAGTTATAGTTAGTTGGACATTTCACTCGTACAAAACCATAGAAATTCCCCCGTTATAGTTAGTTCAGCTAACTATAACTCGCGCCCCCGCAATGCACTGCTGATGACGTCACATATTACATCACTCATGACATGGTCAGTGACATCACTGATGACATCACTGATGACATCTCAAATGACATCACTGATGACATCATCCATGTGATAATTTCATGCATCTTCTCACACCCTAATATAACTTTTGATACACCCACTCTAAATTACAGACTGCCATTCTCAAAACCATAGACACTCCAACACCAAAAACTACATACCCACTCACTGATTCTTAGGTCTACACACACATCCACTCACCCGTACAGTCACTCATACTTAGTCACTCAGTATAGGACTATCATATGCACTCATACACCTATATAAACACTCACACACCGCCACTCATCCATAGAGGTACTCACACACCTAGTCAGTCATGCAAAAAACGTAATCACACACCCATTTACTCACCTATACAGTTATACACACACCAGCTCACTTACTCATACAAATACTAGCACATTCTTACGCTCTTATACAATCACTGATACAAGTACACACTCATCCATACAGCCACTCTCACAATCACACACTCTCACTTATAGCCATTTATATACTCCAACACACATATATACTGCCTTTCACATATGTAGTTACTCACACATGTACCACTGAGATATACATTCAATGACTAACACACCCATACACACACTCACCCACCCATACAGTCCATCACAGATGCACTCTTGAAACCATGCACCCAGTGAATCACCAACTCACACATCTATGCACAGAGTCACACACACCCCACCCACACAAACACTCAGGCACCCATACAGATACTCAGACAATCAATCAATAACCCATGTAGACACTCATGTAGCTATTCAGAAAGCCATGCAGCCGCTTACAAACCAACAGACAGACGGATACAGACATTCACACAGTTTAGTCACTAACCCATGCATTCAGTAAGATACATTTAATCACTCACTTGTAGAGTCAGTCACTCACGTACTAAATCATCCATTCAGACACTTATACACCCACTCATTCTTCAATACGCCTTTCCCTATATATATTAAACATATTTAAACTTTACAGAAACACACAGTCACTGGATGATGTCATCAGTGATGTCATCAGTGATGTCATTTGAGATGTCATCAGTGATGTCATCAGTGATGTCACTGACCATGTCATGAGTGATGTAATATGTGACGTCATCAGTAGTGCATTGCGGGGCGCGAGTTATAGTTAGCTGAACTAACTATAACGGGGGAATTTCTATGGTTTTGTACGAGTGAAATGTCCAACTAACTATAACTGTCCCTAAAACCTATGGTTTTTTCAGTGAATATATATATATATACACATACTGATTTGTACAAAATGTAAATTTTTTATTTAACAGAGTGGGGATGTAGTTTTAACGGAATCCTTTTGGCTCCTAATAGACTCCATTGAGCTGTGACATAGGAGTGAGAGCGGAATGCAATGAAATCTTGTTCTAGAATATTGAGTTCGCAGTTACAAGCAGACGAATAAAGACATGTTATATTAAGCTCCGTGTGTGGCGTAGTCATTGGCGGGGCACCTAGGCTGGGGAGGAAGCCACACAGATCATTTGCTATTGGTACGTACATCCAGTGCATGAATGTGAGTTGCTCCTCTGCCACTTCTTGTGGGAATCTACAGATAGTTCAACATTGCCTCCTTTATTCAGTGGTGCATTTGAGTTGCTCCTCTGTTACTGCTTAGTGAACTTAAAGTTCACTAAGAGAACTTAGAGTGCCAGAGGGCATTTAATATGGCTGACTGTATCTAACACACACCGGCTGGTTGCTCCTCTGTCACTCCTGGCTCAATTCTACAAACCACATACCTAGCAAGTGCAAAAGCGGCAACAGGGATTAACCATCAACAGGGCTATCCCCTGCTGCTTTGTTGCCTATTGCGATGAACCTTAGCCATTTTGGCTGAGAAGAAGAAAGTTGAAACATTTCATCAATAAAAATTACAATAGCTATTCTAATGATTTTAGTCAATAACAAGAGTTTAAGGGGTTTTAATAATTAAATCTTTCAGTACGCCATCTTTATTGAAATCACAAGTTAAAAGCGGATTAATCTTAATCATCAATAAATGACAGAAATATAAAATCAAAAATGGTTAACCAATTCAATAAAAATATTGCATAAAGTGCGTTCCATAAAGGAATGAATCCCTATTCTTAGAATCGGGCAGAAAATGGAGTTAGTCAGAACCCATAAGGGTCTAAATCGAGAGAGTGAGAGAAAGCATAAAGCTTTTGCATTTAAATCTGCTCAAATAGATCAAAAATCAAAGCAAGAAATTCCCATAAAGAGTAGTTCAAGAAACTCGGTAGAGTCTTAATGCAATAAGGTCTGGGTAAATAGGAAAATGACAAGTGGAAGTGTGTAAATGGATTGGGGTGGAAGAAATGGTAACCTACTCTAGATACAGACACTATTATATACTTCACATTCCATAGAATTGTTACATGTTTGTTTTTTAGTCTCCCATCATCCAATCAGCGTTCGATGTTCTCCTGGGAGCAGGATCACTCATCTTCTCACATGAATACAATGGTTCTTAAACAATAATGTTGCACTCTCAATATTATATTAATGCTTATACTTTCACATGGAGTCCGCTTCCTTCAGCCTGGCTTTCTCACATATGTACAATGTTGTTTAATTCTCTAATATCAGTTTCTAACCAGTAAACTATGTAAGAACAAAAACATCTACTTGATGAAAGAAAAAATATTTCTGCAGAATCATCATGAAGGGGGAAAATAAGTAGGTTAGAAAATCAATTTCACATTTTAAACTTTGCAATTCAATGCTTGAACTATTCATTACCTCATCAATCAACATAAGTTAGTTATATGTAGCAAGAGTCTTTATGTGTGTGGAAACATTCTGCGTGAATAATTGAAACTACATAAACAACCTATTTGTTAATTAATACAAAAGTTCATGGTGTGGTCAAGAAGCAAACTTTTTATGTGCATTCAGCATTTTCTATTCAAGCTTGTTTTTCAAGCAGCATTGTTTTCAGCAATTATTGAGGCCTAGTATGAACAAATAAGCATTTTACAGTTATGTGCTTTCTAAATACGTTATTCCATCAAGCGTTACACATTTATTCTGCACATTAATTAGGAACCAGCGTTAGCTTCTTGTTGGTTATAAATCTGCTCTTTCACAAGCAAACACTGAAGTCCAACTGGCATAACATGTGAAGTGCCAATGATAAAGAGCTGAAAATAACTTACTAGCACTGGAAATTAGGCTGTGCCCGCCTTGATTTGGTGATTTCCACAATTGTCTTCTTCCTTCATAGTTTGCCTGACTTCATTAGGTGCACCTGCTCACCCAGTTGTGACCTCTGGTTCATAGCTGCCTGTAGCCAGGGTCTGTAGATTGCTCCTCTGTCACTCCTGGATAGTCCCTAAGAAGCATCTACTATGGCTATGGTTACTCATATGCAAACCCTCGATTGCTCCTGGAAATAATGTTTAGAACATTCACTCGTGCATGCCTGGGGGTTGCTCACCTTTGACATATGGGAGGACTATCTTAATTTTCTACTGTAGTTGCCTGTGTACAGTGTATGCCTGTGAGCTACTGGTATGTGGCTCCTTGGTGAACTGTTCAGATCATTTGCCATGGTTGCCAGTATACAGAGCATGCCTGAAAGCTGCACTTTGTCACTGCTGGATAAGTTCTAAATACGATTTAGAACGGCTGCCAGTAATCCACGACATTCCTCTTGGTTGCACCTTTGTTGTCAAACTCAACAAAGAAATGTAACTGTAAGCAATTGGATTATTATTCGGTGTGGATGACTGCCCACCTCAAGGAATAATTACAACCCTTGTAAGGGTGAACTGTCAAAGTCTCTAAATTAACATGAGCTCAACCCCCTATTGCCTAGGCACAGAGCAGATAGACTTAATTTCAGGGAATATGTATAGTATTTGTAGTGGGCAGGCTCTTTATATAGTGGACCAAAACGAGTACACTATGTAAAGAGTTCAGGCAAACCCCAATTGGTTTACAGAGGCACAAATGATAACCCAAATGCTCTCTTTTGTGGTAGTGTGGGCGAGCAGTTAGGCGTATCAGAGGGTAGTGCTAAGTATATGCTGTACTCGCAGAGGCAATAAATGAGACACACACTCTAGAATAAAACCGAGACCAATTTAGAAAAAGAAGTTGTATTTTTATATAAATTTTGATACCAAGAACTTCGTTATCAAGTAAGTACTTTTTTAAAAATTTAATTTGGCAGCTAAGTAAAACAGTCATTTAAATGTGCCTTTATGCACAATGCTTTTATATGGAGGGAAAAGGCATAGATAGCATACGCATATTTACGGTCGATTTCTAGGGGTCTCCTTCAGGACTTAGGGTTGTACAAGGCCAAGGTCCAAAGTACCACCAACAGTTACTCGTTACCTGTCCTGGGACGTCCATTTGCAGAGGTGCTGGTCAGGTTGGTAGCTAGTAGTGTGCGCTACGCCAGCAGAAAGAAGGGGGGGCACCTAGAAACAGGCTGCAGAGGGAGACTTGGGGATAAGTCCGGGAGCTTCCAATGGGGGGCTTGGGACACAAGAGTCTTGGGAACAAGGGGGCACAGCCAGTTCATCGGTATCCAGGCTGGGACACTTGGGTGCAGAATGAAAAGGTCGGCTGGGCTCTGTGCATCCTAGGGCCTTGCGGTTGTGGGTCTCACCAGTTGAGGGTGCAAAATCAGGACAGATGGGCCATTGAGGAAGTGGGTTTCTGCAGTGCTGATGTCCCTCAATGGCTGCTCGGTCTCTGTGTCATTGGAGTCCGGAATGGACTCTCAAGGTCTTTGTTGCAAGTGGTCCGATATCCTGGGTATTGGTCCTGTGCGGCTCTGGTTGGTCCTGTTGTCCTCTAACTTGGAGGGGGGACAGATCTGACCTTCAGGAGCACAGGGTCCCATTCCGGGGGGGGGGGGCTCCTGCATTGGGCTGGCCAGGGTGCGGCAACTTGGTCAACCAGACTTTGTGTTTCGGTGCTTGCGGACTGCAGGGGAGTAGCTCCTCTACTTCAAAGGAGATTGCTGGCAGTTTGCAAAGGGCTGGCAGTCCCCCAGGGTTCTTGGAAGGCTTTCAGCTGCAGAACGAGTCGCTGGTCACGATTGTCAAGACTGGTGCAGGCAGGCAGGATTTTGGTGCAAAAAGTCCACAGCAGTCTACTGTTCTCCCTTTTCTCGCAGCTCTTCTTTGTCCTCTCTTCTTGAGCCATCGGATCTGAGTACCTGGCATCAGGGGTACCACCTATATACTCAATGTAGCTGCGTTATGGGGAGTGACATGTAGTAGCCAATGGGCTACTGTAGAAAAATGAATCTTTTGACATGGTTAGCCCCCACTTTTTTCCTGATATCTGATGTAATTTCGAACAGTAAGTGCACTGGGCCCATGCTAATCAGGTGCACAGTTCCAGATCTCTTTCCCAAAATCTGTACCACGATTGGCACCACTTCAGTTACCCCTGTAAGTCCCTAATAACTGGTATCCCTGGTACCTAGGGCATGGGTACTGAAGTGGGTCCGCTGGGGCAGCAGCACTGGTTGTGCCACCCCAGGGACCCCACACTAAAGCTATGCACTCTACCATTGCAGGCTGCATGTCTAGGTGCAGAGAAATTCGAAGAGTTGACATGGCACACAGCACTGTGTGCCATGCCTTCCATACACTACATGGGATATAGGTAAGTCACCCCTACTGCAGGCCTTTAGCCCTAAGGCAGGGTGCACTATATCCTATGTGTGGGCATATCAGCATGAGCAGAAATACTCCTACAATTTCCAGTCCATTCTGAGATGTTGTAAGTGCACAGGGAAGCCATAAAGAGTACATGGGCTGGATACTTGTCAACGCAAGTGTCTTAGCTCCATGATGGCTTCACTGATTTCTAAGGAGTTTGGTACCAAACATCTTGTCTTAATAAATCCTCACTGATTCCAGTGTTGGATTTATTAATAAATTCACACAGGAGTCCCTTTTAGAGGGTCCCCTGAAAACCTACCAAGCATTGGTGTGGTTCCTGATTTGTTTTCTCCAGCCTGCCACCAACAGACATGCTTCTGACCTCATGGGGTGAGAGCCAGCGCTCTCAGAGGACAGAGACAAAGCCTGCACTGTGCGGAAGTGCTTCACACCTCCTCCAGGACAGGATGGCCTTCCTGGGTGGGAAGCTTCAAAGGCAATGCCGACTTTGAAATCAAACTCAGGAGCTGCCAGATAGTGGGGTAGGCCGGCCCCCTTTTCTGCTCCACTTTTGGTGGGACGAAAAGTGGGAAAATTATTTAGATTAGGAGGAGGGTCCCCACTTAGCCTACACCACCCCTAGGAAGGGGCAGGTGAGGTGAACCCCTCTCCTGAAATTCCACCATCTTGGGATGGTGAGAAAACCTCCTATTTGGGCTAGGGTAGTGCCTCTTCCCACAGGAAGGGGTCACTGGAGGGTGTAACCCTAAACATAAGTAGCCCATTGGCTACTAGCTGTCTCCCCTTGTAACACCCATATATTTAGCACCCGGAGACCTGAACATCAGATTTGATTGACAAGAGGAGACCAGGACAAAGAAGACCTGCTGCTCAAGAACTGAAGACCTACTGCAGATGAAAAAGGCACCAAACTCTGCCTGCTGCTCCCAGGACTTAAAAATCACTGCTGCTGTGTCGTCCTGAAACCTGAAAGGACACCAAGAATGCAGGAGCATCTCCAGTCTTCAAGAAATCGCTGTGAAGCTCCCTTGGAGTGAAGGTATCACTCCCCTGCACACTGCAGGCACCAATCCCATGAAGTCTTGTTTGTTGACTTGCTGCTCCCCGACAACCTCAATGCAGCACCAAAGTGAGGAAATGTACAACAGCTACAGAGGGTCAGATCTGTCTCCCCACCAAGTTTGGAAACACCAGCACCTACCGGAGCCACGGTTTACTAATACCCTGGGTACCAGACCCCCAACAGCAAACACCAAGAAGACAAGTACAATCCAGCCTCCTGAAGTGCCAGAAGCAAGCACCCATCAAGGGACATCGAGGCATCTGAGACCCATTTCCTGAGTGGCTCAGCTGCCCTGAGATCACCTCTCAAAGTTGCCTGCTCCTGACCACGAGGACCTCAAGATGCACAACGGGCGACTGACCTGTTTGCTGTGCACCGGGCCTCACCGGCCCCAGCACCGACCAACCAGCCCTGCTCCCATGGTCCACAGGCCCTTGTGACCTCCCTCTGAAGAGACCCGCCGGACTTACCTGTAAATCCCTCTGTGCAGTGGTTTTTTAAGTGGCCCCCTTCATCTTTGAGAACCAGCTTCCAAGACCTCAGCATCTCTGCTCCCGTCCACTCCTCAATGCTCCCGAACTTTCCCTGCTGGAACTTTGGACCTGGTCACGACATTGACCTAAAATAAGAAGGTGAACTTCATGAAAGCATTGCCTGAATTTCTATGCATTTTTAGGTTGAGCCTGGCAAGCTCATGCACTGATCTGCGAGGTATGCTGTATTGGAGTATGTGCTTGAAGCCCAGCACACTCTCCGCCCATATTTGTCTTTGGCTTGTGTAATTGTCCTTCGTAAATGTTGGCTTCTGATTCATAAATATGCTTGTTAGTCCCTCCTTAGTACCGCCTTGTCTTCATTTGTAACCTCCCATGAGGATTGACCCTTTTATTTCGGTTGTTACACGGTACGTGTTATTTAGTCTGTAAGCACTATTTTCTTTAATGAGTTTCTCTTACTGCAGGGACGACATGCGTTCCTGCAACTTTCAGCGCATTCTGCGCGCCATGCGCGCTTTCACTGGGCGCTTTTACAAAACAAAGCATTTGTTTCTCAACTTGACAAACAAATGCTTTTTTGGTAAAAGTGCCTTATACCATGCTTTCTCTTTAATAGGGGCCCGCAGACCTTTCTTTAGACACAGCTCGTAGAAAGAAAGGGGCGTGGCCACTATTACCGTGTAAGCACAGCATGGGGCGCTTGTAAATGAAGTGAATGAAGTAAGACAAGAAAATGAAATATGATAAATGTGGAAATGAATGATCATTTAATACAATGTGTTTTTTTACGTCCCACCATTTTTAAAGGTTAGCAACCACCATTAGGATCCCACTTCCGGTTGGCTCTTCCAGCAGGTTGGTTCAACCTACACAATCGTATTAGTCTCACATCAATTGGGAGGAGTCCATGTGTGAGGTTTGAAGCACGGCAATCCTAACCCCCACAGTCTGATATTCTGTTTTTAAAGTTGGACAAAGTAAAGCTATAATGCACCTTAGTTGTGAAGTGTGCGCCTCCTGCTCTTCCAGTACAGCGACCCCCAAACAGCTCTGCCATGGAACGTCAGTCATGCTCAGAAGCAGCTTTCCATGTTCCAGTACTGAGCCGTCGCACCCATCGCTGTCCCTTACACTGTGGCTTGACGCGAGCACCTCCAGATCTCTCTCAATGCACCTCCATCCTAAACTTCAATCTTTAGCCCTGGCCGCCTCTCCTCTGTAGCTTCTGAGACGTTATTGATTTACTGTGTGCATTAAACAAATGCAGTTGTTACTTCTTTCCCATCCCTTTCTCTCCCGAATTCAAATCGCTGCTTCCCCTGCCGCGAGCCACCACACCATCTTGCTGCAGCTGGCACCAGACCCTTTCTTTTACTGCTGCTAAATGTATTTGCACAGAGAGGTGTGGTTACTGCCCATTGTTGTGGCATTTCAATTTCAAATAGGCAATTTGGGAAGGAGCAGTGGGGGTAGATAAACCCACAATGCACTGCAGACTTAGGCAGAGTAGATTGAGAGATTAGGAACAGGGGGCTGTGGTGAAGGGAGAAGAGACACCCAGGCCAGTCACAGATAAAGTATAGAAATGAGCTGAACTCTCTGATCACCCCTAAGTTAGCCCTGCCTCTTTGTGTATAAGAGAGTAATAAACTTGCAACAGTTTGTCCCAACAAAAAACAATATGGTCTACAATTGTGGTGCATGTGGTATAGCGCAAACAAAAACAGAGTTCAGAACTCTGTTTTTGTTTGAGCTATATTATTAAATTGCCAACACTGCATACATACCAATAGACCCCATTCAGGCAGATTGCCTCTGCTCCAGTATGTAAGTGAGGAAAATAAAACAAAAAATGTTTAATTCGACACTTGCCTGCTCTAAAATGTTGGCATCTATGATAGCATTGAGCAGCCGGGGAGAAACGCGAGCGCTGTAGGATATGTTTAACACCTGGCTATTACAGCAAGGCCTCTTGGTGCTGGCGGCTGCATCGGAGGGAATACACCTAATCTCTCCTGATTGTTTTGGGTTGGGCTCATTTGGAGTTTGGGTATAGCGCCCTTCCCAGCGCACTTGTGTATGCAAGCGCTTGGGGGCTGTAGGGTTGGGTATTTGCAAGGGCGGAGGGGGCGTGACTGGCTGTTAAGGCGCAGGCCTGTACATGGATGTGGCATAGCAAGGGTAACACTGGTGCTAATGCAATCAAGGAAAATGGGCTGACTATCCTCAGATTAGGTAGCAAAAGACAGACATGATTGGGGAGCAGTGGGCCCTTTACACCACACGGCCTTGACGCCACTGCACCTGCTGCATTAACGATAGCTTACACTTTTGATTGTCTTTGACTCCGTGTCTCCTTTCCCCAGTGCCCTTGCCCACCTCTCCTGCTAAAAAAAAACAAGCATTTGCAATGCAATAGGTATCGCAATTGCGAGATTTTGACCTATTGGCATTGTAAATGACAATGCCATTTATTTATGTATTTTAAAAACACCTGCAATAATAAAAGGCATTGTCATTTACAATACCAATAGGTCAAAGTTTCTAAAATGCGAGACCTATTGCATTACAAATGTTTGTTCTACTTTTTCTCCACTGTTTCCTATGGTGCGTAATTGATCATAGAAGTGATATGTTTATCGAACTTTGAAAAATTATATCTCCGAAAGTGCTTACCTTAGAACTGTGTTTATGTTCTTAAAAATTATATAAAATTGACATTATTTTTACAAATTGGTCTCAGATTTATTCTTGAGTGTGTCTCATTTATTGCCTCTGTGAGTACAACAAATGCTTAATACTACCCTCTGATAAGCCTAACTGCTTGCTCACACTACCACAAAAAGAGAGCTAGTATTATCTACTTTTCCCTCTACCTGCCTTCTGGGGATTTCTTGCACACTCTTCAAAGTGTACTTCATTTTAGTACACTGCACAGAGAGGCGGTTTCCTACATTGGTGGATCAGCAGTGGGGTACACGACTTTGCATTTGCTGGACTACTTTGACAATAAGTGACCACACGAGTAAATCCAAAGATTGTCTCTAGATAGTCTAATTTTTGTATTGGTCTATTTTTTCTAAATTTCTAAAATAAATGCTAGGGCATTGGTTAAGTCCCTGAAACTAAGTGGTCAGACATTAAAAAAGTCTGTGCTTTAGTTAGGACAAAAGTATTCAGTGATAGTTATTTTTTTAACATCCAAAAAGGTCTCAACTTTAGTGAAATAATGCATGATTCCAATAGCCAGGCTCAGGAGCTCGACCTGACTCCTTACATGGCCCTGAACCATGCTCAATGCAGGGCCATCTGTAAGGGCTATGGAATCAAAACATGCAAAAGTCCTAAAAAGGACTATCTCAGACAACTGATAGCTCAATTTGAGAAAGATCACCCAGAACTGGTAGCCCAGTCTGAGGATGAAGATAATACTAATGAAGATGATGCTGAGGATGGGCATGAGTCAGTCCCCTCAATAACAGCTGAGGCCCCCTCAGATGAGGACCTCATGCTGGAAAGATTGACCAGGAGATTAAATGTAAAGGCTCAGCTCCTGGATCTAGAAAGGCAAAGAAAAGAGATGGGCCTAGGACCTATCTCTGGTGGCAGCATACATGTAATTAGGGAGAGTGGAAGTTCCTATGGCTCAAAACTCCCCAAAGGGATTGTCCCTCACTATTGAGAAGATGATTGGTTTACTACATTTGAGAGAGCCTGTATAGGAAGAAAATTAGCTAGACCAAATTGGGCTCCTCTCTTGTGGGAAATGCAGGGGTAGACTCCTGACATTGCCTGAAAAAGATGCTGAGTCTTATGACCTCAGTCACCTCTTGAATGGTACCCTGACTGAGGGCTTTGGATTCATCTCTGAAGAATATAGAATAAGATTCAGGGAGACTCGAAAAACTCAGAGTGAGTCATGTGTGGAATTCGTTGACTTTTCAGTAAAAACTGGGATCCCAAAAAGGCTAGGTGTCATGACTGTAGAGCACTAGGACACCAAACTGGAGACCCTGGCTGTAAAAACAAACCAAATGCCTCTAGTCCACCTACAGTAAATTCAGTGGCCAATCTCCAGACGGGATCTCAGGTGAGCATTGACCATGTCCGAGTGGTCACTGAGATTACTTTAGTAGGGTATGTAGACTTAGCCACCTTAACTGTCTGAACCACTAACATGCAAAAATACAGACAGCATCCTATTATTAATGGGGTTAGGGTGGAAGCCCTGAGAGACACTGGTGCCAGCATCATCATGGTGACTGAGTATATGGTGTCTTCAGAACAGTATCTGCCTGGAAGGACCTATCCAGTCACCAATGCTGAAAATGTGACAATAACCCATCCCATGGTGATGGTATGCTTTGACTGGGGAGGGGTTGCTGGAAAAAAGAAAGAAGCAGTCTCTTCATCAATACCAGTTGATTGTTTGCTTGGCAGTGATTTGGAGTCCTCAGCCTGGTCTGAGGCATAACTGAGAATCCATGCAGGAAAGCTTGGAATCCCACACTGGGTGTGTGTAAAAACCAGAGCACATAGCAGAGCCCAGAGTGAAAAAGAGGTGCTGGAGTCTGGAAGAATGGCCCAGCCCTCCAAGAGAAAAGGTAAGCAGACTGGGAAACTGAGCTTCAGGAGCTGGAATCTTACCAGGCTAAGCTTTTGGGACTGGGGGAACCCTCTGTGGAAGAGCTGCGCCAAGGGCAGTGAACCTTACCCACTCTTGAAAGCCTGTGACAGCAAGCTGCTGCACAGGAAGGCGGTGATGACAGTGGTTCCCACAGGACCTATTGGGAGGAGGGAATCCTTTACACTGAGGCCAGAGACCCTACACCTAGTATGACTAGGAGAGTGGTAGTGCCTCAGGCGTTTAGAGAATTCCTCCTCACTTTGGCCCATGACATCCCCATAGCTGGACACCTTGGTCAGACCAAAACTGGGGCAGGCTAATCAGCCACTGCTACTGGCCACGGATGCACAAGAAGGTGAAGGAGTTTTGTAACTCCTGCCCCACCTGTCAAGCCAGTGGCAAGCAGGTGGGCCCCCACAGGCCCCCTTTATTCTACTCCCGGTGGTTGGGGTTCCCTTTGAGAGAATAGGGATTGACAATGTTGATCCCCTTGACCCTCCTACAGCATCAAGAAACAGATATATTCTGGTGGTAGTGGACCATTCCACCAGGTATCCTGAAGCTATTCCCCTTAGGACTACCACTGACCCTACAGGAGGTAGGGCCCTTATTGGTATCTTTACCAGAATGGTCTTCCCTAAGGAGGTGGTATCAAATAGAGGTACAAACTCTATGTCTGGTTACCTCAAATACATGTGGAAAGAGTGTGGGGTGACCTTCAGGTTCACTGCCCCTACCATCCGCAGTGTAATGGCCTTGTTGAAAGATTCAACAAGCCCATGAAAGGTATGATTGGTGGACTCTTTGAAAAGCCCAGGAGGAGTTGGGATGTCCTACTTCCATGCCTGCTTTTTGCCTACAGGGATGTGCCATAGATGGGAGTGGGGTTCTCGCCCTTGAACTTCTGTTTGGGCACCCTGTTAGAGGTCCTCTGAATATTGCCAAGGAAGGATGGTAGAAGCCTCTGAAAGAACCAAAGCAAGACATAGTGGATCACATGCTTGGTCTTCGTTCAAGGATGACTGAGTGCATGGCAAAAGCAAGTCAAAACCTTCGGGCCAGCCAAGAGCTTCAAAAGCAGTGGTGTGACCAAAAGGTTGCCTTGGTAAAATTGAAACCAGGGCAGAAGGTATGGGTATTGGAGCCTGTGGCCCCTAGGGCCCTCCAAGATAAGTGGAGTGGGCCCTTCCCTGTCCTTGAAAAAAAGGGGGAGGCCACCTATTTGGTGGACCTTGGAATTTGCAAGCATCCCAAAAGGGTGATACATGTCAACCACCTGAAGCCCTATTATGACAGAGCTGATATGACCATGCTCATGGTCACAGATGAGGGACAGGAAGCTGAGAGTGAACCTCTCCCTGAACTCCTCCCCAGCAACCCCAAAGATGAGTCTGTGGATGGAGTGGTCTTTTCAGACACGATCTCACCGACCAACAGCAGGCTGACTGCAGGCAAGTCATAGATCAGTGTGCTGAGCTCTTCTCTCTGACCCCTGGTCAGACTAGCTAGTCATGCAGATATGCCCAGACCTGGGATATAGTGCACCCTGCCTTAGGGCTGCTAAGGCCTGCTAGAGGGGCGGCTTACCTATATCTTAGGCAGTACTAGCTGGCATTGCACACAGGGAGTATGCTATGTTGACTTTGTACTTTTTCACCTCACAGGGGCATGCAAGCTGCCAAGGCAGTGTCCTGGTGAGCAGGGCCCCAGGGGACACTCTTCAGCTCCCAAGCCCTAGGTACCCAGGGAAGTACAAGGGGGCAGAAGTACCAATTGTGGATATGTTTTAGGAAAGAAGCACTGGATCAGGCAAAACCAGGCAAAAAGTGGGGGGCTACCCATGTCAAAGACGCAATTTCTCACAAAAGGTGAGAATCCCAAACTACTAAGATGGCCCATATCCCTACAGGGAGTGAACTTTGAAGTGGAACACAGACTTGGGACTGGCCATGTCAATGCAGATGGAATTTCCAGGTTCTTCCACTTAGATGATGAAGACTCACTAGGGGAAGGTTAATCTCATCTTCTTTCGTTTGGGGGGGGTCATCTAGGAAAGTACTCTTTTGACATGGTTACCCACCACTTTTTGCCTGATGTCTGATGTAATTTTAAACTGTAAGTGCACAGGGTCCCTGCTAACTAGGTTCCCAGTGCCAGATCTCTTTCCCAGAAATGTTACCACAATTGACACTACTTCAGTTACCCCTGTAAGTCCCTAATAACTGGCACTCCTGGTACCTAGGACATAGGTACTGAACAGGGTCCTCTGGGGCTGCAGCAATGGTTGTGCCACCTCAGGGACCACTCACCAAGGCTATGCATTCTGCCATTGCAGTGCTGCATGTCTTGGTGCAGAGAAATCTGAAGAGTCGACATGGCACAGAGCCCTGTGCCTCCTATACACCGCATGGGATATAGGTGTCACCCCTACTGCAGGCCTTTAGCCCTAAGGCAGGGTGCACTATATCCTATGTGTGGGCATATCAGCAATGTCCAGTCCATTCTAAGATGTTGCAAGTGCACAGGGAAGCCATAAGGAGTACATAGGCTGGATACTTGTCAACACGAGTTTCCTAGCTCCATGATGGTTTCACTGATTTCTAAGGTTTTTGGTACCAAATATCTTGTCTTAATAAATCCTCACTGGTGCCAGTGTTGGATTTATTAATAAATCCACACATGAGACCCTTTTAGAGGGTCCCCATAAAACCTATCAAGCACTGGTGTGGTTCCTGACCTGTTTTCACCAGCCTGCCATTACCAGACACATTCATGACCGCATGGGGTGAGAGCCAGTACTGTCAGAGGACAGAGACAAAGCCTGCTTTGGATGGAGGTGCTCCATACTTTCTCCAGGACAGGATGGCCTTACTGGGTGGGAAGCTTCAAAGAAAATGCCACCTTTGAAATCCAACCCAGGAACCTCCAGATAGTGGGGTAGGTCAGGCTTTCTTTCCTGCTCCACGTTTGGTAGGAGGAAAGGCAGGAAATTTAGTTAGATTAGGATAAGGGTTCCCACTCAGCCTACACCACCCCTAGGTGGGGCTAGTGAGGTAAACCCCTCTACTGAAATTCTACCATGTTGGTATGGTGAGAAAACCACCTATCAGGGCTATGGTAGTGCCTCTTCCAACAGAAAGTGGTCACTAGAGGGTGTAGACACCCTAAAGGTAAGCAACCTGTTGGCTACTGCCTGTCTCCTCCTGTAACGCCCCTATATTCAGTATTTAGGTGGCACCCCTAGACCTTAACTTCAGATTCAATGGACAAGAGAAGACAGGACAAAGAAGACCTGCTGCTTGAGAACTGAAGCCCTGCTGCAAAAGAAAAAGGTGCCAAACTCTGCCTGCTGCTCCCAGGACTCGACAATCATGGCTGCTGTGGCATCCTGACACCTGAAAGCACTCTGAGAACCCCAGAGTACCCCCAGCCATCAAGACATTGCTGTGACGCTCTCTTGCAGTGAAGGTATCACTCCCCTGCACACCACCGGCACCAATCCCGTGAAATCTGGTTTGTCGACTTGTGGCTCCCCGACAACCTGGACGCAGCACCAAAGCAAGAAAAGGTACAGCAGCTCCGAAGGGTCAGGTTCTGTCTCCCCACCAAGTTTGGAGATACCAGGACCTACCAGAGCCATGGCGTATCAAGAGCCAGGGTACCAGACCCCCAACATTAAACAGCAAGAAGAAGATTCCACTCCGGACTCTCGAAGCACCAGAAGCAACCACCCATTGAGCCCTTTGAGGGACATCGAGGCACCTGAGATCACTTCCTGAATGTCCCAGCTGTCCCCAGATCGCCTCTCCAAGTTGCCTGCTCCTGAACGTGAGGACCTCAAGATGCACAACGCCCGGCTGACCTGTTTGCTCTGCACCCGGCCCCAACAGCCCCAGCACCGACCAGTCAGCCCTGCTACCTTGGCCCCCAGGCCCTTGTGACCTCCCCCCTTCGAGGATAACAATCAGACGTACCTGTAAGTCCCTCTGTGCAGTGTTTTTTCAAGTGGCCCCATTTGTCTTTCCGCCCCAGCTTCCAAGACCTCAGCACCTCTGCTTCTGGCTGATCCGGGACACTCCTGAAGTTCCTCTACAGGAACATTGTACCTGGTCCCGACATCGACTTAAAAGGAGAAGGTGAACTTCATGAAAGCATTGCCTGAATTTCTATGTATTTTTCTACCTTTTCCCCATTGTTTCCTATGGTGCGCAATTGCGCATAGATATCGTATCTCTGAAAGAACTTACCTTAGAACTGTGTTTATGGTCTTAAAACCTATATAAAAATCATCATTATTTTTACAAATTGGTCTTGGATTTATTCTTCGGTGTGTGTCTCATTTATTGCCTCTGTGAGTACAGCAAATGCTGAACACTATCCTCTGATAAGCCGAACTGCTTGCCCACACTACCACAAAAAGAGAGTTAGTATTATCTACTTTTACCTCTACCTGCCTTTTGGGAAATACTTGCACTCTCTACATAGTGTACTTCATTTTAGAACACTGTAAAGAGAGGCATTTCCTACAGCTACTTACCTTTAGGGTGTATACACCCTCTATATGACCACTTCCTATGGGAAGTGACATACCCCTGACCCAAATAAGCCTAATTCTGCCAAAACTAAGATGCTGGAATCCTAAAAGTCTTGCCCACTTCAGGTAGCCCACCTTAGGGGTGGTACTAGACCGAGAGGGGAACACGCCTCCCGACTAGCTCATTTTCCTACTTGTCCTGGTGCCAAATGGGCCTGGGGCATTGGGTGGCATTTCCCCTGGGAAAGCCTTGGGTCATATATCAAAGGCGGCACAGGCCTTAGAAGCCTCCTGCCTTAATATGGTGATTACTTAGCCACCCTGCTTGGAGGAGGTGACAACACCTCTGGCAGGAGCCAGCATTGTTTCTGCCCTCAGAGATCACTGGCTCTCACCTCCAGGGGGTAAGAAACCTGTCTATGGTGGCAGGCTGGTCTGCACCACTCAGCCAGTACACAGGTAGTTGGTAGGTTTTCAGGGGGCACTTCTAAGGTGATCTCTGGTTGCATGTATTAATAAATCCATCATTGGAATCAGTATGGGCTTATTAATGCAATATGTTTGATACCAAACATCTCTGGTTTCAGTGAAAACATCATGTAGCTGGGGAACTCATAAACACCAGTGTACAGCACATGTACATGAAATGGCTTTCCTGTTCACTTGTAATATCTAAGAATTGACTTAGACATCACAGAGGCATATCTGCTCATGGTGCTATGTCCACATGTAGTATCATGCACCCTGCCTCAGGGCTGTAAGGCCTGCTGTAGGAGTGACTTGCCTATACTGCATGCAGTGTTTCTGCAGGCATGGCACACAAGCGGTGTGCCATGTCGTGTCTTTATTTTCCTCTGCACCACGGCATGCAGCCTGCAATGGCAGTTTACATTTTGGTGCTGAGGGGCTCTTAGGGTGGCACAATACCCGCTGCAGCCCATAGTGACCCTCTTTAGCTTCCTTGCCCTAGGTACCATGGGTGCGATTTACTAGGGACTTACCGGGAGTGATAAAGGTATCGCCAATTGGGGGAACAATTGTACAGTTTTAGGGAAAGAAATCTGGCACTGGGGACCTGGATAGCAGGAACCCAGTGCACGTCTGTCAAAATTGCATCAGATACCAGGCATAAAGTGGGGGTGACCATGTCAAAAAGGGGAACTTTCCTACCATATTTATGCAATAGCAAAACAGTTATAAAGTCAAACTGCAAAACAATAAAAATCCCTAACTGATTTAGAACTATAGATTAAAATTAAATAAAGAAAATTGTATCAAAAATCCGATAAGAGGAACTGAAGTTATGAATGTTTTAATTAGAAATAGCACTAACAAGCGCAAAGTGCCAATGTTAGTCAATAGTCACTGTAGACCAGGACCTCGGCACAATTTGTGGCTGACCACAATGAAGCATATGTCAGATATACTAAACAGGTCAAAGAGTTTTACCTTCTGACTCAGTCCTTTAAGTCCCAATTCAACCGAGAGGGACACATCTAAAGCCTACCTGGACCTAAGGGGAGGCAATTAGAAACTCACTTGTTGTCAGGCAGAGGACAAAAGCAGGGTCCAAGCCAGGCTCAATTGCCACTGGTCAGACGGGCAATTGCAAGAAATGTTTCTTGCAGCTCGTTGTGTCAGTATTATGACCCTTAAAATACACTTTCTTTTCCTGGGACAAGAGGGAGCAGGTCCAATCCTTCAGGACTCTTCTCAGGTCACAGACAGCAGGTCCAGTCCTCTTCTGGTCTTCATCAGGTCCAGCAGTGTTCTGAAGTGAGTGCCTGGAGATGCCACATTCATGCCTGGCACAAGCTAGTTGGTAGGAATGATTCCCAGGCATGTTCTAACCAATGGAGTTAAATGTTCTACAGGCCAACCCTACGCACTTTGAGCATGTTCACGATGACAGAGTGTTCAACCACACTAAACTTGGGCTCTGAAGGCTGGATGTGTGTGCAGGGAGTGTACTATGGTAATCTTTGACCAGAAAGAATAGTAACAACCCTGCAAAAAAATCTTCAACCTAGTAAATAGCCTCACTAAACCAGTGCTTTTTGCAGACCCTATTGAAGCCTCCTATGCACACTGCAAGAGGTTAGCAGAATATTTTATCGGCAAGATAGAGGATATCTACCAGCATTTCACCTTTGACACTCCCTTGGTGTGGCTGAATAGTTCTACCAGCATTGCTTCACCTCAGCTCAATTGCCAATCCCCTCTGGGTCGGCCTGAGTTTCTGTCCCTATGCAGACAAGTGAAATCAGGTTCTCCTGCAGATTCGTTTAAACCAGATCTGTTCCTTAAACTTCAGGACTCTCTCCTTTCACCTTGTCTGGAACTGGCCAATCTCTCTCTGTCCTCTATCTCTGGACCTGCCCCCTGGAAACATGCCAAAGTTATCCCCCTCCTAAAGAAACCATCTCTGGATGCCCCCATGCCTGAAACTTTTCACCCCATCTCCCTCCTGCCTTTTCTTGCTAAGGTAATAGAAATACATGACAATGCCATTCTAACTCAATTCTTGGAAGATAACCAGATTCTTGACATCTTGCAAAATGGCTTCAGATGGCGCATAGCACGGAATCCGCTCTTCTTGCAGCCACAGAGCAACTCCATAGCACTCTGGACGATGGCTAATCCTCAGCTTTGATTTTGCTGGACATAAGCGCTGCATTTGAGACAGCGTCTCACAAAGTCATGCTTCTGTGCTTACAAGATATTGGCATAGGTGGGTCTGCGCTGTCCAGGTTTGCCTCTTTTTTATCTGAGAGATACTTTCATGTCATCTCTCCCCCACCCCCACAACTCCCAATCTCATGCTCTGTGGCATGGTGTTCCCCAGGGCTCATCTCTGAGCCCTACTTTGTTTAACATTTATATACAACCTTTGGCTCAGGTCATCAAATCCTCGGGCTTGCACTTGTCAGACGTCACTCAGCTTGTGTTCTCTTTTTCTGACAATCATATATCAGACCTGGTCAATTATCAAAAGTGAATACTCGCTGCCACAGAGTGGATGAATGCTAATTGCTTGCGTTTTAATGTGAGCAAAACAGAAATTTGCCTACTAGAGAACGACACTCACTCTTAGGGCGACCATTGGTGGCTTCCCTCCCTGGACCAAACCCCATACTTAAGACAGCTTCTAAAAACCTGGGTGTATTGGTGGCTAACACCCTAACTTTTGAAGCACAAGCCAAAACAGTAGCAGGCTCATGCTTCGGGCTCCTGAGAGGGCTGAAACTAATCCTTGGCTTTTTTGATTCAGGTATTTGACAAACCACTATTCAGGCAGTTATGTTTTTCCAGCTAGATTACTTAAACATCCTGTATTTGGGAGTCAACAAGTCTGGAACTAGAAGCCTCCAGCTGGCACAAAATGCCACTGCCAGGCTATTGTTCTCCCTTCCAAGGTTCTGCTCTGCCTCCTGCTTCCTTCATAGACTGTATTGGCTCCCTGTGGACCAGCGTATGCACTTTTAGACCTTGTGTACCACCCATAAGTTCCGCATTCCCAGGGTCCTCCTATTCTGTCAAACCTGATATCTCTGTATCGACCCTCACATCATCTGCATTCATCGGAACTCAATCTGGCCGTTAATCCACATGTTAAGCGAGTAAGAGCGGGAAGCCACTTTTTTGGCACAAATGCCCTGGTTCTCTGGAATTTGCTCCCCTTTTCTATTAGGAACATTCTGAATCACATTCAGTTCAGGAACACTCGGAGGACCTGGACTTTTTCTATTTAGGGTGCCTTTTCTCTTTGCTGTTTTAAAGCTGCGTGCTGCAGTCTCTTTCTCATTTGGACTAGTGCTGGAAAGCCCCATTGCTGGGACAGCTACGCATTTTATAAATTATATAACATAACAACTTTGTGTCTTCCCACACCTAATACTAAAATCCAATTTTGAGCAGCCACTGTATCCACAATAAACACATGGACAAAAGTCTGGTAGGACAAAGCAGGGTCCTCTAGCAACAAGAGAGTGGATACACAAGAATTGTCTTGGCATCCTGTTCCCTTTCTTTCTAGTGCACCCAAAGTGTTATCTGTGAACCCAGCAGACCTGTCAGGCAGGATTTGATAGTCACGCAGTATTTGACACTGGAATGTCAAAAAGGATGCTCACAAACCCCATCCTTCTGCTGGGCTGAAAAATGTCATCCCTACCCATTCAGGTCGAACTGTCATCACAGTGACCTATTGTGTAGCTCCTGGTAGGAATTTCAAACCTCACTCACATTTTAGTCAGGTCAGGTAAAGGCTGGAAGAACCTGGAGAATTAATACAAATTAGTCTCCAGGAGCGTCAGCCAGGGAAAAGGTAACTTTCTAAAAGTTACTTTACCTTAATATTTAGTAAAAATCTGACTTTATTATTGAATTTGATTTTTAATAACAAAAATCGTTGTTTTATTATTTTTGTAGTTAGTCCCATTCCAGGGATACAGTATTAGGATTTTAATCTATACTGTGATTTTCTACATAGGACAGCCGGGCCTGCCGCAATGCAAAATAGCTTTTGAGTGATAGTCACTGCAAGGACGCATTAACATTACATTTTATATGCCCTACTTTTAAGTACCATGCACCCTGCCTTGTGGGCTAAAAGACCTTCATGGGGTAACTTAATAATATTTAAAAGCAAGGTTTTCACCTGCAGAAAGACTTTATTTTGACCGGCTGAATCACAGTGTTTAGACTGCAACAGTCAGACTAGGCAAGGTAAGCCTGAAGCCATTTTTGCACTACCACTCTAGTGGATGGCACAGTAGCAGCTGAAGTAAGGGACATTGAACGTCCAGGCCCTGGGGACACCTTGTGCCATGTAATTGACACTTATAGGTAAGTTATATATACCAATTAGGCGTATGCTAATTCAACCGTATTTGAATGGGGAGCGCAGGCACTTTACTACTGGTTAGCAGGGGTACAGTGTAGAAAGTTATAAAGCCATGAAAAACATAGGGTCCAGCAAAAGGAGAAAGAAGAAAAATGCGGGGTGACCACATAGAAATGGTGGAGTACCTACAGTAATCTTTGCCCTGTCTAGAGAGGTAGGCACATCCACCTATGCATCTGTCTTATAAGTGGAACTCCACTTCATCTGTAAGTGGAACTCCACAATTGAAATGATATGAGCAGTGCATTACAGTACTCATCACTCCTGGCAACAAAACACTTTCTTTTTTGGTGCTACGCAAGACCAACATTTTTTCAGGCAGATACTAGTGTAAATTAATGTGAAGCCCATGTTTCTCTCTCTCCCTCATTCTCTAAATGCTTAAGTGCTGCAACCTAAGTCAAGATAATAGCACTTTTCTGATCAATTACGCCAAAATACCTTGCATATGCCACACTGAAGTGCAACCCCTTTCCCAACCAAGTTCTCCCTAATATCTGGCATGTCACTTGTCTGCCAGTGTGCTTTGTTGGCTCAATGGTGGTATAAAGCTCCCTATAAATGCAAGTTGGGAAATGCCAAATCTCTGGGTAGTTGCCACTGTCTGCTGCCATGTGTTTATCAACCATACTATTAGTTTGAAAGCATCTGAAACTTGCTCTTGGGTGACGATCTTGCACCAGTATGAAGTTTCAAAATTGGAGATCTTATTGACAGGACTTCCAGTCTTAGTCTTCTTGTTATTTTCCCTAACACATTGTATTTCCCTGAAATTCATGGGAACTGGACTGGTCACCAAGATAAGTGATGATGGACAGAATCATTCAGAAAGCTGCCCTAACTTTGGAGACTGGGTGCAGTCATTGGTAATGTGAGCTTGTTCCTGCATGTCAGGAATAAGTAAATGAACAATTCCCTGCAGTCTATATTCCATAGTTTAATAGGCATGCTGCTTCACTTTTTGCAGTAATATGTGTGTAAAGGGGAGGTGTTTTATTCAGAGGGACCCTGGAATTTTGTGCCATTAGACGTTCTGAGCTCCTTAACCAGGGGTGGTGTTCACTTTCTCATTTAAGGGAGGACTTTGTTAGTAGAGGTGGTCTGTACGATGCCATAGTGGGTGTAATCATCAGTCACCCAGAGGAAGTACTTGTCATTAGAGAAGTTTCAGATATAAGCAAGGTTCCTCACTAACCCACTGAAGGGTGAGGATATCCTCTGCAATGATTGCGTATGGCCAATCCCTGGTTTCTAATGTTGGGCATGTAAAGCAGCCATTCACAAGACCTTCGATTTGAGTGTCAATGTGAGGAAACCAGACATTCACATGAATTTGTGCTTTCATTTTGACAATACCCTTGTATATCTGCTGTTGGCAGCTGCAAAGTGTATAGAATCAATATCTTTGGCAGTATTGGGCAGGTGCCTCTAAACAGGAGGCCATTATCTTTGGCTTACTGTTTTCTCCGTACCTTGTGGACAAGTACAAGCAGTTTTTGGACTTTGGGCGTGTGATGGAAATTGTCCTTGTAAGGTTCTTCTCCATTTGATTTTACAGACATCGATGCAGTAACATTAATTTGTGTATGTTATCCCCCATTCCATTGGGGAGATTCAAGGTATTACGTGTAATCCTGTGATAAAACGTTATTCTGGGATTTCCAATACTTGTGGTAATTCCTGGCACAAAAGTACTGCATTCCTAGTTACTGTGGGGTGGCCTTTGTGTTAATGCATCAGACAATCAGATTTGTTGCGCAACTGAAACAGTTACATTTAATCAACAAGTTTTAGCAAAGCCAGTACTACTCGCCTTTGGGACCTATTAGCTTTGCCAGTGTCTTTTAGAGATACTGTACAGCATTCCCAATGCCGTGCAGTATGGCTAAAGAGTAAACAAAAAAAAACTATATGATGTGTTTGCCCACCTCATGTGTGTGCGCACCTTCTAAAGGATGCAGGCACTTTTGAGGCTTTGGTGAGGGGTTGCAGCATGAAAGGCATGGGTAGGAGAAGCAACTCAAGGTGTGGATGGTGAAGGGAGCAATAGAGGAAGTGAAGAACACAGGAGCAGATGCAACACAGAGGGCATGAGTGGTGGAAGCAATAGGGAGAGTGTGTAGAGGCAATACAAGTGAGAGAGAGGATGATAGAGGGGAAAGAGAAGCACACAAGAGGAACGTGGAGCTGTTGAGGGTAGCGCCTGGGTGAGAAAGCAGTGCAGGGAGGAGAAACATACGAGGGCAAGCACAACACAGGGTGCAGGGAAAAAGCACACAGGAGAGAGAGCAACACGGAGCATCTTGGAAGGGAGGAAAATAAGTACATGAGAGAGTCTGATGGAAAACACATGCACTCTTGTGGAGTGCTTAACCAAAAAGAAGAAAAGTAGTGCTTCAAAAGTGAGCAGAAGAGGGATGCAAGTAATGCTCCAGGGGAGGAACAAACACAAGAAAAAAAAGTAAAGCCTAAACAAGCTGACAAATAAAAAGCAAGCAAATGAGAGTGACAATAAGCCTAACCAAAGATAAGCAATGGATAGGATCTCAGCCCACTGCAAGCTGATAATAAGTTTTTACGTCAACAGGCAGCTTGCATTATCTGGTACGTGAGACCTAAAAAATAACCCAATCAAGGCATGAGTTTAGAAAATCTCTGATTGATTACCCACCAAAGAAAGGGGGATAAGGGGGTAGGATTCATGCTAATTACTGGAGTGATTAGGCAAATGATTCTTTAATTTGTGTGAGTATTATATAATCTTTAAGCAATAATGTGGACGTTCCCGTTCGGGGATCCAAAAGTGAAGATGACAGATTGTCATACATGGGAATGATCAAGAAAAACCATTAGGTTTTTAAAAGAACCCTCACCCACCAACCTAGTTGGTGGCATGCTTCATCATTGGGTTCCCAGCTGGGCTGCCGAATGCAACCCAGCTGTGCTGCGGCGCCTGAATTACAGCAGAGCGGGGTTTTTTTGTGTGTAAGGAGAAAGTGCTGGAAGTGAAGCTAAAAGTGCCTCTAGAATACTCAATAACTGCCTTTATTCGCGAGTTTCTAGTGTACGGTTAAAAATACAGTAGGGATAAAAGGGAGATATATATAGTCTACCTTATCCTCTCTCAAAGGTATCCCTTCCTGCACAAAAACAATCCTGCCTACACCGCAGGCACCCTTGCACCATGGTGCAAGAGTGACTGCATTAGCGCAAGGCAGCACATTGTGCGCCAGTGCGGGGAAAAAACAGGAATGCGCTGTATAATGTTAAATATGATGCATTCCTGCCCTTTCTCTATCATGCAGCGCAGCAAGGGGACTTGCTATGCTGCGTTGCGTGAGTTTTTGATAAATGTGTCCCATACTGTAGAGCAGCAGATGCGCAGCAGCATTGCCCATTTCATGCTTGTCCCTTGCATCAGTCTGGAGGGAGCAGATAATGCTCCCCCAGACAGACACAAATGTGCCCTTCTCCCCTGCCACCTCCCCTGTCCCCCTTTACACCCATAAGCAGTCCTATAGACACTTTCTGCTTGCTTAGAGCAGGTAGAAGCGTTTTCTCCAGAATGGAGAAAAACTGCCTGGTAAAGCAAGCCGTAAATCTCAGTCCAAGTAAATTATTCCTCATCTTGGGGAAAACCTTATAATTGCTGGAGTTTGTTGTGGGTATACAGGCTGGTCATTTAAACTTTGGACTTTCTGTATTTCTGCAGCAAAGACTAGCCAACTTGTACTGAGCTCTAGATGGTGGGTGGGATAAGGGTTGGGGAAAATTGGGGGAGAAAATCAAGAAGGACTTGTTATATGTAGAGGAGCTCGTTCTCCCATTAAATACAAACATGAATTGGGAGGATACATTGTCCAATGAAAACACTGAGACCCAAATGCTACTGGTCTTGACAAGCCCAAGAGTAGGAAAGAAATCCATTGTATCAGGAGCAAGGAAGGGAGAAAGCAACAAAGCTATCTAATCATGAGCAAGGGGCTGACCCAAAGCCCAGGTATATGATTTGTATTGGATGCAATAGGTCTTGCCAACAGACACCTAAAACTGTCTGTAGCCAAGACCTAGAAATGGTGATGAAAATATCCAAATTGCTTATAGTTAGTATTAGGGCCTTGGCTTTAGTTCTGTGAACTGTCTTTTCACTATAGCAAAACAGCAATGTTCTAGCTCTTTATGGTGAGTAGATCAAGCTCATGTCTTTGCAACATGTATGGCATGCCAGCAAATAATACAATGTAGAAGACTAAGTGGTAGAATCATGTAGCTATTTTAGCAGGTCTGAGTATTACTTATATACATGCTGCAAGATTCCAGTTACAACACTGGCCTGGTTATGTTTTGTTGATTTCTGTAGCGCACTAATCACCCTAAAGGGTATGTAGGCACTTGGGCGAGGTGTGTAGGTGAGTGGTCCCATGTTGCATATATGAAGACCCAGGTCTTCAGCTTCTTGCAAAACTCAAAAAGTGAGGAGAAGTCTCTCATGTGTTGAGATAGGTCATTCTATGTCTTGGGTGTGATGTAGGTGAATGAGTGACCTCCAGTTTTGCTTTTGCGGATATGGGGAGTGTGTGGAGTGAGGCAGAGCATAAGTGTCTGGTAGGTAGGTGAAAGTGTATGCAGCTGTTCATTTATTCTGTTCCTGTGTTGTGATGGACTTTGATTGTGTGAATGAGAAGTTAGAATTGGCTGCTCATGTGAATGGGGAGCCAGTGAATCTTCCTGAGGTGCTGTGATGTGGGTGCGGTGTGGAAGCTCGAGTATGAGTCTTGCGGGCTGCGTTCTGGATGGTCTGGAGTATGTGTAGGAGTTGTTTGGAGATTCCGGTGTAGAGAGTATTCCCGTAGTCCAGCCTGCTGGTGATGAATGCTTGTGTGACAGTCTGTTTGGTATTCTGAGGCAACCATTTGAAGATCTGTCGCAGCATGCGTAGGATGTGGAAGCAGGTGGTGCACACTGCATCTGCCTAGCTGCCTAGACTCAACTGGACCTGCCTAGGCCCTGCTGCTGGCCTCTGCTGGAGTGAATGCTGATTCCCAGCGTGTGCTCCCCTGCTCCAGGACCCTTGGCTGGCATCAGAGTGTACTCCTCCTGGTTCAATTGTGTACACCCTCAGAATTGACACAACATGACTCAGGACATCGCATCTCAGTCCAAGTACAACCAAGTTTACTGTCCAGAGGGCCGAACTCGGGCCTGTACACAGCCCTCGCTCCATCATGGTTGGCTTGAAATTTTGACTTTGTCCTGGCTCGGCATGACCAGATAATCTCAGTTGGCTCTTTGTGCTTTTTGACGCTATTTTTACTTGCATATCTCCAGTTCTACTGATTGGGGTTTTGTCAAACTGGTATCATTTCATTAATTAAAATGTACTCTATTTTTCTATATTGGTGTGGGATTTTTCGTGTGTTGTGTTTTTGCTTTATTACTGTTTGAGTGCTGCAGAAATACTTTACAGGTTGCCAGTAATTGGGGATTGCCCTCACCCAATCCTAACAATTTTCAAACCAGCACCTCCTCTCTGGCTTACTGCATACCTTCACTTGAGCCATAAAACAAGATAGCTTCCACCCGTCTCCACCTGGGGAAGGTTTGGTCAATCCCATAGCCACTCCTTTATTTAGAAGAGGTGCCTTCCCTCTTTAGGGGTCAAAACATGTTTTCTTTCCTGCTGGGATGAGAGCTAGAAAGCCTGGGATGGTCATGTGAAAGAATGGTAGCAGTTCCTACTAGCCCCCTTTAGTATTCCCAAGTCACAGGAAGAGCTGATAAGGCTGTCTTTTGTTCTAACAGCTGCCTCCCTCCCAGGTGTCTTATCCCTGTAAAGTGACCAGTTCTTGCCAAGGCCCTACTGGGCACAGGGGCCAAGTGCTTGTCTTCTGGGAGCAGGGTAATTAACGCGAAACCAGGAAAGGGTAATGAGCCTATGTAGTAGGAAAAGGTAGCACACTGGTTCTAAATCAGTTTTCTCTCAAGCAGCACAAAGCAAATAGTTTTAAAGTTACTTTTCCACTAGAATTCTCAAAAATTTACTTTTGCCATTGAATTTAATTTTTGAAAGTAAGTGGTCAGCTAACTTAGAATCATTTCTCTCATATTTCCCCAGATAGATATAAAATGATGATTTTATTTACATGTAGGCCTTTTTATGGACAACATCACTTTTTTGAGGGCATACTATTCTGAATATGAGGGCTCTCATATTTGTATACATTAATTGTCTAGCCCTCTGGGCTTGCAAGGCATATTTTAAAGGTTTATTTCATGACAAAGGCAGTTTTTCCAGCGTGTGCCACTGCAGTACTTTTAAACTGCAGCTCAGCCAGAGCATAAGGCACTACTTAGAGCCATATATATATTTTTATAAATGTGGTGGGGTAAATAAATACTGTATCCCAAATATGCTATTTTTACTTCCACACCACTGGTGCAATATCTGCACTTTCAATGGCCGTCTAGACAGTTAGATTAACCAATTTGGTGAAACCCATTTTACAGAACCATAATAGGAGCAGAGCAAATGCACGTTGGCTCTGGTTGGTAGTGTCACAGCATACAGAGACCTATTACCAGCAAAAATAGGGCCTTAAAAGGTGAAAAATATGGAAAGATTTGACACAAGTATCTTATGTTGGTCTTTTCTCAGCTACAGTGTATCAGCAAGTTCTCTTTCTGATGCAGATCTGCAACATTTCAGTTCATACTATGCATTCATGGGATGCAAAAGTGAGTCATTGTCCCTGGTGATGAGTGCTAAAAGGGGATTAGTGGGAAACATTAGGCCAATTGCAGAGCTGCCAAGTTTTCAATTTGTGTGTGTGCAGTATTCAAAAACTAGCTTCTTGCTGCAGATCCCTGTGTGCATCTGCTAGCACTTTAAGCATAGTAGATGCTGGCCTAGTACCCCTTGCAAAGCTCCCTGTAGCCAATTCATCCTATATGATTTAGCCCCATGCTTAAGGCATACCACAGGCAGGCTTTCCATCCTAAGCACATAGCTTCAAAGTGACCCTGTGCCATTGGGACACTTTTTCTTTTTAGTTACCATTTCTGGGTCCTGCAGTCCAGTTATATATATATATACATATATATATATATATATATATACATATATATATATATATATATATATATATAAGCACGATCCCGACTCACCACATCCAATGGCAAGGCAAAAACAGGTACGGACCACCAGGTGTATTTAAAAAATGCAGTGCTTTTAATTCAGACCAAAATTCGTAGCAACCAGTCTATACATGGCCAGTGCCCAGCATGACGCGTTTCGACAGCTCACACGCGGTCTTGATCACATGACGCGCTGTTGAATTCATTTCATTTAAATAGTGATAATTTAACACACCGGTGATTAATTAAGCAGTAAAACATCCAGCAATAGTAAACATAAGCAACAGACTATTGTTCTTATAAGTCGTCTCAATAAATGCAATAAATACAATGATTTATGTAAAAACCGACGATAATAATTTGAGGTTTGTAGAAACTTAACATCTAAAGGGATTCAAAAAAGCAGTTAATACTTATTACAGTAAAAATCCTACCATAGTGGTTGAATGCAAATACTGAATCCACGAGATGAAAGAATTTGCCAATCAGATATGATTGTCAAACGAAACCTCACAATACAATAGTATAAAGTGCTAATGCGACATTATTGCACACTACCCAAAGTGCTATTTCTAAAGTGCTATTATGCAATATTTACAGGTGCAAAAAAGATTATCAGTGACATAAAACCTCTATTTACATCACGAAGCCACAGAATTGATTGCATGTTCACTCTAAAGTGCAAGTGCACTGCAAACACATTGTGACACAGGCAGCCTTATAAAATGCATATATAAAAGCAATGATACCAATGAAAAAAAAACTCAATATTAATGATATACATCCCCCTATCTCCTTGAAAGTGCAAAATGCTGAAACGACTCCTTCATTTACTGATATTACTATAATGCAAATGATCCTACACTAGTAACTTCACAGTAAAACAATAAATAACCAGAGTATCTCAAACTTACTGATGCTACAGCTATAAAAAATTGTCGTTATTTGCCTCAATAAATTCTATGAGAGGATGGATTAATCATCAGAGAGATAATAAATCAGATTTGTTCCTGTGTCTAATCAGAGAAAATTGTGTAATTCTTCACTAGTGTTTAAACCATTGGGCATCCTAGTGTCTAGCTCCATGATGAACTGAGACTCAAGTTGCCGCAATTGTTTTTCCCTATTACCACCACTATTACCACCACGTCTAGATGTTGGAACAGCCCCTATTACGAAGTACTTAAGCTCACTAAGATTATTGTGGTGAACTAATTTTAAGTGCCTTGCCACTGGATAATTCGGATCGTAATTCACCACAGCTCGTAGGTGTTGTAGTATTCTATTGAATACTTGGAGCTTAGTGCTCCCCACGTATTTAAGTCCACAAATGCATTCCATCACGTAGACGGCGTGGTCAGTGCAACACGTGTAATACCCTTTGATCTTAACAGGTATGATGTTGAATGCCGTAGTGTATTCAGTGGTGTTAACTCCGAACTTACACGCTCGGCAAGAGCTGCACTTAAAAAATCCAGACTTCGTGGACAACCAAGTGGTTGCTGGGCTGAATTCAGGACTGCTCTTAACTAATGCATCCCTCAGAGAGGGTGCACGCCTGAAAGTCAGTGATGGTATTTCAGGTAGAATCTGGGTTAGGGTGATGTCGGTCAGAACAATAGGCGAGTGAGTGTTAAAGATCTGCCTAATTTGTTTCTCCTGCCTGCTGAATGCAGTAATCATCCTAATCTCCTGAGGTATATCTGCCTCCTGCACCATAGCTGCTGCAATCTGAGTGGTTTTGTCATGGGAAACATCTAGACAAGCTTCTCTGGTGTGCGTGTTGGCTTTAATAAGAGCTTTATTGAGGTCTTTGGTATTGTAACCCCGAGCTATGAAGCGCTGGACTGCTTCCTTTTGACATAGTTCTAAGTCACAGTCAGAACTACAGATTCGGCGAATTCTTAAAAACTCCCCATAGGGGATGCTCTGAATCAAATATCTCGGGTGGGCACTCTTGGCATGGAGGATGGAATTCCCTGCCGTGATTTTTCTATGGAGTTTCGTATGTACTTTACCACCCTCAATGTAGATTTGCACATCCAAAAATTCTACACTCGTACAGCTAATCTGTGCAGTGAATTTTAGATTGAGCGTATTATTGTTGATGGAGCTAACAAATTCTTCAGCTAGTTCTTTAGAGCCCTTCCACACCACACACACATCATCAATAAATCTCCACCGATGTTTAACATGGGTATCGTACATGAGTTTGTGCTGTACCTTGAGGACTTGCTCCTCCCACCAGCCCACATGTAAACATGCGTAGCTGGGGGAGAAGCATGCCACCATAGCTCCTCCCCTCAATTGTTGATATGCATCTCTGTTGAACAAAAAATAGTTATTCATCTAACAAATTTCAATCATAGTCAAAAGCATGCGATTATGTTCATACAGGTGTATAGGCCGTTGACCCAGGAAACATTTCACAGCCTCAATACCATCACTATGGTGGATACTTGTATAGAGCGATGTTATGTCCATGACTATAAAAAGACAATCTACATCCCACAAAATAGGTTGAAGCTTCCTAAGAAAGTCACTAGTGTCTTTGATAAATGAAGGTAATCCTGATACATATTCCTGTAAAAAGAAGTCCACATATTTGGACATGGGTTCCAGCAAACTTCTTTGTGCCGAAATAATAGGTCTACCAGGAATAGGTACAGTATTTTTGTGGACCTTTGGGATGAAATAAAGAATAGGAGTTATTGGATGTTCATTTTTCCAAAAATTGAATTCATTCTTTGTCAACAAACCCATTCTTTTCCATTGAGCCAATTCTTTAAACGTCATCTCTTTGACTTGACGTAGATCCTGAAACGATGCTCTCCTGTAACAAACTATATCATTTAAATGACGATTGGCTTCCTCCACATATTGATCTGTCGGCCAGAGCACAACGTTACCACCCTTGTCCGCTTTATTGATGACTAAATTGTTGTTGTCTCTTAATTTTCGCATAAGATTAGAGTATTGTACTTCATGATGCCTTCTATGATCGCTCTTGCGATTGACGGATCTACTGAGTTTCTTTAATTCATCAATGACCCGGTTGCTGAATACATCTATCGCATCCTTCGGCATGACCTGTACAAAAGTAGAAACAGGGCGGAAAGGACTGCAAATAGGGCTGCTGATGTTGATACCAGCCTCCATTAAGTCCTGCTGCATAGAAGTAATAAGCTCATCTTTATCACTGGCCAAAGAATGGAGGAGCCTTATTGTATTAACATCTGTCACTTTTAAGTTGGAAGTAATTTCCATACCAGATGGTAGACTCTTGTTACTCTCAGTTGAATTCTTTAATTGGAAAAATTTGAGAAGTTTCAGTTTTCGAATAAACTTATATACATCCACCCTAGACTGGTTGTACTTAAAGTTACTCTCTGGACAGTATGTCAAACCAAGAGACAGCAACTGCAACTCCGCTGAAGTTAAAACGGTATCAGATAAATTAATGACAGTATTATCAGTTGGAGTCACTGACGTATCCATTTCTTCGCTCGTGCTCCTCTGCCTCTGTTGTTGCCTGCGTTTCCTCCGCCTCTCCCTTCTACGCTGGTTTCTCCTTCTCCCTGTTTGGGTTGCGGATTCCGAGGCCGCAAAGTCTGTCGCCGGTCCTGTCTTAAAAAATTGAGTTCTTCAGCAGGTGTTAAGTTGGTAGCCAAAGTCAACTGCACACTAGATCCTGGCTCTCTTCTATCTTCGGATTCGCTGCTACTCAATACGGAACTGGCGTCTGAGCTTGAGATCTCAGGAACATTCCCTGATTGTAATGATAGTTGAGCTGAAGGCACTTTAGTGGCAAAGGCTTGTCGCTTGAATGTATCACATTTTTTCGAGAAAGTGAACACCCTTCCTGTCTCATAATCATTTTTGTCGCGAGCTAATTTAAAGACTTTCCGCGCTTTGATTGTTTCCTCATACTTCTTAATGCGTCCTTCAATTTCCTCACGACCTTTTATTATCAGATCTTTTTGATCTAGTTCATCCAAAAGGCCATTTACACGCTCAATTTCTTTTAGAATTTCAGCTCTATCAATTTCAGCGTATTTGATCAAAATTAAAACCATATTCATGGATGCTTGTAAATTATTTTCGGCCCATTCCTTCAACATTGAGGGGTTGGGGTTTTCGAATGTAGGTGCTATCATTACTCTGAGCCCCCGGGGTATTCTGTTGACATCCCTGTACTTTTCAAGCAACTTTTTCTCCCACCATTTGGTGAGCTCAGTTTTCAACAGTTTTTCCAAAGTCTTTAATAAACTTTTAGCATCATTGTTAATGGTCTTGTTACTGTGTCCACTCTGTTCACCTCGAACCTCAGGTAGGTTTAAAAACAATGCTGCAGCTTCGTGGTCATGCAGCGCGTCAGCTGTAGACATGATTTAAAGCTGTCTGAATTTATCTTGAGCACAGCGGTGCTTGTTATACAGTTGTAAGCACCTTATGGTAATACCCAATCTCTCCACCCGCTGTATGTCATACTCTGAGTGCTAACCCGGCTTACCAGGGACAAACCGCTCAGTTCCCTGTGTCCTCCGACCACATGGGCACCGCCGAGTCCTCACTGAGCTCGCCGGTTCACAACTTCTTCTTTTTCCGACTGTGGGGGGCAAACACAACTTGTACTCCTTCCGGGTGAATTGTTTTGCTTCCGCGATGACGGCTGCACGTCGGTTTGCCACAACTCGGGGAGAGGGTCCGCAATTCCGGAGACAGACAGACTCCGGAGAAATTAAATAAAGCAGCACGATCCCGACTCACCACATCCGATGGCAAGGCAAAAACAGGTACGGACCACCAGGTGTATTTAAAAAATGCAGTGCTTTTAATTCGTACCAAAATTCGTAGCAACCAGTCTATACATGGCCAGTGCCCAGCATGACGCGTTTTGACCGCTCACACGCGGTCTTGATCACATGGCGCGCTGTTGAATTCATTTCATGAAGTGGGTTCCTTGGTTGTCATCAAAAGTCTTCAATCTTTGTAAGAGACTCACCAGAGATCTTCAGTAGTTTTTGAAGGTTTTATTGAGGAATACAGGATAAGCAAGGTACAGATGAAATGAGGGCTCAGGATGGCTGCTCCAACTGACACAGCAGTGTTCCAGACCATCACCAATACATTCCAATAGTAATAATACATAGAATACATGCACAGGTAGAAAGTAGAATTCCGTAAGTAATCTGTAAAGCAAGAGCACTAACAAAAATTACACTTTTAAATAATGAAACCCAAACACCACATATCTCCCCCTTTAACGAGAAGAAAGGAGAGAAACAAGAAAATAATTAATCAATGAATCTACTGGGGATTTTCTTAACTCTTGAACTTCTTCTGACAGCAGAATAATTTTGAACATTCATTTGTGAACCATAACGAACATCATTTCTTTTGCTTTTAGCCAAGCGGCCAACATTCCACCATTGACCATTATCAAGTTTCACAGCTTGACCCCTAATACTAACAATGCATGCAGGATCTCTGAACTTTGATTTTCCCTTCTGTAACAATAAAGGATCCTTGACACACACCCAATCCCCAAGAGCAAATTTAACCTCCTTTTTGGTAACAGGAAGTTTGGATCTTTCACACCTGCGGAGACTAGCCTCATCACTCAAAATTTTTGCTTTGATAGAATCCTCTATTACATTACACTCTTTGTTTGAAAGCTCCATTTTCCAAAATGGGTTAAGAGTGGAAACAACTTTTCTCCCTCTCATTAACTCAAAAGGCACAGAACCCGACACAGAGTGAGGAGTAGTTCTGTACGCCCATACAACATTTCTGACAGCAGTCTCACAGTCCACTCTCGCTTTAATTGCATTTTGTATACATTCAACTAAAAATCTGTTGAATCTTTCAACTTTACCATTGGCTTGGGGAAAATAAAGAGGAGTGCGAAGATGCTTGACATTCATCTTTTCTAGAAATTCTTGCATGGAAACTGAAGTAAATTGTACCCCATTGTCAGTTAACAGTTCTTCAGGGACACCCTCTCTACTGAAAATATCTTGAAGAAAACGAACAACAGATTTAGTATTGGGCTCAGAAACACCTCTAACCTCCACCCACCTGGATAAAACAAGGTGGGCAAAACAATGAAATATTCCATGCAATTGGGAAGAACATGAAATGGTCCTAGAAAGTCCAAAGCAACTCTTTGCCACACTTTGCTTGGAGACACTGTGGGTTTGGGACATGGAGAGGAAGTAGATAAATGTTTATCACTATATAAACATTGGGTGCATTCATTCACTAAAACTTCAACTTCATGATCAACAGAAGGCCACCAAAAATCATTACGGATTCTGCGTTTGGTAGCAGTCATACCTAAATGACCGGAATGGGCAGTTTCCAGAATTCTTCTACTGAAACAAGAAGGAGGAATTAATTTTCCCTCTCTGACTAACAAATTGTTTTCAATAGATAACTCGTTGGCAACCTTACAAAAAGGCTGTAAAACGGGATCAATAGATTTTTCTTTGGGCCAACCTTCCACAACAAAACTCATTACCTGCTTTAAAACTGAATCATTTTCTAGTGCCTTACACCAATCTTCCATATTGGCACAAATCACAGTGTCCTCGACAGAAGCAATAATGCATTCTTCAATGTCCTCCTCCTCTTTTTTATCAAACTTAACATCTTGGACAGGAAGCCTGGATAAGAAGTCAGCTTTGACATTCTTGCCTCCAGCTATATTTTGTACAGAAAAATTGAATTCCAAAAATTTGGTAGCAAGTCTAGCCAATCTGGCAGTGGCTTTCTTAATATTATTGCCAGATAGAATATCCACTAACGGTTTGTGATCCGTTCTAAGCCAAAACTTTCTCCCCCACAAATACGATTTGAATTTCTCTACTCCCCACACACAGGCAAGCATTTCCTTTTCAATAACAGAATATCTCAACTCCACATCTTTCATCCTTCTTGAGGCAAATCCAATAGTCACCTCATTATTGCCAATCATTTGTGACAAAACAGCACCCATGCTGTAAGAACTGGCGTCAACAGTGATGTACGTATCACGACCTTCAACATATGCTTGAAGAGCCGGAGCAGAAAGAATGCTATCTTTGATGAGTTGAAAATGCTCCTGGCAAATGGATGTCCAAACAAAATCAGATCCTTTTTTTTAACAAACTCCTAAAACATTCAGTGAAAGTAGCAACATTTTTGATAAATTTTGAATAAAATTCACACAGACCAATGAAAGAACGAAGCTGCTCCTTGTCAGTGGGGTGTGGTGCATTAACGATACCATACACAATACTCGGTTTAGGTTTAACACCATCTTTAGAGAGTACATGTCCCAAATATTCAATTTCATTCACCGCAAAAATGCATTTATCCTCCCTGATGGTGACACAATTATTCTGTAAAATAGTCAAAACTTGCTCAATTACATCATTATGTTCCTCCTTTGACACAGTATGAATTAAAATATCGTCTTGAAAAACAACATTTGAAATTCCTTGAAACATATTGGTCATACCTTTTGGAAGACGGACGCGGCAGACGCCAGTCCAAATGGCATTCTGCGAAATTGAAACGTCTCATCAGGAGTGACAAAAGCTGTCAAATGTCTGGATGAAACATCCACATCCACCTGATGGTAAGCCGCTTGTAAGTCCAGTTTAGAAAACCATTTGGACTGACCCACAGCCGTGATTAAGTCATCAATGCGTGGTAGAGGAAAATGTTCCACCCAAATAGCTTTGTTAAGTGAACGCAAGTCCAGACATAAGCATAACTCACCATTCTTCTTCTTGGCAAGAACAATGGGAGAAAGTCAAAGTGTGGCATCCACTTTCTCTATGATACCATTTTCTTGCATCTTTTTTAACATTTGAGATAATTCATTTCTTACACTATGAGGAACATTACGCAATCTGTGCTTCACAGGAAGGACACCTTCCTTAACTTTAATAGTGTGGGTGAAATTTTTAATCAGGCCAATGTTATCAGAAAACACCACACAAAATCTTTCCTTCCATGAAGTGTGATCAGAAACAGCATTTGTAAGGGACACAGGATGTTTATGGTCTGGTTTGATAATCATTCCAAATTCTGCCTGATGCCACCAACCCAAAACATTGATACCTTTATAGGCTATACATAAAACAAAAACGCACACAACGGCTGACCAAGGTCAAGCACTTAAATTCCACTTGTTCCATATATCATAAACTGGTGCAGCTACTCCCGGCATCCACCGCTGAAGAATGCCAATTTAGCAAGAAAATCCACAAAAAAGGAAGGTGCACTCTGATAGAAGTCAGTCAGGAAACATACGTATAGTCCAAAAAATCTTCTTTTTATTTAAAGTTGTTTGTTTAAAACCGGCACACAGCCAACGCGTTTCGTTCCCTAGTGCCACGGGAACTTCGTCAGGGCTTACTCATAAAGTCAGATGATTGAATACAACCAAATTGACAGAAATAGTCCCCTTGAGGTGTATATCACCACCTATTCTTAAATGTCCAATTTAAATCAGTCCAAATAATTCTTGATCATAAAATATTTCCACGCTATTGCCGGTTATCATGCTGTCTGTTTTTCATCTACCGTCGTAAAGATTTTGATATCAGGTGTATCTACACCTGTTTTCTCTACATTTGAGAGTCACTGTTTGAATCGTTGTGATTTACTTTGGATGCCCTTTTTATGATCAAGAATTATTTGGACTGCTTTGAATTTATAATCCAGTTTCAGCTCTTGCATGCCCTCTTTGCCCACTGCTCAGGCACACTGGCCCAAATTATAAATCTGTTTATATCTAACATTCAGAGATAGTGACGTGTTTTTTAGTTATTACAATGCAGCAACAGCTCACTAATATTATTGCAAATATTCTTTGTGACCCCCTCACATTTCTCAAATGTGAATCGTGTTTTGATCTAAAACAATCTTTTTTTATAGGTGTTGCATGGTTTTGAAACAGAAACTTTTCCCTGCAAAATGTTAGTAATAGACTCCCATACATAACTCACACTAAAAATAAATTAAAGGAAAATGGTATTTAAAACAATCTGTTAAAGAATTATTCAAGGCAATCAGGACAAGACGCTCTGCAGAACAGAGCAAGCTTTATCGTGGGAGGAGGGGGGGCCTGAAAGGCTAGGGCCACTTTGGCCATGCCTTAAAACGTCTCTGCACAGCACAGGGAATGTCGCTGGTGGCGAGAGAGCTGCTCGGAGGTATTTCTCTCAGGTGCACAGCATACATGAACGTTGCCCTATGACATGGCCTAAGTTACAGGACAGTCGAGCTTTTCACCTGCCTGTCCGCAGCTGTCTGCGGAGGCTAGATGCCCACTCTCAGGAGACTTGGATGTACGCTGTGCTGTGGGTCCAGCAGAGGACTTCCTCCCAGGTGGATGACATGCTCTGCTGGTGCAGCATGTAGAAGGGTGCACTCAGTAATAAGAGTAAGACTCTGTCTTTCTCCATAAATAGCCAATCTGTGGGGCTCGAAGTACCACATGTTAATTGCGGAGCTTGGAAACGCATGTATCTTTAACCCACTGCCCATTTTTGTGGTGGAAGTATATGTTAGGAGAAGGTGGACTGGGCTGATGGCTAAATAATGCACTTGCTTTAACAGTGATGCAGAATTTGGAACACATGCTGTCAGCATTGCTGATTTGCGTTTGCATTTTGGGACCTCACAGCGATGCGGAAAAAATCCCAATATGTTTTAGTCTAACTTGTGATGAGTGATACTTGGCAGGGCTGCTATTGGGAAGAGCAGAATGAAGACTTCATATAGATGAGAAAAGGGAGAAGCTGACAAGGAGATTGAGATGGATTAGGCGACCCTGATGGGAGTATGGAGGGACAGATAATCAATTGTGTCATGACTGGCAAGCTTAGGGAGAGCCACCAACCAGGTGATCGTGACCCTCAGGAGTGTAAAATGCAGTAAGGAACATCCTGGAGTAGGAGAAGGAGCTTGTGAGGGTGAGACCCAGGAGGACTTGTGAGGCATAGCAAAGAAAGAAGGGACAATCATTGTGGATAGAACAATAAGGGCCGGATAAAATACAATAGGAGCAAAAGGTGTGTGGTAGGATGGGGTCACAGTGGGGAACAACTCACAAGTCTCTGTAATGTAAGAGTTGAGTGAGGTACAATGGTAGAGAGGAGAGTGGTGCAGCCCAGATTGCATGGAGAGAGATTTGGAAATGTAGGATGAGCAATGTGGAACAAGGAACAAGAGTGATTAGTAGACCATATGTTTTGGGCCAAGTAGGGTATAATGAGGTACAATGAAGGTTAAGGTGTAAGTCTCAGAAGACCAGCCAGCCGAGTCACCAAGCTGAACATTGGGCAACATGGATTGTCAGAGACATGACAAAGCAAGAAGACTTAGAAGCTAGCACTGAATGGTAAAGCTGCCAGTACAACAAAGCTGAATAGCAATAGAAAAAAGATATAGGGTCGCATCTGAGCTGAACCAAGCATTGTGTCACATGGTCAGGAAATTGGGTAAAAGACATGTTGTCATGCCCTGGAGAATACTTGAATCTCCACTACCAAATTGTATTCAAGAAAAGTGACCCTACACGATTACTGATCAGTAAAGAAAAATTCAATTTCCAGAAAGAGATCCTAGCAGGCTAGAAGCCCCTTCAATGTGGCTGGAGTAAACTGGCTGCTAGAAAGACCCCTGAATGTAGTTGATGGAAGAGAGCACTACAGCATAGGAAAAAGGTCCCAGTAGCGGGAGGAGGTGGGATGTGCTAGGGAAGGTGGTGGCATTGGTGGACGTATTGTGAATGAAGAGAAAGACACAGGCTACAGGAATGAGGGCTAGTTCTATTTATAATTGGTGCAAAAAAGTGGAAACACTATGATTGATGGTATTCCACCATCCTGCCTCTGGACCGTGACAACCACATCAACAAACACAGAGGCCCATGTGAGGCTGCCTTAATCAAAGGGTTTAAAGGACATCCAGCTGCCAAATGTCTCCTTTCCATGTACTAATCAGGTGGGCAAAACCTTGGGCAGATCCCATACCCGAGAGTTCTTCCTGTTTGGAATGTGGCACCTGTCATAGAATAAAATCCACCCTCCACCCAACTCAAATGCTTTCCAATAACTTCATTCGGTCATCAGCTTGGTAAAATATCTCACATTCCAAATAATTGTTCACCTCCATTGACTTAAAGGGGTTGCCCACCATAAACAACTGATTTCACCATACTTGGAGAGTTTGTTGGCTAACAGAAAAGGAGACGTAATTGGGCCACAGGACCCCCTCCCCATAATCCAGAATCTCCATATTTAAGTGGGGGAAGGGACCCAGTGAATAACCTTTGAGTACTGTGGCCAGACTTAACTGCACAGGCATACTTCGCACTAGCAAAATTATCAATAAAGTGCAATTTTACGAGTCAATCATTCTGGTTGCTGCTGCAAGTCATGCTTTTAAAGCATTATGCCGCTTTCAGACGATTCATACTGGTAGTAATCTTCATGAGCAAGAATTGGATTGCTCATGAAGCAAAAGGTTGAATCAGCAGCGTTCCCTTAAGTCAGGGATACTCAAAGAACGGCCGGAGACCTTTAATTGCGGCCCCCTGGTGAACAGAAGCACAGGGCTGTTGCTCACTTGACCAAGCATGAACATTCAGAAAAGTGTGAAACTGACATACTTTATTAGCACATTAACTAAACTAAAGGTAAAGAAGCAAAGAATGTTTCCTATCTTTAGCATGTATCTGCTTTGAGTCCGCCTACGCCCACCTTTCAACACCCCGACCCTCCCCTGCTGGCATCGGTGCGGCCCTCGGGAAGCCACAGACAGTACTTTGTGGCCACAGGGATGTTTGCGAGTACCTATGCCTTTTAAGCAGTGGGTGACGCCAGTGTATCTATAGGCCGCAGAGTTGGTGAGTATGGACCAGCACACGGTGAAAGTAGTTCAGACGGCATCATTCATGATTCTCAGATGACAGTGTCACAATATGTTTGGCAGTCAAATTCGGGTTTTATACCATGTTTTGTACACAGTGATTTAATCGTTTCAGTATAGAGCACTACATTTTTTTTCATGCACTTCTCATAACGCGGGCTGATATTTTGATAAAGCGATACAAAAGGGGATGATGGACGGAACGCTTGAGCCAATCAAACACTCACCCCCAGTCAACTGATCTGGGTTTAATCCATCATCATTCTTTAGCTCACTCCACCACCCCAGTTCAGACATGGCCATATGCAAATCAGTCTGACCCTGTGCCTCATGGGAACAGTCCAGCCCGAACTGCCAAGCCATGTCTTCCCTGGACCGGAAACAAGCATCCTAGGACCGGTTTCTGGCATTCCAGCCGTCATCAGCCAGGCTTGCTTGAATCCAGTGGCAAAGTGAGCAAGGGACCCACGTCTGGGCATACTCCCGCCAACTTAGGGCGAACAAGCGATACAAAAGGGGATGATGGACGGAACGTTTGAGCCAATCAAACACTCACCCCCAGTAAACTGATCTGGGTTTAATCCATCATCATTCTTTAGCTCACTCCACCACCACAGTTCAGACATGGTCATATGCAAATCAGTCTGACCCTGTGCCTCATGGGAACAGTCCAGCCCGAACTGCCAAGCCATGTCTTCCCTGGACCGGAAACAAGCATCCTAGGACCGGTTTCTGGCATTCCAGCCGTCATCAGCCAGGCTTGCTTGAATCCAGTGGCAAAGTGAGCAAGGGCCATGTATCGCTTTGTTCGCCCTAAGTTGGCGGGGCTATGCCCAGACGTGGGTCCCTTGCTCACTTTGCCACTGGATTCAAGCAAGCCTGGCTGATGACGGCTGGAATGCCAGAAACCGGTCCTAGGATGCTTGTTTCCGGTCCAGGGAAGACATGGCTTGGCAGTTCGGGCTGGACTGTTCCCATGAGGCACAGGGTCAGACTGATTTGCATATGGCCATGTCTGAACTGGGGTGGTGGAGTGAGCTAAAGAAAGATGATGGATTAAACCCAGATCAGTTGACTGGGGGTGAGTGTTTGATTGGCTCAAACGTTCCGTCCATCATCCCCTTTTGTATCGCTTTGTTCGCCCTAAGTTGGCGGGGGTATGCCCAGACGTGGGTCCCTTGCTCACTTTGCCACTGGATTCAAGCAAGCCTGGCTGATGACGGCTGGAATGCCATAAACCGGTCCTAGGATGCTTGTTTCCGGTCCAGGGAAGACATGGCTTGGCAGTTCGGGCTGGACTGTTCCCATGAGGCACAGGGTCAGACTGATTTGCATATGGCCATGACTGAACTGGGGTGGTGGAGTGAGCTAAAGAATGATGATGGATTAAACCCAGATCAGTTGACTGGGGGTGAGTGTTTGATTGGCTCAAACGTTCCGTCCATCATCCCCTTTTGTGTCGCGATATTTTGATAAAATCATCTTTTTCATGAATATATGTTAATTAAACAAAATAAATAAATAAAGCAAGGTCAGTGGTGAGTCCACAAATGCACAGCAGGATACCGTCCGTTACGGCTGTAACTCGGTGCCCAGTACTTGATTTATTGTAAATAAAGCCGGTGTAGGGCATAAAGAATGCCATAAGCATTCCTAAAAGGAGAGAAAGAATTCACACAACAGACACAGCGATGCAAGAAAGCCTCAGGGCACCATGTGTGCCATGACATTTAATGTACTCCTTGACAGTCTTTGAAACCCAGTAATTCCACTTTTCTCCATAATCTTGCCTGGGCTGGTTTTGTGCACGAGGGCTAATTTGGGGACCTAAATAAAGAAAAAAAGCAACTACTGCATTTTACTGTAAACGTTTATAAACACAATTTTCGGTTTAATCGCATTTGCCTAACCTTGAACTAGTACTTTTTTCTAACAATAGAATATCAGATTATGTTAATTCATATCTATCTTTCTTCTTTTTTAACTGCCAGGAATTTTTCATGTTTAGAATCCTCTTGCTCTGCACCTTCTCTGAATATGGGGGAGTCTGGAGATGTTTCACACTTCATACATACAATTACAAACGTTTACTGTTGGGGGTTTGAGTGTTTTGTGTTTCGAGAGACAGTATGTTTACATTGAAATTATTCATGAATATTGTGATAAATTGGGTTGTTGGTTGGAGGTGGAGTGAGCGATTCTCAAGTACAGCCACACCCTTGTCAGGATGAACCATAAATATCACCAAATTAACCGGTGCTTAACCCTCTGGTAGCTTGGAACAAAAACAGTCAGGCTATATTTAGAGGCAATGTGTAAAGTATTTATGCACAACACAAACAGAAAAAAAGGGAAAATACAACAAAAGAAAAATGCCACACCAATTTACAAACATATAGCAAAATGTAATACATTTTTTGACACCAAAATGACAAAAATCCAACCAGTAGAACCGGAGATATGCAATGTTAAAGATTTCAGGTAAGGCACGCCTAAAAGCACAGAGCGGCACACACGATTATCTGGTCGTGTGAGACCAGGTGAAAGTTACAAGTTCAGGCCCACCAACCGTGATGGAGCGTGGGCGGATACAGGGAAAGGTCAGTCCTGCTGCAAAATGTACCTTCTAAAGTCCAGTGCAAAGAATTCCATTCACTGTGGGGTAGGACGCTGCGAGGAGCAGGCAGAGCACCACAGATGGTCATCACTGTAATTTAAAGAATAGTCTGGGCGTCGGAGACAGTCGTCGCTGTAAGCCGAAGATCTTGTTGGGCATTGCAGACAATCGTTGTCAGAGATTCGTGTTGGCTGTCACTGCAGGCTGTTGATGGCGTAGCAAGAAGTGCAGATGTTGCATTGCGATCATCGCTGGCAGTCACTATAGTGTGAAGAGTTGGGTTTTCTGGAGCGTCGTGTTGGCGGTAGGTGAGGGCAGCAAGATCTTGGCGTGAATGAGCCTGTTGTAGTCGTGAAGAGCCCAAAACTTCAGTATGTCTTATTTTCTTTAAGGAGAAGCTCTACTGATTGGGTCCAGGGACCCTACTAAGGGTCCAGGACCTGGGAGGCACCTCTTGGTGATCAGAAACTCACTACAGCAGATCAGTAGCGGCCCGTGGTGGGAGTGCTGCCGGGCGCTGACGTGGGGCGGGGGAGGGGCAGGGTGGGGGGTAGTAAACTACGGATTACGGCCGATTAGAGGTAAGTAAACATATAAATAAATAAAACGAATTTCGTTGCGCGTGCTGATTCGCATTTGGCGATGCAGCGCGCGCAACGAAATTTGTCGTAATCCGTAGTTTACTACCCCCCACCCTGCCCCTCCCCCGCCCCACATCAGCGCCTGGCAGCACTCCCACCATGGGCCGCTACTGCAGCAGATGCCAGAAGGGCTCAGGCAGGTCCAGTTGCAGCCGCAGCCCGTGCAGGTAAGACCGGTGGGGCCAGGTGGGGGTGGGGGGGATTTTGACGGACGATGACGAGGAAAAATTAAATAAGTAATTCATTTTCACTCATCATCGTCCGTCGAAATCCCCCCCACCAGGCCTCACCGCACTTACTTGCACAGGCCGCAGCTGTCCAGTTGCATGTCCAGGAAGACCTGTTACAGCAGGTCAGCTGGGCAGTTCCAGAGAGGCCTCTGGAGCTTGTTATGCCACTGGAGCTCAGAACAGTAGGACAGTCAGCTGATCCTTGGAGTCACTTCACCCTGGGATGAGGGGTGCGGGGCAAGCAGGGAAGACTTCTAGCAGCAGGACAGCAGGGCGTCCTTCTTCTGTAGTATCCACTGTCTAGGAAAGTACTGAAGAGATGGTCTGAGGTTCCCTTTTTAGGATGAGCCTGGGCAGCACATGTGCTGCTCTGCCAGGCATGCTGTATTGTGGTATGGACTTGAAGCTCCGCCCACTCTCTGCCCATAGTTTTCATTGGCTTGTGTGATTGTCATTTGGAAATGGTGGCTTTTCATTGGTCAAAAGGTTTAGTAGTCCCTCCTTAGTACCGCCTTGTCTTAATTTATAACCTCCCCTGACGGCACACCCTGTTACATGTGTCGTTACTCAGTAGGCTTTAATTACAGCCTCCGAGCACTATTTGCTAAATGGTTTTCTCCTGCAGCAGGCAGAACATGCTCTCTCCCAACACTTTCTTTTTTTTATTTTAAAATGGCGGCCGCGCCCCTTTCTTTAGATGCGACTTGTGTAAAGAAAGGGCACGGCAGACATTAACGTGAAAGTGCGTCATCTGGTGCTTTTACAAAAAAAAAGCATTTATTTGTCAACTTGACAAACAAATGCCTCTTTTGTGCGCCCATTTAAAAAAGGGAAACAAGCCACAAGGCACAGAAAGGAAAGAAAAGGCACGGAAAACTTTACTGAGGCTCTCCCGGCTCAGCGGGAGAGCTGATCCTTTAATATTCACTGCACTACGGAAACTCGCCCAATAATGCTTTGCGGGGCCCTTTATTCAAAATGCATTTTTGCCCATAACTCAGCCCGTGGTAGTCCTAGTATGATGGGACCACCACGAAATCATTCCACACGACATGCTTTTCCTTTCCAGGTCATCTTCTGGGTCCTCACCTTAAGTTGGGGGGAACCCCAAATTAATCACCTTTCCCACTGTGTGTTGAATTTTAAATGTATTCTCCTATAGTTGGAGCTAATGCTCTACAGCTGGTAGATGTTTTTAAGTGAACTTTTTTGAAAGCTTACAAGACTTAAGGGAGGTGTAAAGCTTTGTTAGTGAGATGATGATTTCTAAAGGGTAATTGTATGGTTAAGTGTGTTGCTTTTTTTATAATGCTGGTAAAACAAAGTGAGCGCATTCCCATCTGTAAAATACTATATCCATCCACTTTTGGGTAAATGGTTTTCTCCTGCAGCAGGCAGTACAAGCTCCCTCCCAACACTTTCTTTTTTTAATTTAAAATGGCGGCCTCCCCCTTTCTTTAGATGCGGCTCAGTGTAAAGAAAGAGTGCGGCCAACATTAACGTGTAAGCACATGTCATGGGGCGCTTGTACAAAAAAAGCATTTCTTTGTCAACTTGACAAAGAAATGCTTTTTTTGTGTGCCCATTTAAAAAAGGGAAACGTGGCGCAAGGCTCAGAAAGGAAAAAAAAGGCAAGGAAAACTTTACTGGGCTCTCCCTGGCTCAGGGGGGAGCCGATACTATAATATTCACTGCACTACGGAAAGTCACCCCCATGATGCTCTGCAGGGCCCTTTATTCAAAACACATTTTTGCCCATAACTCAGCCTGTGGTGGTCCTACAGCGATGGGACCACCACAAAATCATTCCGCACAGCATGCTTTTCCTTTCTGGGTCATCTGCTGGGTCCTCACTTTAAGTTGGGGGGACCCCAAAATAATCACCTTTCCCACTGTGTGTGGAGTTTTAAAGTCATTCTCTCGTAGTTGGAGCCAATGTTCTACAGCTGGTAGGATGTATTTCAGGTAACATTTTTGAAGGCTTAAAAGGCTTAAGGGAGGTGCAAAGCTTGTTAGTGGGATGATGATTTCTAAGTAATATTTATATGGATTAGTAGTGCTGCTTTTATTATAATGATGGTGAATTAAAGTGAATGCGAGACAGTTTAACTTAAGTCTTCTCCAACAGAGTAGCTCTCCAGCTACCTGTCAGTAGCTCTCCTGTGTGCATCCCAGCCTTTTAAATTGGACTGTCTGTTTAAATTTACATATGCATGACAAAATTAATTATTCAAAGATGAAATTGTGTATATTTTCAGAGCTTGTAAGCTGATGTTTGGAGATAAATGGTTGAATTTCCAAAATATATTTAAAATTGATTTTTGAGTGATAAATCATGTGCTGAGACTTGATGCACATAATTTGTTCACTTAACATACGACTGGCAGCCATCTGTTTTTCTTTGAAAATAGTGCAGAAACAGGAGAAATCCCCTACTTTCACATGGAATATCAATACTCTAGCCTTTATTTTTCCGTTTGTTCCTTTCATAATTTGCTGTATGTTCTTATGACTGTCTTTTAACTCTGGATGGCGACCACTACCGCAATCGGCATTCTTGAGCAGTTTATTATAGGTATTGCCTTGGATGCCGGCGACGTAACAATGTAACCATGATTCAAGCAGACCACATTATAACACCATGCAACATATTTGCACTCCACATAATACCACTCAACAACACAATTCAACTCCACTCTACTCAATACCACATAAATACACCCCACATAAATCCACTCTATGCCACATAACAATCCACATACACTCCACACCATACCACATAATTGCACTCAACATAATTTCACTCAACACCACACAGTTCCATGCCACACAATTCAACTCCACAAAATTCCATTCCACACCACATAATTCTACACCAAACCACATATTTCAACTACACAACACAATTCCACTACACATCACATATATCCAATTAACAAGACATAATTCCACATTGTGGTACACAATTTAACACCACAAAATTCCACTCCACTACATGTCACTCCACGACACACAATCCCACTCCACATAATTCTATTACACTCAATGGCACGTAATTTCTATCTACAATATTCCACGCCACATAATGGCACGTAATTCCACTACACACAACTCCGCTCCACACCACACAATTCCAAACCACACTATTACACAACAAACAATTTAAATCCCACCCACATAATTCCAATCCTCACCACATACATCCAATTCACTCCATAACACATGGGTAAAACACTAAGGGTGGGCGGAATTTGCGTAGTCGCGCGACGCAAAATTCTGCGAAACGGTAAAAAATCTCTGCGAGCACGCAGAATTCCACGAGCACGCGGAATTGCTTGTTCTGCCCGTTCGCGATGCGTTTTTCCTGTTCGGGGACGCTGTTTGCGTGCTCGGGGGAAATATCTCGCGAACTTGCCCATGCGGTCGCCATCTTGTTTCACTTGTCCCGCTCGCGATGCGGGTTTCCTGTTCGCAAACGCAGATGTCCGATGGCGCGTCCGAATGACGTGTTCGCGATCGCACACTCTTGCGGGATCGCGCGAACGGATAGGAAAACTCGTCGGCGAACTCAGGGATCCTGGTAAGTCGCTACAGCACGCGCAAACACGCATTTTGAAAGCGCGAACAAGGAAAAAATTCCGCTACGCCGCGGATCGCGGAATTTTTGGCAATTCCGCGTTCTCCGCGGAACGCGGAATTGCCAAAATTTCGCAAATTCCGCGAGCGGAACAGAATTTACCACCCAAGCCTATAAAACACATTAACAATGATAAATGCCAATAGCTCTCAAACGCAAAGCTAGCAAAACTGTACCACGCCTCACTATTCAAGTCCACACATTTCCAAACTACATCATATAATTCCACACCAAACCACATAATACAAATCAACACAATTACACAACTCACCACATACATCCAATCCACACCACATAATTACACATCGTGTCATAAAATTCAACAGCCCACCACATAATTAAACTCCATTACATACCACTCCACAACACAAAATACAATTCCACATAAATACACTCTATAACACACAATCCCACTCCACATAATTCAAGTACACCCAATACCACATAATTACTATCCACATAATTCCACAACACACCATGCCACATAATTTCACAGCACAAATCCACTCCACACAATTCCACGCCACAAAATTACACAACTAACTAATCCCATCAAACCCACATAATTCCTCTACACACCACATACAAACACTCCAGAACATATAGGTGGAAGACATTGCCATTTACAATGCCAATAGCTCTAAATCAAACAAATGCAAAACCGATTGCATTTCCAATGCTTGTTTATACCTGGTGCCCACTCTGAAGTGGGAGAGGCTTCTGGAGTTTCCCCCTACAGAGTTGTCTGGAATTTCTTGCCTTTCTGCTCTAGCCCCAGTTTGTCTGGGGCACAATAGGATAGTGTAAATTCTTTTGTGTGTGAGCTGAGCCAGTGCCTTTGAAGTGCAAGTGTTGTTGGTGACAGCTCTGCTCCATCGTGCCAGAAATGGCCCTTGCTGCCAACTCCCAGACTCTCTTTCATGATACTGTCTGGGAGGTTACACATAACTGAATGTGCTAACTATATCTAGTCATGTGACCAAGGATCAGTATTCAGGCACCAAATGGTTTGGAAAAGAAAATGCCAACTTTCTAAAAGTGACATTTTCAGAATTATAACTTAAAATCAGAATTAATAAAGAGGGTTTTAAAATACAAATCACCAGACACTAAACATGACTTTGTTACCTGTTTCCAATCAATAGCTATCACTTATTATATGTATTAAGGTAACCCAAGGTTATTCTATGGGAGAGGTAGGCTTTGCAGTAATGAAAAACGAATTTGTGGGTGTTTCGCTACCAGGACATGTAAAACTTAAAAGTACACATCCAACTTTTTAAATGCAATGCATCCTGCCCTATAGGCTGTTTAGGGCCTACCCTAAGGGTGACGAATATGTATTAAAAAGGAAGTTTTCGGCCTGGCAGAAGGTTTGCAAGCCCACTGGTACCATTTAATTTACAGCCTCTGGGTACCTGTAGTACCACTTTACTAGGGACTTTCAGTAAATTAAATGTGACAATTGGTTGTAAGTCAATTTTACCAAGTTTAAAGGAGAAAGCACAAGCACTTTTGCACTCGCTATCAGTGGTTAAGTGTGCAAACTCCTAGCCAACAAAAACAAAGTCAGTAAAACAGGAGGAATTAAGGCAAAATGTTTGGAGAAAGACCATCCTAAGACTGACAGGTTTAACAAATACCCAGAAAGTAATGTCTTTGTGGGTGTTCACTACATTTCCAGTGATGATCTTCTGCCTCTCTCATTGGAACACCCATGTGTAAATATTTTTAAATCTATGATTGAAGAAAAGCTAGTACACTGAAGGATTTTCTTTTGTCATGTGGACAATATCCATCCATAAAATGTTATGAAATTTGTGCACCTAAGTGACGCTTTGGGACTCATTTCGAATGTACCCGAAATTATTTGCAGGAATGCAACACCACGTAAATATAGATACTGTGAGGTGCTGTATTTACCGAGTGAGGTATTACTACAGCATTGTAAGTTACGCACGTAGGAATGGGAGCTAATGCAATAATACTGAGTATTTTCCCATGGTGTTCCAAGATGCAAAATCACAGCATAAGGCTTTTAGTCCCCACACAAGAATCGAGGGGAAAAATAACAGGTGTGGAAATTTCTGCAAAACTTAGGATCACAATGCGGACACAGACTCTGAATTGTACCCAAATGTCGATTTACAAAGGACTCAGAATAAAGCCATTACCTTCACAAAAACATTTATGAATCAGACACCATATTTCTTTCATGTACCTTCAATTTACAGGTGCAGTTTTTGCTTTAGAAGGAATTTGCCTCATTCATCCACGCTTGCCCTGCAATATTTTTGTATCTGTCTTTTTATAGTCACATTATTGTAACCAGTTCTTCGCTAAGAAATGCCATTTTTGTATTTCTTTCCTACTGCACATTATACTGGATTTTACACACTTGTCTTTTGACATGTAATAACACTGACATTATATGATATGTACTTGTTTTCCTTGGAACAGATGTAGTGTGTTAAATCTAAGTTCCTTGAAACACTTTCACATGCTTTAACATTTTGGATGTAAGCCAAGTTAATATTCTTGCTCTCACCTTGCATTTCTATAAAGCTCCAGGCTGTAACATCGTGTGTGTCCTTGTGTAAATTAAGTGCTGTTCATACAGCTTCATATATTATAGTAAAGAACATAACATAAATAGTAGAGATTGCATTTTGAGTATTGAGCTATCCACTTTCTCATATATAGTATGAATATTGTAGAAATTCTGATGCAAATGTAATTTTTTTTTTAATTTGCATTCTGTAAAGAGACCTAAATTAAACCTAATTGGCAATGGTGTAAATAGCTTCTGTTTTGGTGCAGGTCGCTAAATATGACTTGTGCAGTACTGACCCACACTCTTGCACGTTTTAACATTTTGCAGTGTCTGCATTTTGCAAAATGTTACCATCACTGTATCTGGATAAATTTACCACGGTATTTTAAATAATGCCTATGAAAGGAAAGCTGATCTTGCATACCGGCCCCTGAGTCACCTCCCTACCAAGATGGTGCCATGGGTTTCAACACTGGTGATCCTATCCTGTCTCTTACCGAGCACCCAAAGAGACCAGCACTCCACTAACACTGCCAAAACAAATACAGATCGCCTCTTATACTCAATTCAAAATGTATTCATCGTTCATGTATCAAAATTCAGTTATTGATTCTGTAGAGGCAGAGAACTCAAGTGCTGCTTGTGGAAGTCAGTTTTCACGATGATTAAAGCTCTTTTAGTAGATTTCGAGTAGAAGGGGTCTCTGTCAATATGTGAAATTGGTACAAATACATCACAGTCTGTAGTAGAATGTACACCGATATTTGATAATCCTTTAGATGTACTCAAGGGTAATTTTTGGTGTGCCACCCTGGAATGCCACCGTCCGTGAGCGTTGTACATATCCATGGTAATGCTGGAGCCTCGTCAGGTTCCCCAACCCAGGATGCACAGCCCGATAGGTATGTGAGCAATATAGTCTTCAGTACGATTCAACGAGTGCCGTAGCGGCTTTGCTCCAAAAACACATGTAGGTGCATATGTCCTAATAATTCAACGTGGAGATATCTTATCCCAATGCATTTCATACTCTTGAATGCTTGAACGTTGAATCGTATTGGAGACTGAAGAAAAGAGATTGAGGATTACTTTGGATGACTGTTTGAAGAAAGATGGAGAATACTGAAAAACTTTGGTTGATTTGGACTATATTGCTCACATACCTATCGGGCTGTGCATCCTGGGTTGGGGAACCTGACGAGGCTCCAGCATTACCATGAATATGTGAAATTGACCAGTATTTAGGACACTTAGTGTTCCTGTTGAATGATCCTTGCCTGTGCTTTGGCTTGGCAGTATTTTTGGATTACCAGTGATCCATTGCTGCATCAACAAACATGTCTAAAGAAATCTCCATATGAAATGTATTATAAACCCTTATTGCTTTCTGCTCAGTTGCTTTTGTAAGAATGTTCCACTTTTACTCTGTAATCCGCAAAGCTCACAGTTAATACAAGCTCAAAAGCAGGGCCCTTTTGTCTGGTGAATCTGAGGAGGAGGCCATGGGGAGCTAAAAATGATTGTTGCACTGGGCATCACCAGCCCGCCCTGCACAAGCTGGCCCTGCTTAAAAGTTATGCTTTGGGGATGTAAAGGAACTGTATGGGTCCAACATGTTGTTAGATTACCCAAGAGGTAAGTAAGAACAAAATGTTTGGTTCATTTATCAATCATTGTAGATGGAGCAGTGCCAGCCCCTGCCTTTTGGAATCCCAACAAAACCAAGGTTGCATCTTGGAAGTAATTTTCCACATACTCATACATAGGCCTTACCGCTACCATTTCTTTGGATAAACAGACTTTCAATTTGACTAACCTGACATTTTCTTCTGTGAGGGAGTGGCCTGAGGGGATGAATTTGGAGAGGAAGGCATGTCAAATTCAGGAGAGGGGGCGATAGAGAAGGTACACGGTGGTTGATACAACACAGTAAAATTAAGGTTCAGCTGGGGATAACAGAAGTTATGAACTTTTATAAGGAAAGGAATAATTATAATTGGGTAAACAGCAATCTTCTCAGAGCAGGCTACCTTTGCCTTTTGTCCTACTAAAATTGGCTATTTAAGAATGATGTATTTTAACGCTAGTGGTCGTAATATCTGCTGAAATAGAAATGGTGTAACGGCCTGACTCAAGGATTGCTGGAATGATCATTCTTTTTTTCAGTCTCTACCACTGAAAGAGAGGTTGCTATCATTTACAGCAAAGCGTTAGATGTCCTGATCATTTCGTTGTTTAGTGACCCTCAGACCACTGATATACTGTATTGTTTCTCTATGAGAGCACCTCATTAAAGATACTCGGCTATTATGGGCCTTTTGCAGATGACGCCCAAACAGCATTCGATCTACTTTGCATTGGAAGGGATTTCGGATTATTCCTGGCAAGATGGTGGATACAGGGGCTCTGTGGGAGGCAGGGCACTGCTAGAGCTCCTGCTTACTCTGTCCAACTGGGTGTACTATCCGAAGACAGATATTGAGAGCTGCTGCATTATTGGACATTCTGATACTGTGATATTTGTGATATTTGATTAGCAAGCAAAAGGAGAGGATCCCATAGATCTATCAATGCTGCGGTAAGACTTTTATTGCTGGTGCTTGGCTGTCACAGGGCCATTACTGGCTTTTTCAGCTCCCGGGTAATTGGATCAATAAGCATCACCACACCACAAAGTTAATCACAGCATTGTAACAACCTAATGACAGTGTGGAAGCCGCTGCTGCTGGTAGTGCCAATTATCTTTGGAAACACACAGCAGCAAATGAGAAACATTGTTGCAGAGAAAGCGTTGGCAAAAATGAAATCTTTGTCAATTCGTACCTTTCTTGACCTTTTTCACCGTCTTCCTCCCTGACACACTCATACATTCTAGCGAACATTCAAGCCTCATCTAAGATTTTAGACAAGATAGGAGCAGAGCTAGGTGCTGGAGTGAGTGAATCTTCACAGGTCAGGGAAGGCAGAGAGAGTGCCGGGCTTGCAGAGTCTCCAGAGGCGGTCAGCAAATGTCTCAACTAATGTCTGAATTAATGCATCTGTTAATACTAGTGTTTCTGCCAAAACTGATTGTGGTATTCTTACTCTGCAAGCTGGGCAAGAAGACGCTAGACAAATGGGAACTAGCGGCCAGGACATCTCAATCATGAAACTCCCCTTCAAAAAACGTAACACATATTTCAGTTCAAAAGGGCTCTCAAAAAGTCAGCCGTTAATAACTGAGATAATTATTGGCTCTGGCCCAAAAATGATCTCAAATGACAACAGCCATCACGGGACAAAAAACATTCTTTGCCAGTCTTCAGGTCAATCTTCATGGTAACCTGTCCTCGGTTGACAATCTAGAGCAATGGATGCAGATTGAGGATGATTTAGAAATTGACATGTGTGCAACTTTAACTGTAAAGCCCTCATTGGAGAGAGGGGTCGCCTACATTCCACTGAACAAAAAAAAATGGCAATAAGCATTGGATGAGATGTCTGTGACATTTGTAATTGGAGGTAATTTTAATTGCATTATTTATCAAACTGGACAGCTCCAATCCAAGGAAATATCAGATTAAACCTTCCATGTTCAAAGCATCAGTCCACTGAAGGCTGAGTTGGACTTGATCGATTCCTGGAGAAATCGGAATTCCAACTCTCACCAGGATACTTGTTTTTCTTGGAGATTTTGGAGTGCTTCCCAGCGGATTTATTTATGGCTTTTAAAGTATTAGCATGCTACTAAATTAGCCATAAACTCCTCTACTTTTCTGATCATGAAGCTGTGCAATTACCATTCACCAAACAGTACAGGTGTGGGTGGTACCAAGATGGCAGCCAGATAAGACTTTGCTCACAGACAAAAGATTTATGAGAGACATTTGAGAGAGAGTTTATCCTACAATTTCTTAAAGATGATATTGGCACAGAGGAGCTATTTTACATATAGCAAGCTTTAAATGCTATGATGCATAGTGTTATCACTTCCTATTCATCTGTATATTTTGAGTAAAACAGCAACATCATTTAGTTACTACTAACAAGTGTTCAAGAAGACCTTGAAATTCACTATGTAGCAGTGCTCCCTTTACAGAAGAAAATATAGGTAAAACCATTTCCCATTTTTCAATTTGTAAACACAGTTTCAGTGAATAGCTACAGTTTAACATATTTACCAATTAGATACTGCATGGCAGAGTCTTCTGACAAGGTTTTGAAGGAGTCACTGCTGCAACCCCTACATGGCGTCCATACTTCAATTCTATAATTATAGAAACCTTGCATAAATGTGGGTGAAGCTGCCCATGCCTCTTGGAAAAGTCAGATATTACAACTATTAATAAATACAATCCACCCAGGCCCAATATTTGTGATAAAGCGAGCCGCATTTCACAATAAACTCCTGAGGCATGCGCACTTGTTAGGTTCAATCATGTGATAGAGTTGATGTCGATCAACTGGATTACATTTTGCTCAAAATTTCAGAATCATTAAAGCCTGAGTATGTCCACAGGAATTTTCTGCTTCCTTCTTTCTGATTAGATGAATTCTATGAATGGCCATAAAATGTCTTTGTCACTGTCCATGGTATGGACTCTTAATGGGCTCTAGTTTTTGCTGCTTTCTTGGGCCATGGTTTTATAGATATAAAGATATTCACATGAGCAACACATGATATTTATTTTAGAGTTGTAGTTGTTAATTGGTATCATTGTGGTACCAGTCCAATGTGCTCCAGTTTCTTAGCATTTGTGGCAAATTGGCAAAGAGAACAATTACCACATCTATGGTGGTCTATGAGAGGGTTAGACTTTAACATTGAGGATAACTTGTGTTGGTATTCACTTAGTGTACTCTTACTGCACTTTCTTTTAGATTCTTCCATTTCTTGAGGACAAATATGGGTAACTTAATATCAATTTTTAAAGCATCCAGGATATATTCTTTATGGGAGGTTGTCCTGAAGATTACAGGAATGAGTAGTTGATGTAAAGGATGCCTTCTCTGTCACTTTTGCGACCAGTCATGTAACCAGTGTATTATTGTCCAGTTCTGCCAGTAGTTTAAAGAAATATGTTATTGAGAGCTAAAATGCATTCTGAAGTTTCTATCTGAAGGTAAACTGTTCAGCTAATCAAGTAAGGTAGGAAGTTTTTACTATTTATCCAAGGAAATGCAAAAAACATTATCAACATATTGGACCTACATTAAGATGTGAAGAGCAAATGGGTGTTGAAAAATACCTGTTTCTCCTCTGGCCATTTTGAAATTAGGCAGTTGTGGCATGAAAAGACAGTTCATTCTGGTACCTTTTATTGGTTAATGATCTTTTTTACATGTACAGCACAGGACGTTACAGCACAGTTGACACTGAAGGGCAAAATAAAAAAGGGGATTACTGGGAAGGGAGTTGGAAGGGAGACCCTCAAAAGATAGAATGTCTGGGGCACAGGCAATGGAACCCCCGTAAAAGAAAATTAAGGAAAAGGAAGGCATGCTTTAGAAGTGGAAGAGAGCCCACGGAATAGCAAAACAAAACTGTTCTGAGAAAGGGCGATGCAAAGAAAGATAATTAAGGGAGTAGGGCAAGGATGCTGCATGCTCACACCGAAACCTGACACACACAAAGCATGCGTTTGGGAGTTTCCATCAGTGATATTTCCCAGAAGGCCTTTATTTCAAATGTGAAAATCTTCTTGATATAGGACGAATATATGTTTCAGAGATATATTTGCTGGGGAGATCAAGATTGTCGTACATGATTTAGTCTCTGTTTTTCCCCTATGATTAATTCAAGTTTGTCAAATAAATCATGCTTTACTATACTAGTATTCAACAGCCTTTGATTACAAGTATTTCTCTTATTTGGTCGAATTGGAGTCCATCTTCCTTATCTATTGATGTACAATTTGCAGAAAGGATGCCCACCATCTTCCACCTCATCCACCCACCAGCTGACAATGCACTATTTGTTGAACATCTGCTAACACCTCTTACCAGATAGCATAATTAGATTGCAACATTTACCATCCTCTAGGCGACAATGCACTATTTGCCCTACAAACATCTTCTTTGGCGACTTCAGTCTCCACTTGGGACATCGAAATAATATTGAGGCTACTCTTGCAGCCTATTTAATCAACAATCAGTCACACAAATGCATGGCTCAACTTTTAACATCTTAATTGCCAAAATCAAACAAAAATTCAGGGCCAGTCTCTGGTCTGACCACTTGCTAGTTTCTTTCGCCCTGTTACATAACAAATCCTATGTGACAGGCCAACTAATAAAGCCAAAGCTATGGATGAGAGACTTAAAAGATACAGACTTTGCAGAATTGAACACCTATATGTCGTCACAGCTTTTGAACCCTTGGCATGAACTTGGTTCTACAGTTATGACTTACCATTTTATGTGGGCTGAAATTGTTGTCAAACTTGCTCCACTTGGAAGATCTCAAAAGCTGAGTTTTCTAAGACTATTGCTGATCTTAAACCTTCCTCTCACTTCTCTGACCTCATCCCAACCAATTTAGTGGTCACAATTCCCTCCCTTGTCCCATCCTTTCTTCCCTAGTCAGTGCCTTCTTGAAGAAAAGCATTTTCCCTGCTGCCCTGAAAAATGGCCATGTTACCCCATTACTAAGAAACAAAAACAGGGACAGACTCGGAAGGTCTTAATAACTTTAATCCAATCTGAAATCTCTCTTTCCTGCCAAAGATTCTGCAGAGTTTTGTAGCCAACCAACTTACTCTCTTCATTAAAGGACAATCTTGACAAGCTTCAGTTGAGCTTTAGATTGAGCTGCGTACTGAATCGGCCAAGGTATACATAATAGATGCAGTCGCGGCTCCTGGAGGGAGTGCTGCGGGGCGGTGGGGCGGGGCGGGGAGGGGCAGGGTGGGGGTAGTAAGTACAGCATACGGTCGAACAGATTTAAGTAACTAAATGAATAAATAAAACGAATTACATTGCACGCGCTGCTTCGCCATTTGCGATGCAGCGCACGCAATGTAATTCGTTTTATTTATTTATTTAGTTACTTAAATCTGTTCGGCCGTACGCCGTAGTTTACTACCTCCCACCCTGCCCCTGCACCGCCGCCCCGCAGCACTCTCTCCAGGAGCCGCCACTGAATAGATGACATACTCAATATCCTTGACAATGGCAGCTCCTGCCTCCTCATTCTTCTTGACCTGTCTTCAGTGTCAGTCATGCCACACTCTTGAAAACCTTGGAACTGCAGAGCAGGTAGGAATCCATGTGCAGTTCTGAGGTGGTTCAAATTCAATCTATCCAATTGCTCCAAACAAGTAAAATTGACTAACTCCCTTTTGAGTACTTCATCTCTTCCTCATGGTGTGCCTTAGGGATCCATATGGTCCTCAACTCTAATTAACCTGTACATCGACCCCTTAAGCCAGAGTTCTTCAATCTGTGGGGCGCGCCCCCCCAGGGGGGCGCGACACCATCTCAGGGGGGGCGCGCACTCCGCACTAAGATCTTCCCTTTGTTGGTCTTTTACTGTCCCGCGTCGCAACTTCGCAAGTCTTCACCCATTTCAAATGGGAATTGTTTATTGTAGAGCTCCGGTAACAGAGGGTTGGAGGAGGGAGGGAGATGAAATAGATAAGGCAGGACGTGCCCGTGCTTTTGTTATGTAAAGAGCTAACAGTTAACCTTCCCAGGAGGGGTTAATTCGTAGAGCTGAAATGCTTCAGCTGCAGTGGGAGGCAGGGTCTCCTCTGCTAAAACCGAAAACAAACGATCAGACAGTCCTGTTCCTTCACGTTCGATTTCATAGCAGAGGAGACTCCGTGCCTCCCACTGCAGCTGAAATGACTGCCTGTTCCTTTCTTTCAGTTTTAGCAGAGGAGACATCCTGCCTCCCACTGCAGCTGAAGCATTTCAACTCTACCAGTTTAACCCCGTCCTGGGAGGGTTAGCTCTGAGCAGAAAGGAGACAAAGTTTCTTTTAAATTTACACAGGCAGGCGCGCAACGCCCAAAGGGCTTCAAGTTGCCAAAAGAAAAATGCCAGCCACCCATGTGTTGTTTCAACAGCCTGCAAATTGATTGTCTTGACACTAAATATGCTTATAAAGAAGTATGTATACATTTGTAATGTGACTTTTCAGTCTTTGTTCCATTTTATTATCAGGCATGGATCATTCAGGCAGCCCCACAATTAAAAGTGCTTCTATTTATATTTGCTGTTCAAAGTATGCACACACAAGTGCTGACAATACAGCTTTAGGTGACTGTTTATTTTTGTTCTGCCTGGGACATCAAAATAATGAGCTGGCAACCCTAATCATAAAACTGGAAGTTTGTTGTAAGATCAGCACATTTATTTCCTCCACCCTGATCCCTGGTTAATGCCATAATAGCAATAGTTTAACATATCTGAAACCCTACGCTGCCGTCAATAACCTGCTGAGTTACTTCAAGTGTCTGGAAATGAGCCTTGCATTCAGACAACTCGTTCCTCATTTTCGCCCTTCACTTTCACTCACCCTGCACTCACAGCGATCACAATGCCCTCACACTGATCCCGATGCACTCACACCATTCACCCGCTTACCCTGTACACACAGTGATCACTGTGCACTCACAATGCACTTGCGCTGTTCACCCTGTACCTCACCCTGCAGTCACACAAGCACACTACTCACCCGCACTCATGTGACACTTCACCCACCTGTCCCTCTGACAGCTCAATCTGCAATCTCACTCAAATAAGACCATCACTAACCATACATTAATTCGTCCCACTCTGCACTTACACCGGCACCCAAATTCATATGGTCACCTCACTCACCCTGCAGTCACTCCTCTTACCCTACTCTCACACTGTTGCATAGCTCACCCTGCACTCACATGGGTACTCCTGCCACCCACACAGCGCAGAGGTTTAATGTGCCTGCTACAAAGAAAGTGTACCATGCAGATCAAAGAACTGAGTGTGAGTAAACTACGAGTAGTGCTATAAAAAATGAAATGTTTGCCAGAAAGGTGCTATAGAGAGATGAGGTGCTTTGTTGGTGAGTGGTAGTGAGGAAATTCATGGAGAAGGAGCAAATGGGGGAGGGGGCGCCAAAACAGACCGTTCCACTGTGTGCTACCAGTGCTAGGGCCAGCCCTGGCTGGGAGTGTTAACCCCCACCCGAAGTTCGGGTCTAGTTGCGCCCCTGTACACAAGTATGGGCATGTCGTGCCCCATCAAGGTTTTTGTCCTAAATTACAAAAGGACACATATACATGCACTGCAATCCAGCCTTTCAGGGGGCCACTTGATAGAGGCAGCTCTGTTTTTGCCCTGATGGCCTGGAATAATTCCTAAACAGATTCTTGTAAATTTCTTTTTATGTGATTGATGTGAGAGACTCTATTACTATTTGCAGAGAAATATTTTTGTTTCATGCAACAACCATAAAAAAGTTTATTTTAGATCAAAACGGGTCCTCACATATGAGAAATTGGAGGATATCACAGATATTATTTGCTGTAAAATTAGTGGGCTGCTGCTTTGTTACAACAGTGAAAACACACATCACTATCTCTGAATATTAGATGTAAACTCTTAGAATTTCGACCATAGCGCCTGTGCACCGTTAGTAGCCTGGCTAAAGAGGGTATGGCAGAGCTGAAAGTGAATCATTTAATCTCAAAGCTGTTCTGAACAGGGGCCCCCAAAATAGTATTGGCCCAGGGCACCCAAAATCCTTAACATGTCCCTGCCACCACAAAGTTTGTTAGACAACATTGCTCTGAAGTAAAATAGGCAACATTATTCATTTATTATCAGTTCTATTTTTTTTAAACATAAGCCCGACGTATCCTAAACTCCAACTGCTTCAGGCAAGCAACTTATCGTACCACTAAGGAATTCTCAATTAGGTGTTCGTTCAGTGCCCTCTCTGTGGATTTTCACCTTTGTCTTCGGATCCATAACTGGTTGGTGGGCAATTATCCCATTATAATGCTGCCTAAAACGTTTGTTAATGGTTTCCAGAGAAGAATTGTTTCTCGTGTACCAACTCTGAGCTAGGAGTGCTCGAAAAATCTAATAACACTGTCTCCCTTACAGTCACTGTTTTGGCTGAAAATGTTTGCAGAATATTCAGCTTTGAGAGAAACTGCTATCAAAACTCTCTTGCCTTTCAGCTCGTCCTATTTATGTGAGATTGGGTTCTCAGCAGTTGCGCTATTAAAGACTAAGTACCGTTCGAGACTGGATGTGGAGCACAACCTGAGGATGGCAGTAGCAAAAATCCATCCACAGATTGACAGTCTACGTGGCTAAAAACTGGCACACCCATCACATTTATGTTGGTGGTGTTATTATTAATCTATGTCATGTGTAAAACAAAGCATCCTAGTAAAAACTATTTACGCACATTTTATCTTGAAAAATTGTGTTTTGAGCTGTGTAATAAGCCTCTGTCATTTCACCACATCCACTCACAAACCTGCAGTTTACTAAACACTCTTATTGTGTTGAACATTATTTGCCGGATATGGCCCGTGATATGCACGTGGCGGTCGATTATGTAGTGTACCAGATTCCTGAAATTTCTGTCAGGCGGTGGGGGGCCCAACATCTAAAAAATTCAGCTGGGGGGCTCAACCTACAAAAGTTTGAAGACCTCTGCCTTAAGCTATCTTCTGAGACAATGTAACATCTCCTTCCACCTCTGTGCCAACAACACCCAGCTGTACCTCAACATTGCTTCCACTGAAAATATTACAGACCTGGCTAACACCCTAAAAATTCTCCAAAATTGTTATTTTCACCATCACTTGAAGCTCAACTCTGTTAAGACAGAGTTCCTCCTCATTACTCCATAACTGAGTTCAAGCCTGAAAAGATGCTGCACACCTGTTAGAATGTCATTCAGCTATTTGTTGATAACGTTAAATCTTTGGGCTTTGCCATAAAAAAAAACCTTATTAACAAACACACACTAATGCCCTTTACAAAAGTGCCCATTACCAATCAGACTCCCACCTACGATGTATTCCTTCTTCCCAGCCTCTCTTTTATGCAGATGATTTAGTCTTAATAAGCCGCACTGAGGTAGGGTTACAGCGGTTACTAAACATCACGCTGGAATACTCCATAGAAAATGGCCTGGCTATTAACTTAGAGAATACCATAATTATGTAAATTAACAATGCAAGGAGAAGAACCCCGAGCTCGCACGTGGGCAGGATGCAGCTCGACTTGATAGCCGAATACAAATATCTCAGAGTCATTATTGAGAAAGATGGATCATTCACCCCTCAGAAAGAAGCCATGAGAAGAAAAGGGAACGCGCTGGCATAACTTTCAAAAATTTGAAGAGGAAACTATTCGGCCCAACCCTGACACCAAGTCTCTGAATAGTCCAAGCAGAGCTATTGTCCACCATAGCTTACAGGAGTGAACCTTTAAGAGGGAGAGACACTACCAGCTTGGACAACATCAAGACCAGAACCCACAGAATAATCTTTAAATTCCCTAAATACACTTCCCCCGCACAGATATAGCTGGAATTTGGGCTCCAGAGGCAAACTCTGGAAAGAGGTGGTGCCTACATAATTGCTTGAATAACATAATGAAGGCCGCCTCAAATACACTGAATTTTATTCTATTGGAGAAGATACAGAATAGGGACACCTCGGCTGCAAGAGCATACCTTAATGAGTCACTAACTATAGCTGGGACAACAGACCTCTAGAAACCGCCACCAGCTATCTGTGTTTTAAAAATCTGGTTAGCAAAACTATCAAAACACTGTATGTGCTTGAGAACAAGACCACTTTAGCCAGAATAACTTATGTATGGTTCATCTTGAACTACTACAGAGCAGCTTCCTCCCAACTATGGGGACGATTCACAAAGGTAATCTGAGACAAAAGTCTAACTTTACGACTTTTGGTATTCACAGATATCATTTATGAGTTGTATCTTTACATCCACAGTCGGGCCGGAATCTCCGTTCCCAGGCCGTACTATCCGCACCCGCGCCATACTCTCCGGCTGGGGCCGTACTCTCCGGCTCGGGCCGGGTGAAGTGTAATCAATGGGCCAGAAATGCCATTTTTACAAAAGGGAACAATAGGAACGTGTGATAAATGGTAGAGGAGGTCATGAAAATCAGTTTGGGCATGGAAAAGGGTGTGGCCAGACACTACATTATATCCCAGAAAAGTTTGCTCCTTTGCATCATGGTACACCTAGTGCACAATGTGCGTTCCCCTCAGTGTTGACTGTGGTGTCAACACTATAGTCAACACAAAGGGGAGTGCCCTTTGTGTTGACTGTGGTGTTAACACTACAGTCAACACTGAGAGGAGTGCAAATTGTACCATGTTGCAAAGGAGCAAACTTTTCTGGGATATAATGTAGTGTCTGGCCAAACCCTTTTCCCTGCCCAAACTGATTTTCATGACCTCCTCTACCATTTATCACACTTTGCTAATGTTCCCTTTTGTAAAAATTGCATTCTGGCCCATTGATTACACTTCATCCGGCCCGAGCTGGAGAGTACGGCCCAAGCCGGAGAGTACGGCTCGAGCCGGAGAGTACGGCCCCAGCCGGAGAGTACGGCCCGGGTGTGGAGAGTACGGCCCGGGTGTGAAGATTCCAGCCCGACTGCGGACGTAAAGATACGACTCGTAAATGATCTCTGTGAATACCAAAAGTCGTAAAGTTAGACTTTTGGCTCAGAGTACCTTTGTGAATCGGCCCCATTACTTGCATACTGGGCACATTAATAATCTTAAGGAAAAATTTCTGAAATATAGTCCTTAGCTACTTCCATTGTTTTTACACTTTCCTCCCTGGCAACGACAAACCACATCTCGAGCAGCTGCTGCTTGTGCTGTGGTGGCACGAAAGATCTACCACATTTAATTAGCACTTGTAAAGAACTAATGGATGATCTCAGACTGCTCTTATAAGCGTCCTTCAATCAAAGAGGCATTCACACTTGAAGACAGGCTGAGTTGGCTTGCTTTGCCCTAGATGATCCGCAGCTGGCCTGCCATCTAGTGAAATTCCTCAAAAGAGTGAAAGCAAAGATGGTGGCACTTGACAAACTGCTGGGGTCCACCTGCTTCTCACAATTTCATCATGTCTCCCTCGATCTAAGCACTTTAGCGGCTTGCCTCATATGGACTATTTCTCATTCTTACTGATCTTGTTCATTCTACTAGTTGTCTACCCCAGTGGCCTTGCACGATTCACCCAAGTAGCTGAAAAGATGTAAAGAAATTGGCGAATTTTGACTAATCACCAGGGCATGCAGGCATTGAGGTCTTGTTCTTATCTGCTTATATTCGGAGCTATTTTTTATTTTGTGACTTTGAACAGATCCCTATCTGATTGACCCTGTGATTATGCACATTTGGGCCAATAATTTTACTTATGCCAAGGGGCAGGCAAGCACTGAGAATTTGTTCTACATATGCACTTTACTTGCTTATAGTAATAGCTATCTTTTATCTTGTTATTTTGCTCACTCTTCAACCCGACTACCTGTATGATCTACACCTTCTAGCCCATGAACTTATCTTTGCCAGGGAGCAGGCAAGCACTGTGGACCCGTTTACGTACGCACTTTACTTGCTTGTGTTCGGCTCCCCACCCCTACCCGAGCGCCTGTATGATTTTGCACACTCTGACAAATTAACTTACTTACACCAGCGGGCAGATGACAAGACCTAACTGCTTTGACATTCAATTTGTTCATTGGATGAGTGTAGAAATATCCACCCGAGTTTATCAAAATATCGTAGGCTGAACTCTTTGCCATGCCCCTAACCTTTTTGTGCGGTACAGCCTGCCATCACTGCCTAGCTGTGTATTTTAATGATACATAATTATGACAATTCTTTTTTACAGCTGTGATATCCTGCTCTTTTAACTGATATTGCATTTCTGGGTTGTTGTTCTAAATGTCTTTTTATTGTTTGCAATGGGTTTAATTAACCGAGAAATAGTAAACTTCCTTACCTCCTCTCAGCCAATGACTTCAATCGGTGATGCAAGCGCTAGTCCTATCTCGACTGGGTTACAGTTTCTCCCTTCTGACTGGTATCCCAAAATCCTGCTTAGCTTGTTTAAGAGCAGCTCTTAATACCATAAATCATCTGATTTGTGATGCCATGAGATCTGACCAAACCACTCCACTCTAGTTCTTTCTTAACTGGCGTCCTAAAGTGTTGAGGAGCATACATCGTTCTCAAGGCTGTTCAAGGTGGCTCCCTCAACTATCTAGAAGACAAGCTGATCATCAAAGGTGGCTCACATTGATTATGAAGCACAAACCACTCCTACAAACACCAATTTCAAAGAAGGATAACAATCTATAGCAAACTTTCACTAGAAATGGACCTGGAGCTGGAACTCTTTACCTCCTGCCATTAGCACAGACCTCTCTATGGCATCTTCATGCATGAACTCAAAGACATTCTCTGCCTGTGCCACTTCCAAGTTGGAATGTCTGAAGGACACCATTACCCCCTGTGCCCAGCTATGGATGTCTCTAGGTTTGTGTAACAGTGGCTTTGCTAATAACTGGATGCTCTGCTGTTATCTATCTATAGATATGTTTTTTCCATGCTTAAATCTTGCATGAGTTCCCTTAACAGTTGAAGCTTCAAACATTGTTAACCAGCGAATTTGAAGGTTATCTTTTCTCAAAAAGGAACACCCAAGTTTGAGAATGAGTGCAATTATCCATGGTATGCCAACCTACTTATATTTGAATTCAGTACCACACTCTTCCCTATAAAATAGCACCATTAAAACAGGAATTAAGGTAATTTAGCTGTAACGTTAGGTCATATCTGTCAATAACTGCATAATTAATATTTCTATTCAACACACACACTTTCATTAATTCATTGTTCTGATATTCCCTTTACATGAACCACATATATAACTTGTTGTGAACTACTTAACACATAATAACTATAGAGTTGGTCTGATTCTTATTGTGGCCAGAGGTATACTTCAAGTGTGAAATGCTCTACCATTGCTTACACACTAATTCCAGAGAAACGTAATTGATGGTATCCTTCCCTTACTTGTAATAAATCTGTTTCCTTGTCGGGACCTCGACAACATGCTTCAGTGTGTCACCATGCCCAGTGCATGCAGGATAAGCATGATGTTGCCAAACAATACTACGCGTTCCACTATTTTCCATATATACTTGGTGCATCGACCTGCACACATTTTAAATAACATCCACTAAGAACCATAGCACATCTGTTTAGTAATTGCTATTTCTGGCACTTTATCAATGTACAATTCATGAAAATATATTTATAGGGGAGCCTAGAACATGTTTGGTTTGGATTTAGAAGTGTATGAGAGAAAGCTCCTTACGTTTTCCGAAGAGTGTTTTCGAATTTTGCGGGCTCCTATGCATAGATCATGCCAGATGCCAAATAGGCATTTCCACTTAAGGAGGTGAAAATGACATTAACTGCAGCAGTAATGAAGATAATGAGAGGCAATTCAATCGTTTGATGCCTGCTCGCTCTTTGTTTTCTTTATGGCTAAGCGATACAAAAGTGGTTACAAAATGTACTGTTTATTTTTTACCATTTTCAAAATTATTAAGGGCAGAAATGAGTTATTCTTGAAAATCAAATGTATTTATTTGATTTCGAACTGTTCATAAAAAATATTAGGCACTTTGAAGTGCATCCAGCACAGCTCTTTTTTGTATTTCTCACTTCCTTTGCATCCCTCATGAACCTAACGCTCCCTCTGGATGTCTTACCAATTGGCAGTGCTTAATTAAAGCTAGAGGTTGGTTGCAAGTGGGGCCCTCTGGTACTCATTTTTAGGGACCTGAAAATAGTGACAAAGAAGGAAAGCAGGCATGAATAAGGATCTGAACGAGTGAGATACAGGGGCAGGGAGTGTGCGGCAGTGGATTAAAGAGGCATGAAGTGGAATCAAGACTGCTTCAAGGAATTGTCCTCCTATGATGGATTTTGTTGAGTCTTGTTTTGCTGCTCTTCAGCTTTTGTTCGTGTCTGTGTTCTAAGCAAACTCAATAAGCAAAAAATTGGTATTCGGCACCCCAAACATTTGATAGCGTTGACCGCAGACTTCAGAGCAAAAATTTAGACACTGTCACTTATTCTTTTACAAATTACCTTCCAATTGGCGACTAAAATTTAGAAATTAACATTCGTGAGAAATGGCAGTTGTCAGAATTCGAGAGCAAGGTTGCTAAAGGATTCATACACCTTATGATGCTTTCCATTCACATGGCTGGCCACACACTGAACTACAATGGCAAATGTAGTGCTAAGCTCACCTTTCTGCCCAAATACCCTAACCTTGAAAGGACTCTTGAATTACTTTCACCCTTAACCCTGAAAAAATGAGCCTGCTGCCGAGCGCAAGGGTTGCCTAGTTTTAATTTCATCTCATATCTCTTTTCCTGCCATTACATGCTTTCTCTATCTTCATCTCACTCTTGCAGGTTCTTTTTCGTCAACCCTTTCTCAATTTGTCACCTTTTCCCTATCTTTTTCACCACCTTCTTTCTCTCTTTTCTTGCTTTCTTTCTCTTGCACTGGGTTACAGCCCGAGGATAAAAAATAATTCCCGATACCCCCAAATAAATGTCAGTGCCTACTACCTGGAATCACCTGACCCAGATGAAGCGCTGGAATTAGCACTATCCACGAGTGAGACAGAAGCGGCTTGACACGTCATCAGGAAAAATCTGCACCCCGGATGAAGGCATCAAATGTTGATTTGGCTATTTGCGTGTTTCAGCCGACCTTTAAAAAGAATTGATAAGCCCTGAGGTAAGAACCTCGCTTTAATGACTTCGAAATAGGACGTAAAGCTTATGTACGTAAAACAAAGTGAATTCATTGCAGCACCTTACTGAAAGATTGAAGTGCGGTTGAAAGACAGCCACTTAGTTTACAAGTGAACATGACATAATACAGCTTCCCTGTGTCAGACACATGCATGGCTAGCAGGGCCGCAGAGGACTTTTACTCCACAGTATTTCTATAGTAGGCTGGAGCCCTTCCGGCCGGCTTTGAGAGCCCAGTGCCGCTGGTGGGCGGTGCCTCTATCACTTTCGCCAGCTCCCAGAGGTTAATTGCAGCAGGCACAGGAAGGCTTCAAGTTAGAGAGAGAGGGAGGGACGGGGAAGGGTGGAGAGAAAGCGATCAGAGAGGGAGAAGTGAGTGAAGAGAGAAGGAAAGAGGGAGAAAGGATGGATAGAAAGTGAGAAATTGTGCAAGAAGACAAAGGGAGCGGGGATGGTTTGAACATTTTTACCAATGCTGCATTTGGGACCCCACTCCGGCCCTAGTGGCTAGAGGGTAAAATGCAGAGTCACATCTTAGGATACTGCGGTTTTCGAGATTTTTGGAATAGGAACCCAGCAACAACGCTATCTTTTATAATAGGTTGTATGGAATATTGGCTGGTGGAACAGTTGTAAATGACGGATTTTGACATAGAGTCTGCCTACTGGGTAAGAAGGCAGCCAAATCGAATATCTTTCCCAAACAGATCCCAAACAGATGTAAACAGCTGGAAAGACAATGGCGGCGCTCCAAAACATGGGAAGTCATAGCAGTCTATAAAGCTGCACTGGTGAGGTATCACATACACATTAGGAAAACCAGGAGAAGCTACATCTCCAGTAAAATTGAGGATGCTGGCAACTCGTCCAAAGAGCTCTACAAAGTGCTCAACGACTTCACCAAGCCACACACTTGCTCTGAGGTAATTCCTCAGAGCAATTATGTGATTCCTTGGCCGACTTTTCAAGAAAAAACTAAAGCCATCTACCAGAAATTCCCTATTATTTCCAAGCTAACTGCTCTGAGGGCGCTCCCATCTGATCCCGCTCCTCTAGCCCCTTCGCCACGGGGCAAATTCCGCCGCGGTGCGAGAGGGGGCGGGGTTGGGCGTGGCGCTCCCGTACTCAGGACGGCTCCCGGCCGTCATAAATCACGGTGGGCGTGTGCTCATGACGGCCGGTAGCCGTCCGAACTCCGCCCACTGATTAATTCTCCCGCACAGGTGGGGAATTAATACCGCGTGGGTGGAGCGGCAACGTTCGGACGGCTCCCGGCCGTCATGAGCACACGCCTACTGTGACTCATGACGGCCGGGAGCCGTCATGAACACTCAAGGAGCTAGACAGGTTTGAAACATGGGGCTTTTGGCTGGAGCTAAATCTGGGTAACTTGTCGACATCTGTCTACCTAGAGTCAACACTAATCTTGCATCCATAGTTTCATCCACTATCCACTCACTGTTTAATTTATCCCTGGATACTGCCAAATTGCCACTCTCTTGGAAGTCCACTCTGGTCTCTCCGATATTAAAAAAAGCAAATACAGGTCCCAAGATTCTGCTTAATTACCGCCCCATCTCGCTTCTCCCATTGTTGGGGAAAATGTTGGAAAGCTTGGTCAACAGACAGCTGATGACATTCCTAGAGGATTTTAGAATCCTAGATCCCTCACAATGTGGACTCAGATCAGGCCACAGCACTGAGACAGCACCGGTTACCGACACCAGTGCGCCTGTCTTAAGGTTTAGGCACTCCTGCCATGGTGGTGCTGTTGGACCTGTCAGCGGCCTTTGACACCATTTCCCATGACATACTGCTGCGCAGACTGTGTGCAATAGGTGTCAGGGGCAACCCCTTAATATGGCTTTGCAGACCTTTCAGTCAGCCGCACACAAACAATGATGCTGGGATTGTTTAAGTCCCGCTCCATCTCCATCACCGAAGGGGTGCCACAGGGCTAATCTTTGAGCCCGATATTGTTTAACATCTATGTAGACCCCCTTGTCCAGACTGTGAAATCTTGCGGCTTTGATGTGATATCTTATGTGAATTACACCAAACAGATAATCTCGTGGGGCAAGGACTCTGTTGTGGCAAAGCTCTAATTCAAGGACTGCATGGGAAGGATCTCAGCCTGGATGTTGGAAAATGTCCTTCAACTTAATAGCGATAAAACAGAGGTGGTGCTGTTTGGAAAAGCCCAGGACCTCTGAATCCCTGACTCATGGCCCTCAGAACTGGGATTGGCTCCCGCCCCTAGGCTTGTGTTGAAAAACTATGGGCATTAAACTAGATCAGGCTCCATCCATGAAGGATCACCATTTGCAGGGCTTGCTTTGCAACCATTCGGCTCCTGAACAAAGTCTTCCCTTGGTTACCATCCTCTGCAAGGCAGACACCGGTCCAGGCACTAATCATAAGCTGCTTGGACTATGGCAATGCCCTGTCATGGCTGCGAATGACTCCCTATTGACCAAACTCCAGATGGGGCAAAAAACAGCTGCACACCTGGTTAGTAATCTGCCAGCAGGCTCCCCATCGGCGCCCACACTTAGAGCTTTACATTGGCTTCCGATTAGGAATCAGATCATCTTTAAGATCTGTTGTCTCACCTACAAGGCTCTCATGGGTGGAACCCCTGCATATCTAAAAGATAAACTGCAATATACTGTCCTTCGTGACTGCTTAGATCTAGCAACAAGGGACTACTGACTATTCCTTGCATTCGTACCTCTAGATGCAGCGGGAGAGCTTTTTCCTTTACTGCGCCATCTACTTGGAATTAACTTCCACTTCTTCTCTGTCGCTGCTCTGATTTTGCCAAATTTAAAAAACTCCTCAAGAACCGGCTGTTTATGCTGTGGTGGGGCCACTAAGCTAGCATAATGCCTAGATACACCTTCAAAGCTGTCTGTCAGTCCTATGTTTTTAAAGAAACTCGTAGATGTACGGAATTTGTGTGGAGATTACAGCATATTTGCATAATTCAGAATCTCCTGCGGAGAAGGAAGGGGGTTGATTCAATAAATAACGAGATCAGTTGCCTCATAACAAATTGAGGCAGCCATTGGTTTGCCAGGAGCCCTTAAATTCCATCTTACTCAGGGAGTTAACATTTTTAACACAATTGGATGAATCCTAAAAGGAAACTGTTGAGATCCATATGAATAACATCCTGTGTCCATCCAACAAAAAGCTTGATTTGTGTCTGTTTTCCAAGATTACCGAGTTATCAAGCAAGACCTGGTTGTGGATGATATTGCTGGATTACGTTCATATTGTGGTTGCTGGATGACATTTTATACACTTTATATTGTGTTATCTAGATGAAATTATGAAATATAGATTTAGAGATGCACTTTGTTTTGATGACAGGGGTCGTGATGGCATTATTGCTGTGGTTTGATGAGGTTTGTTATCCATGTAGATCAGGCTTCTCTAACACTAGCTGGAAGTAGGTTGCTTGTGTTCAGCCCAGTCTTCAAAAGTATAGTGTTAGACCTGTCAGCCTTAGTCTGGCCTTTCCTAATATATTTTGCTTTCACCCTCCTAGTTTTCTGAATTTGTTTTTGTTGGTCTTAGGGCTCTGTGCACTTTACCACTGCTAACTAGTGCTAACGTGCTTGTACTCACTCCCTAAAACATGGTAAATATGGCTTACACCTGATTGGCATCTTTAATTTACTTATAAGTTTCTTGTTTCAGTCTGGCCAGAAAGTGTGGGTTATAGAATAAGTAAAGCCCAGGGCCCTCCAAGCCCATTGGACAGGGCCTTATGAGGTGAAGAAGAAGAGGAGGAGGCCACCTACTTAGTGGACCACAAGATAACCACGAACCCCTTAAGTGTGCTCCATATCAATCACCTCAAGCCCCACTACGAGAGGTCTGAGGTCACCATGATGTTGGTGACGGATGATGGAGTGAAGGAGGAGATTGAGCATCTTCCTGACCTCCTATCATCCAAGGAGAAAGATGTGTCAGTGGAAGATGGAAACAACTCTCTTAACCTTACCCCTGAAGAGCAGAGGGACTGTTGCCAGTTGTTGGGACGGTTGCATTCCTGTTCTCCCTTACTCATGGGCTCATACACCTGGGTACCAATGATATAGACCAGGGCTCTCCAACCTTTTCTGTAATAAGAACTACTTATGTTATTGAAGATCATTCTGAGCTACTGATACTATTAGTGTTTAATAGTGACCACATCAGTCCCGATTACAATAGTGGCCACCCTATTCAAGAATTGCAGCAGAAATCACCTCAGTGCAACAGGCAAAGTGGACAGCAGTAATGTAAAAGCTTTGTCAGTATTGAATGCCTCTACATGGGTAATGAATATCAGCCATAGCTGCAATGCCTCTGATACCAAGTTAATAATATTAGCAGTAAGTCTCCCCAACGCCCCATGTCTTAATAGTGAAATATCAGTTTTAAATATATTTTGGGAATTCAAATATTTTTCTCCAAACATCAGTTTATGAGTTCTGAAAAATACATGCCTTTCAATTTAGGTGCACATATATTAATTAAGCCAAGTACAACCTTCTAATTGAGTAGGCTATACACAGGACAACTACTTACAGTTAGCTAGAGAGCTACCAGTAGCTCACGAGCTACTCGTTGGTGAAGCCTGATATAGAGACTTGACACAGCCTGCCTGTCAAGAACAACATTTACAGACTGTCCGATAAAGTGAGGGCCGGCATTGGGGTGGAAGTCTCCAAAATGCTAGAGTTGGGAGTGGTTGAGCACTCCAGTAGTGCCTGGTCCAGACCAGTGGTGCTGGTCCTCAAAGCCACCCCACCAGGCAGCACCCCAGAACTTAGGTTATGTGTGGTCTACATGGGGCCAACTCAGTCACTAAGACGGATGCACATCTCATCCCCCAAGCTGATGAGGTCATAAATAGGTTGGGGCTGCTAAGTTCCTGAGCACTGTTGACCTCACTTCAGGATACTGGCAGGTTGCCCTAATTGAGGGATGCAAAGAGATTCTCTACCCCAAAGTCCCACTTCTAGTTTAGGGTGATGTCCTTGGGACTCAATGCCCCTGCCACCTTCCAGAGGTTGGTGAACCAAGTCCTAGCTGGGATGGAGGTCTTGAGTGCTGCCTACCTGGAAGCTGTCTACAGTAGCAGCTGGAAGGACCACCTGTTTCACCTACAGGTTGTGCTTCAGGCTCTGCAACAGGCAGGACTGACTTTCAAGGCCAGTGAGTGCCAGATAGGGCAAGGTTTTGTGGTGTAGTAGGGACACCTGTGGGTTGCAGTAAGGTGCAGCCCCTCTAGGCCAAAATAGAAATTATCCTGGCCTGGGAGCCTCCCAAAATCCAGACAGAAGTGGATACTGCAGGAGATTTTTTACAGGACATGGCACCATTGTTGCCCCTTAACAGAGCTGACTCCTAAGAAGAAGCCTAAGAAGGTGATCTGGACAGAGACCTGCCAGAAAGCCTTTGACACCCGCAAACAGGCCATGTGTATAGCCTCAAGATTACTGACTTTTTCCAAGAATATATTGTACAAACTGATGACTCAGAACATGGCATGCTCTCACAGCTGAATGAGGAGGGCCTAGACTAACCTATAGCCTTCATAAGTAGGAGGTTACTTCTCAGGGAACAGAGGTGAAATGCTATTGAAACAAAAGCCTTTGTTGTGGTCTGGGCACTGAAGAAGCTGAGACCTGTTTGGGACTCACTTGTGGGTTCAGACAGACTACAGGCCCCTCAGATGGCTCATGCAAATGAGAGGTGAGAATCCCAAACTGTTGTGGTGGGCCATCTCCCTGCAGGGAATGGATTTTACTGTGGAAAACCATCCTAGATCAGACCACTCTAACGTTGATGGTCCATCCAGGTTCTTCTGCCTTAGTGATAAGACCTACCAGGATGTTGGGTAGTTCTCTCCACTTTCAGCTGGGGAGTGGTGGGCACAAGTTACACCTATCAACCTTAGGGTAGTCTTCACACAAACATTTAACTTTCACCCTCTTATTTTTCTGAATTTGTATTGTTAGCCTTACTACTCTGTGCACTTTACCACTGTTAACCAGCGCTAAAGTGCTTGTGCTCACTCCCTAAAACATGGTAAAATTGGCTCACCTCTGATTGGCATATTTAATTTAGTTATAGGTCCCTAGTAAAGTGGTATACCATAGACCCAGGGCCTGTACATTTAATGCTACAAGTGGGCCTGCAGTACGTATTGTGCCACCCATGTAAGTAGCCCTTCAAAACATGTATCAAGCCTGCCATTACAGCCTGGCAGAAGTTTTAAACGACCAATTTGACTTGACAAAAAAAAAACCTTTGCCAAGCCTAAAGGTTCAATTTTTAATACATATAAGTTACCCCTAAGGTAGACCCTAAACAGCCCATAGGGCAGGATGCATTGTAAATAAACATTTGGACATGTACCTTTAAGTATTACATGGCCTGGTAGTGAAACGCTCATAAATTCGCTCTTCACTACAGTGAGGCCTAACTCTCCCATAGGAGAACATTGTGTTATCTTATTATTACATTTAATAAGTGCTAACGTTTGATTGGGAGCAGGTGGAAAAGGTGGTTGGTATCTGAGAAATTTAAATTTAAAATCCTCTTCAACCGTAGTGTCAGATTTGAAGTCATAATTTTGAAAATGCCACTTTTAGAAAGCTGGCATTTTTGTGCTCTAACCATTTGCTGCCTGCAGCCTGTTCTTGGGTCTCATGACTAGGTGTGAGTGGCAGTTGGTCTTTGTGTATTCCTCCCAGACACCCAGACAGTAGGGGGATTAGTTGTGCCTGGATGGGTTATCGCAGGCAGAATGAGGGGTGTGGAGCTGAGAACAGCCCACTTGGCTTTAGTTGGGTATGCCCTCCTCTCACACAAAAAACTTCAAACTAATTTTTTGTGCCTGTAGCCAGGCTGGAGCTAGAGCAGAGAGGCTGGGAATTCCAGACACGTCTGTGGGGGTACACCTCCAGATGTTTCCACCACTTCAGTGTAGGCACCTCAGACCCACTCTTCAGTACACTCCTGGAACTGTGGATACTACAGAAAAAAGGCGCTCTGATGCACTTCTGCTCGAGGCCTACTCTGCCTGCTGAATAAGCAGACTGGACCTGCATGCTTCATCCCAGGCTGAAGCAACTCCAGGGTCAGCTGACTGACTTCGTATTCTGATCTACAGAGACATAACAACCTCCAGAGACCTCCCTGCATCGCCCCTCCTGACCTACTGCCTGGACCTGCAACTGGAACTACCTGAGCCCTCTACTGGAGTGCGTTCCTCATCACCCAAAACTGCCCCTCATGTCCTGAACCACTGCTTTGGCATCAGTTGATCTTCTCCTTGAAAAAAAGGAGAAATTCTGAAGTGTTGGGCTCTTAGAGATCGCAAACGGGCCATTTCACACCAAGATCCTGCTGCCTACGCCAACCGCCAGTGCAAAACTCTGGTGAACCCAACACTATGTGCTACAGTGACCACCAGCGATGACCAGCAACACACAATCTGCACTTCACTGTACAGCATCGAAAGCCCTCGTTGAATGCCAATGGAAAGCTTCAGCAACAACAGTCAGCGACGCCAGACAGAATCTTCGCACTACAACAACGACCATCCACGACGCCTGTCCTGTTCTTCATGCTACAGCGACAACCATCCGCATTGCTCTCCCTACTCCTCGTGGCCCCCTCCACCACAAACTGAACTCTTCCCATTAGTGTTTAGAAGGCAACCTTTCCAGCGGGACTAACTTGATCCAGGTATCCAGCCCTCGCTCTATCACAGTTGGCCTGAACTTGTGACTTTCACCTGGTCTTGCACGACCAGATGAACAAGAGTGGCGCTTTGTGTTTTTGGGAGCTATACTTACCATAAATATTTAAAACTGCATATCTTTGGTTCTACTGATTGAATGTTTGTCGTTTTGGTCTCAAATAATTTACTCTATTTTTTAAAATTGGGATTTTTATTGTATTGTGTTTTCACTTTATTATTGTTAAGTATTGCATAAATACTTTACACATTGCCTCTAAGTTAAGCCTGAATATTTTTGTGGCAGGCTACCAGAGGGTTAGGCACGGGTTGATTTAGTGACTTTTGAGATTCACCCTGACAGTGATTGTAGCTGTTGCTTGAGAAGCACATGCAGGCTTTGGTTTAGTTGAATAAATATATGTTTTCCCAAAATTGAAGTGTGTATTATAGACTGAAATGTGTGAATTTTCAGAACTCAGAGCTTAGATCATGTTTGGACACACATTATTGGCTTTCCAAAATATATTTATATCTGATATCTAAGCACTAAATCATGAGGATTTGGCAAGGTTTATCTCTAAAATTATGACCTTGGTGCCAGGGGCGTTAGTTACAGCTATGGCTGTCATGAAATAAACCTGTAGATGCTTTGATAAAGCCATTTTTACATTACTGCGGGCAACAGTGCCTGGTGCACTGAGGTAATCACTTCTGGTAATTTTGCATGTGGTGGCCACTAATGTAATCTTGACTGACGTGGCCACTATTACAACACTAATAATAATAGTTATTCGTTGTAGGAAATCTGTCATTTCTTCATGGCCACCACAGATCGTTTGCCTTTTTCTGGACCCTATTTTTACTGTCATTAGAATTTTGTCCCCTGCTAAACAGGAATAAAGTTCCTGTGCTCCCCCTTTAAACGTGGCTAAATTGGCTTATACCTAATTGCCTTATTGAATTCGCCTATAAGTCCCTAGTATATGATATTAGAAAAGTACTTCGGGCCTAGAACCTAAATGTCACCTGTGAACTGCAGCACCTATTGTGCCATCTGCAGAATGGGCCTATAAAACATGGTTTCAGGTCTACCCTGTGTAGCCTGACAGCACTACCCTAAACCCTGATGCACAGACCCATCAAAATCACCCTTTTGACAGGTAGGAAAATCTGATTTAAAATATTAATAGGTCAGCTCTTGCTGCCTATAAGGTAGTATCAATCATATTTAAGATTGGAACATTTGTGACAGTTCCTGATTTGAGATAGAGCAGTGGTTAATTTTAGCAAGTGGTCATTGCAACCAGTGATTTTTGAGGATGTGTACACTCTATGCTGTACATCATATTGGTTTAATCAAACATTTAAGGCAAATGTGGTGGCCTAAGGGAATGGCCCTTTCTCATCTTCCCTCTTCTGGATGATTAGTTTAGCTGGACAAACCTTTCATCTGTGCTTCCCCTTCCCCTACTGAGTTTTCCAGGCCCAAACAGGGTACACTGTCAGACCATATCTGTCTCAGATGATGGTGCTTGTGTGCCCTGCCCAGCACTAAACCAGTTTGTAAGTGGTTTTCCACAACCCTCTAAAAATGATTAGGAGGTGTTTGAAGGTTGCCCGTGGAGCATATTCAGCTTTTACCATATTGGGAAATTCCTCAGGCTCATTGGCAGTCTCATTAGCAGTCTCACTCACTGACCAGTACCTTTAAAAAGTGAACAGGGCTTGGGTATATTGTGTTACTGCTCAGACCCTGCCTACTTTCCTGATTTTCCAATAGTATACCTTGTCTCTGGTGACTTTGAAGGGTGTGTCTGACTCCCTTGCAGCACAATTCAGATACCTGTCACACTCTGAGTGTGCATTAATGGAGAGGCTCTGTCTTCATCCCTTTTATACCATCTCCTCTTTCAGCATCTTTCACAGATGTAAGATATATAAATATATATCACTGAGGGAATGGTGGGATACAGCAAAGACTGGGGCACCATCCCCTTCAAATACTCACATAAAGAACAGATTGCTCAGGATATAGCTATAACAGCAATTGATGGTGAGAATCTGAAACCTTAGTAATCAATGTTCTTTGGTCGTGTTTTTATGGAACCAATCTTTTATTAGTTTTAAACGACATACCTTCAGTATTAGCATTACACAGCTGTATGCCTACAACCATAAAGGCCGGCAGCAAAGGTCGCAGACATAATACATGAACACAGCTTCTTTGCCTACAACCCAGGGGCCGGCAGCGTAGTTGGTCGTGTTTTTAAAGGAGGAAAGTCCTCACCCACCCAGCGGTAGCATGCTTCATGACAGGGCTCTCTCCGTACATGGGTAACATAGTTTTGCCAATGTGTACTTCAGCCCTGGGAAATAAGGGATCTCTTTAAATGGAAACACAGCCACAGTGGGGTTGTGAGGACCTAGAGTTACTGGTGAGGGGGTGTGATCAGTGCAGAGAGGAAAGGGGTAAAATAGACAAATAAAACTACCTATTAGTAGACTAACAACTTTTATTCATATCTCTAGTGTGTAGGATAAAAAGAAATGTCGAAGGGGGAATAATTGTACCCTTCCTCTTAGGTTGACATGTTTCAGCCCTTCTTGGAGCCCTTAAAGGGCCGACAGTAAGACCTGCTCAGATTGCTGATAGAGGTATTATAGCTGTGGACCTCTTTAGGAGTTCAGTGATACTGATTTTACGTTTGTTAGTGATAAACCGGACTTACCTTAGTCAGGATTGGATGTACGTTTATTAATACTAATACTACGCTAGGGTTATGCATCAGCTGATGACCGTTACTAACATAAGTGTATTATTTTGATATCATAATATGAATGGTCTGACTGCAACTTTTATATAGTGGCTCTAATAAGATTTGGATAAAGCGAGAAGTTACCTGTACTTGGTGAGAATAGCGTGGTGTTGATTGGATATCGATGCAGCGATCCTGCACTAAGATGGCAGCATCATTGCATTTGAATATTTGTGTATTTCTCCCTGTAGATATGCCTTATGTACAGACGACTATGGTCTCACTGGGTTAGTTAGTAACTAGTCCAGTCTGGTATAGGATGGGACTGGGGCTGTGCTGCGAATGCGTAGAGCCAGTGTTCCTTTTTAGATATATGTTTAGGCTAACATATTGAAATTTAGCGAGTGTAATGAGCTTTAGCAGCATGATGAATTGTTGGTATGGACTCATAGTTATTTTATATTTTCAGAATTCAATAATTATATTCAAGCGATCTTGGAGCCTAATATACATTGCCGATATGATACTGGGTGAGCCCATACTATATCAGCTTACCTCAGGCATTGTGGTAGTTGACAGCCTTTTTCTTGTTTCTCTACCTTTTTCCTTACTTTCCTCATCTTTTATTTTGGAAGTTTATATTGGTGGATGCCAATCGTCGGTAGCAAATAATGTAGATTTTAATCCATTGTTCTATTTTTTACTATGACATACACAAGTCATGGACTTTTCTGGGAATCCATTTTTTGGACTTTCCACCCTTATGGTGATTTGGTCTGTTAAACCTTGATGACAGTTCAAATTTCACTTAGTATTTTGTTATTAAAGCCTATATAATTGTCATTTTAGACCTGATGAAGTCCGCTGGTGTACTAACAGCATAAGATTAAACACGTGTTGGCTAGAAAACGTCAAGACTTCAGAACAATATATTCAAATGAAGGAAATCGGAAGATCATACACTAAGGGACTTTGTATTGATTATTTGGAGTGCGTGCAATTCTCCTTTATGTCTTGAACTTTGCACATGCACAAGAAGACTTGGTGGCTTTTCTTCCTCTCAATCAATTGTATTTTTCTGTTCAACTTTGTCTACTGAGTGTGTGCACCATATTACCTAGCCACTTTCAGTTGTTTAAAATCCAATATTGTATTAGTCTGCCCTTGTGACATATATTGGTTTGTTTACCCTTATTTTTAACTACCAGTGAAGTTTTAAGTGCAATCACTACTTTATTTAAGCAAGGTAGAGGCTGAGTGCAACTATTGTGCATTGCACCCATACAAATAGGTTGTGGTTCAGATCAAAGGCCTGTTGCCAAAATATGTCAAAAATTAATGCTTCTTCTTACAATGCATTATTCACCTGTGGATATCTCTGCACATACTGACATTAAAAAGTTTTCACAAATTCCACATAAACTGGAGATTTATTAAGTGCACATATTCATTTCCATAAGCTCAGAGAAAAATACGAGACATTATACATTGTTGCACAATGCATAATATACTGGTGGCTCACTTACAGATGGTTCAAGCCTCAGTATGATGATAAGTGTTGTTAAAATGGTGCATGACATTCTGCTCACTACAGGAAAATGTGTAAGGTACTCTTACTAACTATGGAGGGTTGTCCATAGGGTTTAGTTGTGCATGCTTTAACATTGGCTAATGTGACCAAAAACTTTTTTGAAGGGTATTCACGGTTTAATAAATTGCTGATTGCATTAATGTCTTCAGAGTCATTACGTTTCTTACACTCCTGAACACCCCTTAAAAAAGATCATTATATCTACTGAATGTGGGTCCTTTCACAGATATGCTTCATGTCCTACATGTTGCAAAAGGTTATACCCATAATCACTACAGAGATAATAGAAAATCGAGTTTAGATATAGCTTGGTGAATACCTTCCACTTTGAAAAGCATAAAGCAAACTGTCTCATTATTTCGAGGATGTCATCAGTGATGTAATTTGAAATGTCATCAGTGATGTCATTTAACATGTCATAAGTGATGTAATATGTGAGGTCATAAGAAATTTCTTGAGGAGCCATAAGTTAAAACTAGCTCAGTACACTGTAACTGGGAAATTTCAGTGATTAGTTTTTGTGTTGTTTCAACACCTTTCTATAACACCAGTTTAACCGTTATTTTTTTAGGTGGATTTCTAGTATTTTTTAAACGTAAGCTAAGATCTTATTACCATACCTAACTTTAATGTCACTTTAACCTTTGATGGTGAATTTCTGAAGTTTTCTTAACATAAAGAAAGATTGTATTACCATACTTAACTTTCTGTTTTTTTAAATTCATATTCAGCCTACTCCCCCGCTGAGCAAGGCTTTAAGCCATGCACAGCAGGGGTTTGGACATAAGGCCTGGCCCGGCCATGTAGCCAATTTCCGCGGGCGGCCACCCCCCAATGTGCAGGCCTCAGTGCACCACATGATTTGGCCTCAGGCCAGGCCCTGCACCCAACCTTTCCACGAGTGGTCAGCCCCCTGCTACGCATAGCATTTGGTCATGCACAACAGGGGATTGGTAGCAGGGCCCGGCCTCTTTCTAGACCCTAAATCCAGCACCCTGCTTCAGGCAGCCAAACCCTACCTGCGCACAGCTTTCAACAGTGCACAGCTGGGGGTTGGCTGCAAGGTCTTAAGGGCCTGTCCTCTGGCCAGACCCTGCAGCAAACCCACTGCAAGAGGCAGCAAATCCCCCACTGTGCACAGTATTCAGCTGTATGGAGCAGGAGGATGGCCGCACTGTCTGTTCTCTTACCATGCCCTGTGGCCAGTTCATGTGATTGGCCAACCCCCCCGCTGCAGATGGCCAACCTCCTGCTGCTGGCTACCACCCCCTGCTGCGTAGCCTTTGGCCATGTGGAGCTGGTGGTGGTCCATAGGGATGGGACCCTGGCCATGTCCTGTGCCCAACTCTCCATGCACACCATTCCTCTGCAGACCACCAATCCATATTTTTTTTTTTTTTTTTATTTTTTTATGGTGATTCGCCAGTGGTACTCTCGCAGTACCAGCACTCAAGCTTCACCCCCACTGCACTCAAACCCCATTGGTGGCCAAAGTTCCTGCTGCAAAAAGCCAGAGGCCATGCACAGTGCTGGGGTAGCCACAGAGCCTGGCCTCTGGTCAGGCCTGCACCCAAACCACTGTGGGCGGCCACCCCTCACTGAGCACAGAGGCCAGGCCCTGCGCCCAAGCCCGCTGCATGTGGCTAATCCCCCACAGGTGGCAAGTGTCTGCTGCAGCCAGGCTTTGGCTGTGCAAAGCAGGGGGTTGGCCACAGAGCCTTGCCTCTCACCAGACCCTGCAGATAGCACCCACTTCATTTCATTCACCCACGGAGATGCCCAGCACCCCTGCTGAAACTAATCATCACGCAGAACCCAACACACATTTAATTGAATTTTTACTTTTTTTTGGGGCACTCCCACTTCATCCCCAGGGTACCATGGAGTTTGCATTGTCCCGCAGTACCATGGGGATGAAGCTTGAGTATCGGTACTGCAGGAGTACCACTTTACTTCACCGCAGGGCCACGCTGGGTCTCGTAGGAATGCCACAGTATGGGCAATATAAAAACAAATTCAGCTTCGAGGGATTCCTGTGGGTCCCCCCACCCAGTAACAGGGTGGGGGCCAGAGTGTCCTTGCCCTGCCCCCCCTATTTGTTTCTTCAGGACACAGGGACCGAGTCCCTGAGTCCTGTAATGGCAGCTGCAACATTTTTAACTGAGGTGAGGCAAGCCAATCAGATCTCATGGTACTGCAGGACCTGTACTGGATCTACGGTACCAAAAAGCTTCTTCTGCCAATCAAAGGGCCCTTTTTTTTATATTCTTGGTACCATGGGACTCCCGTGGGATCAACCGTCCAAATATACTTAACTTTTCAACCCCTTCATGACCACCCCAAGCACCTCTTTAAACACACATTTCTCAAAAAAAGCTGAATGGATCTACACCAAATAAAGTTCTAACTTTCTGCCAAATCTGGTGTAATTATGTTCAACCATTTTTTCTATATTGCTTCCCAAGAGGGATCCCCTCCGCATCGGGCCCAAAAAACTGAAAAAAAGTTTTGCGGTGCTGCGGCACCACTGTAGTACCGAGTAGTATTTCCCTCCAGGAATGTTAAAAAAACACTGTAAGTCTCTTGGGTCATTGAATGCATGACCCAGGAGAGCTTTCCATAATTTTTCAAGCTCTCTGACCTGGAGCTCTATATTCTTCAGTTGGAGTGTGAGGACTCTCTGTTGTTGGGCCTATGGTTGCATTTTGTGGCTTAAAAGAGTTAAAGGAATGCTCAAACACATTAATGATTCTTTTAAATGAAAATGCTTTATTTTTTATATTTTTGTGACATTATTATTAAGCGTTGCATGTTTATATAAATAAAATTATTATTATTAGGCATTGTGCAGTCTGTATTAATTAGTAATATATTAGATCACTGTAGGGAGTTGCTGAAAAAGGCAACATATGATGATGTGCTGACCACCCTGACAAATCCTTTGGCCAGTAGGTCTGCACTACATAAAATGACACCCCTTTCTATTGTTACATTACATTAAAAAAACTTCAGAAAATTACTGAAAAAACAAAGATTAAAATGACGCTATAGTTAGGTATGGCAATAAGATCTTACTTTGCATTATAAAAACCTCAGCAGATATTCACTGACAATACTATAACTGGAGAATTTCTGTGTTTTTCCGTGTTTAAAATGTTACCTTTTACTGACTTTTACTGACATTTTCACCTAAGTAAAATTCACTTTAAGTTAATATATATATATATATATATATATATATATATATTTCATCTAAGTGCCCCAAAGCATTGGGAGAGCACTCGACAGCTCGCCACGCCATCCGGTGTTACACTGCTAACTTGCTTCGATTGTTCCAGTTCAATTAATGCCTTGCCTGACGCGTTTCGAGGTTAGAATACCTCTTCCTCAGAGGCTGATGCTTTGACAAATGGCGCAGAGAAAACTCGTTTAAATAGAACGCTTTAATTAGTTAATGGCCCCCTCATCGGGCCTCGCTGAATACGCTTAATTATAATCCTGCATTCTGGGACATGTGGTCCTACGAGCATAAATCAATTTCCTTAGTAGGTCCCAAGCGCCATAGTCACATTAAAAGCATTGCAATTTTCCTGTAGTAGGATCCAGAACAAAAGAAATAAGCAATTTACAAGCGGCTCACTGTGCCAATCGACATCAGGCCCGTGCACACTGGTTAAGTAACGGCATGCTGTTTCTTCATTGTTGAGTCAGCGTTGGATTTGATATATATATATATATATATATATATATATATATATGTTCCAAAGATGCCCAGCAAGCAAGGACGCACTCCGTTGCAGGTAGGTAACCACCTTTATTTCAAAAACAAACAGACAACTTTCCATCCCCTTTTAATTCCTCACGGCCTGACGCGTTTCAGAGTACTTTAAACTCCTTCCTCAGAGGCCGACATGAGTGTCCAGAAACTTACGTGCACTGCCATTTCCCCTTCGTGCTAAAACCATTTATCTTGGCATCCGGTGTGCCTAATTAATTATGTAGATTATTTTCACAAAGCACGCTGGTAGATGCAGTCCATTGTACACAATGTAACACTCCAGTGGGTCTGCTCACTCACGTTTAATACAGGACATCAATCACGGCCCTCCATTGGGCCTCGGATGGAATTTTGTCTGCTTCAGTAAGTTTCCTGCTGCGCCAGATGCAAGGAAGAATTCCCCCTCGCCTGGACTCCTGCTGGTTTTTGGAGCGGTGCAGATCCTTCACGGCCTGGAGCCGCCATGTCAACATGTTCCAAAGATGCCCAGCAAGCAAGGACGCACTCCGTTGCAGGTAGGTAACCACCTTTATTTCAAAAACAAACAGACAACTTTCCATCCCCTTTTAAGTCCTCACGGCCTGACGCATTTCAGAGTACTTTAAACTCCTTCCTCAGAGGCCGACATGAGTGTCCAGAAACTTACGTGCACTGCCATTTCCCTTCATGCTAAAACCATTTATCTTGGCCTCCGGTGTGCCTAATTAATTATGTAGATTATTTTCACAAAGCACGCTGGTAGATGCAGTCCATTGTACACAATTTAACCCTCCAGTTGGTCTGCTCACTCACGTTTAATACAGGTTATCAATCACGGCCCTCCATTGGGCCTCGGATGGAATTTTGTCTGCTTCAGTAAGTTTCCTGCTGCGCCAGATGCGAGGAAGAATTCCCCCTCGCCTGGACTCCTGCTGGTTTTTGGAGCGGTGCAGATCCTTCACGGCCTGGAGCCGCCATGTCAACATGTTCCAAAGATGCCCAGCAAGCAAGGACGCACTCCGTTGCAGGTAGGTAACCACCTTTATTTAAAAAACAAACAGACAACTTTCCATCCCTTTTTAAGTCCTCACGGCCTGACGCGTTTCAGAGTACTTTAAACTCCTTCCTCAGAGGCCGACATGAGTGTCCAGAAACTTACGTGCACTGCCATTTCCCCTTCGTGCTAAAACCATTTATCTTGGCCTCCGGTGTGCCTGATTGATGTCCTGTATTAAACGTGAGTGAGCAGACCCACTGGAGGGTTAAATTGTGTACAATGGACTGCATCTACCAGCGTGCTTTGTGAAAATAATCTACATAATTAATTAGGCACACCGGAGGCCAAGATAAATGGTTTTAGCACGAAGGGGAAATGGCAGTGCACGTAAGTTTCTGGACACTCATGTCGGCCTCTGAGGAAGGAGTTTAAAGTACTCTGAAACGCGTCAGGCCGTGAGGACTTAAAATGGGATGGAAAGTTGTCTGTTTGTTTTTGAAATAAAGGTGGTTACCTACCTGCAACGGAGTGCGTCCTTGCTTGCTGGGCATCTTTGGAAAATGTTGACACTGCGGCTCCAGGCCGTGAAGGATCTGCACCGCTCCAAAAACCAGCAGGAGTCCAGGCAAGGGGGAATTCTTCCTCGCATCTGGCGCAGCAGGAAACTTACTAAAGCAGACAAAATTCCATCCGAGGCCCAATGGAGGGCCGTGATTGATGTCCTGTATTAAACGTGAGTGAGCAGACCCACTGGAGGGTTAAATTGTGTACAATGGACTGCATCTACCAGCGTGCTTTGTGAAAATAATCTACATAATTAATTAGGCACACCGGATGCCAAGATAAAATGGTTTTAGCACGAAGGGGAAATGGCAGTGCACGTAAGTTTCTGGACACTCATGTCGGCCTCTGAGGAAGGAGTTTAAAGTACTCTGAAACGCGTCAGGCCGTGAGGACTTAAAAGGGATGGAAAGTTGTCTGTTTGTTTTTGAAATAAAGGTGGTTACCTACCTGCAACGGAGTGCGTCCTTGCTTGCTGGGCATCTTTGGAACATGTTGACACGGCGGCTCCAGGCCGTGAAGGATCTGCACTGCTCCAAAAACAAGCAGGAGTCCAGGCGAGGTGGAATTCTTCCTCGCATCTTGCGCAGCAGGAAACTTACTAAAGCAGACAAAATTCCATCCGAGGCCCAATGGAGGGCCGTGATTGATGTCCTGTATTAAACGTGAGTGAGGCGACCCACTGGAGGGTTAAATTGTGTACAATGGACTGCATCTACCAGCGTGCTTTGGGAAAATAATCTACATAATTAATTAGGCACACCGGAGGCCAAGATAAATGGTTTTAGCATGAAGGGGAAATGGCAGTGCACGTAAGTTTCTGGACACTCATGTCGGCCTCTGAGGAAGGAGTTTAAAGTACTCTGAAACGCGTCAGGCCGTGAGGACTTAAAAGGGGATGGAAAGTTGCCTGTTTGTTTTTGAAATAAAGGTGGTTACCTACCTGCTACGGAGTGCGTCCTTGCTTGCTGGGCATCTTTGGAACATGTTGACACGGCGGCTCCAGGCCGTGAAGGATCTGCACTGCTCCAAAAACCAGCAGGAGTCCAGGCGAGGGGGAATTCTTCCTCGCATCTGGCGCAGCAGGAAACTTACTAAAGCAGACAAAATTCCATCCGAGGCCCAATGGAGGGCCGTGATTGATGTCCTGTATTAAACGTGAGTGAGCAGACCCACTGGAGAGTTAAATTGTGTACAATGGACTGCATCTACCAGCGTGCTTTGTGAAAATAATATACATAATTAATTAGGCACACCGGAGGCCAAGATAAATGGTTTTAGCACGAAGGGGAAATGGCAGTGCACGTAAGTTTCTGGACACTCATGTCGGCCTCTGAGGAAGGAGTTTAAAGTACTCTGAAACGCGTCAGGCCGTGAGGACTTAAAAGGGGATGGAAAGTTGTCTGTTTGTTTTTGAAATAAAGGTGGTTACCTACCTGCAACGGAGTGCGTCCTTGCTTGCTGGGCATCTTTGGAACATATATATATATATATATATATATATATATATATATATATATATATATATATATATATATATATATATATATATATATCAAATCCAACGCTGACTCAACAATGAAAAAACAGCATGCCGTTACTTAACCAGTGTGCACGGGCCTGATGTCGGGATTCCAGCGGTGGGGTGAGGGATCCAGAGATCTGCCACACTATCTACAATGACAGCAAAATCCAGGCAAGCTGTGTTGGGGTGAAGGGAGCAGACACCGCCCACTGTGGCAAGTACTTACGATTTGGTGTCTCCTCCGCGAGGATCCAGATTCCTGGTTTCGTGCTTTCCCAACATTAACAATGCCATCGGTGCCCCGACCAATCGAAGAGGGGCATGCAGATTTAAAAGCCTGGCGGGAACAGCACTTGCAAAATCCTGGCGGCATCTGAAGAAGTTTTGAGAAAAACGAAACGCGTCATGCCTATGTCTGAAAATAAAAGCAAGTGAGCAGCTTACCTGGGGTCCTGCGTGTACTCTGTCCTCTTGACTGAAGGGGAGTGTGGAGAAGATGTTTTGAGGTGCAGCCACGAACACCTCTTAGAGTACCCACCCTCAAAGTTTCCGGCGGCTTCTGGTGGCAACTTTGGACATTACTTTATGGTAAAACGCCGGTAATGCTGCATACCCGGAACCTGCCCGGCCATGGAATGATGGACTGCGACTTCGCATGGACGCACCGGTTACTTAACCAGTGTGCAGGGGCCTGATGTCGGGATTCCAGCGGTGGGGTGAGGGATCCAGAGAGCTGCCACACTATCTACAATGACAGCAAAATCCAGGCAAGCTGTGTTGGGGTGAAGGGAGCAGACACCACCCACTGTGGCAAGTACTTACGATTTGGTGTCTGCTCCCTGCGGATTCAGATTCCTGGTTTCGTGCTTTCCCAACATTAACAATGCCATCGGTGCCCCGACCAATCGAAGAGGGGCATGCAAATTTAAAAGCCTGGCGGGAACAGCACCTGCAAAATCCTGGCGGCATCTGAGGAAGTTTTGAGAAAAACGAAACGCGTCATGCCTATGTCTGAAAATAAAAGCAAGTGAGCAGCTTACCTGGGGTCCTGCGTGTACTCTGTCCTCTTGACTGAGGGGGAGTGTGGAGAAGATATATATATATATATATATATATATATATATATATATATCCAGTTACACTCCAATGTGCAATGCACGCACAAAAACGGGAACGGACAACTTCTTTGCTGGTGCCAGTATCAAACTTTTATTGTGTTTTTCAGATAAGTGCAAAGTTCATGACGCGTTTCGGGCCTCCTGGCCCTTGATCACATGGTCACGTTACGTTATGACAGTGAATTTATTGGGTGGAAAGCACCCATCACCTGACACATTTAGCAGCACTACAATGGAGCTAGAAAAAATACTTCACTTTGTAGTTTTCTATATTTTGGCAATGTATTGAGGTTGAAAAACAAATTACCTGATGTACATTTCTTTAAATAACAATCATATTAATTGAATTTAATATCTAATTCATATGTTGGTGGTACATTAGTTAGTAATGGAAGATGCAATATGATGTACATAGCACAAATGCTGATAACTTAACATTTCTTCCAATTAGCCCCAATTATTTGTAACCAACATGATTTCTCCAGGTTAAACCCACAAAAATAGAATAAATATATAGATATAATTTGATGGGCATAATCTTAGTATAGGTATTGACAGTGCAAATACTGATAGTGCAAAATATACTGGCCAAACATTCATTCTTGATTGTACGTTGATTACTAACAGAATGAAACAAAAAATATACATAGCACAAATGCTTTCGGCCTTGTTTTCCTTCCGATTAGCTCCTATTATATGTAACCAACAGGATTTGATTATGTAAAAACCACATAAATAGAATAAATACATAAATAAGGTTTCATAAATATATTTACCGGTGCAAATACCGCAAGTGCAAATATTGCTAGTGCAAATATACTGACCACAAATGGTTGGATTGCTCTGCTAAATCTGTCAGTTAGCTCCAAAGTGCCGTGCAAATGTGCAAAATATGAGCTAAAGTGCATACTTATTCGTGTCTAAAAGTGTATAAAAATAAGAACTGTGCTACTAAAAAGCGGCCGGTAGGAGAATGCTGTAATATTTAAAAAAATGATTCTATCCTGACCAGACCTTCTGGTGCAAACCGTAGGGAGCCCCATTAAAAATAACTACAGGACATAAAAGCTACTAAAAACAAAATGAGCACAGCTAAGAAAAAATTCTCATTATGGGACACTGAGGGAGATAGTACTACTCTCAACTGACCCACATAATATTCTGCTAGGCAATATATATTAAGGGTCCACCAAGTGCAAAATGTCCTGATCATAACTTACAAGTAATTATGCATATCCTCTCCTGTATTTAAACCCTGGGGGTACATAGTGTCAAGTTCAATGATATATCTAGATTCTAATTGACGTAATCGTTTTTCGCGATTGCCCCCTCTTTTATTAATGGGTATCGTGTCAATGACAAAGTATTGAAGACAATTCAAATTATTAGCATGTTCCAACTTGAAATGTCTTGCCACTGGGTAAGTTGGGTCGGAATTGACTATGGCCCGCAGGTGTTGTAATATACGGGCATATACTTGTAGTTTGGTGCTACCAATGTAGCGTAATCCACATTTGCATTGTAACACGTACACCGCGTATTCCGTTCTACACGTAAAATGACCTCTAAGTTCTATGCTCTCTGTGGAAATTGCCGACGTGTATGATGTAGTATTTATGCCAAATTTGCACGCACGGCAAGAGTTACATTTATAGAACCCTTTTTAGGAGATAACCAGCTGCTCTTGTTATCTAGTTCAGGACTGGTTTTCACTAGGTCATTGTGCATGGAATACGCTCTACGGAAAGTAAACGTGGGCCTCTCAGGTAGTACTTGTTTCAATATGGCATCTGTCAAGACTATGGGCCATTGATTGGTAATAATAGATTTGATTTCTTGGGCCTGTTTGCTGTAGGTGGTAATGAGCCTGCATGTTGTCATATTTTGTTTGCTGTTGTCTATTTCATTGTGGGGTGCGGCACTAGTCGTACAATCTTGTCCTTTCAACAACGTCAGTCGGTCTTTACTATTGGCTTTTCTCTTCGCTATTTCGAGTTTTCTGGGACTATAGCCTCTCTCTATGAACCTTTGTGTAGCTGCATTTTGATGGAATATTAAGTCACTTTCAGAACTACATGCTCTGCGAATACGTAAATATTCACCATAGGGGAGGCTAGAAATAGTGTGTGGAGGGTGGAAGCTCTTAGCATGCAATAGAGTGTTGCCAGCGGTGGGCTTCCGATATAGACAGGTTTAAATTTCATTTTGGATGGTGTATACTTTGATGTCCAAGAAGTTTGCGGTACTATGATCAATGTTGGCAGTGAATTGTAAATTCATAGAATTGACATTAATTTTACTAACAAATTCTTCCGCTTCACTTTGTGTACCATGCCATATTACAAAAATATCTTCTATGTAGCGCCACCATTGTATAATGTGTTTGCACCAAATGTCATGATGTTCCCTTTGTAGGACATGCTCCTCCCACCAGCCCACGTGAAGACACGCGTAGCTGGGGGAGAAGCATGCCCCCAAAGCTACTCCCTGTAATTGTTGAAAGGTAATTCCATCGAAGGTAAACACATTGTTATTCAAACACCATCTTATCATGGAAAGCAACATTCTATTATGTGAATAAAATTCTATAGATTTTTTGTTTAAATAAAACTCCACAGCTTTCATCCCATCTCCATGCCTAATGCTCGTATATGAGGCAGTAATGTCCAAAGTGAGGAAAATGTATTCTTTAGACCATATTTGCTTACTAAGTTTATATAAAAAGTCATTGCTGTCTTTTATATACGTAGGTAAACTGGTAACAAACTCCTGTAGGTAATAGTCTATATATCTTGATGTACATTCAAAAATACTTTTCCTGGCTGAAATTATCGGTCTGCCAGGCACTGGATTAATACCTTTGTGAACTTTGGGTATAAAGTACATTGTGGGTAAAACAGGAAAATCATTATTCAAAAATGTAAATTCATCTTTGCTGATTAGAGCTTCCCTTTTCCACATCATGAGGTCATCCTTATAGTTTTTGTAGATTTTCCTGACCTCTCCAGGGCTGATTTTCTGGTAACATTCATGATCGTTTAAATGACGGTATGCTTCAGCTTTGTATTGATCTTTTCCCCACAGGACAATGTTGCCTCCCTTGTCCGATTTATTTATTACCACATCCGAGTTGGTCTTGAACTTATTCATTAATTTGAAGTATTTTACTGTTTGATGATTGAAGCTTTTCTTATGTTTTTTTGATGTTTTATAAAGTTTTTTTAGTTCATCCGTGACTCGATCATGAAAAATATCCACAGCGTCACGGGGCATATTGGGTACAAATGTTGACGGAGCCTTAAAGGGACTATGTCCTGGGGATGATATGTTTATCTCTTCCATCTCTGCTATGCTTTGGGTATTTGCACTGCTGAGCCGGTTATCATTGGATTCATTGCCTAAGTTGTGGAGAGTTTTCATAAGGTGAACATCCCCTGCTGTTAAATCCACATTTCTGATTTTAGGAGCCACTCGTGGTTCTTGGTCAGTTCCTATTTGTTTTTTGATGGTATAATACTTGTTAAGTTTCAGCTTTCGAATGAATTTGAAGACGTCGATTCGGGTTTCACTGTAATTGAAATTACTCTCTGGACAAAAGCTGAGCCCGAGGGCAAGTAGTTGTTTTTCAGCTTCATTGAGTTCAATGTCAGTCATATTAACAATTGTTTGATCCAAGGAGGCTAACGTTGTTGCCATCTCTTGTTCTGCTGCCCTCTTCCTTTGCTTTTTGAGGCATTTGCGCCTTTCACGCCTTCAGATGTTGCTTTTCTGTTTTGTGTGGCATTCATATTCCGTGATCGTAAGGACTGTTTCCGTTGCTCCGCTAAAAAATCCATTTCCTCTGCATAAGATAGATGACCCATGTCTACTCTTTGGCCTGAAGCATTGTCCCCACTGAGGTCAGATTCAGAATCACTCGGTATGGTACTGACATCTGATGTAGAAGCATGAATATCAACACCAGTTGTAGGAAGTGTTATGCAGCTTTGATCCTGTTTGCCTGATTTCTGTTTCCTCAGATAATCAAATTTGCGCGCAAATGTGAAAACTTGACCCCGTTCATAGTCATTTTTATCACGCGCAAATTTGTATGCTTTTCTGTTTTTGATTACTTGTTCCTGCTTTTTTAAACGGTCCTTCATTTCTTGAATGCCTTTTTCAATGGCCTCTTTGTTAGTAGAATTTTCAATTTTGCTTAACTCGCTATTTAATTGTGCTATTTCATTTAAATTGGTGTCCTGATCGATTTTGGCATACTTGATTAACAAACATACTAGTCGCATTGAGGCCTCCAAGTTGCTTTCGGCCCACTCCTTTAACAGGAGCGGGTTTGGGCACTCAAAACTCGGGGCCAGCATGATACGGAGCCCTCTTGGAATTCTGCCAACTTCATAATACTTCTCTAGTGACTTTATTTCCCACCATTTTGTTAGTTCGCTCCTGCTGTTTTTTTCAAGCATTTTCAAAAGACTTTTAACATCCATATTGTGATTAGTTTCATTTTTGTTTGCGCCAGCACTGTCATGTACTTCAGGCAAATTAGAAAACAGCTCCTCTGCCGCTTTTTCTCTTTCAAGTAACGTATCCTCGGACATTGCACTTTTCGTTATATCTGTGTGGTTAATTATTTACGTGTCGTTCATTACTACCAATAACACGTTTTCTGGCAAAGTCAGCACCTCCCCACCTGCATTAAATGACCCGTAGACTTACTGCGTGTCGTTTGGCGTCTCCTCGAGTCCTCCAACTCGCTGAAAAACCTTTAAACACTGCAGGCACTGTGTGGCGGTCATGCAGGGAGCTGGTCTGAGAAGCTCCCAACGGAGCGAAATCCTTAGTGGCTTGTAGAAAGACCAGCCAACTTCCGGGTGAGGGGTCCGTAGCAAGGAAACAAGCCTGCTTCCAGAGGTAATATCCAGTTACACTCCAATGTGCAATGCACGCACAAAAACGGGAACGGACAACTTCTTTGCTGGTGCCAGTATCAAACTTTTATTGTGTTTTTCAGATAAGTGCAAAGTTCATGACGCGTTTCGGGCCTCCTGGCCCTTGATCACATGGTCACGTTACGTTATGACAGTGAATTTATTGGGTGGAAAGCACCCATCACCTGACACATTTAGCAGCACTACAATGGAGCTAGAAAAATACTTCACTTTGTAGTTTTCTATATTTTGGCAATGTATTGAGGTTGAAAAACAAATTACCTGATGTACATTTCTTTAAATAACAATCATATTAATTGAATTTAATATCTAATTCATATTTTGGTGGTACATTAGTTAGTAATGGAAGATGCAATATGATGTACATAGCACAAATGCTGATAACTTAACATTTCTTCCAATTAGCCCCAATTATTTGTAACCAACATGATTTCTCCAAGTTAAACCCACAAAAATAGAATAAATATATAGATATAATTTGATGGGCATAATCTTAGTATAGGTATTGACAGTGCAAATACTGATAGTGCAAAATATACTGGCCAAACATTCATTCTTGATTGTACGTTGATTACTAACAGAATGAAACAAAAAATATACATAGCACAAATGCTTTCGGCCTTGTTTTTCTTCCGATTAGCTCCTATTATATGTAACCAACAGGATTTGATTATGTAAAAACCACATAAATAGAATAAATACATAAATAAGGTTTCATAAATATATTTACCGGTGCAAATACCGCAAGTGCAAATATTGCTAGTGCAAATATACTGACCACAAATGGTTGGATTGCTCTGCTAAATCTCAGTCAGTTAGCTCCAAAGTGCCGTGCAAATGTGCAAAATATGTGCTAAAGTGCATACTTATTTGTGTCTAAAAGTGTATAAAAATAAGAACTGTGCTACTAAAAAGCGGCCGGTACGAGAATGCTGTAATATTTAAAAAAATGATTCTATCCTGACCAGACCTTCTGGTTTTCACTAGGTCATTGTGCATGGAATACGCTCTACGGAAAGTAAACGTGGGCCTCTCAGGTAGTACTTGTTTCAATATGGCATCTGTCAAGACTATGGGCCATTGATTGGTAATAATAGATTTGATTTCTTGGGCCTGTTTGCTGTAGGTGGTAATGAGCCTGCATGTTGTCATATTTTGTTTGCTGTTGTCTATTTCATTGTGGGGTGCGGCACTAGTCGTACAATCTTGTCCTTTCAACAACGTCAGTCGGTCTTTACTATTGGCTTTTCTCTTCGCTATTTCGAGTTTTCTGGGACTATAGCCTCTCTCTATGAACCTTTGTGTAGCTGCATTTTGATGGAATATTAAGTCACTTTCAGAACTACATGCTCTGCGAATACGTAAATATTCACCATAGGGGAGGCTAGAAATAGTGTGTGGAAGGTGGAAGCTCTTAGCATGCAATAGAGTGTTGCCAGCGGTGGGCTTCCGATATAGACAGGTTTGAATTTCATTTTGGATGGTGTATACTTTGATGTCCAAGAAGTTTGCGGTACTATGATCAATGTTGGCAGTGAATTGTAAATTCATAGAATTGACATTAATTTTACTAACAAATTCTTCCGCTTCACTTTGTGTACCATGCCATATTACAAAAATATCTTCTATGTAGCGCCACCATTGTATAATGTGTTTGCACCAAGTGTCATGATGTTCCCTTTGTAGGACATGCTCCTCCCACCAGCCCACGTGAAGACACGCGTAGCTGGGGGAGAAGCATGCCCCCATAGCTACTCCCTGTAATTGTTGAAAGGTAATTCCATCGAAGGTAAACACATTGTTATGCAAACACCATCTTATCATGGAAAGCAACATTCTATTATGTGAATAAAATTCTATAGATTTTTTGTTTAAATAAAACTCCACAGCTTTCATCCCATCTCCATGCCTAATGCTCGTATATGAGGCAGTAATGTCCAAAGTGAGGAAAATGTATTCTTTAGACCATATTTGCTTACTAAGTTTATATAAAAAGTCATTGCTGTCTTTTATATACGTAGGTAAACTGGTAACAAACTCCTGTAGGTAATAGTCTATATATCTTGATGTACATTCAAAAATACTTTTCCTGGCTGAAATTATCGGTCTGCCAGGCACTGGATTAATACCTTTGTGAACTTTGGGTATAAAGTACATTGTGGGTAAAACAGGAAAATCATTATTCAAAAATGTAAATTCATCTTTGCTGATTAGAGCTTCCCTTTTCCACATCATGAGGTCATCCTTATAGTTTTTGTAGATTTTCCTGACCTCTCCAGGGCTGATTTTCTGGTAACATTCATGATCGTTTAAATGACGGTATGCTTCAGCTTTGTATTGATCTTTTCCCCACAGGACAATGTTGCCTCCCTTGTCCGATTTATTTATTACCACATCCGAGTTGGTCTTGAACTTATTCATTAATTTGAAGTATTGTACTGTTTGATGATTGAAGCTTTTCTTATGTTTTTTTGATGTTTTATAAAGTTTTTTTAGTTCATCCGTGACTCAATCATGAAAAATATCCACAGCGTCACGGGGCATATTGGGTACAAATGTTGACGGAGCCTTAAAGGGACTATGTCCTGGGGATGATATGTTTATCTCTTCCATCTCTGCTATGCTTTGGGTATTTGCACTGCTGAGCCGGTTATCATTGGATTCATTGCCTAAGTTGTGGAGAGTTTTCATAAGGTGAACATCCCCTGCTGTTAAATCCACATTTCTGATTTTAGGAGCCACTCGTGGTTCTTGGTCAGTTCCTATTTGTTTTTTGATGGTATAATACTTGTTAAGTTTCAGCTTTCGAATGAATTTGAAGACGTTGATTCGGGTTTCACTGTAATTGAAATTACTCTCTGGACAAAAGCTGAGCCCGAGGGCAAGTAGTTGTTTTTCAGCTTCATTGAGTTCAATGTCAGTCATATTAACAATTGTTTGATCCAAGGAGGCTAACGTTGTTGCCATCTCTTGTTCTGCTGCCCTCTTCCTTTGCTTTTTGAGGCATTTGCGCCTTTCACGCCTTCAGATGTTTCTTTTCTGTTTTGTGTGGCATTCATATTCCGTGATCGTAAGGACTGTTTCCGTTGCTCCGCTAAAAAATCCATTTCCTCTGCATAAGATAGATGACCCATGTCTACTCTTTGGCCTCAAGCATTGTCCCCACTGAGGTCAGATTCAGAATCACTCGGTATGGTACTGACATCTGATGTAGAAGCATGAATATCGACACCAGTTGTAGGAAGTGTTATGCAGCTTTGATCCTGTTTGCCTGATTTCTGTTTCCTCAGATAATCAAATTTGCGCGCAAATGTGAAAACTTGACCCCGTTCATAGTCATTTTTATCACGCGCAAATTTGTATGCTTTTCTGTTTTTGATTACTTGTTCCTGCTTTTTTAAACGGTCCTTCATTTCTTGAATGCCTTTTTCAATGGCCTCTTTGTTAGTAGAATTTTCAATTTTGCTTAACTCGCTATTTAATTGTGCTATTTCATTTAAATTGGTGTCCTGATCGATTTTGGCATACTTGATTAACAAACATACTAGTCGCATTGAGGCCTCCAAGTTGCTTTCGGCCCACTCCTTTAACAGGAGCGGGTTTGGGCACTCAAAACTCGGGGCCAGCATGATACGGAGCCCTCTTGGAATTCTGCCAACTTCATAATACTTCTCTAGTGACTTTATTTCCCACCATTTTGTTAGTTCGCTCCTGCTGTTTTTTTCAAGCATTTTCAAAAGACTTTTAACATCCATATTGTGATTAGTTTCATTTTTGTTTGCGCCAGCACTGTCATGTACTTTAGGCAAATTAGAAAACAGCTCCTCTGCCGCTTTTTCTCTTTCAAGTAACGTATCCTCGGACATTGCACTTTTCGTTATATCTGTGTGGTTAATTATTTACGTGTCGTTCATTACTACCAATAACACGTTTTCTGGCAAAGTCAGCACCTCCCCACCTGCATTAAATGACACGTAGACTTACTGCGTGTCGTTTGGCGTCTCCTCGAGTCCTCCAACTCGCTGAAAAACCTTTAAACACTGCAGGCACTGTGTGGCGGTCATGCAGGGAGCTGGTCTGAGAAGCTCCCAACGGAGCGAAATCCTTAGTGGCTTGTAGAAAGACCAGCCAACTTCCGGGTGAGGGGTCCGTAGCAAGGAAACAAGCCTGCTTCCAGAGGTAATATCCAGTTACACTCCAATGTGCAATGCACGCACAAAAACGGGAACGGACAACTTCTTTGCTGGTGCCAGTATCAAACTTTTATTGTGTTTTTCAGATAAGTGCAAAGTTCATGACGCGTTTCGGGCCTCCTGGCCCTTGATCACATGGTCACGTTACGTTATGACAGTGAATTTATTGGGTGGAAAGCACCCATCACCTGACACATTTAGCAGCACTACAATGGAGCTAGAAAAAATACTTCACTTTGTAGTTTTCTATATTTTGGCAATGTATTGAGGTTGAAAAACAAATTACCTGATGTACATTTCTTTAAATAACAATCATATTAATTGAATTTAATATCTAATTCATATTTTGGTGGTACATTAGTTAGTAATGGAAGATGCAATATGATGTACATAGCACAAATGCTGATAACTTAACATTTCTTCCAATTAGCCCCAATTATTTGTAACCAACATGATTTCTCCAGGTTAAACCCACAAAAATAGAATAAATATATAGATATAATTTGATGGGCATAATCTTAGTATAGGTATTGACAGTGCAAATACTGATAGTGCAAAATATACTGGCCAAACATTCATTCTTGATTGTACGTTGATTACTAACAGAATGAAACAAAAATATACATAGCACAAATGCTTTCGGCCTTGTTTTTCTTCCGATTAGCTCCTATTATATGTAACCAACAGGATTTGATTATGTAAAAACCACATAAATAGAATAAATACATAAATAAGGTTTCATAAATATATTTACCGGTGCAAATACCGCAAGTGCAAATATTGCTAGTGCAAATATACTGACCACAAATGGTTGGATTGCTATGCTAAATCTCAGTCAGTTAGCTCCAAAGTGCCGTGCAAATGTGCAAAATATGTGCTAAAGTGCATACTTATTTGTGTCTAAAAGTGTATAAAAATAAGAACTGTGCTACTAAAAAGCGGCCGGTACGAGAATGCTGTAATATTTAAAAAAATGATTCTATCCTGACCAGACCTTCTGGTTTTCACTAGGTCATTGTGCATGGAATACGCTCTACGGAAAGTAAACGTGGGCCTCTCAGGTAGTACTTGTTTCAATATGGCATCTGTCAAGACTATGGGCCATTGATTGGTAATAATAGATTTGATTTCTTGGGCCTGTTTGCTGTAGGTGGTAATGAGCCTGCATGTTGTCATATTTTGTTTGCTGTTGTCTATTTCATTGTGGGGTGCGGCACTAGTCGTACAATCTTGTCCTTTCAACAACGTCAGTCGGTCTTTACTATTGACTTTTCTCTTCGCTATTTCGAGTTTTCTGGGACTATAGCCTCTCTCTATGAACCTTTGTGTAGCTGCATTTTGATGGAATATTAAGTCACTTTCAGAACTACATACTCTGCGAATACGTAAATATTCACCATAGGGGAGGCTAGAAATAGTGTGTGGAGGGTGGAAGCTCTTAGCATGCAATAGAGTGTTGCCAGCGGTGGGCTTCCGATATAGACAGATTTGAATTTCATTTTGGATGGTGTATACTTTGATGTCGAAGAAGTTTGCGGTACTATGATCAATGTTGGCAGTGAATTGTAAATTCATAGAATTGACATTAATTTTACTAACAAATTCTTCCGCTTCACTTTGTGTACCATGCCATATTACAAAAATATCTTCTATGTAGCGCCACCTTTGTATAATGTGTTTGCACCAAGTGTCATGATGTTCCTTTGTAGGACATGCTCCTCCCACCAGCCCACGTGAAGACACGCATAGCTGGGGGAGAAGCATGCCCCCATAGCTACTCCCTGTAATTGTTGAAAGGTAATTCCATCAAAGGTAAACACATTGTTATGCAAACACCATCTTATCATGGAAAGCAACATTCTATTATGTGAATAAAATTCTATAGATCCTTTGTTTAAATAAAACTCCACAGCTTTCATCCCATCTCCATGCCTAATGCTCGTATATGAGGCAGTAATGTCCAAAGTGAGGAAAATGTATTCTTTAGACCATATTTGCTTACTAAGTTTATATAAAAAGTCATTGCTGTCTTTTATATACGTAGGTAAACTGGTAACAAACTCCTGTAGGTAATAGTCTATATATCTTGATGTACATTCAAAAATACTTTTCCTGGCTGAAATTATCGGTCTGCCAGGCACTGGATTAATACCTTTGTGAACTTTGGGTATAAAGTACATTGTGGGTAAAACAGGAAAATCATTATTCAAAAATGTAAATTCATCTTTGCTGATTAGAGCTTCCCTTTTCCACATCATGAGGTCATCCTTATAGTTTTTGTAGATTTTCCTGACCTCTCCAGGGCTGATTTTCTGGTAACATTCATGATCGTTTAAATGAAGGTATGCTTCAGCTTTGTATTGATCTTTTCCCCACAGGACAATGTTGCCTCCCTTGTCCGATTTATTTATTACCACATCCGAGTTGGTCTTGAGCTTATTCATTAATTTGAAGTATTGTACTGTTTGATGATTGAAGCTTTTCTTATGTTTTTTTGATGTTTTATAAAGTTTTTTAGTTCATCCGTGACTCAATCATGAAAAATATCCACAGCGTCACGGGGCATATTGGGTACAAATGTTGACGGAGCCTTAAAGGGACTATGTCCTGGGGATGATATGTTTATCTCTTCCATCTCTGCTATGCTTTGGGTATTTGCACTGCTGAGCCGGTTATCATTGGATTCATTGCCTAAGTTGTGGAGAGTTTTCATAAGGTGAACATCCCCTGCTGTTAAATCCACATTTCTGATTTTAGGAGCCACTCGTGGTTCTTGGTCAGTTCCTATTTGTTTTTTGATGGTATAATACTTGTTAAGTTTAAGCTTTCGAATGAATTTGAAGACGTCGATTCGGGTTTCACTGTAATTGAAATTACTCTCTGGACAATAGCTGAGCCCGAGGGCAAGTAGTTGTTTTTCAGCTTCATTGAGTTCAATGTCAGTCATATTAACAATTGTTTGATCCAAGGAGGCTAACGTTGTTGCCATCTCTTGTTCTGCTGCCCTCTTCCTTTGCTTTTTGAGGCATTTGCGCCTTTCACGACTTCAGATGTTTCTTTTCTGTTTTGTGTGGCATTCATATTCCGTGATCGTAAGGACTGTTTCCGTTGCTCCGCTAAAAATCCATTTCCTCTGCATAAGATAGATGACCCATGTCTACTCTTTGGCCTGAAGCATTGTCCCCACTGAGGTCAGATTCAGAATCACTCGGTATGGTACTGACATCTGATGTAGAAGCATGAATATCGACACCAGTTGTAGGAAGTGTTATGCAGCTTTGATCCTGTTTGCCCGATTTCTGTTTCCTCAGACAATCAAATTTGCGCGCAAATGTGAAAACTTGACCTTGTTCATAGTCATTTTTATCACGCGCAAATTTGTATGCTTTTCTGTTTTTGATTACTTGTTCCTGCTTTTTTAAACGGTCCTTCATTTCTTGAATGCCTTTTTCAATGGCCTCTTTGTTAGTAGAATTTTCAATTTTGCTTAACTCGCTATTTAATCGTGCTATTTCATTTAAATTGGTGTCCCGATCGATTTTGGCATACTTGATTAACAAACATACTAGTCGCATTGAGGCCTCCAAGTTGCTTTCGGCCCACTCCTTTAACAGGAGCGGGTTTGGGCACTCAAAACTCGAGGCCAGCATGATACGGAGCCCTCTTGGAATTCTGCCAACTTCATAATACTTCTCTAGTGACTTTATTTCCCACCATTTTGTTAGTTCGCTCCTGCTGTTTTTTTCAAGCATTTTCAAAAGACTTTTAACATCCATATTGTGATTAGTTTCATTTTTGTTTGCGCCAGCACTGTCATGTACTTTAGGCAAATTAGAAAACAGCTCCTCTGCCGCTTTTTCTCTTTCAAGTAACGTATCCTCGGACATTGCACTTTTCGTTATATCTGTGTGGTTAATTATTTACGTGTCGTTCATTACTACCAATAACACGTTTTCTGGCAAAGTCAGCACCTCCCCACCTGCATTAAATGACACGTAGACTTACTGCGTGTCGTTTAGCGTCTCCTCGAGTCCTCCAACTCGCTGAAAAACCTTTAAACACTGCAGGCACTGTGTGGCGGTCATGCAGGGAGCTGGTCTGAGAAGCTCCCAACGGAGCGAAATCCTTAGTGGCTTGTAGAAAGACCAGCCAACTTCCGGGTGAGGGGTCCGTAGCAAGGAAACAAGCCTGCTTCCAGAGGTAATATCCAGTTACACTCCAATGTGCAATGCACGCACAAAAACGGGAACGGACAACTTCTTTGCTGGTGCCAGTATCAAACTTTTATTGTGTTTTTCAGATAAGTGCAAAGTTCATGACGCGTTTCGGGCCTCCTGGCCCTTGATCACATGGTCACGTTACGTTATGACAGTGAATTTATTGGGTGGAAAGCACCCATCACCTGACACATTTAGCAGCACTACAATGGAGCTAGAAAAAATACTTCACTTTGTAGTTTTCTATATTTTGGCAATGTATTGAGGTTGAAAAACAAATTACCTGATGTACATTTCTTTAAATAACAATCATATTAATTGAATTTAATATCTAATTCATATTTTGGTGGTACATTAGTTAGTAATGGAAGATGCAATATGATGTACATAGCACAAATGCTGATAACTTAACATTTCTTCCAATTAGCCCCAATTATTTGTAACCAACATGATTTCTCCAGGTTAAACCCACAAAAATAGAATAAATATATAGATATAATTTGATGGGCATAATCTTAGTATAGGTATTGACAGTGCAAATACTGATAGTGCAAAATATACTGGCCAAACATTCATTCTTGATTGTACGTTGATTACTAACAGAATGAAACAAAAAATATACATAGCACAAATGCTTTCGGCCTTGTTTTTCTTCCGATTAGCTCCTATTATATGTAACCAACAGGATTTGATTATGTAAAAACCACATAAATAGAATAAATACATAAATAAGGTTTCATAAATATATTTACCGGTGCAAATACCGCAAGTGCAAATATTGCTAGTGCAAATATACTGACCACAAATGGTTGGATTGCTATGCTAAATCTCAGTCAGTTAGCTCCAAAGTGCCGTGCAAATGTGCAAAATATGTGCTAAAGTGCATACTTATTTGTGTCTAAAAGTGTATAAAAATAAGAACTGTGCTACTAAAAAGCGGCCGGTACGAGAATGCTGTAATATTTAAAAAATGATTCTATCCTGACCAGACCTTCTGGTTTTCACTAGGTCATTGTGCATGGAATACGCTCTACGGAAAGTAAACGTGGGCCTCTCAGGTAGTACTTGTTTCAATATGGCATCTGTCAAGACTATGGGCCATTGATTGGTAATAATAGATTTGATTTCTTGGGCCTGTTTGCTGTAGGTGGTAATGAGCCTGCATGTTGTCATATTTTGTTTGCTGTTGTCTATTTCATTGTGGGGTGCGGCACTAGTCGTACAATCTTGTCCTTTCAACAACGTCAGTCGGTCTTTACTATTGACTTTTCTCTTCGCTATTTCGAGTTTTCTGGGACTATAGCCTCTCTCTATGAACCTTTGTGTAGCTGCATTTTGATGGAATATTAAGTCACTTTCAGAACTACATGCTCTGCGAATACGTAAATATTCACCATAGGGGAGGCTAGAAATAGTGTGTGGAGGGTGGAAGCTCTTAGCATGCAATAGAGTGTTGCCAGCGGTGGGCTTCCGATATAGACAGATTTGAATTTCATTTTGGGTGGTGTATACTTTGATGTCGAAGAAGTTTGCGGTACTATGATCAATGTTGGCAGTGAATTGTAAATTCATAGAATTGACATTAATTTTACTAACAAATTCTTCCGCTTCACTTTGTGTACCATGCCATATTACAAAAATATCTTCTATGTAGCGCCACCTTTGTATAATGTGTTTGCACCAAGTGTCATGATGTTCCCTTTGTAGGACATGCTCCTCCCACCAGCCCACGTGAAGACACGCATAGCTGGGGGAGAAGCATGCCCCCATAGCTACTCCCTGTAATTGTTGAAAGGTAATTCCATCAAAGGTAAACACATTGTTATGCAAACACCATCTTATCATGGAAAGCAACATTCTATTATGTGAATAAAATTCTATAGATCCTTTGTTTAAATAAAACTCCACAGCTTTCATCCCATCTCCATGCCTAATGCTCGTATATGAGGCAGTAATGTCCAAAGTGAGGAAAATGTATTCTTTAGACCATATTTGCTTACTAAGTTTATATAAAAAGTCATTGCTGTCTTTTATATACGTAGGTAAACTGGTAACAAACTCCTGTAGGTAATAGTCTATATATCTTGATGTACATTCAAAAATACTTTTCCTGGCTGAAATTATCGGTCTGCCAGGCACTGGATTAATACCTTTGTGAACTTTGGGTATAAAGTACATTGTGGGTAAAACAGGAAAATCATTATTCAAAAATGTAAATTCATCTTTGCTGATTAGAGCTTCCCTTTTCCACATCATGAGGTCATCCTTATAGTTTTTGTAGATTTTCCTGACCTCTCCAGGGCTGATTTTCTGGTAACATTCATGATCGTTTAAATGAAGGTATGCTTCAGCTTTGTATTGATCTTTTCCCCACAGGACAATGTTGCCTCCCTTGTCCGATTTATTTATTACCACATCCGAGTTGGTCTTGAGCTTATTCATTAATTTGAAGTATTGTACTGTTTGATGATTGAAGCTTTTCTTATGTTTTTTTGATGTTTTATAAAGTTTTTTAGTTCATCCGTGACTCAATCATGAAAAATATCCACAGCGTCACGGGGCATATTGGGTACAAATGTTGACGGAGCCTTAAAGGGACTATGTCCTGGGGATGATATGTTTATCTCTTCCATCTCTGCTATGCTTTGGGTATTTGCACTGCTGAGCCGGTTATCATTGGATTCATTGCCTAAGTTGTGGAGAGTTTTCATAAGGTGAACATCCCCTGCTGTTAAATCCACATTTCTGATTTTAGGAGCCACTCGTGGTTCTTGGTCAGTTCCTATTTGTTTTTTGATGGTATAATACTTGTTAAGTTTAAGCTTTCGAATGAATTTGAAGACGTCGATTCGGGTTTCACTGTAATTGAAATTACTCTCTGGACAATAGCTGAGCCCGAGGGCAAGTAGTTGTTTTTCAGCTTCATTGAGTTCAATGTCAGTCATATTAACAATTGTTTGATCCAAGGAGGCTAACGTTGTTGCCATCTCTTGTTCTGCTGCCCTCTTCCTTTGCTTTTTGAGGCATTTGCGCCTTTCACGACTTCAGATGTTTCTTTTCTGTTTTGTGTGGCATTCATATTCCGTGATCGTAAGGACTGTTTCCGTTGCTCCGCTAAAAAATCCATTTCCTCTGCATAAGATAGATGACCCATGTCTACTCTTTGGCCTGAAGCATTGTCCCCACTGAGGTCAGATTCAGAATCACTCGGTATGGTACTGACATCTGATGTAGAAGCATGAATATCGACACCAGTTGTAGGAAGTGTTATGCAGCTTTGATCCTGTTTGCCCGATTTCTGTTTCCTCAGACAATCAAATTTGCGCGCAAATGTGAAAACTTGACCTTGTTCATAGTCATTTTTATCACGCGCAAATTTGTATGCTTTTCTGTTTTTGATTACTTGTTCCTGCTTTTTTAAACGGTCCTTCATTTCTTGAATGCCTTTTTCAATGGCCTCTTTGTTAGTAGAATTTTCAATTTTGCTTAACTCGCTATTTAATCGTGCTATTTCATTTAAATTGGTGTCCCGATCGATTTTGGCATACTTGATTAACAAACATACTAGTCGCATTGAGGCCTCCAAGTTGCTTTCGGCCCACTCCTTTAACAGGAGCGGGTTTGGGCACTCAAAACTCGAGGCCAGCATGATACGGAGCCCTCTTGGAATTCTGCCAACTTCATAATACTTCTCTAGTGACTTTATTTCCCACCATTTTGTTAGTTCGCTCCTGCTGTTTTTTTCAAGCGTTTTCAAAAGACTTTTAACATCCATATTGTGATTAGTTTCATTTTTGTTTGCGCCAGCACTGTCATGTACTTTAGGCAAATTAGAAAACAGCTCCTCTGCCGCTTTTTCTCTTTCACGTAACGTATCCTCGGACATTGCACTTTTCGTTATATCTGTGTGGTTAATTATTTACGTGTCGTTCATTACTACCAATAACACGTTTTCTGGCAAAGTCAGCACCTCCCCACCTGCATTAAATGACCCGTAGACTTACTGCGTGTCGTTTGGCGTCTCCTCAAGTCCTCCAACTCGCTGAAAAACCTTTAAACACTGCAGGCACTGTGTGGCGGTCATGCAGGGAGCTGGTCTGAGAAGCTCCCAACGGAGCGAAATCCTTAGTGGCTTGTAGAAAGACCAGCCAACTTCCGGGTGAGGGGTCCGTAGCAAGGAAACAAGCCTGCTTCCAGAGGTAATATCCAGTTACACTCCAATGTGCAATGCACGCACAAAAACGGGAACGGACAACTTCTTTGCTGGTGCCAGTATCAAACTTTTATTGTGTTTTTCAGATAAGTGCAAAGTTCATGACGCGTTTCGGGCCTCCTGGCCCTTGATCACATGGTCACGTTACGTTATGACAGTGAATTTATTGGGTGGAAAGCACCCATCACCTGACACATTTAGCAGCACTACAATGGAGCTAGAAAAAATACTTCACTTTGTAGTTTTCTATATTTCGGCAATGTATTGAGGTTGAAAAACAAATTACCTGATGTACATTTCTTTAAATAACAATCATATTAATTGAATTTAATATCTAATTCATATTTTGGTGGTACATTAGTTAGTAATGGAAGATGCAATATGATGTACATAGCACAAATGCTGATAACTTAACATTTCTTCCAATTAGCCCCAATTATTTGTAACCAACATGATTTCTCCAGGTTAAACCCACAAAAATAGAATAAATATATAGATATAATTTGATGGGCATAATCTTAGTATAGGTATTGACAGTGCAAATACTGATAGTGCAAAATATACTGGCCAAACATTCATTCTTGATTGTACGTTGATTACTAACAGAATGAAACAAAAAATATACATAGCACAAATGCTTTCGGCCTTGTTTTTCTTCCGATTAGCTCCTATTATATGTAACCAACAGGATTTGATTATGTAAAAACCACATAAATAGAATAAATACATAAATAAGGTTTCATAAATATATTTACCGGTGCAAATACCGCAAGTGCAAATATTGCTAGTTTGTTGTAATATACGGGCATATACTTGTAGTTTGGTGCTACCAATGTAGCGTAATCCACATTTGCATTGTAACACGTACACCGCGTATTCCGTTCTACACGTAAAATGACCTCTAAGTTCTATGCTCTCTGTGGAAAATGCCGACGTGTATGATGTAGTATTTATGCCAAATTTGCACGCACGGCAAGAGTTACATTTATAGAACCCTTTTTTAGGAGATAACCAGCTGCTCTTGTTATCTAGTTCAGGACTGGTTTTCACTAGGTCATTGTGCATGGAATACGCTCTACGGAAAGTAAACGTGGGCCTCTCAGGTAGTACTTGTTTCAATATGGCATCTGTCAAGACTATGGGCCATTGATTGGTAATAATAGATTTGATTTCTCAGGCCTGTTTGCTGTAGGTGGTAATGAGCCTGCATATTGTCATATTTTGTTTGCTGTTGTCTATTTCATTGTGGGGTGCGGCACTAGTCGTACAATCTTGTCCTTTCAACAACGTCAGTCGGTCTTTACTATTGGCTTTTCTCTTCGCTATTTCGAGTTTTCTGGGACTATAGCCTCTCTCTATGAACCTTTGTGTAGCTGCATTTTGATGGAATATTAAGTCACTTTCAGAACTACATGCTCTGCGAATACGTAAATATTCACCATAGGGGAGGCTAGAAATAGTGTGTGGAGGGTGGAAGCGCTTAGCATGCAATAGAGTGTTGCCAGCGGTGGGCTTCCGATATAGACAGGTTTGAATTTCATTTTGGATGGTGTATACTTTGATGTCCAAGAAGTTTGCGGTACTATGATCAATGTTGGCAGTGAATTGTAAATTCATAGAATTGACATTAATTTTACTAACAAATTCTTCCGCTTCACTTTGTGTACCATGCCATATTACAAAAATATCTTCTATGTAGCGCCACCATTGTATAATGTGTTTGCACCAAGTGTCATGATGTTCCCTTTGTAGGACATGCTCCTCCCACCAGCCCACGTGAAGACACGCATAGCTGGGGGAGAAGCATGCCCCCATAGCTACTCCCTGTAATTGTTGAAAGGTAATTCCATCAAAGGTAAACACATTGTTATGCAAACACCATCTTATCATGGAAAGCAACATTCTATTATGTGAATAAAATTCTATAGATCTTTTGTTTAAATAAAACTCCACAGCTTTCATCCCATCTCCATGCCTAATGCTCGTATATGAGGCAGTAATGTCCAAAGTGAGGAAAATGTATTCTTTAGACCATATTTGCTTACTAAGTTTATATAAAAAGTCATTGCTGTCTTTTATATACGTAGGTAAACTGGTAACAAACTCCTGTAGGTAATAGTCTATATATCTTGATGTACATTCAAAAATACTTTTCCTGACTGAAATTATCGGTCTGCCAGGCACTGGATTAATACCTTTGTGAACTTTGGGTATAAAGTACATTGTGGGTAAAACAGGAAAATCATTATTCAAAAATGTAAATTCATCTTTGCTGATTAGAGCTTCCTTTTCCACATCATGAGGTCATCCTTATAGTTTTTGTAGATTTTCCTGACCTCTCCAGGGCTGATTTTCTGGTAACATTCATGATCGTTTAAATGACGGTATGCTTCAGCTTTGTATTGATCTTTTCCCCACAGGACAATGTTGCCTCCCTTGTCCGATTTATTTATTACCACATCCGAGTTGGTCTTGAGCTTATTCATTAATTTGAAGTATTGTACTGTTTGATGATTGAAGCTTTTCTTATGTTTTTTGATGTTTTATAAAGTTTTTTAGTTCATCCGTGACTCGATCATGAAAAATATCCACAGCGTCACGGGGCATATTGGGTACAAATGTTGACGGAGCCTTAAAGGGACTATGTCCTGGGGATGATATGTTTATCTCTTCCATCTCTGCTATGCTTTGGGTATTTGCACTGCTGAGCCGGTTATCATTGGATTCATTGCCTAAGTTGTGGAGAGTTTTCATAAGGTGAACATCCCCTGCTGTTAAATCCACATTTCTGATTTTAGGAGCCACTCGTGGTTCTTGGTCAGTTCCTATTTGTTTTTTGATGGTATAATACTTGTTAAGTTTAAGCTTTCGAATGAATTTGAAGACGTCGATTCGGGTTTCACTGTAATTGAAATTACTCTCTGGACAATAGCTGAGCCCGAGGGCAAGTAGTTGTTTTTCAGCTTCATTGAGTTCAATGTCAGTCATATTAACAATTGTTTGATCCAAGGAGGCTAACGTTGTTGCCATCTCTTGTTCTGCTGCCCTCTTCCTTTGCTTTTTGAGGCATTTGTGCCTTTCACGCCTTCAGATGTTTCTTTTCTGTTTTGTGTGGCATTCATATTCCGTGATCGTAAGGACTGTTTCCGTTGCTCCGCTAAAAAATCCATTTCCTCTGCATAAGATAGATGACCCATGTCTACTCTTTGGCCCGAAGCATTGTCCCCACTGAGGTCAGATTCAGAATCACTCGGTATGGTACTGACATCTGATGTAGAAGCATGAATATCGACACCAGTTGTAGGAAGTGTTATGCAGCTTTGATCCTGTTTGCCTGATTTCTGTTTCCTCAGATAATCAAATTTGCGCGCAAATGTGAAAACTTGACCCCGTTCATAGTCATTTTTATCACGCGCAAATTTGTATGCTTTTCTGTTTTTGATTACTTGTTCCTGCTTTTTTAAACGGTCCTTCATTTCTTGAATGCCTTTTTCAATGGCCTCTTTGTTAGTAGAATTTTCAATTTTGCTTAACTCGCTATTTAATCGTGCTATTTCATTTAAATTGGTGTCCCGATCGATTTTGGCATACTTGATTAACAAACATACTAGTCGCATTGAGGCCTCCAAGTTGCTTTCGGCCCACTCCTTTAACAGGAGCGGGTTTGGGCACTCAAAACTTGGGGCCAGCTTGATACGGAGCCCTCTTGGAATTCTGCCAACTTCATAATACTTCTCTAGTGACTTTATTTCCCACCATTTTGTTAGTTCGCTCCTGCTGTTTTTTCCAAGCGTTTTCAAAAGACTTTTAACATCCATATTGTGATTAGTTTCATTTTTGTTTGCGCCAGCACTGTCATGTACTTTAGGCAAATTAGAAAACAGCTCCTCTGCCGCTTTTTCTCTTTCACGTAACGTATCCTCGGACATTGCACTTTTCGTTATATCTGTGTGGTTAATTATTTACGTGTCGTTCATTACTACCAATAACACGTTTTCTGGCAAAGTCAGCACCTCCCCACCTGCATTAAATGACCCGTAGACTTACTGCGTGTCGTTTGGCGTCTCCTTGAGTCCTCCAACTCGCTGAAAAACCTTTAAACACTGCAGGCACTGTGTGGCGGTCATGCAGGGAGCTGGTCTGAGAAGCTCCCAACGGAGCGAAATCCTTAGTGGCTTGTAGAAAGACCAGCCAACTTCCGGGTGAGGGGTCCGTAGCAAGGAAACAAGCCTGCTTCCAGAGGTAATATCCAGTTACACTCCAATGTGCAATGCACGCACAAAAACGGGAACGGACAACTTCTTTGCTGGTGCCAGTATCAAACTTTTATTGTGTTTTTCAGATAAGTGCAAAGTTCATGACGCGTTTCGGGCCTCCTGGCCCTTGATCACATGGTCACGTTACGTTATGACAGTGAATTTATTGGGTGGAAAGCACCCATCACCTGACACATTTAGCAGCACTACAATGGAGCTAGAAAAAATACTTCACTTTGTAGTTTTCTATATTTCGGCAATGTATTGAGGTTGAAAAACAAATTACCTGATGTACATTTCTTTAAATAACAATCATATTAATTGAATTTAATATCTAATTCATATTTTGGTGGTACATTAGTTAGTAATGGAAGATGCAATATGATGTACATAGCACAAATGCTGATAACTTAACATTTCTTCCAATTAGCCCCAATTATTTGTAACCAACATGATTTCTCCAGGTTAAACCCACAAAAATAGAATAAATATATAGATATAATTTGATGGGCATAATCTTAGTATAGGTATTGACAGTGCAAATACTGATAGTGCAAAATATACTGGCCAAACATTCATTCTTGATTGTACGTTGATTACTAACAGAATGAAACAAAAAATATACATAGCACAAATGCTTTCGGCCTTGTTTTTCTTCCGATTAGCTCCTATTATATGTAACCAACAGGATTTGATTATGTAAAAACCACATAAATAGAATAAATACATAAATAAGGTTTCATAAATATATTTACCGGTGCAAATACCGCAAGTGCAAATATTGCTAGTGCAAATATACTGACCACAAATGGTTGGATTGCTCTGCTAAATCTCAGTCAGTTAGCTCCAAAGTGCCGTGCAAATGTGCAAAATATGTGCTAAAGTGCATACTTATTCGTGTCTAAAAGTGTATAAAAATAAGAACTGTGCTACTAAAAAGCGGCCGGTACGAGAATGCTGTAATATTTAAAAAAATGATTCTATCCTGACCAGACCGTCTGGCGCAAACCGTAGGGAGCCCCCTTAAAAATAACTACAGGACATAAAAGCTACTAAAAACAAAATGAGCACAGCTAAGAAAAAATTCTCATTATGGGACACTGAGGGAGATAGTACTACTCTCAACTGACCCACATAATATTCTGCTAGGCAATATATATTAAGGGTCCACCAAGTGCAAAAAGTCCTGATCATAACTTACAAGCAATTATGTATATATCAAATCCAACGCTGACTCAACAATGAAGAAACAGCATGCCGTGGACCAAAGTCGTTGCAAAGTGATGATTTATTGAAAAGGCTTTGACAAACTCTTTTCAATAAATCATCACTTTGCAACCACTTTGGTCCACGGCATGCTGTTTTTTCATTGTTGAGTCAGCGTTGGATTTGCTGTTCTGGGACACGCCGTCCCGCTGTGGAACGCCGTCGTTTGAGGCAGGGGTAAGGCGATGGAGATGGCGTATAAATACATATATATATTATATATATTACCTACTGGCGGTCGCCAGTAGGTAGTTATAGTTAGGACCTATTTTCCATAGGAAATTCACAACATTCTATTCCCAATAACTTTGGCGCCGGTTGACGAATCTTCGCGAAATTTTCAAAACTCGTGGGACGCTCCGGTCCGCTCCTATCTTGAAAGTTTCGGGGTGATTCGGCAAGCGGGGGCCGAGAAAAAAGGGGGGTCCCAAAACATGTTTTCTCCATGTTATTTTCCATAGGAAACTTTAGACAAAGCTACAGCCCGAACTGCTGAACGGAATTACACCAAATTTTGCAAAAAGGTAGCCCTTGGTTCAGAAAGAGCCCTTTTTGTTAAATGGTGTAAATCCGTTCAGTAGTTGCTGAGAAATTCAAAAAATAAGAGTCAAAAAATCAATTTCCCATAGGGAACTTTGTGCAAGGCTACAGCGGAAACTACTGAATGGATTTACCCCACATTTGGCATAATGGTACTGCTTGGCTCAGAAAGCGACGTTTTCAAAAATGGTGTAAATCCGTTCAGTAGTTTTTTAAATATTAAAGGAAAAAGAACTTTATATATCTGGGCGGGGCCTAACCACACATGTCATCGTGAGATCTGATTGGCTGTCAGCACTTCATCCAAGAAGTGTTGGCAGCCATCTTGGGACCAATATACATGATAGCACCCCAATGAAATGCATTGTAGTGAATAGAAGATTTTGAGGGTCACCAAAAGGAGAACTATAAAGGGTGATTACAGACTTTAGTTACATTAGAATTCATTTGTTGATGTTACCATACTAATTTTAGGAATTGTGGTGTGTTCTAGGGTGATTTTACCCTGTGAAAAACCTTCTGCTGGGATTTCATGAATCATGTTTGAGAGAAAACAATTTTCTCATGCTTGTCCCACAGAGGTTTGGAAGGTGATCCAGAAGCTAAAATGAGAGCATATTTTCTGTAAATTCACATTATCTTTCTCAGTCATGTGAGAATGAAGTCTGACATTCTCAGTAAAACATGTAAATCCAACAAGGGCAGAGACTGTCAGTTGATTCCTTTGTGTTCTACTGCAGCTTCCCAGAGTGTTCTTAAGAACAACTAGAGCGCTAACAACCTTACCTATGACAAAAGTATGGCACACCTGAAGCCATCTTGATTGGAATAAACTGGTAACACTTAAAACATTTAATTTAAAAAGGAACAAAATGATGGGGTTCATTTTGTTTTAGAAATTATGGTTAGTGCTGTAGAAAGAAAAATTAGGACATGTTTTAAGTGAGATCTCAAATATCTTCCTGTTATATTTCAACAGGAGCAGCCTGCCAGTTGATTCCTTTGTGTTCTACTGCAGCTTCCCAGAGTGTTCTAAAGAACAACTAGAGCGCTAACAGCCTTACCTATGACAAAAGTTTGGCACACCTGAAGCCATCTTGATTGGAATAAACTGGTAACACTTAAAACATTTAATTTAAAAAGGAACAAAATGATGGGGTTCATTTTGTCATAGAAATTATGGTTAGTGCTGTAGAAAGAAAAATTAGGACATGTTTTAAGTGAGATCTCAAATATCTTCCTGTTATATTTCAACAGGAGCAGCCTGCCAGTTGATTCCTTTGTGTTCTACTGCAGCTTCCCAGAGTGTTCTAAAGAACAACTAGAGCACTAACAGTCTTACTTATGAAAAAATTATGGCACACCTGAAGCCATCTTGATTGGAATAAACCGGTAACACTTAAAACATTTAATTTAAAAGGGAACAAAATGAGGGGGTTCATTTTGTCATAGAAATTATGGTTAGTGCTGTAGAAAGAAAAATTAGGACATGTTTTAAGTGAGATTACAAATATCTTCCTGTTATATTTCAATAGGAGCAGCCTGCCAGTTGATTCCTTTGTGTTCTACTGCAGCTTCCCAGAGTGTTCTAAAGAACAACTAGAGCGCTAACAGTCTTACTTATGACAAAATGATGGCACACCTCAAGCCATCTTGATTGGAATAAACCGGTAACACTTAAAACATTTAATTTAAAAAGGAAAAAAATGAGGGGTTCATTTTGCCATAGAAATTATGGTAAGTTCTGCAGAAAGAAAAATGAGGGCATGTTTTAAGTGAGATCTCAAATCCTCTTCTATTTCATTAGAAAATTCTGACATGCAGACTGAAACAATCACTTTCAATACCAGCAGTAGACTTCCAGTTAACTCCCTGGTGAGCAGTAGCTTTACTACAGTGATCTAATGAGCAACTAGAGTGCTAACATTCTGAATTTATGGCAAATGTGTGACACATCTGAATGCCTTCTTGATGGAATCAAAGTAAAAAACTGAAAGCATTTCCTACCCAGGAGACTGCAGTAAATGAGGAAATTAGGAAACTTCATAACAAATAAATATCCCAAGATGGCCACCAGAGAAAAAAGAGCCCAAATGTAGCACAAATATCACCAACATGTAGCCCAATGACAGAAGTGTGGAAAACACTTTTTATTTTTAGTTTTTTTTTCAGTTTTATATAGTGCAGACTGGTCAGGTATTGGAGCGTTGCATCTTACTTGGACCCCTTACTGCGTATTTTGCACGAAGTACATGAGATTGATCTTGCGAAACATTGAACTTTACTATTCTGTTAACCTGAATTTGCTCTGAACCGGGCTTTGTAACACCCGTTTTTACCTACTGGTTTTAATTAATTCTCACTGTATTGTATTAAGAAAGAGGATTTACTGTTTTTATGTACACTTTTATGATCTATGTTTCTAAATCAGATCGAATAAAGTTTAATGAATGTAATTGAAGTCTCCCAAGATGGCCACCAGAGAAAAATGAGCCCAAATGTAGCACAAATATCACCCAGATGTAGCCCAAGTATAGCCCAATGACAGAAGTGTGGAAAACACTTTTTATCCTTTGTTTTTTTGAAGTTTTATATAGTGCAGGCTGGTCAGATATTGGAGTGCTTTACTTGAGCATTGGTTACATCATACATGGACAAACTCATTTTGGTTGTAGGCGTGGGGAGATTAAGTGATTTGACCAGAATCACAGAATGACGAGCTGAAGCAGAAACTCCAACTTGGTAACACCACATTTTCTCCCCTAAGCGTAACATTTAATCAAGTGGTCAACTGGATAAAAAAACATAGAGATAAGAAATAATTCAAAAGTGCTTTGTCGCTATATGAGAACTGCTTGGCTCAGAAAGTGACCTTTTTAAAAATGGTGTAAATCCGTTCGGTAGTTGCTGAGAAATTGTAAAAAAACAAATATCGATATCTAGAGGCGCGGTGGATCCGCGAACCCTCCCGACCACGAGCTTCATTTTAATTGGCTGCCAACACTCCAAACCAGGAAGTGTTGGCAGCCATCTTGTGACTCGGTAGAACCGAGTCACAAGAAAACAGGGAAACAAAGGTGAAAAAGAAGAAAAGGGGGCAGGGTAGAAACACCCTGACCCCCTAGGCCTGCTCAGGGGGTCCCACAAGAACCCCCAGGGCCCAAAAAAACATTTTTTTTTTTTAAAATGGCAAAATTCGCGCTGGGGTTGCGAATCCCGCCGAAATGTAAAAATAAATGAAGCGCGGGATACCGCGCTTCGTTTAATTGAGACCCCCGGGTGGGCCAGGTCCCGGGGGCATTGCCAACAAATATATGCAGGGCCTGCGGGGGCCCCCGCAGCCCCGAGGACCGCCACCTCCCGGGCTTGTTTTTTTAATGTTTGGGGGGCCTCCAAGGCCCCCCCAAGCCCCGGGGACCGCCACCGCCAGGGCTTTTATCAAATAGGGACCCTCAGGATTCAAGGGGAATTAATCCTCCAACTTACCCTGAGCACTACTGATGCAGTCCAGCCATCGCCCTGTCACTACCCATGCACTCCTCCAATCAACCAGCGAGCACCATGTACTTATCCAATCACTCCGCCAAAACACAAGCACTTATAAATTCACCATCCACTCTCCTTGCAGTACTCTAATCATCCAGTCAGTACCCATGTACTCATCCAATGACCCAGGCACTAACTCATGGCAAATACAGAGTAGGTCATGCTAATCACAGGGGTACCCCAACGCATAGTGTTCCCTAGTGTATGTAGGTGTTTTCACTGTATTCTAAGTGTCTTTTACCACCAGAGACAGAGTCAGTTACCACCAGTACCCATCAGCAAAAGTTGGGGGCACAGGAGTACTTTCTACTCCTCTGTTGGTTCTTTCTGCACATCTCTTCCTTCTTCTTGCACTTTTCTTCGTCTTTCTGGACTTCTGTTGCCTCTTTCTGCATTTGTCTTCCTTCTTTCTGTGCTTTTCTTCTTCTTTCTTCACATGTCCTACCTCTGTAGGCATAGTTAGAAACTAGCATTTAAAAAACCTTTGAAATTCACTTAAAAAACCATAGGTTTCAGGCATGTTATAGTTAGAAATTAGCATTTAAAAAACCTTTGAAATTCACTGAAAAAACCATAGGTTTCAGGCACGTTATAGTTAGAACTTAGCATTTAAAAAACCTTAGAAATTCACTGAAAAAACCATAGGTTTTAGGGAAAGTTATAGTTAGTTGGACATTTCACTTGTACAAAACCAGAGAAATTCCCCCGTTATAGTTAGTTCAGCTAACTATAACTCGCGCCCCCGCAATGCACTGCTGATGACGTCACATATGACATCACTCATGACATGGTCAGTGACATCACTGATGACATCTCAAATGACATCACTGATGACATCACTGATGGCATCATCCATGTGATAATTTGATGCATCTTCTCACACCCTAATGTAACCTTTGATACACCAACTCTAAATAACAGACTGCCATTCTCAAAACCATAGACACTCCAGCAGCAATAACTGCATACCCACTCACTGATTCTTAGGTCTAAACACATATCCACTCACTCACCCGTACAGTCACTCATACTTACAATCACTTAGTACAGGACTATCATATGCACTCATACGCCTATATAGACACTCACACACCACCACTCATCCATAGAGGTACTCACACACCTAGTCAGTCATGCAAATAATTAATCACACTCCCATTTACTCACCTACACACATATATACTGCCTTTCACATATGTAGTTACTCACACATGTACCACTGAGATATACATTCACTCACTAACACACCCATACACACACTCACACACCCATACAGTCCATCACAGATGCACTCTTGAAACCATGCACCCAGTGAATCATCTTACTGAATACACGGGTTAGTGACTAAACTGTGTGAATGTCTGTATCCGTCTGTCTGTTGGGGTGTAAGCGGCTGCATGGGTTTGTGAATAGCTACATGAGTGTCTATATGGGTTATTGATTGGTTGTCTGAGTATCTGTATGGATGCCTGAGTGTTTGTATGGGTGGGGTGTGTGTGACCCTGTGCATAGATGTGTGAGTGGGTGATTCACTGGGTGCATGGTTTCAAGAGTGCATCTGTGATGGACTGTATGGGTGTGTGAGTGTGTGTATGGGTGTGTTAGTGAGTGAATGTATATCTCAGTGGTACATGTGTGAGTAACTACATATGTGAAAGGCAGTATATATGTGTGTTGGAATATATAAATAGCTATAAGTGAGAGTGTGTGATTATGAGAGTGACTGTATGGATGAGTGTGTGCTTGTATCAGTGATTGTATAAGAGCGTAAGAATGTCCTAGTATTTGTATGAGTAAGTGAGTTGGTGTGTGTATAACTGTATAGGTGAGTAAATGGGAGTGTGATTAATTATTTGCATGACTGACTAGGTGTGTGAGTACCTCTATGGATGAGTGGTGGTGTGTGAGTGTCTATATAGGCGTATGAGTGCATATGATAGTCCTGTACTGAGTGATTGTAAGTATGAGTGACTGTACGGGTGAGTGAGTGGATATGTGTTTAGACCTAAGAATTAGTGAGTGGGTATGTAGTTATTGCTGCTGGAGTGTCTATGGTTTTGAGAATGGCAGTCTGTTATTTAGAGTTGGTGTATCAAAGGTTACATTAGGGTGTGAGAAGATGCATCAAATTATCACATGGATGATGTCATCAGTGATGTCATTTGAGATGTCATCAGTGATGTCATGAGTGATGTCACTGACCATGTCATGAGTGATGTCATATGTGACGTCATCAGCAGTGCATTGCGGGGGCGCGAGTTATAGTTAGCTGAACTAACTATAACGGGGGAATTTCTCTGGTTTTGTACCAGTGAAATGTCCAACTAACTATAACTTTCCCTAAAACCTATGGTTTTTTCAGTGAATTTCTAAGGTTTTTTAAATGCTAAGTTCTAACTATAACGTGCCTAAAACCTATGGTTTTTTCAGTGAATTTCAAAGGATTTTTAGGTTTAAATTTCTTTTATTGTTTTTATCCGAAAAAAGGTCAATGAGCCAACTTGCTCTACAATCATCGGGTTGCAACCCGGCACTTCACTATCAAAATCATATGTCTCAGGCAAACACAACAATACCCAAAGATAAAACCCCCTCCCCCCACCCCCTCCTCCTCCGTTGTATAAAATGAATCTTTGACCGTGAAACGGTTGCGACCCGATATGTGAATCTCTGAAACAACTAAGTGGCCGGTGCAGCAGGTTTGGTTGCCGGTGGGGGTCTGTTAATCGTAATAATCTAAGGTATTTGGGGCAGGTAAGTCCTGTGAATTCCGATGTTAAAAGCGATAGGAAGGGGGCCCAAAGTTCGTGGAAGGAAGCCCCTGGGTTGGTCAACGAGAGAGAGATCTTTTCCATCCCCAGGATGGACCACAGCCTATGCAACCAGCCCAACCGGGTGTGTATTGTCTTGGTACCCCAGTGTGTGAGAACGTTCTGGACCACTGCCCCCAGGGTCATTTGTTTGCCCCTCCTAGAATGAAGTGGAAAGGTGATGTCATTGGGAAGGCCTAGGAGGATATATGCAGGGAATCTCGGAATCTGTGTGGCAAAGTGTAAATCAATTTCATCTAATATTTGTGTCCAATATGTCGCTAGAGACGGGCATTCCCAAAGTAGGTGGGTAAGAGTACCCAAAACGCCGCACCCCCTCCAACACAACGGGCTACGCGAGGGATTGCCTCTATGCAGCCGTACTGGCGTTAAGTACCAGTAAGTGGCCAGTTTAGTAGCCGTTTCGATAGAAGATACATTACGGGCTGTACGACGGGCTCGATGGTAAATATCGCTCCATTCTTTCAGTGAGAGTTCCCTTCCAAGTTCTCCCTCCCAACGCAGTTGCCCTGGGGATTTCCCCGCGGCTATAGGAGTCCGTAAGAATTTATATAAATCCGACGTTAATCGTGCATCGCTATGTCTGGTGATTAACCACTTCTCGAATGGTGTCAGCAATCGCTCTGCTCCCTCCCGCACCCCCTCTTGTAACACCCAATGTCGTATCTGGAGATATCTGTATCTCTCCATCTCGGGGAGTCCGAGCTCCATACGGAACGCGACAAACGGTCGCAGGCCTGAAAGATCAAATAAATGTCCAATAGAACGGGTAGAGTCTGTTGTCCAGTGATGGAATACTCCATAGTCAAGGCCGGGCGTGAAGTCTGGGTTCTTTACGATAGGCGTAATGGGGGATGGGAAGGTCGTGAGTCCTCTAGAGGTCGCCGTCCTATCCCAGGCTGCCATAATGGGCCGGGTCACCTCTGATAAGTATAAGTTGCGGTGTCGCCCCTGTCGAGGGAGAAAGGGAACCCCCCATAGCGATCGTCCTGCGAGAGCCCTGTCCATGAACAGCCAATGTTTCTCTGATTCAGGGCGGGACCATTCTACTAGAGCCCTCAGATGAGCCGCCCGCCAGTATGCCAGTAGATCTGGAACCCCTAGTCCCCCCTCCGTCGGGTCCCTGTACGCAAGCTCACGGCGCATCCGAGCTCTTTGATCACGCCAAATAAAGCGCTCAATGTCTCTCTGCATGGTCCGAATGACCCCGGTGGGAGGTAGCATCGGAAGAGTATGAAAGGTGTAAAGAAGTTGAGGTAGTAACACCATCTTTACTGCTGCTATTCATCCCAGCCACGACAGGCTGTGAGGCCTCCACCTGCGAAGGGAGTCCCGCACCAGTTTTACGAGCCTAGAGTAATTCAACTGTCTGGTTAGAGAAATATTAGGGGCCACTCGGAGGCCGAGATATGAGATAGCATCCGAGACCCAACGGATCTGGAAATTTCGCCGAACGAATTCCAGCGTCTCAGGCGCTAAGGACAGATTAAGGGCTTGTGACTTGTTTACATTTATCTGGAAGCCCGAAGCCAGGGCGAATGGCGCTAGTTCGTCCTGAAAAGCCGGTAAAGAATCTCGAGGATGTTCCAGGGTCGCCACCACATCATCAGCATAGAGACAGAGTTTGTGCTCTGACCATCCGAAGAAAATCCCTCGGATAGATGGGTCATCCCGAATCCTCTGAGCCAGCGGCTCCATGTAGAGGGCAAAAAGGAGCGGCGACAGCGGGCAACCTTGCCTGGTCCCCCTCTATATTGAAAAGGCCGCCGACGCCACTCCATTCACCCGAACCGTGTCGGTAGGGTTCGCATAGCTCAAGAAAATCCACTCTATGAAGCGCTCAGGTAGCCCAAAATGTTTCAACGTCGCCCGGAGATATGGCCAGTGGACCCTGTCGAATGCTTTCTCAGCATCGACCGAGAGGATCACGCGTTCTGCCGGAAAACGCTCAGAGCGGTCCATCAAGTGAAACAGCCGCTTAGTGTTGTCTGAGCACTGACGCCCCGAGACAAAGCCCAATTGATCCGGGTCTATAAGTCCGGGTAGGTGTCTAGAAAGTCGGGCTGCTAGGATGCCCGTAAAGATCTTTAGGTCGACATTAAGCAGGGATATGGGGCGATAAGAACTGCAGAGACTGGGGTCCTTCCCTGGTTTGGGAATCACAGTGATTAAGGCCTCTAGCATAGCGGAGGGGAAGGAGGAGGCTGTTGGCGACCCTGCGGAGTTGAAAACCCGCATTAGGAGCGGGGCCAGGACACTACAAAATGTTTTATAAAAACCAGAGGTGAATCCGTCAGGGCCAGGTGATTTGTTGTGTTTGAGCCGAGCTATCGCTGAAATAATCTCCTCCGGCCGAATGGGGGCTTCGAGGTCCGCGGCATGGGACGGCAACAGTTTGGAGGTGCCCACCCCTGTAAGTATCGAGTAGGTTCAGTGTCCGGCAGGACTTGGGCCGAGTACAATGTCTCGTAGAAGCGCCTAAATGCTTCCACGATCATACTGTCATCGCTGTATTTTCCTCCCCCCTCTCCAGGATCCTGTATCAGTGTTACTTTATGTGCTTGACGTTGTGCTCGGAGGCGGTTTGCCAGGAGGCGCCCGCTACGGTCACCTCCTATGTAGAAAGCATGTTTGAGGCGAAGTGCTGCATACTCCGCTCGGTCAAGATCTAAACCAGCTAGCTGTGCCCGCGCTGTCTTCAGCTGTCTCCAGACCATCGGGGCTCCGGTACGCTGGTGGATACGCTCCAGCTCAGTGATATCACCCATCAAACGCTCCCGCTTCTCCCTCCTATCTCTATTATCTGCAGACGCAATACTGATAAAGACCCCTCGAACAACTGCCTTCATTGCCTCCCAGAGGGTCATCGTAGATATGTCCGGAGTGTCATTTAAAGCTAAATAGTCTGTTATGCTTCCCTCAACCTGTTGCACTACTGAGGGCCGCTGGAGCATGGTCTCCCGCAATCGCCAGAAGCGACGGGAGGGGCGCCGCAGAGGGAGAGTCAAGGAGAGCCGCAACGCAGAGTGGTCGGAAAGTGGGCAAGGGAGAATCTCCACTTCACGCGTATGTTGTGTTAAGTCTGAGGTGAAGATGTAATCAATCCGATTGTAAGTTTTGTGAGGGTGTGAGTAGAACGTGTAGGCCTTCGTGTTGGGGTGTTGGAGTCTCCATATATCAGTGAGCCCGGCTTCGGTCAGGAACCGCCTCCCTGCTTTAGACAAGGTCCCCGTCTGACCCCATCGCTGTCCAGAACGATCCATATCCCCATCTAGAACCATATTGAAGTCCCCTCCTAGCAAGGCTGTCCGCTCTGGCAGACCCGTGATCTCCTGAATGGCCGTTTTAATAAATCCCTCCTGACCATTATTGGGGACATATACAGATGCTAATACAATCGTGTGTGTGTCTAAGGTAAAGGAGTGGGCCAACAATCTCCCCTTAATTTCGGCCTGCTTATCCCCAACCTGCCCTGGAAATCGAGAGGACACCAGAATGGCCACCCCCGCAGTCTTGGACGTGGCCGACGAGAACATCTGAATAGGGAAAGCCTTTGAGCGTAAGCGGTGAGTATCGGCTGCGAGAAGATGCGTCTCTTGAAGTAAGCAGATGTGGGCGTCTGACTGCTCAAGGTATGAGAGAAGAGCTTGTCGTTTAGTGGGGCTGTTGAGGCCCTTCACATTTAAGGAAACAACGGTAATGTCAGGAGCCATACTGGCGGGAGAACAGGTGGACTATGGATAACAACAGCTGACCAGCGAGTGGATGGGCATGCAAGAGCCTACCTAGAGGGCCTGTCATGAGAATGAAGGAGGAGGAGACAACCCCATGAAACGGAAGAGAAGACAGAAAAGAAACCCCTTTAACTAACATAGCAAGAAAAACAATCCTTAAGAAGTTCACAATTGTCCCAGGCGTTCAGCCTGTGGTGAGGCGTGGGATGGATAGCAGGAGCCCCCGCCACCCCCCCGCCCCAATCCCGGCTGCCACAGTGAAATCAATCCCACAGTCAGATGGAGAAGTATCGAGGATAGAAAACATTTCCGTAGGGAGCCCAGGTCAATCTGCAGAAGCGGAGTTCTCCGAAAGGGTCCGAAGGACTTCCGAGCGTTCCTTGGCTATGACCTCCAGATTTGGACGGGAGACCGACGGCGATCTCCCCACTCTCTGCCAGCGGCCCGCCTCTTCACTCCGGTGCGGGCTGACCTGCTTCGCCGTGTCCTCATGGTCTGCCCCCGGGATGTGCAGAAGGGAAGACGCCTCTTCCAAAGAACGTATCTGGCGGAGCCTGCCTTCCCATTTAAAAATGAGTCGGAAAGGGTGCCCCCAGGAATATGCAACTTCTTTAGAGCGGAGGAATGCGGTGACTGGCCGGAAATCACGCCGTTTCTGAAGAGTGGAGGCAGCTAGGTCTTGAAATAGGAGAGGTCTACAGGATCGGAATTCGAGAGGGTGCTTGGACCGTGCCTTGCGCAAGATGCGCTCCTTAAGTTTAAAATCATGGACGCAGGTCAGGATATCGGGCGGCGGAGCCGTCGGCGACCTCCTGAGTCCCACCCGGTGCGTGCGGTCAAGCCGGATTTCCCGGTCCGGGGGATCTCCCAAGACGTGGCGGAATAAATCCATGACAAAAGTTTCAATGTCCTGTGCCTCGGCTCCCTGAGGGACCGCCCTGATCCGGATGTTGTTCCTGCGGGAACGATTCTCCAAGTCCTCCGTATGTGACTGCAGGTCCAGCTGCTGTTCGCGCATTCGGATCACCTCTTGCTGGAGTTGAGACACCTCCTCGTCTCTAACTATGGTCTGGTTCTCTAGATCATCGACTCTTTCACCCACTGAGTCAATGTCTTTGCGTAGATCTCGTATTTCCGCCGTTAGGTCCTTCCTCATGTTGTGGAACTCCCGAGTGAGATCCGCAAATAGCGATTCCAAGATGCTGCGGGTGACGGGGCCTTCAGGGTCTGCCATGTCTCGCCGCTCACCGGTCCCCCCCGACTGCGACATTGCTGCAGTTCCACCAACCCCTGCTTTGAGCAGTAAGTCTTTAACTGACCTGTCCTTTCGGCCTCTGGAGGTTGCCATTGAGGGAGGGTCCGCTCGGCGTAAGCGATGTAGGCAGCGGCAACATGTGGCGTACCTCACAGCGCAATACAGGCCCCAGTTAAGCCCCTCTGTGTGCAAATTCCGCCTCTGATGATACCTTTGGGACAGCCGATGCGATAGTTTCCCGGGTGAGGATCACAGCCAGCACAGCCCCGCAACAGCAATCCAATTTTACCTGGCGGGGACCGTACAGCAGCCAGCGGAGGGACAGGTGCTTAGGCGTCTGGTTTGGGTCCCATCAGGTGCAGTGCTGTCTGGTCAGACCCCCGGTTGTTACATCCCAGGACGCTCGGTGAAGGCTGCATCCCAGTGTGGTCTCAGAGGTGCAAGGCAGGCAGGCCAAACAAAGCCCAGACACCCCCGCCGGTATGTCCTCACTTCTCAGGCCCTCGTTGTAAGGCTCAGCATAGGTCAACCCCCATTGCACGGCAGAAGGTGAAGGAAGAGGGGGGGAGGGGCCCCCAGCGCCAGTGCGTGCGTAGCCTGAGCGGCAGTGCTGGCCCGGCAGGTCTCCGCTCACCCTCTGCAATAGGGCGGCATTCCAGCCTCCTCCGCGCTCCGCCGCCGGAATCTTGCGGGCAGCAGTCACCCGCTCCAAGCAGCGACGGCCCCGCTCCACCCACCTCAACGCGGCCCCCACCACAGGTCCGCGGGTCTCAGCGGAGGTACGCCTGCGGGACCGCGGTGTGCAAGGCGAGACCCGCTCCTCCAGTCCGATCTGAGTGCAGGAGCACTCTGCCAGGCGGACAGATCAATACAATGTCCGCAGTGCCTCCCGGTGTATCAGGCCTTCGCCGCCGTCTTAGTGAGGCCGGATGGCACTCCTCATTGCCCCAGCTCTCCCGGCGTGACCGCTTCGGCACCGCGTGGCGCCCCTCACTCCCACCGGACCGACGGGGGCGTTCTCTGGCCTCGGCGGTCCACACCACTCACTGCAGCTCGCTGCCGACGTCTCAGCCCGTGCTCTGGGCGTGCGCGGTCACCCAGTCTCCTTTGCCGCTAGGGTCGGGGCTGGTATCTGGCACTCCTCTTGCCCCACGACGGTCCCAAAGCAGGTGCAGAGGACTCCACTGCTGTCCGAGTCCAAAACTGCCGGTAGGTGTGTGCTATAAGGCGCTGTGTTGGCTAAGCAAGGGTCGCGGGTGGGAGCGGCGAGTGTATGCCACCTACTCGTCCGCCATCTTGGACATGCCTCTTTCAAAGGTTTTTTAAATGCTAATTTCTAACTATAACATGCCTGAAACCTATGGTTTTTTAAGTGAATTTCAAAGGTTTTTTAAATGCTAGTTTCTAACTATGCCTACAGAGGTAGGACATGTGAAGAAAGAAGAAGAAAAGCACAGAAAGAAGGAAGACAAATGCAGAAAGAGGCAACAGAAGTCCAGAAAGACGAAGAAAAGTGCAAGAAGAAGTAAGAGATGTGCAGAAAGAACCAACAGAGGAGTAGAAAGTACTCCTGTGCCCCCAACGTTTTGCTGATGGGTACTGGTGGTAACTGACTCTGTCTCTGGTGGTAAAAGACACTTAGAATACAGTGAAAACACCTACATACACTAGGGAACACTATGCGTTGGGGTACCCCTGTGATTAGCATGACCTCCTCTGTATTTGCCATGAGTTAGTGCCTGGGTCATTGGATGAGTACATGGGTACTGACTGGATGATTAAAGTACTGCAAGGAGAGTGGATGGTGAATTTATAAGTGCTTGTGTTTTGGCGGAGTGATTGGATAAGTACATGGTGCTCGCTGGTTGATTGGAGGAGTGCATGGGTAGTGACAGGGCGATGGCTGGACTGCATCAGTAGTGCTCAGGGTAAGTTGGAGGATTAATTCCCATTGAATCCTGAGGGTCCCTATTTGATAAAAGCCCTGGCGGTGGCGGTCCCCGGGGCTTGGGGGCCTTGGAGGCCCCCCAAACATTAAAAACAAGCCCCGGGAGGTGGCGGTCCCCGAGGCTGCGGGGGCCCCTGCGGGCCCTGCATATATTTGTTGGCAATGCCCCCGGGACCTGGCCCACCCGGGGGTCTCAATTAAATGAAGCGCGGTATCCCGCGCTTCATTTTTTTTTACATTTCAGCGGGATTTGCGACCCCAGCGCAAATTTCCCCAATTTTGTTTTTTAAAAAAATGCTTTTTTGGGACGTGGGGGTCCTTGTGGGACCCCCTGAGCTGGCCTAGGGGGTCAGGGTGTTTCTACCCTGCCCCCTTTTCTTCTTTTTCACCTTTGTTTCCCTGTTTTCTTGTGACTCGGTTCTACCGAGTCTCAAGATGGCTGCCAACACTTCCTGGTTTGGAGTGTTGGCAGCCAATTAAAATGAAGCTCGTGGTCGGGAGGGTTCGCGGATCCACCGCGCCTCTAGATATCAATATTTGTTTTTTTAATAATTTCTCAGCAACTACCGAACGGATTTACACCATTTTTAAAAAGGTCGCTTTCTGAGCCAAGCAGTTCTCAAATAGCGACAAAGCACTTTTGAATTATTTGTTATCTCTATGTTTTTTATCCAGTTGACCACTTGATTAAATGTTACGCTTAGGGGAGAAAATGTGGTGTTACCAAGTTGGAGTTTCTGCTTCAGCTCGTCATTCTGTGATTCTGGTCAAATCACTTAATCTCCCCATGCCTACAACCAAAATGAGTTTGTCCTTGTATGATGTAACCAATGCTCATGTAAAGCACTCCAATATCTGACTAGCCTGCACTATATAAAACTGCAAAAAAACAAAGGATAAAAAGTGTTTTCCACACTTCTGTCATTGGGCTATACGTGGGCTACATCTGGGTGATATTTGTGCTACATTTGGGCTCATTTTTCTCTGGTGGCCATCTTGGGAGACTTCAATTACATTCATTAAACTTTATTCGATCTGATTTAGAAACATAGATCATAAAAGTGTACATAAAAACAGTAAATCCTCTTTCTTAATACAATACAGTGGGAATTAATTAAAACCAGTAGGTAAAAACGGGTGTTACAAAGCCCGGTTCAGAGCAACTTCAGGTTAACAGAATAGTAAAGTTCAATGTTTCGCAAGATCAATCTCATGTACTTCGTGCAAAATACGCAGTAAGGGGTCCAAGTAAGATGCCACGTTCCAATACCTGACCAGTCTGCACTATATAAAACTGCAAAAAAACTAAAAATAAAAAGTGTTTTCCACACTTCTGACATTGGGCTATATGTGGGCTACATGTGGGTGATATTTGTGCTACATTTGGGCTCTTTTTTCTCTGGTGGCCATCTTGGGATACTTATTTGTTGAAATATAACAGGAAGATATTTAAGATCTCACTTAAAACAGTTTTTCTTTCTACAGCACTAACCATAATTTCTAAGACAAAATGAACCCCATCATTTTGTTCCTTTTTAAATTAAATGTTTTAAGTGTTACCAGTTTATTCCAATCAAGATGGCTTCAGGTGTGCCATACTTTTGTCATAGGTAAGGTTGTTAGCGCTCTAGTTGTTCTTAAGAACACTCTGGGAAGCTGCAGTAGAACACAAAGGAATCAACTGACAGTCTCTGCCCTTATTGGATTTACATGTTTTACTGAGAATGTCAGACTTCATTCTCACATGACTGAGAAAGATAATGTGAATTTACAGAAAATATGCTCTCATTTTAGCTTCTGGAGCACCTTCCAAACCTCTGTGGGACAAGCATGAGAAAATTGTTTTCTCTCAAACATGATTCATGAAATCCCAGCAGAAGGTTTTTCACAGGGTAAAATCACCCTAGAACACACCACAATTCCTAAAATTAGTATGGTACCATCAACAAATGAATTCTAATGTAACTAAAGTCTGTTATCACCCTTTATAGTTCTCCTTTTGGTGATCCTCAAAATCTTCTATTCACTACAATGCATTTCATTGGGGTGCTATCATGTATATTGGTCCCAAGATGGCTGCCAACACTTCTTGGATGAAGTGCTGACAGCCAATCAGATCTCACGATGACATGTGTGGTTAGGCTCCGCCCAGATATATAAAGTTCTTTTTCCTTTAATATTTAAAAGACGACTGAACGGATTTACACCATTTTTGAAAAGGTCGCTTTCTGAGCCAAGCAGTACCTTTATGCCAAATTTGGGGTAAATCCGTTCAGTAGTTTCCGCTGTAGCCTTGCACAAAGTTCCCTATGGGAAATTGATTTTTTGACTCTTATTTTTTGAATTTCACAGCAACTACTGAACGGATTTACACCATTTAACAAAAAGGGCTCTTTCTGAACCAAGGGCTACCTTTTTGCAAAATTTGGTGTAATTCCGTTCAGCAGTTCGGGCTGTAGCTTTGTCTAAAGTTTCCTATGGAAAATAACATAGAGAAAACACGTTTTGGGACCCCCCTTTTTTCTCGGCCCCCGCTTGCTGAATCACCCCGAAACTTTCAAGATAGGAGCGGACCGGAGCGCCCCACAAGTTTTGAAAATTTCGCGAAGCTTCGTCGACCGCCGCCAAAGTTATTGGGAATAGAATGTTGTGAATTTCCTATGGAAAATAGGTCCTAACTATAACTACCTACTGGCGACCGCCAGTAGGTAATACATGCAAATATATATATATACAAATATGTATATATAAATACAAATATATATATATCTGTATATTTATAGATATATATATTTGTTCTTAAGAATACGCCAGCAGTAGATAAGAGTGCTTATAACTGTTCAATTAATGGTTGGATCAAATTTGTGTAACTTCAAATGTAATGTGTTCTAACAGATTTGCGCCTCTCTCGAACGCAGAACTGCATGATCACTCAGAAGGCAATCTGTGAGTGGTTTCTCAGACTGTAGACATATCAGAGGAATTACAATTGTTCCTCAATCAGTCAAAGTTCCACATGTCACTGATTTGGTTAATGAATTTAGAAAAGAGATTAGCGATTTTAGACAAGCTGTAATTGGGTTAAATGATCATCTGGGAAAATATCAACATGGGTCACTTGGTGATGCTAACTTAAACAACTTTAGAGCTCTAGCCAATAAGATTAACTTCGATAATGTTGAATGTCCCTTAGGGGCCCTAAGGAGGCGAAGTTTGGTCATTCCTTGAGCCCACAGAATTGGTCTGAGAAGGGGAAATCCTTAGGGATTAAAAAGGGTTTAGCCCACCAAACTGGGGGATTTCATTGTTATCCACTGGTGGGAGGATATTTGCCAAGTACAGAGATAGCTTTTTCAAACCATAGCAAACATTAAAATTTTATTGGTTGAGCTGGAGTGATAAGCAATGACTCATCACAAGGGTGCCACAGGGCTGCTTTTAGAAAAGATAATATTGTATTTATTATAAATGTCCCGAAGTTGCACTATGGCGCCTTTGATCTTGGTGGATGGGCTACTCCATCACAACGGTGACAGATATCCTGACAGACGAAAATTAAATCCCAAAGGATATAATGGCATATATATTTTGTCACGGTTGTGATGGAGTAACCCGTCTGCCAAGATCTAAATCAGGCCCACAGTTTCCTTAAAGAACAAAGTAGTTTACTGCATTCAGAGTGTTTGTCATTGCTATTCAGTTGTTCATTGGGATATTGTTTTTGTTAAACGCCATACTGCTTTCATGAAACAATGGGTTTCTATTGAAATAAAGCTAGTAGATCTCGCTGTGGGCTTAATTATGTTGGCCCTTCGTAAATTCCCACCTATGGGTTCCGTGATCCAATTCAAACTTGTTCACCCCACACGATCTATTTTGATTCTGACCCCTTACATTTAACATCGGCTGATTCATCATACCATTATTCACCTGTGACTGCACCATTTCATCTGCACTTGTCACCATTGTCTGTCCATTTACCTGATTAGCCAAATTAGACTTACACTCACGCTTCCAATGCCCAAACTTGCCGCAACTGTGACACGGTTACATCTTTTTCAATGTCTCTAAATTTGATCCTCGTCCCCTTCCTTCAGGCATCAAATTTTGCATGGGAGTTACCATCACACCTTTCATTTCAGTGGTAGTCTGACCATTTCCCTGTATCATAACTGAAAAATCAGAATCAAAACCCACATATCCTTTCTTAGCTGCTCTCATCTGTGCCAACATCAACTTCTCCTTCAACCCTTTGTGATGCAAATCGATATCATCTCCACAATTCTTAGCATAACGAAGTATTTCATCTATAGACTTGCTCTCCCAGCAAATTAAATGCTGCTGAATCATGGCACTAATCTCAGGCCTCAAACCATATACGAAACGATACAAAAATTGTCCCATATTCTTTTCTGACACATTTTCAATTCCACTGTACTGTTTGAACGCTTGTAAAAGTCTCTCGTAATATGCATGAACTGACTCTTTCAATTCTTGAGTAGTCCTATCTATTTTACCCAATCCGTTTTTTTCGGTGAAATCTTTCCTTTCAAATACATAATGACCTTATTGTTCTTTTTCATCACCTCAGTTGATGGTGCATCTGTTTTTGGGTCTCTAGCAGGTTCTGTCTCTGGCCAATCAACAGCAATTTTACATTCCACCCATAAATCTGTTGGAACCACAATATCAAACAAAGCATCCAAATCTTTTAACAAAACCTTTGACACCTTCACAAACTTTTCCACCTGTTTATACCACTTAACAGGCTTCTCTCTCAATCTTGGAAAATCATTCCAGGGGACATATACATACCCTCCTCCTGGTACTTCTCTCATAGGATATGCCATTATGTCTGCCTCACCCGTTTCCTTTTCCATCATTGGGTATAAGGGCAGAACCATTGTCGAATCTTCTTTCTTTTTAGCCCATCTGCCTTCCCATCTTTCTACTTCTCCCCATCTCTTCAAAGTAGTTATTAACTCCTTAATCTGCAGTCTTTTTCCAGAGGGATTCAGACTCTCCAAATCTCTGTCACTGAAATCTAATCAACATGTTTTTTGTAAGGCTTTGGATTTTTTTTTCTACATCCACTCCATATTTCTGTGCTATCTCAGCAAATTCCTCATGGGTATTTCTTGTTTTCCGTGTTATATCTTTACGCATGAATAGTAATTCCTCATTGTCATAGTTTGATAGTCTCTCTGAACTAATTGTTGCCAATATCATTTCTTCTAATTCCACTTTTAATTTACTTACATCTATGTTCATGCCTCGATTTGTATTGCTTTTTACATTACCAGTAGGAGCTATATCTCTAATCCAATCATCAAATTCTTCCGGGGATGGCCCTATCGATGTACTTGTTTCTGATCTCTGAGATTCGCCACTAGCTTCTCCTGTCTTTTATACTACTTGTGAGTTTGTTTTTTGATTTCCCATTTGCAAAACCCTTCCAGTAATTGTTTGCTGACCCCTATTTGGTGTTTAAATACTCTTTTCTGAAATGCTTATTTATGGCTCTATTCCCCCTTCCATGGTGAAATTAATTCTATTACACATCTCCACACCACTCTCATGGACTTCAATTCTTTCCATGTTGGTAATGTCCTTTGATTTTTCACACTCTCATTATGTAAGGAATGGGCTTCTCCTATAGTTCCAGTTGGAACAGTTATTGCATGGGATTGCGGAACTCCTCGCCCTGTTTGATATGGAGGAACAATTGGACCTATAGTTACGGGAACTGATAATGCATCTGGACTATTTGTCATGACCACATATGAAAATCCTGCTCTTTCAGGAGTCTGATCTCCATCCAAGAAACTACTTTTATAAGCTAAATCTAAATTCGCCTTAAACCCACAAACGGATTTGTCCCTGAACTACTTTTTTCTTCATGATAAGGTGGAGGTCTATTTAGTAATAGTTTGTTCAGTAATTCATCATCTATATCCTCTAAGCTCTCATCTGTCAATGTGATTACTTGAACTCTTGGCTCTTCAGTATGTTTCTTCTTTTCCTTACACTTTTCTCCTTCCTTATTTTCAGCTACCATTGCAGGATACATTGCAGGATACATTTGTGCTCCCAAAGCAACATCTTGTCTCCATATTTTTTTCTGGGAATCCCATTTTGCCTCTGCATATCAACGTATTTCAATATCTCCCCTGACATTTCTCCTTTTCTCTTCAATGGGCTTCATGTTCCCATTCTTCAAGGGCTTCATATGTATGGGTCTAGGACTAGATTTTAAACCATTCATCTGTCTCCTCAAATATTCTAAAATTCTTACCTTAAATGTCCCGTACTGCGGAAATGCTAAAGTACCATCCTTCTCAGTATATTTAACCCAATTCTCTAACCAGGTACAAGTGTGATTTCCTCTCTCTAATGAAATCTGCAAAGCAGGTGTACCTTCCGGAGCCACAGGAACTCCTTCCCTAGTCGGTATAGGCTCATCTTTATGTGTTAAAGGTTTTAATAGCTTAAAAAAGTTCATGATTTCTTTATTTCAATCCAATCTGTTTTTAATCCTACAAACTCTCTTCCGTATTATTGTTTCTGCTTCCAATCACTATTCGTTCCCAACCACCAATGCCAGCTCGGCTTCACACCAACCACCAATTGACTTATTTTCAATGTTATTCCTGCCCATAGTTAGTTGAGTTGACCCTGCCCTTTCTCTGAGATATCCATAATTAACTCATACCAAGTTGCCACCACCTTCTTCTGTTGCAGGCTTTTAATCAAGTGTTCATCCATTTCATTAGTGCCACCTTTATCTTCTTCCACAGACTGGGCCCAACTGTGTAGTTGGAAGAATTTAAACTTGGACACCGTCTTATTGGTTACTTGTTGGAACTGGTCCCAAGAATATAGCTGCTACTCCGTGATACCTGCCTCTCTTAAATTCACCTCCAACCTGTCTTTCAAACATTTCAGGGAACCCGGAGAGTCCCATATTGGCACATGCCTACTTTAATATGACAGGTTTGTTACACGCCATATTTTTGCCCACAATTGAGCCGCCACCTGCAACACTTTTAGCCGTATTTTTTTAAAATCCTTCTGGTCTCCAAATTTGAACATACATTTGGACCCACCATTTTCCACTTCATTTAACAGGGTCTCCCAAAGCTGGTCACTTCCTGACCCCTCTTGTCTGATAGCCCATGCATATAATTGAAAAACTGGCAGTTCAATGTCCCCTTTATGATACTTCTTCCGCAACTTCCTTCTTGTGATTCTTCTGCCCCTAGATGCCCGTATAAATGAGTCTATTCTGCCATGAAGCTTTTGCAACCAAGTATTCTTGAAATGGAGGGGTATCATGTTAAAAAGAAAAGTACATTTCGGAAATATTGTCATTTTGATTAGATTAGTCCTCCCAAATATCGTTAATGGAAGGTGGGACCAACTGAGTAATAGCCTGTTCATTTCTATCATTATTTTGTGAAAGTTTAATTCTGCCAATTTTTCTAATGATTGGCCCACCCTTATACCCAAGTATTTTATTTCCTTTTTTATCAGCCCATGGTTCTCATCGATGTTCCACACCATCACCTCTGTCTTGGAGGAGTTAGCCTCATACCCAGCCATCTTCCCAAATTCTGCAACCAGGAGGTCTAGGCTTTCCAAAGTCGGAACCAGATATTGTGTGTATACCATAACCTCGTTGGCATATAAGGAAACTTTCTTTACCCAAGTACCATACGAAAACAGAATGAACTGTTGTTCCAGCCTGATCTTTTCAGCGAAAGGTTCGCTATATAAATTAAAAAGCAGTGAGGAGAGGGGACAGCCTTGTCTAGTCCCTCTTGTTATCTTGAAACTTGATGTGAGATTCCCATTCAACAACATTTTTGCCAAAGGAGCCCTGTAAGTCCCACGTAAGGCCCTGCAGAATTTAATACCCATATTATAATGATTCAACATGATGTAGAGATATTGCCAATTCACCCTTTCGAAAGCCTTGGTAACGTCGAGTGTAATAATCGCCAGAGGCACTTTACTTTCCATTGCCAAGTCAATTGGCCCTATTAACTCAAGACTTAGATGGTGCATAAATCTACCTTTCATGAAACACTTTTGGTCCTTCTCTATCAACTCTCCTATTATGCTACTCAGTCTACTAGTCAGAATACTGGCATAAAACTTATAATCACAATTCAAGAGTGAAATCGGTCTATAAGATTCGCAAGACCTTCGTTTTTTTCCTGCTTTTAGGATTAAAATGACTACTGTCTCCCCACAGAATTTTGGGGGTGAAGCTTCTTCTTCCCAAATATCTACGAAGAGCTGCGTCAATACGGGGCATAATGTGTCACTTAGTTTTAAATAAAATTCAATTGGAAGCCCATCAGGCACAGTCGCTTTAACTTTTTTCCTTTTTTAATCAATGAAAATACCTCATTCTGGGTTATTTCTCCATCAAGAGTTTCTTTTTATTCCATTGAAAGTCTCCCCACAATCTGCCCATCCACCTGAGCCTCTGAGATACACAAATCCTCTGAATAGATGTTTTCGAAGAACTGCACAAAGGCTTGCTCCGCTTCCTGAATTTTCCATTCTCCTACATTTTATCTCTATGATCTCATTTCTTGTGAGGGCTGCCTTAGTCTTCCATGCCAGGTGTTTCACCGCATTCTCATTGTACTCAAAGTGTGCTAGTTTACTGGCTTCCCAACATGCCTTCACCCTGCTTTCCAGAGTAGTGATAAGACTACGTTTACGATCTTGGATTTCTTTTTGCCACTTCTCAGTGGGCTTTTCCCCATCCGTTGGCTCTCTACACTTTTTTCTAGTGCCACTATCTCACACTCCAGGTCTTTGACAATCTTTCTATCTTGCTTGACCTTTTGTGCAGATAAACTGATCAGAACCCCCTTATATGAGCTTTAATCCTATCCTAAACTATATGTTTAGCTGCTGATGTAATATTAATCCAGAAGAATTCAATCGTTCTTATTCTTAGTGTGTCTATTACAGCCTGATCATTTAAGAAGGAGTGATCTAATGTCCATCTTCTCAACTTTCTCAACTTTCTCCCTGATTCTGCTTTAACTTTAATACCACTGCTGCGTGATCAGACAAATGGGCGGCTAAATGTCTCACTTCTTTAACGTCTGCTCTTAGAGATTTGTCTAGTAAGAAATTATCGATCCTGAGTAGTAATTGTGGGGCATATTAGCAAGAAGAGGTGATAATCATCGCTAACCCTGCTTAGCGTGATTTTTTTTATCGCCGGCTATCGCTGGAATATATCGCCACGCTAACGCTGTATTAGCAACGATTAGCGCTATGGCGATGAATATTCCAGCGATAGCGGGGGAAATGGGCCAACATCGGTGAAAAACCAGCGATGTTGCATGGAGAAGGGAGAACACCTTGCTGATACGACCCTATGGTCGTATCAGCATAATCCACCCCCCCATGTTAGGTATGGCTAACACCTGCTAATTGCAGGTGTTAAATAAATGGCGATGACCCCGGTTAGCGCGACTTTTCACGTCGCTAACTGGGGCCATGGCCACCTTGCTAATAGGCGATAGGCCTGTTAGCGAGTGTTTCCCAGGTTTGTTCGTCGGGAACGCCCACTTTGCATGTCATTAGCGATAAATATCGCTGACATGCAAAGCGGTAAAAAACGGGCGCTAATGCCCGCAAACTGTCGCTAACTGCTGTTAGAGACAGTTTGCTGATAGGGCGATATAAATATCGCCGCTTTAGCGGCAAAAAGTGCTGCTAAAGCGGCGATAGTGCCCTTGCTAATATGCCCCTATATTTTTTAATGTGGAAAGTATACCCCTGTTCATTAGCATGCTTTTCTCTCCAAATATCAGAGAGGCCAAATTGTTTCAACAGGGATCTAATATATGCATGTATTTTAGAGCAAAACATTGATTTGCTGTTATTAGATCTATCCAGCTGGAAATCCATCACTACAATAAAATCTCCAGACAATATGATAGGGAAATGAGAGCTGAATTTGTAGGTTAATTCATTTATATTACTAACATTAATAGTTATGTTGAAGCAGGTTATGATTATCAAAAAGGTAAACAGCAAAGCTTGGCAATCAGGAACAGTTTAAGTTTAATTAAACAATAATGTCTGGGAATACCAGCCACATTGCTTACAGTTGTGTACTGGAATTCAATTTGCATTAGGTACATGGTATGCTTTATACTGTACAATGGGTGCAATAAAGTGAAACTAGTCCCCCTTTGAGCAGGAAATACTGGTACAGTGGTTCATAAATAGCATGTTTTAGATGCTTGATCCCACTCTGATAGAAGGAGCCATAAATACCAACTGGAGGTCATATTCTGAGGTGGTCCTGGTGGCCAGGTGTGTCATGTGTGTTATCGAGGGTGACACTTACTAGTACGCATTATTTGGGCTTTATCTGATGAATGCAACTGACTGGATGCTCTAGCATGTGGCTCTTGGGCCAAATGTAGGCCCTCTGCTGTGCATTTATTTGTGTTTATGATTGTGTGCATCTGATTTGTTTCTTTAGGTATTACATCCTGGGGCCATATGTGATTTACTGCTGCAATCTTCCAGGTGTGTTTGAGGCTTGCTCCATATCTCGTGTTCCATCGCCGGAAGTGCTAGGGTTGAACAGAGGGCAGCTGTGTTATGTTGATCTGATAAAGGGTCACTCTGAAACCGTAATGAGTTTTTATGGTGAATTTGGGTTTCGCAGGCAACATCTGTCTGTGATGTGCTGGACTCTTAAGAACAGGTCTTTTCTATAAATTCATCCGATGCTAACAGTTAAATGAAAGACACTTAATTGTATGTGTATATTGTTACTTTTGTCTGCATTACTCGTCATCATAATCATCATTCTATTATTCTTTTTATTATTGTAATATATGTTATTTAGAGGGTGTCTTGTAAACCTGCAGGAACTCAAAGTGGCAATGTTCTTGCATTCTTTAGTGAAGTAAAAAGATTCTAACATTGAGTTATATCTGTGATGATTATTAATTAGTTTTGTAAAGGTTTTATGCTGCGAACTCCACAGGAGGCTTTTAATCATGCAATATACTACTAGAGTATACAACATACAATGTACTGATGAATATTTCACTTAAAGAAATCTGTCTTCTCGGTGCAATGTGTTTCCTAATGAATACTTTTGACTTTATTTTTGTTATTATTTACAGATGGGCTTTATAAAAATAAATGAAGACATCATATTTATTGAGCCCTTCAATCAAACTATGGCAGTGACAGGGAACGCACACCGCATATACAGACGAAAAAGATCAGCGAACGACCATCAATTCGCTAACAAGCAAACTTTACATAAAAAGTACTGTGCTGTAGTTGCAGGTATGTTGTTATAATGGATGTGCAAGAGTAATTGTATGTATTTTTTTCAATTTTTGTTCAGAGTTCTCTTAACATATGTATTTAGTGGACCTCAGTGAACTTGTTCGGCATAGCTACTGTTGGACCTGGCCCTTTTGGCAGGTTCACTTCCAGATTTTTGCCTTCAATGGCTGACACCGTTTCTGATGGTATCAGGACTCTGTGCACTTTATCACTGGTAACCAGTGGTAAAGTGCATGTTCTCACTTCCTGAAACATGGTGAAACTGGACTACACCTAATTGGCACACTTAATTTACCTCTAAGTCCCTATTAAATGTTACTATCAGTACCCAGGGCCTGTTAATTATATGCTAGTAGTGGAAAGCAGCACTCCTTGTGCCACCCACTCAAGTATCACTGTAAAATATGTCTCAGGACTGTCACTGCAGCCTGTGCGTGCAGTTTTAAATTGCTATGTGGACCTGGCAAAATAAACCTTTAGCAAACACAACAAAATGATGGACAGAGTGCTGAAACTTTTCAGCCACTCAACTTCAGTCAAGAGATCTGGGTTTTATCTATCGTTCTTTTGCTCACTACACCACTCCATTTTGGACCCAGCCATATGCAAATCAGTCTTGACCCTGCTCCTCATGGGAACAGTCCAGCCCAAACTGTCAAGCCCGGTCCTCATTGGACTGCAAACCAGCATCCTGGGACCAGTTTCGGGGTATTACCCTTCATCTGCCAGGTTAGCTTGAATCTAATGGCACAGCGAGCAAGAGACCCACGTCTGGGCATACCCTCGGCCACTTAGGGCAAACATAGCAAACACAACAAGATGATGGATGAGTGCTGAAACTTTTCAAGCACCCATCCCCTTGCTTGCCGTGCCAATTTGACATTTTTCTTGTACTGTGTTTTCACTTTGTTTCTGTTTGTATGCTGCATAAGTACTTTAAACATTGCCTCTAAGTTGCAGGGGTTAAGTACAGGTTAATTTAGTGACTTTTGTTTCTTTAGGTATTACATCCTGGGGCCATATGTGATTTACTGCTGCAATCTTCCAGGTGTGTTTGAGGCTTGCTCCATATCTGGTGTTCCATCGCGGGAAGTGCTAGGGTTGAACAGAGGGCAGCTGTGTTATGTTGATCTGATAAAGGGTCACTCTGAAACCGTAATGAGTTTTTATGGTGAATTTGGGTTTCGCAGGCAACATCTGTCTGTGATGTGCTGGACTCTTAAGAACAGGTCTTTTCTATAAATTCATCCGATGCTAACAGTTAAATGAAAGACACTTAATTGTATGTGTATATTGTTACTTTTGTCTGCATTACTCGTCATCATAATCATCATTCTATTATTCTTTTTATTATTCTAATATATGTTATTTAGAGGGTGTCTTGTAAACCTGCAGGAACTCAAAGTGGGAATGTTCTTGCATTCTTTAGTGAAGTAAAAAGATTCTAACATTGAGTTATATCTGTGATGATTATTAATTAGTTTTGTAAAGGTTTTATGCTGCGAACTCCACAGGAGGCTTTTAATCATGCAATATACTACTAGAGTATACAACATACCCAGGGCCTGCTAATTATATGCTAGTAGTGGAAAGCAGCACTCCTTGTGCCACCCACTCAAGTATCACTGTAAAATATGTCTCAGGACTGTCACTGCAGCCTGTGTGTGCAGTTTTAAATTGCTATGTGGACCTGGCAAAATAAACCTTTAGCAAACACAACAAAATGATGGACAGGGTGCTGAAACTTTTCAGCCACTCAACTTCAGTCAAGAGATCTGGGTTTTATCTATTGTTCTTTTGCTCACTATGCCACTCCATTTTGGACCCAGCCATATGCAAATCAGTCTTGACCCTGCTCCTCATGGGAACAGTCCAGCCCAAACTGTCAAGCCCGGTCCTCATTGGACTGCAAACCAGAATCCTGGGACCAGTTTCGGGGTATTACCCTTCATCTGCCAGGTTAGCTTGAATCTAATGGCACAGCGAGCAAGAGACCCACGTCTGGGCATACCCTCGGCCACTTAGGGCAAACATAGCAAACACAACAAGATGATGGATGAGTGTTGAAACTTTTCAAGCACCCATCCCCTTGCTTGCCGTGCCAATTTGACATTTTTCTTGTACTGTGTTTTCACTTTGTTTCTGTTTGTATGCTGCATAAGTACTTTAAACATTGCCTCTAATTTGCGGGGGTTAATTACAGGTTAATTTAGTGACTTTTGTGGTTAACCCTGACAAGGATTGTTGTTGTTGCCTGATTGGGGCTTCCACCCCCCTCAACCAATAACCCAATATCTTACATATGTGTTCAGCAGTGGGATCCAGCACTTGTGTTTGTGCAGTGCCACTCAGTGATTTGTCTCAAACTATAAATCCCATAAAAATTATCTGATATCAGATTCAGCGTTTTTTTAATTCTCCTTGATTGGCTACATTTTCTTTTTCCAAATTTAATTCCTACCCCATATTTTGTGCACCTGTGACTCTTGACTGCCAACATGGAGTTGAATTTTGACAACCTTGAAAGCTGCCTTATGGCAGAGCTGAAGTAGCTGTGCAGGGAGAGGGGCTAACGGTAGTTGAGAGCCCTCCAAAGCTTGACCACGAGATATTACTCTAAACCTGGAAAGAGGTTTGGTGCATGCAATCTGCAACACAGGAGCAGGATGATGATGAGGAGGAGGATGACATGGAGGTGGAGGAGGAGAGAGAGGAGGATAACTTTGCAACAGCTAGAGAAATAGAAAGAGAGTATAGTCTCCTGTCCCTGCCCCAGAACCAGAGGAGAGAGGGAGACCCCCATGAGTGAGGTCCCCTATTGGGTCTTGCGTTGGGGCAGTGTGTCTTCCACCAGCCGGTTCCCTGAGGAACTGGAGAGTGTTCCCTGGGTTGGGGGGAAAAACGTCTGACCCATGGGTGGAGTGGGTCATGTAGGAAATTGGGTTTTTGGTTGAAGGTGGCTGTGTAACATCCTCAAGCAACAGCCACATTTCCTGCCAGGGGGGACTACAAAAGTCAATAAATTAACCTGTGCTTAACCCTCTGGTAACTTGGCAATAAACGCTGTCAGGCTTAGCTTAGAGGCAATGTGTAAAGATTTTATGTAGCACTCAAAGAATAATAAAGTGAAACACAACAGATGAAATTCCCACAACAATTTTGAAAAAATAGAGAACAATTTAATAAACAATTTCAGACCAAAATGATGCCTGCCAGCCAAGGGTTCAGAACTTGGGGAGACACCTCTTGGGAATCAGAAACTCACTCCAGCAGAGGCCAGCAGGGCTCAGGCAGGCTCAGTTGCAAGTCCAGGCAGGTTCTGTTACAGGTTCCGGCAAGGCCAGTTGCAGTAGGTTGGGCAGTTGCAGGGAGGCCAGTGGAGTATGATGTGTTGCTGTAGCTGTAGCTCAGAACAGGAGGTCAGCCAACTGACCCTTGGAGTCACTCTGGTAGTCCTGGGTTCAAGGCGATGGTCCTCTATCCTTGAAGCAGCAAGGCAGGCCTCAATCAGCAGAGCAGTCCTCCGAAGCTCAAGGCAGGCATCAAACAGCAGGGCAGTCTTCTGGTAGCAGCTGGTCAGTCCTCTGAGAAACAAGAAATGTTTTAAGCAGCAGGGCAGTCGTTTGAAAAACAAGGCATGCCTCAAGCAGCAGGGAAGTGCCCTGGAGTATAAGGCAGTCCTTCTGTGGTCTTCCGCATGTCAAGGAGTATACTGAAAAGTTGATCTGAGAGTCCAATATTTATACCTGGTGCCAGCTTTGAAGTGGGAGAACCTTCTAGACTACCCCCCTACATCTTGTTCTGGAATGTCCTTCTTCCCTGCCCTGGTCCCTGGATGGCCGGAGTCACAAAAGGCTAGTGTGAAGTTCTGTATGTGTCTACTGAAGCAGCTCTTTTAATGTGCAAATGTGATAGGTGACAGCTCCGCCCCTCCCATCAGGTCAGGGTGGCCCATCATTGAAACACCCAGTCCTTCTTTCTGATATTGTCTGGGAGGAATACACAAAGGTCAAATGCCAACTACACTTAGCCATGTGATTCAAGATACAGTATGCAGGCACCAAATAATTAAGACAAGAAACTGCCAACTTTCTAAAAGTGGCATTTTCAGAATTGGGACTTAAAACCTGACTTTACCATTGAAGAGGGTTTTACATAACAATTCCTTAGACACTAAACATGATGCTTCTATCCATTCCCAAACAAACATTATCACTTATTAAATGTAATAAGGTGCCCCACTGTTGGAGAGGTAGGCCTTGCAGTAGTGAATTTAAGGGTTTTCCACTACAAGGACATGTAAAGCTTAAAAGTACATATCCAACTTTTTACATGCAATGCATCCTGCCCTATGGGCTGTTTAGGGCCTGCACTGGAGGTATCTCACATTCATTAAAATGGAAGGTTTAGGCCTGGCAAAAAGATTATTTAATCAGGTCGAAATGGCAGACAAAAATTGCACACAGGCTGCAATGGCAGGCCTGAGTTATGTTTAAAAAGGCTACTTTTAGTGGGTGGCACAATCACTGCTGCATGCTCACTAGTAGCATTTAATTTACAGGCCCTGGGTACAATTAGTAACACTTTACTAGAGACTCATAAGTAAATTAAATGTGCCAATTGGGTGCAAGCCAATTTTACCATGCTTAAATGGGAGAGCACAAGCACCTTGGCACTAGTTAGCAGTGATAATGTGCACAGGGTCCTAAAACCCAACAAAAACGGCTTCAGAAAACAGGAGGGGTGAAGGCAAAAAGTTTGGGGGTGACCTTGCAGAGCGGGATTAGTCTACCACCACCCCCGCTAGCCAAAATCCAGGGTAGAATAATCAATACCTTGATGGGCTTCCTTGCTGAGTCGATAGAACAAGGACAATGGGCCTCTCCTGCAGAGACAGCTGTCATTTCTATGCCCCCTTGAACTTAGTTGGATCCCTCTATCAAAATTTGTTTGAGACACTGAACTGACCCGTAGGGAACACTTCTCCTCACTTGTGGACCCCATCTGTGAAGCACCTAACCTTAACTAATCCACAGATTCATCCCAGTAGGCAGACAGTGCCACCATGGCCAACAAAGTGATGTGACCAACTCCGCCCCTTGGATCAGACTTCTGTCCCCAACCCAAGGGAAACTCTGCCCATAAAGACAGCAACCAAAAGAGATGTCAGTGTCAAGAATCAGGCCCTGGGCCATTCACTGCCAGGTTGAGATTCCAAGCGGGGGCCTTTGGCAGGCATCACTCTTAGCATTGAGGCTAGCAAAGAGTTCCATAACTGCTCTAGAGAATTCCCAGATCTCTGAGGTTTCTCTGAGTGGGGACAACAGCCCCTGGGATTAGACACACTACTTCCACTCTCCTTCACAGCAGACCAGGGGTGTTATCCTGACACTGACCTTTCATCCCAGGGTCTTACCCTGAGGATGAACAGGTGCATGGCAAGCCAGGGCTTCCAGGGGGAACTGCCACCCCCCTAAAGGGTGACACAATCTGTCAGTGTCTTGCAGGAGTTTGCTTGGTGAAGGCTTCTAGCCCTCTGTCTTTGTGACAGCGCAAGGAATAACTCCAGGTGAGAAGTGTCCTCACCAAATTCAGTCTCAGCATGCTCTGTTCTCAGAGCTGGCAATCTCTGATCCACTGGCCCTTCCACTGTGGACTGTTTCAACCCCCTGCCCCTTCATCTTGGCCTCCATACTCTGCCTTTGGGAGTAGTACTCCCAGAAACAGAGCTTCCTAGGTGCCCTGCTGCCCTGGTGGTCACCCCTCCCAGCTCAGCTAACATTATTCATTACTCAGAATAGAGCCAATGGGCATCTCAGGACAACCTATCCCTGTGGAGCTCCCATCAGTGGATGGTCTCTCGGTACAGCCCGGGTTCCCTTGCTTGTGTCCCATCTGGGAGCAATCAAAGCACCTGGGTTGGAAATGGGGTGCCGTGGGCCACCACCCACCAGAACCTTCCCTCTTATTCTTAGAAGGGGCTTAGGAATCCTTTCCCCCATACTATTCTGAGACCTGTCTGGGTCACTGTGGACTTCCCTTTTACCCTGTTAATCTGAACCACCCTTCTCATGGTCACCCCCAGGTATCTTTCCAGACACTCTGGTACTAGTCAAAAGGTCTACCTCCTTTACAAGCTCCCTCGGGTCAAAGAGCTTGTAGTCAATCAGGTGGAGGCATAGCCTTTGAAAACAATGACTGAACATGTGCTCTCTTGCAACTAAATTGTATAGCCTCCCAGGAGTGTTTACCTCACTGCCTTTCACCCAACCATCCAGTGGCTCACAAAAGTAGTCCACGAAATCTACTCAGGTCTTTTGGAGCAACTTCCGTCTGTCCCTAAACGTATGTCTGTACTTTTTAGATGTGAGACCATATTCATAATGTGTGTCCCTCATGAATGGATAACTCATTCTATCCCATTTCCCCAGGGCTAACAGTGCATCCTTCTCTTCAATTGGAATGTGGCTCCAGAGACTAGCTCTGCAATCCACCTCAGGGACCCTGTGCATCTCTAGGGCAACCTCATAGGCCCAAACCACTTATCAATGTTGTCCCCCACAACAAAGTTAGGTACCAGGTCGTGGGGAATGTGGACCCTCCTATCTCCATTTGGCACTGGGGTATCACTACCACCATTTTTGCTGGACTCTGAGGCTTGTTTGAGCTTTAGGTACAGCTCCTTTAGATGCAGATCATGAGCCCACAACATTTTTTTCTGCCAAGGCCCTTTTGGCCTCAGCCCTCTCTTGGCCACGGCTCGATCTGCCTTTTCCTTCGCTAAGACTCTTTCTGCCTCAGCTTTTCTCTCTTCTGCAGCCAGTTTGGCTAGCTGCAGCTTCAGTTCCCTCTTGGCCTGTCTGTCCTTTGCCTCTTTAGCAGACAAGTTGTGAGGTGATACACTGCTTCCTGCATGGTATCCAGCAGGGGACCCCATCTCTGTGGCCCCTGCCCTCTCCTCTGGAGCCATTGTCAATTAATTTCCCACCTCCTCATCATCATTATCAGGGTCATCAACCTCTTGGCCCTCCACCAGCGCGCTTCGTCAAAAGCCTACAGGGCTGTCCGAAGGTCCTGCTTAGTTGACCTCTTCTTCACAGCCAGTCCTCTCTCCTTGTCGAATTCCTTCAGCTCCCTCATATTGTAGTAAGATAGGCAGTTGGGATCCATCATCATTCTGGCAAGGTATCACAGGTACAACAAAAAGTCCTAAGTGCAAAAAGATGAGGCAGGAATTAAATTTGGAAAAATGACCAATTGAAAGAAAAAAGGAAGAATTTTAAAAGAGGTTGAATTTGGTAGCAAATTATTTATAATGGTATTTTAGTGTTACACAAAATCACTGACTGTCACTGTACAAACACAAGTACTGAATCCCACCACTGCCACCAATGTAAGAAATTGAGTTGAGGGGTTTGTGAACTCTCCTCAAGCAACAACCAAAATCTCTGTCAGGGTGAACCACAAAAGTCGCTAAATTAACCTGTGCTTAACCCTCTGGTTGCTTGGCACAAAAGCAATCAGGTTTAAATTAGAGGCAATGTGTAAAGTGATTATATAGCACTCAAACAGTAATAAAATAAAAACACAATAGAAGAAAAATACCACGCCAATTTAGGAAAATAGAGAAAGTTGTAATGAATACAATGAGAACAAAACATTGAAAATCCAATAAGTAGAACTGGAGATATTCAATCACAAAGTTTTAGGCAAGCATAAGGCCTAAAAGCACAAAGCTCCACTCTGGGTCATCTGGTCATTCTAGACCAGGTGAAACTCACAAGTTCAGGCCGACCACGATAGAGCGTGTGACGGATACATGGACCAGTTTGCGCCACTGAAAAAGTTACCTTCTCAAAGTCTGGCATGAAGAATCCAGTTCACAGTGGAGGAGGCTACAAGGTGTGAGGAGAGAGTCATGGATGGTTGTCACTGTAGCACAAAGAGCAGGCCAGGTGTTACGTACGATGGTTGCTGTAGCGCGAAGATTCTGTCGGGTATCTTGTTGGCGATCACCGTGAGCTGTTGTTGCTATAGAGTGATGTGCAGCTCTTGCATTGCGGGTTGTCGCTGACAGTTGCTGTGGCGACTTCACTGGAGTTTCACGTTGCCGGTCATTTAAACTAGCAAGATCTTGGCACAAACAGGCCCATTCACAGTCAAAAGGAGCTCAACATTTAAGGACTTCTCCTTTTCATCACAGGAGGAGCTCAACGGATTTCAGCCAAGGATCCAGGACCTGGGGAGGCACCTTTTGAGGATCAGGAACTCATTCCAGCAGAGTCCAGCAGGGCTAAGGCAGGTCCAGTTGCAGGTCCAGGCAGGTCCATTGCAGCAGGTCAGCTGGGCAGTTGCAGGTAGACCTTTGGAGCTTGTTGTGTTCCTATAGCTCAGAACAGAAGGTCAGTCACTTGACCCTTGGAGCTGCTCTGGTAGTCCTGAGATCAAGTAGCAAGGCAGGCCTCAAACAGCAGGGCAATCCTCTGAGAGTACATGGTAAGCTTCAAGCATCCGGGCAGTTCTCTGATAGCTGTAGGGCAGTTCTCTGAGGTACAAGACAGTCCTTCTGGGGGTCCTCCGCAGGTCCAGGAGAAACTTGATGAGTTGGTCAGGTGTCCAATATTTATACCTGTTGCCACCCTTTGAAATGGTAGAAGCATCTAGACTTCCCACCCATCTGGTTCTGGAATTTCCTTCCTCCCATGCCCAGGATCTAAGGTGTCTAGGGTGACAATGGACTGGTGTTAAGTTATTTGTGAGTGTGCTGAGGCAGTCTCTTTGAAATGTAAGTGGGGCAGGGAACAGTTTCCCCGCTCCCATCCCGACAGGATGGTCCATCCTGCCAACACCTACTCCTCCTTTGTCTCGCTGTCTGGGATGAATACACAACGACCAACTGCCAATTACACCCAGTCATGTGACCCAGGAGACAGGCTGCAGACACCAATTGGTTAGGACAGGATGATGCCATCTTTCTAAAGTGGAATTTCAGAACTGTGACTTCACCATTAAAGAAGGTTTTAAATTAGAATTAATTTGAGTGTAAACATGACATTCCTACTTGCTCCCAATAAAATGTTATCACTTATTAAATGTAATAAGGTAACCCAATGTTATCCTGTGGGAGGGGTAACCCTTGCAGTAGTGAAAAACAAATTTAAGAGTTTTTCACTACCATTTAATAAATTAAATGTGCATGTCCACTATTTAAATACACTGCATCCTGCCCTAAGGAGTATTTGGACCTCCCTTATGGGTGGTGCATATGTATTAAAATGGAAGGTTTAGGCCTGGTAAAAGATTTATTTTGCTAGGTTGAATTGGTAGTTTAAAACTGCACACAGGCTGCTTTTGGCAGGCATGAGACATGTCTTAAAGGGCTACTTAAGTGGGTGGCACAATGAGTGCTGCAGGCACCCTAGTATCATACTTATAAGTAAGCCCTGTGGTAGGCCCTAAAGACTGATAGGGCAGGGAGCATTGCATTTTAAAAGTAGGACATGTGAACGAACTTAAGTTTTTTCCATGTCCTGGCAGTGAAAACTCCTAAAGTTGTTTTTCACTGTTGTAAGGCCCATCTTTCCGCTGACTAACACTGGGTTACCTTATTGCAATTAATAAATGCTAATTTTAGATTGGGAGCAGATAAGTGTATGCTGTTTACACTCAAATAATTTTCAATTTCAAATCCGATTTTATTGTAAAGTCAAATTTTAGTTTACAATTTTGAAAATGGCAGTTTTAGAAAGTTGGCATTTTCCTTCCTAAATGTTTCTGAGGCCATCTAGGAGTTTCCAGCTGCCTGGGCTTGTTAATGGCTCCCACATTGAGAATGTTTTCTGAAACTCCAAAGCCACTCATGAGAACACACCTGGACCTCTGGAAGTTACAGAAGAAGGACTGCCATGCTGCCAGAGGACTGCCCTGTTGCTTGAAGTACTGCCTACTATCTGGGAAGGAATTATGGACTTCCTTGCTTTCATCCCAGGCTACTCAATGTGACTCCAACGGTCAGATGGCCAACCTCCTTTGTGAGCTACAGGAAAACAACAAACTTCAGATGCTCCTTGCAACAGCCCAGCTGGCCTGCTGCAACTGCATCTGCGTGGACTTGCAACTGATCCTGCCCGAGCCCTGCAGCTGGCCTCTGCTGTAATGAGTCCTGATCACCAAGGGTGTCCCCCAGTTCTGGACCTTTGGCTGGCATCTTAGTGTCCTCCTAGTAAGAGAATGGTGAAAATCTTGAAGTTTTGGCTCCTCGTGACCATGAACAGGCCCGTTCACGTCAAGACTCAAGCTGCTCGCGAGGACTTTCAACACAAATCTCCAGTGAAACCTTCTCTTCGCACTGATGACTGTCTGTGATGACCACCAACCCAAGATCTGCACTTCAAACTACAGCAATTACCTCCAACGTGAATTTACACCAACGACTGACCGCGACACTCAACCTGCTCTTCGCACTACAGCGACGACCATTTGCCACGTTCAAGCTCCTCCTTGCTGTCTACTCCAAAACAAACAGAACTCTTTGTGCTGGACTTGGATGGTAACTTTTCAGCAGAACTAATCTGGTCCCTGTACCCGGCCTGAGTCCATCGCGGTCGGCCTGAACTTGGGACTAGTTTCCCCCAGTCTAGCACAGCCAGATGACTGTGAATAGCGCTTTGTGGTTTTAGGTGCTATTTTCACAAAAAACGTTAAAATTGCATATTTCTGGGTCTACTGATTGGATTTTTGTCATTCTGGTATCACTTTATTTATTAAAATTTACTTTATTTTTTAAAACTGTTAGGGATTATTCTTGTGTTGTGTTGTCACTTTGTTACTGTTTGTGAGCTTTACATATTGCCTCCAAGTTAAGTCTGACTGCTTTTGTGCCAAGCTACCAGAGTGTTAAGCACAGGTTAATTTAGTGACTTTTGTGGTTCACACTGACAAGGATTAAGGTTGTTGCCTAATTAGAGCTTCCACTCCTTCAACCAAAACCCAGTCTCTTACAAGTATTAATTGACCCTACTTTCCATCAGTATGACTTTCAAAAATATTTATAAATCAGTTTAATTGTTGCCTTCATGTAAATGTTTCATACATTCACTTTTGTGGTTGTTGCAGTAAATATGAGTTTCGATGGTGCTCTGCCTCTTTCTAACAGACACCATTCCAGATCCGAAATCTAGTTTTTAATATCTTTATGATAAACTCAAGGGACACATAGGATGGCCGCGTCATGTTACATTTGAATTGCGAGGATTACTTCCCAGATTGCATATTTGCACGTGATTTTATTACAAATCACATAATGCTTAGCAAAAATAGTACAGTATGAAAATTTGACAGCGAGCGCATGAATCATACCACATTTGCATTGGAACATAAAAAAAAACACACATCACAAGCTATAATGTCCGTTTCATTATAGGTTTAAATATTACTCTACATTGGATTTTGAGAAGGGGTTGGAGCCCAAGTCTGGCATGTGACATATGCCATGACTTATGCCACAGCGTGTCACATTTTTTGGATATGTTGTTTCAGGAATAATTGTGTTAGAACCCCCCAGAAGTATAAGTGGGTTATTTTAAAAACACATTTTTATTCATCAACATACACATCTATAGCGGCGCTCTGTACCCCAGAGTTGTCCGCACCATCAATAAACCCTACGGGGGCAGACCCCCTGGATGTTGACATTAGACACGCATATGTAAAATACATACAAGAACACAAAGTGTAACACCCCAACTCCCCGCCACCCCCATCCCACCCCCCCCCCCCACTGGTTCACACAGAAGTCCACCTTCTCCGGCGTAGTCCAGCAAGCAACGATGACTGCCACAATGTACAGAATCCCCAGGGCGAGATGCCCCCCACCTCAGACAACTAGGAAAGATTGGTACGAGGGGGAAACACCCATTATTCCAATAGGGGGCCTCTGGCTCCACCACAGGTTCCAACCATATCCCCCGATAGTCCGCCCACCTCTTCCAGATTTTGTAATGCTTGCGTGGGCAGCCTCTGGCGTCAAAGATCGGTCTCTCCAGCCCCATGCAAAAATCTAGGCCATTCTTCCAGGCAGCAACTGATGGGGGCCTCGAGTCCTTCCATGCCCGGGCTATATCTCGTTTAGCTGCGGTAAGGCCTAGCAGCAGCAAATGCCTCTTGTAAGTGTTACCCCCAATCCCCTCCATAATGTGTAATAGGGCTAAGCGCGGCGACCGCAACAGTTCCCAGCCCAGTACCTCCGTCAGACACCGGAATACCCCTACCCAGAAGCGATCAAGGGACGAGCAGTGCCATACCGTGTGTATGAATGAACCGTCTTCTCAGCCACACCTCAAGCAGGTGGGAGACGCTATCAGTCCTGCCCTCCACAGACGCGCGCGCGTATAGTATACGCGATGGAGGTACTTAAACTGAACCAGACGCAAGCGCATGGTTATAGCTGCCCCCCTAGGGGCCGCCAGGGCTTCATTCCAATCGTCTTCGTCCATGAGGCCGACCTCTAGCTCCCAGTCCCCCCGGAGCTTCTGAAGCGTGGAAGAGCAGTGAGTGATCAAGGTCTGATAGATCTGAGAGAGATCTTGCGTTGCCCAAGGTCGCCCATAAAGACTTTGGCCTCGATCGGACTAAATTCGGGCAGGGACTCCAGGCCCTCCAGACTCGGCCCCAGGGCATGCCGAAGCTGAAGGTATCGGAAGAATTGGGTCTTTGGCATAGAGAACTCCCTCTGCAAGTCCTGGAAGGATTTGAGTGTTCGGCCCCGAGTCACATCCCCCAGGACCGAAATGCCGATGTTGTCCCAGCCCTTGAAGCCTTGCAGGGCCGCCAATTGCGGCAGACGCCCATTGTCCCAGAGGGGAGTCTCTCTAGTTAGCGTACCCCACCACCCCATGCGCCGGAGGGCCTGGCGCCAGACGTGAAAGACTACCTCAGTGGCCGGCGGCAGGGAGCGCCGCTGCGGCGCCGAGTATAGGAACAAGTGAACCGAGGAGTGCCCCATGAGGTACCGCTCCAGTGCATAGGCGGGGTCCGCCCTATCCCCATACCACCACTCATTAAGGACCAGTAGGTGAGAGGCCTGGTAGTAGGAAAGTATGTCTGAGGTCGCGAGCCCCCCGCAGTATGTGGACCTGAAGCATGTCCGAATAGCGACGCAAACTTTACCCCCCTCCCACAGAAATTGTCCCAGCACTGCATGAACTTGCCGAAACCATCTAGGGGCGATCCGGTAGGGATGATTCTGTAATTGGTACAGAAGCTTGGGCAAAGCCACCATCTTAAAGATGGCCGACCTGCCGTAAAGGAATATAGGCATGCTGGACCAGGACTTAATATCTGCCCGTACCCGTTCCCAGACCGGAACTAGGTTGCGCTCCCATGATGTAGCTGGCACGTCCGTTATGAAGACCCCGAGGTATTGAAGTCCCCCAACCGCCTGCTGAAGCGAGGATGCCCATGACCCTACCTTCGTATAGGAGCCGAGCGGCCACAGCGTAGACTTGCGTGGGTTCATATATAGTCCCGTAGTTTCCCCGAAGATCTGCATGATACGCAGCAGCCTTGGGCCCGTTCTATCTACAGCCGTGAGAAAGAAAAGGACATCGTCCGCATAGAGCGCAATCCTGTCAGACAACCCCGAGGCCCACTCGAACCCCCTCACCTGCGCATCCAAACGCACCCAGGTGGCCAGCGGCTCCATGGCCAGAGCAAATAAATATGGGGACAGGGGGCAGCCCTGTCGCGTGCCTCTCCGCACCTGAAAGACACGGGAAGACACACCCGCCACCCTTACCGACGCCGTCAGGTCCGTGTAAAGTAGGGCCAAATAAGATAGGAATCTCGGGCCTAGGTTGAGGCGTCGTAGCAGGGCAAAGAGATAGACCCAGCTGAGGGAGTCGAATGCCCGGTCCATATCCACAAGTAGGAGAGCTGCCGGAACCCCAAGTCGCCGAGCCTCCGCCACTGCCACATGGGCATGACGTATGTTGTGCCTGGTGGCCCTCTGGGGCATAAAGCCGGCCTGGTCCAAATGGACCAGGGCCGTGATATGGGGTAGGAGGCGATTGGCTAATGCTTTGGCTAGTATCTTAGCTTCCACGTTGAGGAGGGATATGGGGCGATACGACGCATGATGTTCCGGGGGCCTGCCCGGTTTGTGAAATACCACTACCTCCGCGTGTCGCCAATCTGAGGGAGGGATCCGCTCGCGCGCCTCCTCCACCGCCCTCTGGTAATGAGGACCTAGTTGTAAAAAGTAATGTTTAAAAACTCGCAAGGGAACCCGTTGGGACCCGGCGCCTTACCGGAGTTGAGTTCCCCAGGGCCAAACCCAGTTCCTCCTCCGAAAGGGGCAGCTCCAATTGGTCGCGTACCTCGTCAGTAAGGGCCTTGGGCGGAAGATCAGCAATGAATTTTTCAACAACGTCGGCCGAGACACATTCTTTAGGGGCATAGAGCTCGGCGTAATATCGGGCGAAGCTGTCTGCGAGAGCTTGGGGATCCGTAAGCGGCTCCCCTGCTAACCCCACCACCCCCGGTAGGGTCGGAGGGTGAAGCATTCCCTGGCACAGCCGATGCAACATTTTACTCGATTTGTCCCCCCATTGGTAGATCCGGCTGCGTGTCGCTAACCATACCTGGCGGGCCTCGTCCATCAGCCGGGCAGCGTAATTCTGCTGTGTCAATAATAGTTGCCGTAAGGCCTGGCTGCCGCCCCCCTCCCGCCAGTGCCGATCCAGGGCCTCAATGTCCGCTTCCAACTGCAGGAGATCCGCCCTACGCGCAGCCGCGCACCAGGAGATATCCACACCCCTCAGGGTGGGTTTAAGGGCTTCCCATAAGACCCCCGTACTGGTGACCAACCCTACATTATCCGCCAAATAATGTGACAAGGCTTCGCGCATATGTGTCCTATACTCGCCGTTCTGTAGATGCCAGACCGAGAGGCGCCATCTGGAAGGGCTGTTGCACCTGCCCCACCCGAATCGTCAGTGCCACCGGAGAGTGATCCGACAGGCCCCGTGGGAGGATCTCAGCCAACACCACCCTATTAACCATTTCCCGAGGGACAAAAACATAGTCGAGCCTGGAGTAGGAGCCATGTACCACAGAGACATAGGTGTAGCCCCGTTCCATGCCATGGAGGTACCGCCAAGTGTCCACCCAGCCCATTCCCTCCACCAAAGAGGTGAGCCGCGTAGGATGACTCCCTTCTGGACCACCCCCGGCCCTCCAGCGATCCCTGGACGGGTCCATGACATCATTCCAGTCCCCTCCTACGATCGTGAGGGCACTTGGCACATCAGCCCAGAGGGCCAAGAGCTGCTCCGTAAGCGACCATTGCAGTGGAGGGGGAGCATAAACACTACCTAACACCAGGGGGTCGTTCCCAATCCGGCCCTGAAGAAATATATAGCGCCCTGCGGGTCGAGCCAGTGTTTGACATGTGTGTATGGGACCCTGCGATGTATCAGGATGGCTACCCCCCGTGAACCCCTCGTAAAGCCCGAATGAAAGACCTGCCAGTAACCGTATCGCTGAAGGCAAGGGGCCTTCTTGCCCAAGAGGTGTGTCTCTTGTAACATGAGGACATCCGCCCCCGCCCGCTTGGCCCAATGGATTATGGCCCCACACTTAATTTTGTCAAGGGCGCCCCACACATTCCAGCTAACAACCCAGAGAGTGCCCATGAGCACCTGGCCATCACCCTGGGGAGCAGCCATCCAAGCGTGTGTCTATATCAGTGATGTGCTGGAACCCGCGCCGAAGGTCATCCTGCATGCAAATCTGTGTGATCCCGTCAAAGAAACAAGCCCCCCCCAACAAACCCCCAACTCCCTCCCTCAGGGATATTGTTACATCTGACGCTGCAGAGCAGACCCAAATCCCCGAACCGAACCCCCCCAACAAACCCCCCACCCCATACCTCAAGAACACTGATGCATCTGTCGCGGCATGGTTGACCCACCTCCCCCAACGGGAGGAGACCAGCCAACTCATCCAATGGATCCCCAACCCCAACCCCATAGCAATTGGGCCCGTATCCCACCCAGGAGGGTGTGGCGGGAGTCCTGGCCCACAACAACTGTGCTCCTAGTGACCTCAAGAAAGGAAGACCCACATGGACCTCACCGGCCCCTCACTCAGTCCTTCCCCGGCGGCAGCACTACCGTGCCACCCGGCCGTGATCTGGCCCCACAGGAGAGCGAGCGTCGCTTTGACCGAGACCGCCTGGCACCCCTACGGCCGGAGCGCTGCCTCCTCCGGTTCGTCTCACTCACGGAAGAGTCGGACTCCCTCCCGGACCCCATCCGGGCGGGGTGTGTGCCCTGACCCTCACTGTTTCATCCGTCCATTTAAACACTCTCCTCCGGAGTGTCAAAGAAATGGGTGCGTGACTGAAAGACCACCCGCAGCCGAGCAGGGTAGAGAAGCGAGTACTGCAGATTAAGTTCTCGCAGGCGGGCTTTCGCAGCCTGGAAGGATTGCCGTTGCTGCTGCACTAGGCGTGTGTAGTCCGGGAAAATGAGGATCTTCACATTTTCGTGCAGCAGGGGTTCCTTAAGCCGGGCCTGTTTCAAGATCGTGTCCCTGTCCAAGTAGTTCAATATTTTCGCAATTATGGGACGCGGGCGAGCCTCCACTGGCGGCTTCTGCATAAGTGCGCGGTGGGCCCTCTCCACCACAAAGCACCGCGACAATGCATCAGGGGGAATCCAGCTCTCCAACCACTGTGTGAGGAAGCGCTCCACACTACCCCCTTCACTGCCCTCTGGAAAACCAACGAAGCGGAGGTTGTTGCGGCGGGCCCGGCCCTCCGCATCTTCCACCCGCAGGGCCAGCCCCCGGTGAGTCGTCTCCATCGCGGCCACTTTCTTCTTGAGGATAGTGACGTCGTCTTCCACCCCCGAGATGCGGGTCTCGGCCTCCGTGATGCGGGAGACCGCGTTGCGCAGGTCTTGGCGCAGGAGCGTGACATCCGATCCCACTGCTCCTATCTTCGCGTCCAGCATATCTCGGGACTGGGTGATCGCTTTCATGAGCGCCGCATTGTCCGGCACGGCCCCCTGTTGGCTCCCGGACCCACTCGGGCCCGTGAATTTGTCGATTGGGCCCTGCTTCGCCGATCCGCTGCCACCTTTGTCGCGGGTCATGGTCGCTCGCAGGTCCCCGCCCCGATCTGCCGAGTGGTCAAGAGGGGCCACTCCTCTGTGATGGTCACTGTGCTCCTGTTGATGCCCCGCGGCCCGACCCAGCCGCCGAACGAAGGCTCTCGGACAGGGAAATGGAGTCCCCCCTGGTTGCAGCGGTCCACCAGGGCCTGCGCGCGAAGGGCACTGCTACGGGCCGTCCGGACAAGCCGGCCGTCACACTCCTCCACGGGCCCGGGACACCTCCTACTCTCGTTATGCCCTCGGGGCCCGACCGACCCCCGACATGGGCAGCCTGGTAAGCCAGATGACTGGGCCCCGGGGGTGGCTCCCCTGTCCACTCCGCTGCCCACACCTCTGGTCCGCGGCCCACGCCGCCTTCCTCCGCCCGTCCGGCCCTCCCACGTGGGCCGACCGCACCGCCGAGGGGAGGAGGGGAAAGAGGCAATGGGCACCACGAGGGGGCACGCAGCCGCAAGAGCCCCCCCCAGGAGGGCCGGTGTATTACTTGCTGCGAATGGGGGCAGAAGGGGAGAACTCGGGTCCACTCATCCAGTCAGGCCCGCGCGAGGCCCACTCCACCACCGCGGCCCATAATAGCCGCCGAGCCGCACCACCAGTGCCGCAGACACAGCGCCCCAGACTCAGGCACCACCAGGATCCCTGCACTCACCCGGCGTAGGAGCACTGCCGATCCATTTGTCTGCCGGTTCCCGGGTTGGGCCCCGGCGCAGATGCCCCCGGCGGCCGCCGACACTCGACCTCCTGGCTTCTCTTCTCCCACTGGGCCGCAGACTCGTGTGGTCACTGCGCCTCTGCCCGGGGGACGCCAGCCGCCACGATCTCCGCCGAGCCTCCACCACCAAGGCCCGGGGTCACTGACACTCCGTTAGGTAGGTAGCAGGCACTAGGAGCCAGGATAAATGACAAATTTATGGCGGGCTGGACGGAGCTCGCTTAGCACACGTCCGCCATGTTCGGCTGCTAAGACTCGCCCCCCTAAGTGGGTTATTTTAAAGACGTATCTTTCATCTGGGTTGACTTACGAAAAACATATTTAAAAACTTCAAAAACATACATTAAATATTATATGGAGGGTCTTGAATCCTTGCCCTAACACATGATTATGCTTTGTACTTGCCACTACACCACTTAGTACCTTAATCATAATCTGTGGCTAAACATTTTATGAGACTGTGCACAACACAGAAGTCCGTCTTCTATTTCCATGCTGTTTTGCTTTTACATGCCACAAATCTGCACTTGATTTCCGTGATTTATAAACAAATAGCCCTTCTTTTCTTTCACTCTGGGACTTGCCCCATGCATTTCTTTTTCTTACACAACCATTCCCAAAGTCTCATTCCGCAAATTAAGGGATTTCTTTAATAGCAAACCTTGCCCCCCTTCCACATGCTACAGCATGTCACGAATGTCTGACATGCACTGGCTTGACTAAAAAGGCCACAAATCTCCCAGACACTGCTAACGGGTGATTTACAAAAGGGTATCTTTTATTTGGGTAAAATAGAAAAAAAATAGAAAAGAATATAAAAATCGAATTTCCTCAGCTGGGGTGTGAACCCTTGTCAAAAAGCACTCACAGCCCCTGTGAATTACCACTGGACCATTTGTTCTGCATTGACGTGCTTTGTCCAAAGCCTTTGTGTCATGGAAAAAGGGTGCTGTCCTTCTTCTATTTCCATGTCGTTTTGCCTTTACATGCCACGGACACACACTTGATTCTTGGATTTATAAACAAATAGCCCTTCAGTTCTTTCACTCTGGGACTTGCCCCATGCATTTCTTTTTCATACACAACCATCCCCAAAGTCTCATGCCACAAATTAAGGGATTTCTTTCATAACAAACCTTGCCCCCCTTCCACATGCCACAGCATGTCACAAATGTCTGGCATGCACTGCTTGACTAAAGAGGCCACAAATCTCCCCGACTGCTAGGGGGTGATTTACAAAGTGACAGCTTTCATTTGTGCAAAATAGAAAACAAATTGAAAAGAATATAAAATTAATGTTTTTCAGCTGTTGCTTGAACACTTGTCAAAGGGGACTAATACCTCTGTGAGGTACCACTGTACCATATCTTTGCTGGAGCTTTTTGACCCAAAGTCTTTCTATCATGAAAACAGTGGGCTGGTCCTTCATCTATTTTCATGCTGTTTTGCTTTTACATGCCACAAATCCACACTTGCTTTTCATACTTTATAAACAAATAGCCCTTCCTTTCTTTCACTCTGGCACTTGCCCCATGCATTTCTTTTTCTTACACAATCAACCACAAAGTCTCATTCCACAAATTAAGGGATTTCTTTCATCCCAAACCTTGCATCCCTTCCACATGCCACAGCATGTCACAGATGTCTGGCATGCACTGCTTGACTAAAGAGGCCATAAATCTCCCAGACACTGCTAGGGGGTGATTTACAAAGTGACAGCTTTTTATTTTTTATAACTTTATTTATCATTTTCGTATTGCTTACAACATTGCATGGTCATTCACTGTGATCTAGTAAGAATAAAGACAAGTTTCATTTGCAAAACAAGTGTACTCAAGCGTGCAACGCACCAATGTCTCACGGTAGCATATATATCATAAATTGTGATATCAACATCTGACCAACCCAGACCAGCAGGCTCTCCCTCACTGTCCGGCCCGCACCTTCCTTGACATAATAAACACAACAATTGAGCAGTTGGGTGGCACATGAATTACCCCACCCCAGTGGGGACCATCCCAGCAGGCTGTTGTGAAATAGGGGCAGCACTAATCCCAGTAAGTAATTTTTAAGAGGCTCCCAAATGTCATTTTGCCTGGATGACGAGGGTTGGGTTGTAGCATAAAGGTCACAATTAGTATTACAGTATGTGAGGCTATTGAGCCAATCTTTCACTGTGGGGAGGCCCTACTTCCCTATTTGAGAGCTATTTCCTCTTTGCGAGCAAAAGGGCAATGGCTGTGAATTTGCGCAACTTCTTCGGGAGACCCCCCCACATAGCCCAACAAGGCGACCTCGGGTGTAGGGACCATCTCAAGGTGGGTCATTTGTGTTACTAATCTGAAAATGGATCTCCAGAAGTCCCCAATCTTAGCGCAGTTCCAAGTCAGGTGGGCAAAATCGGCTTGCGGGCTACCGCACTTAGGACAAAAGTGTGTGGTCGATTGGGATCAATAGAGTGAACTTTCGCCGGGGTCATATAGACCCTCCACAAATATTTGAAGTGTATAAGCTTTTGTCTGCTGTTTAATGAGACCTCTTTCGTTTGTGCACAACAAAAGGACCAGTGAGAGTCTTGAATTGGGTGCCCAAGGTCCCGCTCCCATGCCTCCCGTATCTTGGCCTCCCTGCTAGGGACTAATGACATACATGCTTTGTATAGCTTCGAGATTAGGTATTCTCCCCCGGATCTTGTGATTAAGAGAGTAAGCGGAGGGAAGGACACGGGCTCCCACGGGTACTCCGGAATCTTAGCTCTGAGCGCCCTCCGTATCCGGCTAAATACAAATTGATCCATGAATGTTGCCTCACTGAACCTCCCGCCCTCTGTGCTAGAAAAAACATAGCCCCCTGGGAACAGATCCCCAATCTTATTTATTGAATATGTAGTGAGTGTACGCTGTGCCAGTTTTTCTTCCGTAATGGGGATCCAGGGGTTAGTATTGACAGGGATCTCCGATGAGTATAGAGCGCCACCTCCTGTCACTTTCGTCAACTTATGCCAGGCCCAGCTAGTGGTGCAAACTGTTTGGATATCCCGGGGATCCCTGGGAAAGCCCTGCGGCAGCACCGTACATAGGGGCACCGGCAGCACCAGGCCAGCCTCAGGTCTAGTGTAGGGGATCTGCGCGTCCGGGTGATACCAGGAGTGTGGCGAAACTCCACTGAGCAACCAAATAGTAGATCTGAAGATTGGGGACCCCAAAACCACCTCTCTCCTATGGTAAGGACATGGTGTCCCAGCTAACTCTAGGTCTTCCTCCCCCCCAGACTAATCTGATGAGATGAGAACGCAAAGTGCGGAAAAAAGTGTTGGGGAGCGGGATAGCAATGTCGTGAAACAGATACAAAAACCTTGGGAGGACAATCATCTTCACAAGTGCAACTCGACCAGCAAGGGGAAGCGGGAGTCTCAACCAACGCTCGACCTGTTGCTCCAGGTTATGCGCCACAGGGCCGTAGTTTAGTCTAATAATTTGATTGGTTTCTCTGTGGCTCGGAATACCCAAATATTTGGCCGACTCCTCACACCAGGTCAGCGGGAACTCACATTCCCAATGAACAGTGCTCGGCGTCAGGGGGGAAATTTCGGATTTTCCCCAATTTATACCCAGCCCTGAAAAAACGCCAAACCGGATAATCTCTCTGATGAGCGGTTCCAAATTCTCCTGGGGGTTTCGGACATATAGGATGATTTCATCCGCATATAGGGAAATTAGAAGAGGACCCATTTTGAACTGGAGACCTCTGTGCAGGTGTCTTTCCTGAAAATGGTGAACCAGAGGGTCCAGCGCCAATATGAAGAGCAGTGGGGAGAGTGGGCAGCCCTGTCTGGTGCCGCGAGTGAGAGCGAATGAAGGGGACAGTGTGCCATTCAATCGAAGCCTAGCGGTGGGCGCGGCGTAAAGCAACGAAGTAAGGTCAATGAATCCCTTAGGGATACCCAACTTTCTCATCACTGCTAAGAAAAAGGGCCACTCCAAGGAGTCGAAGGGATTTTTGGTATCGAGTAGGACAGCAGCCGCAGGGACCTCCGGAGCGATCCTATGTATTACTGCAAATAATGTGCGCAGGTTTAAAGCAGTCGACCTATGGGGGACAAAGCCCGACTGAGTCGGGGAGATAATGCGGTCCAGCAACAAGCCAATCTCAGCGCAATCATTTTAGCCAAAATTTTGTAGTCGAGGTTTAAAAGTGATAACGGCCTGTAAGAGCCGCATAGAAGCGGATCTTTCCCGGCTTTTGGAAGGAGGATAGTACAGCCTCACGCAAAGTGGGGGGAAGTTCCTTGCGTTCCAGTGCTTCCTTATAAACCTGTAATAGGTAGGGCGCTAATAAGTTCTTAAAGGTTTTATAAAAGATACCAGTAAAACCGTCCAGGCCTGGGGCCGTCGAGCCACTCATGGCATCTATGGCGCTACTAATTTCCTTGGCGGAGATTGGCTCAGCCAGAAACTGCTGCATGAACTTCTCGAGCCCCACCATAGCAATCTCTGCAAGGTAGCCATTACTGTAACCCTCCCCATAACGCCTTGCAATAGCATACCTGCTTAAAAAATGAATCTCACCCTCCGCTGATTCTCTGAACTCCGTCAAGAGTATTAGTTGGTGGCTGAGCAGAGAGGGGTCAGGCCTTGCAACCTGATCTCTATCTTGCATATCTAATTGCTTCTCAATATGCGCAATCGTACCACGCAAATCTTTTAGAACCCCAGAATGCTTAGAGATGCATACTCCACACATAAAGACTGTAAATGCCTCCCAGAGTATGGCCTACGAGCTCACTGATCCTTTATTCAGTTCAAAGTATTCAACTATGGCCTCCCGAAGTTCGGAACTAAACACTTCATCCCTCAGTGCCTGCCCGGGGAATCTCCACATCCTCTCACAGCCCTCTGGTCTAGGGACGCGTACTTGCAATACCACTGGGGAGTGGTCAGAATATGTGCTAGGGAGATACTGGGATGCCCTATACCACGTTGCCAAGTTGGGGGAGGCAAGCCAATAATCTAATCTGGTCCAAGTACCATATTGGGCGGCGTAATGGGTGAACACGGCATCTCCCGTGTTGCGCTGATGCCACACATCCACCAGGCCAACAGAATCGCACATATCCAGCAATACGTGGCATGCACGGGGTTTGGTGTCCGACGAGTTGGACGTACTATCTCGCGCAGGGTCCAACAGGAGATTAAAATCTCCGCCCATGCATGTACATTCAGCATCTAATTGTAGGAACTGTGTGTGAAGGCCTTGGAAGAACTCTGGGTTATCGACATTAGGCGCGTATACGCAGATGAACGCCATACGGTGTCCCATCAAGTGACCCGTCACCATCGTGTAGCAACCCTCATTATGAATGTGTGCTTTTAAAAATTGGAAGGGCAGACGTTCATGACTCATGACAGCCGTGCCCCGCGCATACGTGCTATACCCTGCAAAGTAGCGATGCGGTCCCCAGCCCGACGCGAAAGTGGTGGTGGCAGCTTTGGGCAGGTGTGTTTCCTGTAAGAATGCAATGTCCACCCTGTGACACTAAATAATGCAAGACCTGCTTCCCCTTCCTAGCATTGTTAAGCCCCCGGACATTCCAGGTGATCAGTGTCAGATCTGAAAATGTTGACAACCTACCCCGCTCCTACATCCCAACATATTAACAGTGATTTGAAGTGTGCGTCGCAGTTATAGCATACCATGCTGCAGTGAATAAACAAGGTTAGAAATAATGGTAACCCAAAAATGCTGACAATCCGTCCTAACTCCCCCCACCCATCCCTGCGCACCCTTTTGCAGGGAATATCCCCAGTGAACACGTGAAGACATGCATCATGTAAACACCCTAGCAAATAAAGAAGGAGCAAAACTAGATACATTTCCACAATTGAAACAAACGCAAAGTGATCAACACTTGGGGTGTGGCAACGCCACGCTAGTTACCCAACTTTGTAACAATCATTAGAGTCACATCATTCGCCCAAAAATAAAAGGTCACTAAAAAATTTAGCCGCAGCTCTTCAGTGCAGGCTGCACTGATTACTCATTGGAGAATCAGTCCACGCTGGCCGCCGAACCACTGTTAGGGGGGGAGGCCCTGGATGTGTCCTTGTTCTTGTGGCTGCTGCTTCCTTTATAGTCCCTAAAAAATTCTTGCACTACAGTGGGGGTATCAAATATGCGAGAACGACCCTCAACATCCACTTGGAGGCGAGCTGGATATAACATGACATATCGAAGACCCAGATTGCGCAGTGTTGCTTTCACACCAGTGTACTTTCGCCTGGCCTCCTGCACCATGATAGTAAAGTCCGGAAACAGCGCCAACGTTGAACCTTGCCAGGATATGGAACCTGTTAGAAATGGGATTTCTGGTTGGCTAAGGCTTGCACCAAAGCCAAGCAGAAACCCCCACTCTAGTCAGGGCAAGAGAGTTACACACCCAAGATAACCCCTGCTCACCCCCTTGGTAGCTTGGCACGAGCAGTCAGGCTCATCCCGGAGGCAATGTGTAAAGCGTTTGCGCAACACACACACAGCACAACACCCAAGGCACACTACAAAAGGAACTCCACACAAGGTTATATATAAAAATAGCCTTTGTATTATCATAACACATTAGAATAGTACGCATATACAATACACTGTGCCAACTGGCACGGGACAATATTTACAGGGGATTATGTACACATGACAGGGCCACGTGGACCACTGTCAGAACCCTCACTTAGTAAAAGGTAATAGATGTAGAACACATAATAACTGTAGGACATATCAGAAACGTACAACCAGTACTCACTGGCAACCACTGTACTCAGCATCAACCTGTAACATAAACCACATTATGCACGGCATCACATTAGGCGCAAAACCTTATGCGCCAACCTCACCAGCCTAAATCCATTATGCAATTATCTCTCCAGTCTAAACGCATTAGACAATAACATCCTAAGTATAAATCACATTAGGAAATAATCTCAGGGGAAAATAGCTCACAACCTAAACGCATTAGGAAGTAATAACCTCACAAGCATAAAAACCACATTTTAGAGGTAACCGAAACAGGGTGCGTAAAACATGCTACACGCATTACATTTCCTAGCACCACATACTCACAGTAGCACATAACCTCATAGTAGAAAGAACCATAGCAGAGGTATAAATCACATTAGCCTATAAATCCTAGGAAAGAAGCTCCCTAACACACAAATCACATTAGGGCCTGGCGCCCTATAAACCTAGCAGTCCCCTTGGCCAATTGGCCATCTCACAAGGGGCTCAAATGCCCTATGTCCAAAAAGTCAGGGCGCGCTGCAAGGGCAGCGAGAGTCAAGGGTGCGCAATCTGTGCCAACCTAAACGTAGCAGCTGCCCACTACTTGCTGGGCAGCTGGGAAAGAAAAGTACTGGGGCAAGGGAGTGCATCTCACTCCTAACTTATAAGGCATGCCCCCAAAGGAAGGTTGGCCTAAACGTTGCAGCTGGCACTAAGTGCTGCGCAGCTGTGAATGTCAGGGGCACGGGAGTGCATCTCACTCCTAACTTCAACATGTCCCCTAAAAGAAAGAATAACCTAAACGTTGCAGCTGCCCACTACTTGCTGGGCAGCTGTAAATATTCAAATGAGGCCTGGGCTCTCAATGGCCCTTTAAACAAATATGCCCAACGTTGCAGCTGCCCACTGACCGGTGGGGCAACTGTGCAAATATAGCCAAACGGGGAAAGCACGGGCCCCTCTGGGCCATCTAACCACAAAGATGCCCCCAAGATGCAAATATGGCACTGGCACTACGCATGCCGTCTGAGCCCCACTCCGGGACTCTTATCAACCACAAAAATGCCCCCATGATGCAGCTGCCCTCTAGCAGGCGGGGCAGCTGTACAAATGGCCAAAAATGGAAGAGGCACGGGCCCCCCGTGGGCCTCGGGACCCCCACTGGGTCCCTAAAACAAATATGCCCCATCGGTGCAGCGGTCCGCCCTGGCGGTACCGCTGGGAATACTCAAGGAGGCTCTGGCACCTCTGTGCCTCGGGGGAGCAACTACGGGGGCAGGCACCGATAGCGTGCCTCGACACACACCCCCCTCCCCACCAGGCTCCACTCACCGGACTTCCTCTCTGGCTTCACCCGGACTCCTCTCGGCGCGGGGGAGGCGGGATCAGGCTGTCTTCTGGCACCGGGGCTCCCAACAGCACACGGGAGCCCCGCTCGAACCCCCGCTGCCTCTCGTCTTCACCCGGGCCCCCTCCTGGGACCCGGGACTCGTCATGGGCACTCGGGGAGGCGGGGTAAGCTCCCGTCCTCCTCAGGTCGCAGCCCAGCTCCCGGCCGCATTCTTCTCTTCACCCGGGCCCCCTCCTGGGACCCGGGACTTCTCTTGGGCACCGGTCCAGCGCGGGGTGGGCTCCCGCCTGGATTCTCTCACTCTCCTTCACCCGCGGCGTGCGCGGGACTTCCCTCGAGAAACCGGAAGTCCCGCCCGCCGCCAGGCACTACATTGCCTGACTTCCGGTTTTGGCCGAACGGGGCCGCAGCGGTGATTCTTCTCGGTGGCAAGAGGGGTATGCTCCCTCGAGATTGAAATCAATAAGTGGGGTGGGCTCCCGTACTACAAATAAACACAAAAAGGCCATGTGGGGTGGGCACCCACCATTAAAGAAAACGCGGGGTGGGCACCCGCAAAGTCAGCATTACGGGGGAATCCTTACGCTGGGGATTCCCTCCTCTCTCTCTAGGCCGCACAGTGCTGCAAAGCCCACACTCTCTCCTCAGCTGGGCAAATAAAAATAAAGCGCTCGCAATGCGCTGGGACCGGCAAACAGGTCCTGTAGCCCAAAGAATCAGTCCTCAGTGAAGAAGGGGCAATTGGAAACAAAGCGCTCACAGGGCGCAGGCAAAGTCCTAAAGGTCCTGGACTCTAGCAAAGCAGAAGGGTCCCACAAAGTCTTCCAGGTCCAGGGCAAGGCAGGGCCCAGGAGGCAAGCCTTCATGGCAACCTCCCCTGGGCCCCAGCAGCAGCACGCCCCAGCAGGAACAGAACAGGAACACTGAACATCTTCATGGGGTCACAGCCCCTTCTTTTATACACATATTTCCCTTTGTGTCACAGCACAGGGCTTGGGGATACCAGTCAGAACTGGTATAGGGGGGATCTGGAGCACTCCGTTTATGATGCAGCATCCTGCCTTTGAGGAAGAGGGGGTCTGCTACCAGACGCACCATGGGAGGTGGAGCCATCACTCACTTTGCCAGGCACAGCCCTGCTCAGATCAAAGGGTCCCCTCCCCATACTCCAACTGCAGATCTCTTTATTCAACCCACGTCTGGCTCAGCCTGCCCTGTCCCTCCAAAACCAGACATGCAATCCACATCAGGCAGGCACATAGCGCACAGAAATGCCAACTTCTAAAAGTGGCATTTCTCACATAGTCATAATAAATCTGCGCACACCATTGTGCAGCATTTATTCTCACAATTTCATACATACCAGACTTGACCATGCTGACCATGCTGCTACTCTTATAACAGGAATTACCACCTACACACTCATCCTCAATGCATTCCTATGGGAGGGCTGGCCAGTCTCACCACACACGCACACAGCGCGCACGCACTTTACACTGGGCCACAGTGCTTAAGTGCCTAGAGGCCTAAAATCACCAACACTACACAGGGAAAAGGCTAAGAGACAGGCAAAAAGTTCAGGGGTGAACCTGCCAAAAAGGGCCAGGTCCAACAGAACCCTGCTCTCTCGCTAGCCTTAGCACTGTATCTCTGTCTCGGAAATTTAAAAGGCGGGCGATGATGGGCCTAGGTGGACAACCCGGGTTGGGGCGGGGGCCAAGCGAGCGATGAGCCATTTCTACAAGAAAAGTGGAGGTGAAGGCCTCTTTACCAAAGATGTCTGTAACCAGTAATGGACGACTCAGGGACGCCCAAAATGCGGACGTTATGGCGACGTCTTTGAGAATCTTTTCCATGCTGTCTAGGCGCTTGGTGGATTGTGCCGCGCCATCTTCTAGGTCCGACACCCTGCCCTCTACAGTATCTAGGCGCTTCTCGTGTGTGTCCAATTTGGCGCCCATAGTGTCCAATCGTTTTTTGAGGGTGTCAAAGCGGCCATCGAGGGCCTTGTAGCCTGCTCTCATTTCAAGGAGCAGTGCTCCGACCCTGCAGGGGCAACGCTAAGGTTGGCTTCCTCTGAACCCCCCTTGGCCATGTTACCACCAGACCCCACAGACTGCTCAGCAGGCTTGCCAAATTGGAGTAGCCGTTGTTTGGGGGTCTTTATGCCCCATTACGCCCCGCAAGGCTCGTTGGTGGCCAGCCTGCCCTCGGGACTCAACCGGAGCCTTCAGCCGCCAAAATGGTGTGTAAGCCTGGCCCACTGTGACCCAATTTCCTTCTCGGGGCCCCACAACAGGCAGCCCGGCATGGCGGGGTATCAGGCACCCACTTATGGGTCATGAGGCCCCAAAGCTCTGAAACAACCCACACTGCACCTTACAAGTAGAGTCTCACCGCAATTTGAGCCCAGAATTATGTGCAGCAACTTAACGGTGGATTAAGGAGGGTCGGTGGGCAGGAACTTTCACCCCCACGATGCTAAGCTGGAGTTGCGCACTTCATTGTTTATCGCCGTTATACAAAACGTCACTCGGCAGGCACACGCACAGCTAAAATCTATACTTTGTTCTGTAAAGATTGCACCCTGCTTCTGGTAAGCACATACGATCTCTTCAGTGGCATTCACCTGGTAAAGTTCCACAAACTCCTTTACACCCTTCTTCTCCCTTCATAGAGTTTTTGTTCTCCAGATATACATGATCTGTATTCTAATTGTTATATAGCATTATTGTGCATATTATTCGTTTTCTAGCTTCTTTCAAGGCACGTCATCCTGCCATTGCAGGAAAATGACCAAATAAACCTGTGACACAATGAGAAAACAAACAACTACCTTTGCTATCACAGTATTATCTTTGATTGAGACACACAGACAACAATATTTGATTTGTTGAGTCCATTTCACAGAGTAAAAAGTTATAGCTGGTCCACAAAATCTCAACTGCAATCTCAAAGTTCTCCTCTTGAAGCCTGTACCTTCATCAATTTTGTAACATTTAAGTACATTTTTACAATTTGGACCGAGTTTGACATGCTGGGGTTGTTCCTTACGCCCTTAATGCAAGTTCTCTGCGTAGTTGCTTTGCATAGCTTCATGTTGCTTGGCCTAAGATCCAATAAAGCTGTCAGCTTCATGGTGTGGCATTGCGGGGTTTCAGACCACTCGATGTCGGATCCGATGAAGCCCTCAGGTAGGAGTGGGGCATCCTGTGGGACCCAGATGGGATGGTACGGTGTGGCTCTGCAAGACTTTGCATCTCTCGGAGTAAACGCTAATGCACTTTCAGATGTGCAGGGGGGCTATACAGGGCTCTGCATCACTTGGGGTCAGATATGTTCTGAAGTCTTCAAGTGGAAGCTGAACAACTGAGCGATGCTCTACGATGCTTCGCTTTTAATCTGATGAATCTTTCATTTAGACAGGGAAGATCTTTCTCTAATGCTAGCAAAGGGTCCAAAACCTAGAAGGCACCTCTTGAGGATCAGAACTGACTCCAGCAGATGCCAGCAGCAGGGCTCAGGCAGGTCCAGTTGGAGTTGGTCAGCTAGGCAGGTGCAGGGAGGTCTCTGGAAGATTTTTGTGTCCCTGTATATCACATACACGGTCAGCTAAGTAACCCTTGGAGTCATTCTGGGTAGCCTGGGTTCAAGGCAAGCAGGATAAATCTTCCTTGTTCAGTCAGCAGGGCAGTACTTCTTCCTCAGATAGCAGGGCAGTCCTTCTTCTGAATCTTCAAACAGGTCCATGAAGGTTCTGATGAGATGTTATGAAGGACCTATTTTAATACCTAGTGCCGGCCCCTGTGTTGAGCACTTCCCTGACCTACCCTCAAAACTGGTTCTGGTCTGTTATTCCCTTTACCCTGATTTTGATTCCAAACTGTCTAGGTGGCAAAAGGCAGGGTAGGCTTGGTGTCAGGTTCCTTTGTGTGTGCTGCAGGCTGAACCCTTTCCAATCTATTCAGGACAGGATACAGCCATCCTGTCATGAAGACACACTCCTCACACATTGGCCTACTTTGTTCTCATGTCTGGAAGAAATACACAAAGTACAACAGCAGAGCCATTCACAGTCATGTGACCCAGAACACTGGTGGAAAGGCACCGTTAATTTTGTCAAGAAAATGCTAACCTTCTATCAGTGACATTTTCAAAATTGTAACTTAAAAAGAGGTTTGTAAATTACAATTCATTTGAGTGTAAACTGTATATTAATCTGTCCCATTCTGAAGTAAGCACTTATAATTATTTAATCCAGTGGTAGTCTATGGAAGTAATAGGCCTTTCAGCAGTAAAATACAACATTAGGAGTTTTTAACTGTCAGGACATGTAAACCTTGAACACACATGCCCTACTTTTTAAACACCATTTCACCTACTCATGAGCATTTAGGGCCTACCTTAGGGGTGAACATATAAGTATTAAAAAGGAAGGTTTAGGCCTGGCAAAAGTTGATTTTGCTTGGGCGAAAGGGAACTTCAACATTGCAGTACTTTATTGGGTGGCACAAAGAGTGGTGCAACCGACCAGTAGCATTAAACTTACAGGCCCAGGTACATATAGTCCCATATACTAGGGGCGTAGAAGTAAATTAAATGTACCAATCAGGTGCGGGACAGCTTTACAACGTTGTAAGGAGAGAGCACAAACAATTTCCCACTGTTTAGAAAGAAAAACTGCACAGAGTCGTAAAAGCCAACAAAGAAATAATCAGCAAAGGAAGGCAGCGAAAGGCAAAAATCTGAGATGACCCTGCAGAAAGGACCCGATCCAACCCTGTTTTATTTTATTCTGTGCATGGGGACTCTGCTAAGCATGCACCTGTGAATGTGCTATGACCTCTAAAACATATTGAATTGGTGTACTCATAATTAGAATATATAACATACCTATAAGTCACTAGTATATGGTACAATGTGTACCAGGGCCTTTAAGGTAAATGTCACTAGTGGACTGAAGCACACATTGTTCCACCCAACTACAGTAGCAGTGTAAACAATACTGCAGGCCTGGCACTGTGGCCTGCCTGGATAGTTCTAAAACTCGACATTGAAAATAACCCCATCTGACAGGCCTAGCCCTGCCTTTTAAATATAAATGTCACCTCTAACTAGACTGTAATGTCCATAAGGCAGTGTGCATGAATTTAAATCAGGACATGTAAAAGTTTCATTTTAAACATGCCCTTATGGTAAAAAGGCCTCAAAAGCCATATTTTACATTAGCAGGGTTAGCTGTTCCATGGGGAAGCATTGGAATGCAATATTACATTTAATACTGCTATCTTGGCAGAGGAAACAGCTACAAAGTTTATTTTTGGACTTTCAAAAATATTTATCACAATGTCAGTTCACTGGTAAAGTTAAATTTGTGATAACGATTTTGGGAAAGGTACTTTTAGAAATGTACCTCTTCCCTGCCAAAAGCCTCTAGAAGCTCATTTGCATGTGCTTTGATCCAGGAGCTGAATAGCCCCTTGATGAAGTGTGAACTTGCTCCCAAAGCGGAAGCAAATGCCTTGGGTGTGGAAAGCCCTAAGCCTGCCCCCTCTTTTGCCTTTAATAGGATGATCATCTGGGTTGTGCGTATGATCTTAATTATCTTCAAGGAGGTGTACCATGTCACAGGCAGAGGTAGCTAACCCTAAGCCTACCCCCTCTTTTGTACATCTTGTCAGCCAGACACCAATCCCAGTGGGAGAGAAGTAGCCTCTACAACTACTTTTGAGTGAACTGCTGCAAAAATTGGGTAGGGATACTCCTGGGACCTTTTGGCCCTATTGGCTAGGTAGAGGCCAGGAGTCACTTAATTGGCATATTTAATTGACTTATAATTCCCTAGAAAAGTTGTATACCATATACCTAAGGCAAGTAAATTAAATGCTACTAGGGGATGTTAATAATGAAAAATACGATGTACATGTACGCCATGATATATTTACGTATAACAACGAACTCGCATCACTGTTGTCAAATCTATCCAATATGACCTCCCCATCAACCCGAGTCAGATATATATGGTCAGGCAGGCCCTGCGACAAAGGTCTGAAGCAACTGATTGACAGATCACAGGTGGTGTGACACGTAGCCCATAGACAAATGCATGAACTGGGAAAACCGAGATCAATCAATCAATCAATCAAATAACTTTATTTGCATTTAGTAAATGCATAAAAGTACAAATAATTATCATAATACGAATTGATCGAGAGATATTTTAAAACAGTTAAAAACTTCATTTTGTATATTTACCTATTAAAAATACCATAATTTAAGTACATCCGCATTTCTAAAACCAGTAGCTATACATCATAAGAGGAATATTTACACTAATCAAATTGTGATTATATCACCATCACGTAGGCAATTCATTTTTCTTTTTCAGATTCAATTTAACGTGTTAGCTAACTAGCAGCAATTTAATTAAAAACAGTATTAACAATTGATGACGGTTGGTAAGAATAATCACATAAAACAACACCCCTATTTGAGGATCTTCTCCTAGTCCGAAGAACTGAATATAAAACGTTTGCTAATGTAAAACAAATATAGGGTGTTTCCAAAGAGTAAATAGCTAAAAGAGCTAGGGAATAAGAGTGTAGGCTCAGTTTACTTAACAAGGTGAGGATACACTGTTTCCTTTCCATCTTATGGAAGCCACAGAAAAATAAAATGTGTGGCATCGATTGGGTAGACAGGCCATCACAGGGACATGGTGTTAAGTTGCTTAGTGAATGTACAGATGCTGGGTAGCCTGCCATGAGGGGAAAAAAGTTTAACCTCATTCCTTGTTAATAGATATTGGTGGGTATTGTTGGTCACGAAAGAGAGATATGAATCGTGACCCGTGCGTACTCTAGGCAACGTGTGGTAATGTATAACTGTGATTTTGCTTTGATTCCGTTGCCGTCTTTCAGCCTTGCATTTGTTAAAAAGGGCCTCTTTTAGTTTGTTCTTAGGAAAGAGCGTACACTCACTGGGTGATGTGTACAAGAAGGCCAAACCCAGATCTATAAAAAACTTCCTAACATATGCAAGCCAGGGAATACTATTGGCTTGGTCAAGGTTGATAATATCATTAATTACGGCTTGGTTCAACCCAACCGAGTCCCTTTTCCATATGCGCAACCATAAAAGGAGCGGGGCCAGTTTAACTAAATCAGTAATGTAGGGGAGGCCCAGTTCGTTGTGTGCGATCAAATTTGAACAGCCTGGGTTAACTGAAAGCAGTTTTTTTACGAACTTATCCTCCACTTTCTGCAAAGCACCCACTTCAGCTGTACCCCAAATCCTTGCGCCGTAGGTAGCTACGGCAACAGATTTTGCCTGGTATATTTCAACCATTTCCCTGATTGTTTTTGTGCCTAATTTAGAGGCAAATTTCCACAGGGCGCCTATGCTTTTTTGTAACATATTTATTCTATTTGTAATCATGGCGGACCAGTTCAATTTAGAGTCAAAAAAGATGCCTAAATACATAAAGGACTCTACTCGTTCCAGAGTGCCCCCATCCAAGTTAAATAAAATAGACCTTTTCCTTCCCATTTCTGCTGTAAATATAAAGGTTTTCGATTTGTTGACCAACAAACCCAATTCGGCCATAAAAGATGAATAGGAGTTAATCAGGCGCTGTAGGGCCATAGGTGTCCTGGCCATCAAGACCGCATCATCTGCATAGAAAAGGGCTGGCAGCGATATGCCGCCTGCTGATGGAACATCCAAGCACTGTGCGGTCAAGACTTCGTTGCATTTGCTGGTATATAAGGAGAACAGAAAGTGGGCGAGAACGCAACCCTGTTGCACCCCTTTTCGATTTTAAATGTCTCTGTGCATTCCCGCTGTTTTCCAAATCTAACTATGGCCTCTCTATAAAGTTTCCTGATAAAAAGAATTATGGATTTGTCCACGCCCATAGACTCCAGAAGGACCCATAATTTTGAGTGGTCCACGCAGTCAAAGGCCGCGGACAGATCCACAAAAGCCCTATAAAACTGACCCTTCTTCGCGCAGACATACTTTGCTGCTAGTAGGACCAGATTAAGCCCTTGGTCAATAGTTCCCCTCCCCTTTCTGAACCCATATTGAGTTTATGCTAAAATGTTGGAGGATGCCCATTCCTCCAGCCTATTTAGGAGCAATCGGCCCATTAATTTGGCAGTGCTGTCTAGCAAAGAAATTGGGCGATAATTGGCAGGATTCATGGGGTCACCTTTCTTGTATATTGGAAATATCACCGATTGTTTCCAGGATACTGGAGGTCCCATTTTAGAAACTGCATTAAAAACTTGTGTTAATAACGGGATCCATAAATCTTTATGTGTAAGGAAAATATCCAGAGGGACCCCATCCGGCCCTGCAGCCTTTAAGGCTGGCGATTGGGAGAGTGCAAGATCAATTTCCTCTATGGAGAACTCCATCCCCCGGTGGACGATCATCGAGTCATCCAGATTATTTGTAGCTCTGTCCTTCACAACTACTGTAGGAAGGGGGCATTTACTACCCGCCAGAATGCCTTACTGTCTTTACTTTTCGATGCCTCTCCCAATTTTTCCCAAGCTTCATCCCGTAGCTCCTTTTTCCTCACCATTCTAGCTCTCTTATAATCAACACGCAATGACCTTATTAGGTCTTTATTTCTAGGATTCGATTTTAGAGCTGTGCGAAGAGCTCTAGAAGCCTTCGAACAGTTTAACTCGAACCACTTTTTCGTAGATGGAGTGTTTCTCATAAATGGGCGTGTAAGATTAGATTTTATAGATGTTAAGATTTTGTTGAATGATATTATTACCTGGTCATTGTCAGTGTTAGGTTCTAGACAAGTTTCAATCTCGGATAAGACCTCTTTGATAACCTTTGGGAGGAAATGAGTTGTATCAATTTTCTCCCATATAAGGGTAAATCCATTTTTCTTGCTCAGTGTCGGTTTAGGGGTACATAAAGGTCTTAATTTAGCATCAAAATACCAAGCAAGATTAAAGGCAAGGAAAGCATGGTCACTAAACTCTGTCCACTCTACCTTAGAAGACTTAATACTGCGCATATTGTTGGATTGAGTGATTATAAAATCAATTGTCGATGTGACTCAGTTGTGTTGGAAAGTGGTGACATGGATTTATTATTTTTAAATCCCAGGTTAATAGGAAACTGTTTAAAATATTACCATAATTATGATGCACAAAGTGGGTAAGCAGTAAATCATTTGAATCAGTAACACCACAAGTACGTTGATCCGTTTTAAGACTACAATGTATATTAAAATCTTCCGCCCATATTAAAAGAGAGTTCATGGATGAAATGTTAAAAGAGCATCCAGTATTTCCCTCTAACTTGTCTATCACATGTGTAGGATTCTTAAATTTATTGTTATAAAAATTCATCAATAACAGATCGACTTTCCCAGGGGCTTCAGCCAAAATTATGTGAAAATGAGGGGAATTATTAATAACCTTCACCTTACCTATGGTGATCGAGTTTGAGATAAGGGTAAGTAAAACCCCCTTAGATCTGCCAGCAGTTGACTGGATTGCTGGGGTAACATAAGAACGATAACCATCTACAAACAAAGGCTGTACTGACCAAGTTTCCTGGAAGCAGATGATATCAGAAGTTAGGAATACTTTATGCCAGTTTGAGTTATCTTTTTTGGTTCCGTATCCCGCTATATTCCATGATAGAAACTTTACGTCTCTGCTGGAATCTTGTGAATGGTGCATCGTCGGTGCTGGGGAGGTAGATGGAATATCATTTGTTCGTATTGGGGGGATGCTATTTGTTAAATCAGAACTAGCCAAGCGAGCCTGTTCTACAGATACCAGACCAGAAGCCATTTGTTCAGAGGACAGTCAATCACAAGCCTCCATATCTTTTAACATTGAGTACCTGTTAGATAAGGGAAGCGGGGCGGGAGCCACCTTTGCATGCTTAGGGCCAGGTCTCCCGGGATAGTATCCCTGATTGGTGCATGCTGTTGCGGGCCAATAAAAGAAGCCAAGAGGAACTGCATAGTTCTGGGAATCAAGAGAAGGGGCTGCCGGCAGACTTCCTAATAAAACTCTAACCAAACGTTCATTATCAAAATTTAAAATTACACAGTCATTATTAATTGATTTTATATCAGTCCCTATCCACTGTGTTCTTCTAGCCACTATCAAGTGATTTTGAATCAGGTGCCCTTTTTCTGAGTTTTGGTTCAACCCATGGTGAGCCTTGTCCATCAATTGGATTGAAGATTCATTTAAATGTGGGCGCAATAAAGGTACGTTTACCAAAACTACAACAAAATGGCATGCAGCAGGAGGAAGATTCATATGTTGTTGGTTTAGGCTATTTTGTACCTGCCTAGAGGGTCGGATTGCCTTACCCTGGTAACTTGATATATATTGTGATTGTCCTTTAGTCATTGAGTCTTTTGTAGACACCTGCGGTGGGCAGCACCTGGGGTCGAGACTTGCATGGTTAGCCCTGCTAGATGACAACTCATTGACTACACCAGGGTAACCCATAGATATAGCTTGCGCACAGCCTTGGGTAGTATTATTACTATTATTACATTTGGAACTCATATTATTGATTTCAAAGTTAGTGTTGTTGGAGGTTGTACGAGCATCAGAGTTATCCAAGAGATTGGGCAGGTCACTAGAAGTGGCTGGAATAACTCCTGGATCTAACCCCTCTTGTTGAGCTAATTGAGACTGAGATAAACCTTGTAAAATGCATGGAATCTAAACGTGCATAGATAGGTTGCAAGAGTTGTTTAAAGTTGTCCAAGAGTGCAGCCCAGTTCGGAGGAGAGGCAAAGTCTGTGGGTTGCTGGCCATTCGGACAGGATGAGTTCACAGGCGTGGCGACCTTTCTGATCTTTTTCGCTCGGCATTTAGTGGGTAATGTCGCGTTGCCTCTTTTTTTGTTTCCCATTAACAGAGGTAGGGGCTGTCAGTTTCCCCCTATGTGTGGTAACAAACTCTGTGTGTTCTGTAGGTGATCTAGTAGGTAATCCAATAACCATGTGCGGTTCTATAGGGGCTGCCCCAGCTGTGAGGGTTGCATCCCCCTGCGTAGGTTGAGCAGGTATGGTTAATAATTGGCCCGCCCCTAAACCTAACGAGAGTCTCCTTTCTGTAAGGGCAATTTCTTTCTCTAAGACCGAAGTTGCTCTGGCCAAAAAGGTTTCTAGAGTAGTCACAGTTACCTCCTCAGTTGCTGAAGGCTTTTTCTTCCCCATTGTGGTTCAGCGGCAATGGTGTGTTGATGTTAGTGGGGGGCCCAGCTCTACCTTCTCCGTGGTCCGGGCTGTGTTTGAGCGCCTCCTGGCGCAAACAGAGATCGTAGGTGGTTCCTCCCCCAATGCCTGGTGGGGGACCTCCAAGCAGGTGCGTTGTACTGGCAACAGCAATGGGGTCCAGATCATGTGAGGGAGCCAAGGGAGGTGGCCCAGCCCAGCCTCGTCCGGCCGCAGACAGGCCCACCCTGCACGCGTCCCGCGCCACTGGAGCCCTGAGCAGGTTAAGAAGCGCCTCCTGGCGTGCGAAAGCACGTTGGCGGCTCCTGCCGCAGGGTAGGCTGGGGAATGGAGTCCCCGTGAGGCTCTAGGTGGCTTGCAGGAGGTGTTAGCAGTGATGGGCTCTGGGTAGCCAAAGCTGATACCTGTGGACGTCTGCTTCCAGGCCAGTTTCTGCTTCTTGGACTGGCTTGGAGAAGGAAAGCCAGCGACCAATCACAGAGTGTGTGGTGCAGGAAGCTGTGAGCAGACACAGCTGCAATCAGAGTGGTGTGATTGGCGCCCCTGGTTCTCTGAGGCGCTCCCACTAGGAACAGGAGTCGCAGTGATTCAGCTAAGGGGACCGAGCAGCAGGACAAAAGCAGCCCGATCTCCCCTTAATCCTCCTCAGCCCTCCGGAGGTTCGCGGGAGGGGCTCCCATCAACAGGATGGGAGGCACAGCTCCCCGGGCTCAGTCGCAATGCAGTGGGACAGGAAGGCGCTCTCAAGGGGACCGCGCCAAATCAGCAGCTCCGCCCGCCGGCAGAAGCTGCGAAGGCACTCTCACTCCTCAAAGGCGAAAGCCGCAAGTCCGAATCTTGCACCCTGCACCAGCGCGGCTTTATCCGCAACGGGAGGGGGAGCGTAGGCCGAGGTGAATTCTCCTACCTCTGCCGTGGCCGTAACAGCTCCCCGCCTGCCGCTCGATCAAAGGCAGCCTCACAATCTCGCAGCCGGCAGCAAGCTCCCGCCGGCTCGGTAGGCAGCAGCGAGTCCAGTCGCCTCGGTAATCTCCACCTCAGCCCCTCACTGTTGTCCAATGACTGAAAGGTGAAAGGGATCTGGAAGGTAGCGGCGAGATCAGTCCGCCAGATAGGCAGCAACACCACAATGGGCCGAGAAGATTGGCCCCAATAAAACACGTTTGGCCAGAGGGATGCGCATTCCCAACACACCATAAAGTTAGATGCCACATGTAGTTAGGAACACTCAGCCAATCAGAACACCACACGCATACTGCACACAGTGATCATGTGCTCCCCATGCCATCTGGACACATTACCCACTGGCCCGCATTGTGTCCACGCAAGGTCACAAGGTCGAGACCCACCTGCACTCCTCATCAGGTGAACAAATATACATCCCCGTGTCTAGTCCCAGGATTACTGTTCTAAAAGAATGTACAAATTGCTTTATGACATGTTGTGAAATGTATAAAATAACGGCCAACACCAATGTACTTTGAGACAATCTTCAGACCCCTACTCTGCTGCTGCTCTCTCGCCTTCTGCATTTAATTAAATCAACTGTTCCTGTTTTGCCAAACACCTCTTGTCTTTTATTTGTTATGGTAAATCCACATTCGAGCAACAAGGACCTGCAGCTCTTAGTGTGCCAGCTCTTAATGTGCCGCTCAGTTAAGTAGCCTCTTAAAACATGCCCCAGGACTTCCATTGCAGCCTGGTTTTGTTGTGGTAAATCCACAGTCGAGCAACAAGGACCTGCTGCTCTTAGTGTGCCACTCAGTTAAGTAGCCCCTTAAAACATGCCCAGGCCTTCCATTGCAGCTTGAAGTCAGTTTTATAACCCCTGGCTACCGTTAAACTCCCCTTTTATTGCATATAAGTCACCCCTAAATTAGGCCCTAGGTAGCCCATAGGGCAGGGTTCATTATAATTGCAAGGTTGGACATGTACTTTTACGTTTTACATGTCCTGGTAGTGAAAAACTCATAAATTCATTTTTCACTACTGTGAGGCATACCTCTTCTAAAGAATAACATTGGGGTGCCTTATTACATTTAATAAATGCTAACTTTTGATTGGGAACAGCTAGACTTTTCATGTTTTGTGTCTGAGAAATTTGTTAGACCTGTCAGCCTTTGGGTGGTCTCCCCCTAAGTTTTGCCCTCTCGTCTCCCACTTTAGACTATACCTTTTTGTTGGACTTAGGACTCTGGGCACCTTAGCACTGCTAATCCGTGCTAAGGTGCAGGTGCTCTCCCCTAAAGGTATGGTAGATTTATTCTGTACAAGGGTCACCACTTTTTTTCATTCATGGCCAACGTCCAGCTGCATATGCTCATGTTTGTTTAGAAAAGGATTAGCAGGGGATTAGCGAATGTTTTCAAAACATATCTATTCTAGAAAAACCCGGAGTGACCACTTTAGTATAAAAGACTCTCACTCCCCCTTACCAAGACAGAGGAGAAATTCCTTCCAGGCTGGACCGAGACTCTGCAGGCTGAGCCTTCGACAAGCAGAGATTCAACATCCCTTGCGGGGTGCCATCCTCGACGCAGAGACGGGGTCCTTCATTCAGAACCATCAGGTGAGGGGTTAACACTTCCCCGGGGAATTCTTGGCTCCATTAGGCTCCATTAGGTACCATTAGAACATATCCTAGCACTTACACATACATGCTTCACCTACACCTCTAGGCTAGGCGCGGTTAGGTAGGCTACGCATCGTAGGAGTACGCCAACGCTATTGTTTTATGTAATATGCTTTTATTCATCTTATTAGCACTATGGTAGAAATGTATCTACTTTTTACAATATTGGTACTAGCGATTACATTTGTCTGCTCCTGTCTTTTGATTGTTGCAGCTAACATGTTTCATACTAGGCTGACGCTTGACCAATAAATAATTATTGAAACCATACCAATCGTCATTCTATGTAGTCTGAGAAACCAAGCATGAGTGACTGAGCGAAATATACTGTATTGTTTCCACGATACCTGAGGAATCAGGGTTGTCATGTTCAGTGGTTGCCAGAAACTACCTACCACACTGTATAGTAAAGGGGGGTGGTAGTGGCACTGTAGATCTAGCAGGTCTAACGGCTAACTTATCCTGTGGGGGTGTCCAGAGTCTGTCTTCACACCAAGCCCTCAGTTTAGGTCATCCAAAACGCTCAGGTCCTGGGGGGTCCTAGGAACTACACAACACCTAAACTCTGTGTACCTGCTGCCTGCCCCAATCCACATATGGCCCAGGGTAGCAGCCCCACACTTGCATACTCCCTAGACTCCCCCAAACACAGGAAGGGCTGCCACATCTACATACTGATGGCCTTCTTGGGCTGATAGGATGGAGTAGTGATTCGCACTTACATCTGAATAGGCTGATCCGGCCACCCCACAATAGGCTTAACGGTTCTGCATTGTCAGTGCAGACAGCCATGAGCCAGGACAGGTGAGACAGGAAACCCCATAATTTCAAAGATCTCTCTAGAAGTTTCTGCCCCCTTCTAGTAACTGAGCATCAGGGTATAAAATAGGGCCCTGGCCCCACACCTGTGTGACACTAGTGGACCTGCATGAAGCTGGAGTAAAGGATGCTGCGTGGGAAGGATTGCCTCTATGCTGTGTCTGACTGGTCCCAGGAACTGCTGTCCTGCTTTGTTGAGCCGTTCTCCTGCCTGCTGATCTCTGCCCTGCAACCAAGGCACCAAGAACTGCTTCCAGAGTGATTCTCGGGGGCTTGTCAACTGCCCCGTTCACCCTACCGGGCTTCAAAGACCCACCAGCCTCGCCGGTCCTGACTGCGACGTCAGCTTTCATGCTGTCCAGGTGCCAGGGGCCTAGTGCGCTGTGGATCACCTCAAGACCTTGCCCTTGCCCTGTGACAGCATCGACTGCCAACCGGGAACGGGGTGCCTCCCTTCACGCGGTTGTCAGGATTACACTGCAGCGGAGTACTTGAGCCATGGACGTCCCGCCCCACACCGACGGGGCCCAGAGGACTTGGGCTCCTACCAGTGCCAATTTGCCAGATGATCGCCTCTTTCCCCACTGTGTGTGTGCGAGGACGGCCACGGTAACACCTGTCCCATGACTGTCTATCTCAGAAGTTCTCCAGATTCCCTAACCGCCGGGCTGACTTCCACGGACCCTCAGCCGTGGTGGTGTGATTCGTTGCTGTCTTGGACACGACCGGTCTCCCACGTTGTGGTGCGTTGCGTCTCACTGGCGGAAGGTGCCCCCGCTTAGTTACAGCTAAACTATTGCCCCAGCAGACTCAGTCTCACTTGCGGAAAGTGCAGAGGATTCTAAAATCACCGTAATGCTCCTGAAGGGAGCCCAATCCATTCAGCACTGTCTGCCTATAACCTCGTAAATGAACTCATATCCTGATTCTTATTAAGAAGAGCTTTATTGTATTGCCTTATTTTACGTGCATATAAATCGCCCATATTTTTCTACCACTGTGTGAAGACTATTTGTTGTGGTGTCCTCTGTGACTTGCTCTGTGGGTGTACACAAATACTTTACCAATAGCCTCTTGAAGCTAAGCCTGTCTGCTCTGCGCCAAGCTACCAGAGGGTGGGTACAGGATTTCCTAGGGGGATTGGGAACTTACCCTGAATAGAGTGGTGGTCCCTGATTGGACAAGGGTGCATACCCCTGCCAATCAGAGAGCTAATTTCTAACAAAATTATATAATTAAAAATCCTCTTAAATGGTAAAGCCAGATTTTAAGTTGCAATTTTGAAAATGCCACTTTTAGAAACATGGCATGTTTTTTGCAGTATTTGATGCCTGCAGCCTAGCTCCAGGGCCGCGTGACTGGGTGTAGTTGGCAGCTGGACTTTGTTTATTCCTTCCAGATAGCCACCCAATAGAGGGATAAGGTGTGCCTGGATGGGCCACAAATTGGCAGGATGGGGACCGACCTGGGCACAGACTCACTTGCAACTGAACAGACTGTGCCCTGCCTTCACACAACTTACTTGTCATCACTGCATTGTTCATGCAGCCAGTTTGGAGCCAGGACAGGAGAGGCAGAGAATTCAAGGACTTCAAAAGGGAATTCTCTAGAACCTTTTCCTACTTCAAAGTGGGTACCAGATATAAATATTGAACCCTCAGACCCAACTCTTCAGTACACCTCTGGACCTGTGGAAAGCTCAAAAGGACTGTGGTGCTGCTCTGCAAGAAGGACTGCTACTCTGTTGCCTGGCTGCCTTGGTGCCTGTTGCCTGGCTGCCTGAGAGAATGTCTGGATCTGCATCTTGAATGCAGGACCACTATTGTGACTCCAAGAGGTAGTTGGCTGACCTCCTAATCATAGCCTCAGGGACAGAAATCACATTGAAACCGGACCTAGACTCTGCTTGCTGTGAGTTCTGCCCACCAAGTGGTGGCATCCGTGTCCTGGTCCCTTGGGAGTGGACCTGAAGGTATTCCAACCACACAGCTGTGGTCCCCATCAGAACCGACACAAAGCGTCACGATGCACCACAAATCCTCATCTTACACCTGATAGCCTCATTGGAATCAGTGCAGAGTGACACAAAGCCCTGTAAAGCATGGCTGCCCGGCTTCATCGGAAACGACTTCTGCTAATGTGAAGCCTCGTAAAACAAAGCCATGCAGAATGCACACGAGGATTTAAAGTATGATGTTCAGTGGGGCTAAAGGGGTCCCTGTAACCAGCCCACGCTCTATCGTGGTCAACCAGTAACCACATTTTTAACACGGTCTATTCTTGAATCCACATATATCAAGAAATGATTCACACCTTTTGAGGATTTGTTCATGTTTCTTTATCATGAATAAATGCATGTTTGTAAATGAATTCAATATCCGTAGTCACTGTGTATGGGACCTGCCCCATTTGCAGGGTTATCCCCCAACTTTTTGTCTTCCTCCAGTGTTTTTCTGACTTCGTTTTTGCTGGGTTTAGGACTGCTGACCAGTGCAAAAGTGCAAGTGCTCCCTGTGTAAAATTGTATCTGTAATTGGTTATCCGTGATTGGCATGTTTGATTACTGGTAAGTCCCTATTAAAGTGCACTGTGTTCAATGCTACCAGTGGGCCTACAGCACTGATTGTGCCACCAACATGAGTAGGCTTGCAACCTTGTCTCAGACCTGCCACTGCAGTGTCTTTGTGTGCCATTTAGAACTGCCATGTCGACATTTTTTTTACATTTTACTTGGCAAGTGTACCCATTTACCAGACCCAAACCTTCCCTTTTACTACATGTAAGACACCCCTAAGGTAGGCCCGAGGTAGCCCAATGAGCAGGGTGCAGTGTAGATGAAGGTAGGACATGGACTGGAGTGTTTTACATGTCCTGATAGTGAAATACCGCTAATTTCTTTTTTCCCTATTGCAAGGACTATCTCTCACATAGGTTAGCATTGGAGCTGCCTTCTAACCTCTTACAAGTGTAACTTCCCATTGGCAATAGATCAAGATTTGTAGTTTGGGGTCCCTGAACTAACAAGTTAAAAATACATCTTTTAGTGAAATTGGTTTGTAAATTGCGTGTTTGAAAATGCCACTTTTAGAAAGGGGGCATTTTCTTGCTTTACCATTCTGTGACTCTTCCTGTCTGTGGAATCCACGGTTGAGGAAGGGTGAAAGTTGGGCTGTTTGTGCATTCACTAGAGACAGTCACACAAAAGGGAGTTGAGATGTGCCCTGCATATGCTGATGGCCCATCACCAGGCTGATAGGTCTTCCTGAGCTAGAGTGGTGGAAGGAGTTGTCACTGACAAGTGAATAGGGCTGTGCCTGTCCTCACACAAAGAAGTCGCCACCCCCTGTAGTGTCTCTGGAGCCAGGTCAGAGTAAGGCAGGTCCTGTGAACTACAAAGACTTTCCTTTAAAGTTTGCCTACTTCAAAGGTAGAAACTGGTATAAGTACTGGAGCTGTGACACCATAACTTCAGAACACTTCTGGACTAAGAGGACATTCTTCCAAGAAGAAGAGCTGGATGCCGTAGGAGGAACTGACATTCTGTAGGGTGTTTTTGTCCTGGGAGTGAAAGGACTGGACTTTGTTTTTTACATCCTGCTTTCCAAGGTTCTCCAAAGGCTTATGCATACCTGCCTCCTGTTAAGAAGTCTCAGGGCCATCAAAGACTTCATTTGCAGCCCCTGAAATAGTCTGCTGGGAGTTCTGACTTGACAAGGGGTGCCAATTCAGGTTTTGAGCAATTTGGAGGTGGTTTGGCTGCTGAGAACCCAGAAAATCCATGCATTGACTCTCAACAGCTGTTTTTCCAACGCAGCAACGCCGTGCGGTTTGAAATCCAGTGCATCATCGATGTGCAGTCAAAGAATCGATGCAGTGCCTACTTGTGGCTGAAGGATTGCTGCAACCCGAGTCCCGAGCACCGTCTAATCGACTTCCATGGTGCACGCTTCGACTCCGACCAGGGCCCTTCTGTGTGGCTGAAGAAATCGGTGCATCACCTGCTTCGGGGCTGTTATATCAATGCACTGCCTGCTCCTCCACATCAACACAGCGTGTCTGGATTTTCAATGCATCGTACCTATGAGCCAAGTTCTTCATCGATGTGGCCCAGCAGTAAGGAACCAAGGCCGTGTATCCAGAGTTCGACACATCACCTCCCCTGACAGTAAGGAACCAATGCATCATCTCCCCTGTGCTGCAGTTAGAAACTGATGCATCACCTCCCCTGGCAGTAAGGAACTGACGCATCACCTCCCCTGGTAGTAATGAAGCAATGCAACACTTTGCTTTTACGGCACTTCACCTTCCCTGCGCCTGTTTTCGGCTTTGATTTTAGCCCATCCCAGGTGCTTTGTGCTAAAAGTGACTCATCCATAGTTTCCTATGGACTGAAATATTTTGAACCTTTTAAATGTGATATCTTTACTTGTATATGCAGGATTTTTGGTGTTTTATTCCGATAAATATTGGTTATTTTTCTAAACTGGTGTGGTGTCCTTTCGTAGTGTTTTCACTGTTACTGTGTTTGTATGTACAAATGCTTTACACATTGCCTCTGATATAAGTCTGACTGCTCGAGCCAAACTACCAAGGGGGTGAGCAGGGGTTATCTGAGCTGTATAATCACCCTACCCTGACTAGAGTGAGGGTCTCTACTTGGACAGGGTGCAAACCCCTGTCTAACACTGTGGGGTATATTCACAAGAACGTGTGATAACTACCGCAAGAGTAGCGTAACGCAACTTTCAACATCGCAGCCTATCGCGGGAAAATAATCCTGTATCAACGTGGAATTCACAACAAGGCGGTAGCATGCGATAGACACCGGATAACGCGTCAAATGTCAGCGTGAAAATCAATGCCACGCCGCAAAAATGCAAAACGCGAACGCAAAAAATCATGCGATGAGGCCAATCGCGGTACAAAAAGTAGCGAAAACCAGCCACAGGCCTGCGAATCCCACGCGTCTGGCGGGAAAATGCACCATAAAACCCACAGAAACAACACACCAGAAACAAGCCAAAGCACGTAGCAACATGGATGCACCCTGACCCAGCGCAGAGGTCAACGCGAACCCCACAACCCCCACAGACCACCAGCAAGGAACAACTGGGTCAGGGAAGGCCAAGGAGAAAAGGGAGAGGAAGACGGGGTGCAGACCGCAGGAAAACAAGACCAGCGACCCACAAGCAGACCACCTGGAATGCAGTCGGAGGGCCGAGGAGGCCAATCCAGGAGGCCAAGAGGCGCCGGCAGGACGTGACAACCTAAACCAGGTACAAACCCGCTGCCAAAAGGAAGGCAGCAACGGCGACAGGAGGTGGCAGTCCTGCGCCACAGGAGGAGCTGGAGGAAACCCAGGCCACAGTCATAAGTGTGTAGACGGTACAAGGAGTAGGGAGTACGGACACAGCTCGAGAGGACCTGACACAACATCAACAGGGAGTGTAACGAACAGGGACTGGGGTGACGGGGGGATATGGGCACAATGGCACACATGCACAATGAGGTGTAGCACACTGCACACCCACAATTATCCAGGATCATGTCCCAGATCCCCTTGGCACACTGCAGCACACACACATAGCAAGAACAGCACACCCACATCGACGATAATGTGGTACAATGCGCATAGCCGACACTGCAGAACAGAGGACACAACTGGCTCCACACATGCCCAGAAACATGCCTACTACACCTGACAGAGCTAGAAAGTGTGAAATGGAAATGTACACGTACGACCTCCGCTGTGTTGGTGCCGTAGGCCTGTTAGGCGATGATGGTCAGGATGCGTAGGATGGTTGTCCCTTTCAGCCAGTAGTGGATGGTGACATTGTCAGATGTTGGGTCTGTGCGGCTGGTACGTTTCCTGGGGGTCCGCTGTCTTTGTCTGCGCTGCGTCTGTGGTGGTCTGGGGGGGGGTGTTCCGGGTGTGGGTTGGGGTCCTGGGGTGGTGGCGGTGGGTGTTGTGGCCCTCTTGGGTGTCCGGGCCGCATGATGAGTGGCTCCATGGCATCTGTTGCCCTTCGGATGTGGCCCTGGGCTGTGCTCCCTTTTGTGGTGCTGGCTGCCGTCCAACTTTACACCAGGTCAGAGCAGGTGTAAATTTCCTGGTGCTAACGCGCCTTATCGCCTGTTTTGTGTTTTTATCGCCGATGTGGCTGGTCGTTGTGAATGTTGAGGTGTGATGTTGTCTCGGCTTTTGGCACGGGAACGCCTACTCTGCATCTCATTAGCAATATTTGCGGGGGTCCTCTGTGGCGATGTTTTTTGCGACTGCTATCGCGGGTAAACTGGTGCTGTGGGCTGTTAACACTGGCTTGTGAATGGGGAAGTAAATTTATCACGACTTTGGCTGCGATAAAGTGCCGTTAATTCGGCGATAGCTCCTTGTGAATATGCCCCTGTGTTTCTTAACACCCCAGTCCCCTGTGGATTTTGGCTCAAGCTCGAGGACTCTTTTGCACTGTTAGTATTTCAACTTTAACCAAAGAAAACAACAAGTTGTGAAACTTATTTATGTTCCATGTATTGCAAAAGAGTTGATGTTCAGAAATTGTATTTCGAAACAAGGCAGGATTTGTGTGAATCTTTATGCGCTGCTTTAGTATTACAAGCTCCAACATGAATGTACCATGTAAACAATCACATAAATATGTTGACAAGAATCGTAACTCATGGTATAATTAATTGGCCAAGCTAGATTTAATAAGTCAAATAGGAGGTAGAATCCAAGTGCTACAAAATATCAATTCGTGCAATCATTCCTATATTGTGTGTTATTTGCGCAATTTATCATGAATGTGAATGATTAACAAATCCATGCCCATGAACTACAAAGTGTGTCATCATAAGATACTAAACGTGCCTAACTGCTGTTGTGTGTCATAACACTATAAGATAAAGCAAACACAAGGAGATGATGGACGGAGCGCTGAAACTTTTCAGACACTCACCCCCAGTCACAGATCTGGGTTGAATTCATCATCATTCTTTAGCTCACTTCGCCACCCCAGTTCAAACACAGCTATATGCAAATCAGTCTTGACCCTGTGCCTCATGGGAACAGTCCAGACCGAACTGCCAAGCCATGTCTTCCCTGGACCGGAAACAAGCATCCTGGGACAGGTTTCGGGGTAACACCCTACATCAGCCAGGCTAGCTTGAATCCAGTGATAAAGTTGTATGTATGGGCAGTATACTACAGAACACTTGCTTTTTGAGAGCTGCTTTTCCTCAATCGTTCATTGCCCCATGATAGTTGTTTAATACCCAAAGTTAGATTATCCTTCTACCAGTCAGAGCTCGTGGTTGCCGATGTGGGGCACTCACACTTATTTTTGGGGACCAGCACTCATTTTTCCGCATCAGTTGTTTCAAGATGGCAAAAGAGGGAAAAAAGGGGAAAGATAGAGAAAGAGAAAAATGAGAACAACATCACAAAGGGAGAAAGCAGGATAGGCAAGAATGAAATAAATGGGCAGGTATATGTGTGTCAGTGGAGTTAAGGTGCATCATGAGTTTTGAGACAACCAGCTTTGGTATTTCACGCACCGACTTTTAATTGCACGGCCCACGGGCTTCTCATAAAAGTTGCGGGTACCAGCACTCAGTATTTTACAAATTATGCGCTGCTACTAGTGCTCTCCTTAGGCTTTTCTGTGCCTCACCATGTATCATCATCATGCTGCTGAAGTAAACGCCAATTGTGTTTGGTAGTCATACTTAATTACGCTGACTGAGCACCCATGTATTATCATCTGTGTATGTTTATGTAAGTATACTTGCTAAGCAGTTAGAAAACCAAAGCTTTTCTTCATCCTATAGTGATTTTGCCGACTGTAAGTCATGTCTGTTTCATCTACCAACATACACTTCATGCTTCTTTACGCTCTTGCAAGTTCCATTTCATTTTTGTTTTCTCTCTTTCTCACTATTTCCTGTCTTTCTCTTCCTTCCTTGGATTTTCACCTTTCTCTCTGGGCCAAAGCCCAATTAAAAATATTTTCCCTTTCACCAAAAAGAGAGTCGCTTTATGCCCCACCACCGATGAGCACATTTCAGTGTTTGTTTGACAAAGTGTCTTTGATAGGATCACATTTAGGACATTGACATATTACACAGAAACTACATGGTGATTTGGAAGGTTTTGGACAGTAATCTTTAGGACCCCACAGACCTTGATCCAGGCCCATGCTTCTGCTTACCTTGTCTTAATGGCAAATTGTGGAGTGGCTATGTCAGAATCCTGATTCTGTCAGCAATTCTCCAGGATGAGTGACACAACCTGCATATGAAAGGTGGCACTTTTCACTGCTTAAGCAGGTAGAAGTGGATAGTTGATGAGGTAGATTATTCCACTGTATGGCAATATTTTCGAAAACAACCTCACAAAATAACTGGAGCTAAACAGGGGTGTCACATGGCATAGAGGAAGGCCTATCAATGAATTACCCTAATACTTGAAATAGAAAAGGGACTGCAGTTTTTTTTTATTTAAAGATTTATAAAGCGCGCAGCTACCCAACAGTGTTTCCCAGCGCTGACAGCGGAACAAGCAAGATAGAAGCTCAGTTGGCATTAGGCCTGGCTAAAAAGAAAAGTCTTGAGCTTTTTACGGAAGGCAAAGAGGGATTGACAATTCCCGAGTTCTAGCGGAAGAGAGTTCCACAATTTTGGTCCCAGGAAGGAAAACGAACAGCCACCCATACGGGCCAGCCGTACTTTAGGGACTGAGAAAAGGAAAAGATTGGCAGATCTTAGATTGCGAGAAGGTCAATAGGGCTTGACAAGATTGAGTATGTATGCGGGGGCCAGGCCGTGCTGAGCTCCAAACATGTAGCAGAGAGCCTTAAATTCGATACGCTTGCCAACCCTGAGCCAGTGGAGTTGATAGAGCAAAGGGGAGACAGAGGCGTGGCGAGGCAACCTAAAAAGTAGGCGGGCAGCTGCATTCTGAATGAGCTGGAGACGGCGTACAGAGGTCTTGTCCGCACCCAGATACAATATATTACCGTAATCGAGTCTGGAGATCACCAAAGCCTGCAGGACAGTCCTCTGAGCAGCAGGTGGAATTAGCCAGAGAATTTTCTTTAACCACTTGAGGACCGCAAAGCAGGCCGAGGTGACTCCCGAGACCTGAGCAGTGAGAGAGAGCTTGCTATCGATGGAAAATCCCAGGTTCTTAACCTTAGGAACCGGGGTGGGTAAAGGTCCCAGAGATACAGGCCAGTGGTTGGCTCCCCAAAGCTCAGGATTGTTCCCCAGGATGTTCACCTCCATTATAGAACCATTCAGCCTTAAAGCATTGCTGGACATCCACAAGGAGATGTTACGCAGACCAAGTTTAAGTGAAGAAGGATCTTGATGTTGAGCAGATGATAAAGAAAAAAATTATCTGCGTATCGTCAGTGTATGAAAAGATGGTCAATCCAGATTTTACAGCAATGTCTGCCATAGGGCGACCGTAAATATTATAATGCAGAGGACTCAGGATCGAACCCTGCAGAACTCCAGATGTCAAGGCAGCGGGGTTAGATTTCGCGGTGTGAGAAAAGACTTGAAAGGAGCGATCCTCCAAAATAGAGATCAGCCACTGCAAGGATACACCTACAATACCAGAGCTTACGAGGCGCTCCACCAGAATGGAATGGGAGACCGTATCAAAAGCAGCACTCAAATCCAAAAGGATGAGCGCTGCTGTGCCCCCACAATCAAGCTGCTGCCTAAGGTCCTCCGTGACCCCCAACAGAGCTGATTTGGTACTGTGACCAGGACGAAAGCCAGACTGAGACGGATGAAATAGCTTATGTTTCGTCACATGTGCAGAGAGTTGAGAGTTAATGTGTTTTTCCAATATTTTGGAAAAGGTGGAGAGAAGAGATATAGGCCTGTAGTTAGACCAGCAGAGGGTATCTAAACCAGTCTTTTCAACAGTGAAAGCACCAGAGTGTGCTTCCAACTGCGAGGCAACTGGCCCAGATTTAGGGAGGAATTAAGAAGCTGAGCAATCACCTCAAGGGCAGGCTCATCCAGGCATCTGAGCTTGGAAGGAGGGAGAGGATCACGTGGGGAGCCAGACTTGATGTTTCCAAGTTGATTTCTCAAAGGAATTAAATCAATTGGGAGCCAAGCCTTAACTTGACAAGATTCATCAGATGCAAAATCAGGGGGAACAGTCACAACCTGGTCAGAAAGTTGAGTAGTTGGAAAGATGAAGTTGTCATGAGAAGAGGAATCCAACTCAAGCTCACGATGAATATACACAACTTTATTATGAAAAAACTGCGCAAGTTCATTGCAATGGTGTAATGGAAGGGAGGGGGATGGCAAGAACGTATTAGATGCAGAAAGTTCCAACACAACTTTAAATATGGTTTTCTGACAATTTTGGGCGGACGTAATTTTATCCGTATAGAAGGAGGCACGAGCAGATCTGCAAAGAGCATGATATTTATTTTTGTGCCTCCAGATAAGTGGCTTTGGCCTCTGGCGCATAATGCTTTCTCCACAGTCTCTCCAAAACTTTACATTGTTTTTTTCCAGCTCTAAGGGAGTCAGGAAACCACGGAGCGGGGGGAAGCACTCTAGATTGGGATTTAGTAGAAAGGGGAAGAATGGAATCGATAGCCTCAGACAACCAGTGATCGACAAGTAGCTGGTCCGAGTCCAGTTGAGATGAAATGGAAGGAACAGTCTGCCAAAGCAGCTCATTAAGTGCCTTCATATCAAGTAGAGACCAGTTCCGAGTTTTCTTTGGCAAAGCGGGAGGTTGAGGCGAATAAGCCAAGGAGAAATCAAATAAAGAAACGAATGGCAAGGTGATCAGACCAGCCTAGCTGAATGGGAGGAGCAGTGGACACAGTAGCAAGATTCGAAAAAGTAGGGTCCAAAAGATGACCTGCTAGGTGAGGAATTGATGAGTGAAAGATTCAGGGTCAACAGATTGTCCAAAAGAGTTCGAGCAGATTTATTACTAGGATCATCAAAATGAAAATTCAAGTCCCCAAGCACAGAAAAATTTGCCACACGAAGAACAAGAGGGGCAAGTGATTCGATCAACAGGGAACCCCAGTTGTTAGACGGGCCAGGGGGATGGTAAATGAGGGCAACAGAAAAGGTAAGATATGGGGAGAATGGGATAGAGAAAAGTAGGGCTTCACAGTTGGGAATCGTGAGTGCCTCAATTTTGCAGTTATAGATTTTTTTTTAAATAATGGCAATTCCTCCACCAGTTTTCAGAGGTCTATTTATACCTAATAGAGCAAAATTCTGTAGTAGTGCCGCAATCACATCTGGTATGGACCCGTCGTGGAGCCAGGTCTCGGTTAAAAAAACCGCATCCGGATCAATGTCAACTAGGAAGTGAAATAGGTGCGACAGGTGTTTGGGACGGGAGCGACAATTGAGACTAAAACAGCGGAAAACCTTAGATGAATGTGAGCCAGAATTGTCAACTCTGGGAAGGTGGGAAGTCTCTCCTCCTAAAGAAGGGTGGGGGCCAGGCCGGGAATAAGTGGGAAAGATATTATCAAATGAACAGTGAGAGCACAACCTGACGCTGGCATCAGGGGCAAGAACCTGACAAACATCATTAGGGGTGGGTTTAAAACTCCTAAGATCTTGAGAGGAGTAAGTGAGTCGAGGCTGCAAGCAAAAACGAGCAGGGGTTCTGGCCCCTAGCCCCGCCCGGACGCGGATGGGCACAGACGGGCTTGCCCTAGGCGCGCCCGCCACGGCATGGGTTTAAATAGGAAAAACCCGGAAATGCCGTGAGACGCGAGCCTGACTGGTTCGGGAACACCCTCTGCCCAATCGGCACACAGCCGCGGCGGAACGGGGCAGAACCAGTAAGGAAGAGAAATTCCCCAGCGTGTGGAGGTGAGAGCCCCTCAAGGAAAAATACAAAAGTAAACGGTAATTAGCCACTACTTAAAAAGTTAAAAAGCGAACGTCATAAAATCAAACACTGGGATAGCGTACAGCAACAGCGCAACTGACCTCACTCATGTTATTGGATGCCAAATCCTTTAGGCAAAATACAGGAACTAAGAAGCTGCTTGGTTGTTATCCAGGGTTCTAGACTGACCAGTAGAATGTTTCAAATGCGCTTTTCTTACATAATTGAAAATATTTAGCAATCATATATAGAACACAAAGAGAAAAATGAATATCTATTTTGTGGCTATAAGTCTTGAAAAGTAAAAGTGTTTTTGAGGCATGCAAAATACATATGAAATTGTGGCAGAAGTTATACAGAAAGAGTTTGTGAGAAACATATATTTATGGGACTGGTCTCAGAATGAAAGAGAGGGAGGGTTATTTATTTATAAAGCATAAAAAAATAAGTGTGATGAAAGGTTTTCTAGCCGACGCGTCAAGAATTCTAGTAAAGACACGGAGGCGGGGATTACGCTTCTCATTTCTTTACTACTAATTTCAGCAGCCAATCTCAATAAAGTAAAAAACTAACTACATTATCCATGTTTCCCTGTACCTCCCATGTCACATGCTCCAATCATAAATGAGCTGTCACATGCTCCAATCATAAATGAGCTACCCATATAACTGTAGAAGTCACCATTTTGTGTCCTCTTTCTTTGTTAGATAAGTCCATAAGAACAGAATATTCCAAAGGGAAACAGGGTAAAAGTCACCAAAGATCCATACAGCCCAAACGTGGACTTAAAACTTCCAGTTGATCCAACAGGGATGTATATCACCAACCACAGCCCGCGACTGAACTCTGCAATGGGATTAAAATTGCAGCGAGTCAACATGCCATATATAACTCCTCTCAAGGGAAAGAATTCCAAAGCAGAGTGCACCTCACAGCTTTTCTGGTCGATCCCCAAAGTAAAATCTGGCATCATAGATATAAAGCATAGACTATTGCCAAAAATCATCGGGTGGGAGAAATAACTTTTTTATCAACATTAGTTATAACAATACACTTTTAACAATTGAATTATAGCTTCAAAGACAATTGCATCTAAAGGGTGGGATAATCCTCGCTTCCGTGTACTTAATAGAATTGGAAATTCTTGATGCGTCAGCTAGAAACATTTTCATTCTATGTCAGGCCCGGAGGCTCCGATTATGCTAGTTTAAAGTCGTGTTACCACCACAGATGCCACATCTACAATAGTTTATAATAGTATTTCTTATATGTAGACTCAGAGATCCAGTCTGCCGCTCTCATGATGTCTTCTACACGAGAGCCGAGCATACGATTTGGATGCCATGGCTCCTCTGGCAGAATGCGCCACAAAGACAGAAATGTTGACGTCTGCTTCTGCCAGTAGTCATTTCATCCACCTGGCTAAGGTAGCTGCAGACACTGGTTTGTAGAGTTTTTATAAGGCAATGAGTAGTTGTCCTCCAGCCTCCTATCTCATATCACAAGTAGCGATTTCATAATTCTTTAAGCATTGCACCACACATAATTTACTACTGTTTGGTAAACTTGGATAGGTTACCAACATGGAAATAGATTTGGTGCGGCGTGTGATAGTACAGGAAATGCCTTCTGGAGAGAATACTCTACCTGATAGATCCAATACTCGTAAGTCCAATACCCTCTTACAGGAAATCAGACATAATAACATTGTGAGCTTGGCCCGAAAGCTGTTTGCACAACAAGTATTTGTTCGCAGGCCATTGCTCCAAAAATTTGAGAACAACATTCATGTCCTAAATGGTGTATACTTGGGTCTCGGAGGGTTGACCATACGGATACCTTTCATCCATTTGCAGACTAGAGGGTGTTCATCCACTGGTTTACCCTCTACTGGGAGGTGTCCTGCGGAGATTGCCGATCTGAAGTTATGAACTGTTCGGTATGCTAAACCCGAAGATGTTAGTTCTGATAGAAAGTTTATTACCATACAATGTTGTGCCCCCATGGGATCAACACTCCATGTGTTGCACCAAGCACACCATCTCCTCCGAGCTAAAGAATATCTTTTATGGGTGTTATCTGGCCAGGCCTGCCTGATGAAGGATGCAGCTTGTTGCGAAATGCCTTGGGTATGCCATCTTTCCCTGAAACCATCCAAGCCATCAGCTTGAGTTGACCTGATAGATTCAATGGGTGAGGAATACCTTCCGGGTCTAGGAGGAGATCCGGCTGAACTGGGAGTAGAACTGGAGGCGCACTCGCTAGAGTTAGGGCTACTGGGAACCAAGGTTGCGCTCTCCAGTAAGGTGTCACCAGAATGATTTCTGCTCCTTGTCGTCTGATCTGTGACAGGACACAGGGAATCATCAGGAATGGGAGAAAGGCATAGCCTCTGAACTGATCCCAGTCCTGGATTAATGCATCTGTTGCCTGGGCATCCGGATCTGGGCACAAGCTCAAAAAATGTGTCAGTTGCCGATTAAGTCATGATGCGAACAGATCTATTTCGCACGGGCCCCACAATCTGTTCAGAGCTTGGAAAACTGAGTGATTCAGTTTCCAGTCGCTGAAATCTTGTAAGTGTCTGGAGTTCCAGTTGGCTATGGTGTTCCTCTTGTGTGGTAGATACTCCACTGTGAGGGAGATGCAATGATCGAGGCAGAAGTGACAGAAGTCCTTGGCAATCTCTGCTAGTAGACGGGACTTCGTCCCCCGAGCTTGTTGACGTAGCGGACTGCTGAGATGTTGTCCATTCTCAGTAAGATACAATAGTCCGTCTTTATCGGGGAGAGACGCCTGATAGGGAAAGAGCCCGCCAGGAGTTCCAAGCAATTTATGTGTAGCCTGAGCTCCGCCTCCGACCACCGACCCCCTGTCAACATTGTCCCGCACCTCACTTCCCAACCCAACCGGCTGGCATCCAATTCGATCCCTATTTCTGGCGAGGTGCCGAAAATGGCTCGACCATGCCAGGATTCCATGTGGTCCAACCACCATGTTATCTCTGTCCTGGCTCTGCCCATCAGTGGGACTTGTTCTGTGTAAGATAGACCCTTCCATAAGTGTTGGAATTTTAATCTCTGAAGGGCTCTGTAATGGAGGGGGCCTGGAAATATGGCTTGTATCGATGAGGCCAGGAGTCTCACGATTCTGGCAATCTACCTCAACGATACAGTCTGTTTGCACAACGCAGACCTCAATTCCCTCTTGATATTGCGAATCTTTTGGGTTGGAAGGAGCAATTGTGCTCGGACTGATTCTATCTGGAAACCCAAGAAATTGCCATTTGCTGGACTGGCGACAGGACTGACTTCTGGGAGTTGATCTAGAATCCCAGACTCTGAAGAAGTTGTATAGTCCATGATAGAAGAGTCCTGAGTGTCTGAAGGTCCTGGGCCATCAACAGGAGGTTGTCTAGTCAATTAGACATACTCCTCGAGCCCTCAGTGCTTCTACGACTGGCCTCATCAATTTAGTGAAACACCACGGGCCAATGAGAGACCGAATGGAAGGGATTTGAATTCCATGCACTGTCCTCATCATATGAACTGTAGAAACCATCTGTGAGGTGGGAATATGGGGATGGAGAGGTAGACATCCTTCAGGACCAGATGGACCATCCAGTCGCCTTCCTGTAGAATATCTCTTAGCAAGAGAATTTCTTCCATTTTGAAATGTCTGTACATTATCCTGACATTGAAATCTTTGAGGTTTAGGACTAGTAGTGACCTCCGCCTTTCTTTTCGAACAGAAAGATGGGGCTCCTGAACCCTTTGGGATGTGGAGTTGTCAGGCATATTGCCCCTTTGGCTAGGAGAGTTTGAATATAAAAACTTGTTGTGTTTGGGAAAAATACATTTGTCTTGGGGGGCCAGACTGAGTTGGAGATTCGTAAAGTTCCAGTTTGAAGTCCTGAATGGTCTCCATGTACACATGGGTCCATGGATATGCATTTCCAATTGTCGTGAATAGCGACACTCTTCCTCCCAATATCACTTCTGAGAAGGGAATAACTCATACCAGTATATCCTGTGTCCTGGATTGCATTCTATTGTCCGTGTCTGGATCTGCGTCAGAATCTGGGGCGGCCACCTCTGGGTTGAGTGCGAAAGAAGGTGGGATCTGGTTTGTCTCCATACCAACCACCTTTGCCGCAGGCATAGTAGCCTTGTTGAGAGCTTTGGTGGGTACCACAGCCCGGCACACCCTACATGGCACCCGGCCCTGACAAAAAGGTCTCTCCAGAATACTCTTTTTATGGTTTAAATCTTTTATTGAGGTTTTGTCAACAAACAACATGTCCAGCATCCCAAGATATACAAAATAACTAGGGCGATGAAAGCCCTGAGTGGCTAGTATACAAAGGCAGAGGAGTCAGAGCAAACCAACAAAATACAAGGACATGAAAATAAAACTTATTCTAACCCTCCCCCCCACCCCCTTCCCCTTCCCTCGTCCACCGGGGTAGTGAAAATTATGAAGGCTGTCAGGAGCACAGTATGTGGGCATGGGTATTATGTCGCTGACGGCTGCTGATCAGAGAGACGTAGGAGGCGCAAATACCTGGGGCAGGTTAATTCTCGAAATTCTGAGGCGAGAAGAGACAGGAATGGTTGCCAGAGCTCTCCGAAAGCAGAGCCTTTCCCGGCTAGCGTGAGGGTCATCTTCTCCATCCCCAGGACATGCCACAGTCGTTGTAACCAACCCGTATATGTAGGGATCTGAGAGGTGCGCCAATGGATAAGTATATTTTGAACAGCTGAGCATAGAGCAATTGCAATTAAACGGCCTCTTCGGGATTTAAAAGGGTACGTCAAGGGGTTCGGGAGACCTAATAAGATGTAAGCGGGAAACCTCGGTATTTGTGTGTCCAGGTGTTTGTCCACCTCATCGAGGACCTGAGTCCAGTATGGTTGTATGTGCTCACAATCCCAGAGGAGGTGCACCAGGGTGCCTAGGTTCCCGCAACCCCGCCAGCAGTCAGCGCTCTGTCTTGGGTCCGCTAGATGGATGCGCGCAGGGGTATAATACCAATAAGTGGCTATTTTTGTCATTGTTTCGGTCAGTCCCGTGTGATAGGCTGAGTGGCGTGCCCTGTAATACACACCCTCCCATTCTTTGTGACTGAGTGACCTACCCAGGTCTCGCTCCCAACGTGCACAACTGGCGCTATGCATGTGTGTGTTCCTGGCCAATAGCATTTTGTACAAGTCGGAGATGAGTTTTTTATCCGATGTGCGTGTGATAAGTCATTTTTCGTATGCGGAGAGGTGTCGGTGAGCATGTGGCCTTATTTGTGGGTGTAGTGCCCAGTGGCGAATCTGGAGATATCGTAGTCGTTCGGTTTCGGGGATTCCATAATCCGATTTGCCCTGCAGGAACGGTATGATCCCGTCAACATCGAAGAGATGGCCCAGAGATCGGCATTCCGTAGAGCACCAGCGTACATAGGCTGCCTCGCCCATGCCCAGCTGAAAGTCAGGGTTATTGAATAGTGGGGTAAGCGGAGAGGGAAAGGTAGTCAATTTGTGTTTAATGTTAGTATGATCCCAGGCCTCCAAGGACACCCGAGTAATATGGGACGCATAGAGATTAGGCGGTCTGTGTGCTTTTCTAAGGAAGGGAACTTTCTGAAGGGACGTTGCGGCCACAGCACGATCTTGGAATAGCCAATGTTTCTCTGATTCCAGCCGATTCCATTCAACCAAATGCCGCATTTGTGTCGCTTGGAAATAGAGCTGGAGGTCGGGAACTCCAAGGCCGCCTTCCTCGGGCGGGAGGGCCGCTGTGGCATGCTTCATCTGGGGTTTGCGGCCGTGCCATTTAAATTGCGCAAGCTTGGATTGGGTCTGTTGGATCCAACCAGGGGGAGGACGGATGGGCAGAGTCTGGAACAAATATAAAATCTGGGGTAATATAGTCATTTTGGTGGCCGCCACCCTGCCGAGCCAGGAAAGCGGGTAATGCTTCCATTGTCCCAGTTCTTTGCGAATTCGTGATCGCAGTTGAGCATAATTGGTAGCGGCTATAGCCGGAATGGAGGGGGCCAACTGGATCCCTAAGTAGGGGACTGCGTCTACGGACCATTGGATAGGGTGTTGCTCCTGAAGACAAGCCCGAGTGGAAGGTGACAGGGAAAGGTCAAGCGCCACAGACTTTTCCATATTAACTTTAAACCCTGTGGTTTGCGCAAAGCTTTCCAGTTCCAGGAAGCAGGCCCGCAGTGCAGGAACCGGGTTTGATAGTGAGATCAAGACGTCGTCCGCGTATAAGGTAATAGTGTGGACATCACTCCCGAATTTGATCCCTGTTATTAGAGGGTTATGTCTGACTCGGTGAGCCAGAGGCTCCATATAGAGTGCAAAGAGGAGGGGTGAAAGAGGACACCCCTGCCGAGTACCCCTACCTATAGGGAAGCGGGACGACGTGTAGCCGTTCACTCGGACAGTGGCTGTGGGGAATCGGTAACAGTTTAAGATGTGTGTTCTAAGTTTGTCCCCCATCCCCACTCGCGTGAGCACCTGTTCCAAGTATGGCCAATGGACCCTATCGAAGGCCTTCTCGGCGTCAATGGCGAGCAGCATATACTCCCCCGGCGTCCGGGAGGCTTTCTCAATGAGATGGAGGGCCCGCTTGGTATTATCGCTCATCTGGCGTTGAGGGATAAAACCTGCTTGATCCGGGTCTATCAGCCCATGCATGTAGGGCACTAGGCGAGCAGCTAAGATTCCGGTATATAATTTAATGTCAATATTAAGGAGAGATATGGGACGATACACTCCGCAGACAGTCCTGTCTCGCCCTGGTTTCGGGATAACCGCAATGGATGCTGCGAGCATGTCTTTAGGGATCGCCCCTGGCTGGGCAAAGGAGTTGAAAAGACTGGTCAAGAGTGGAGCCACCAGTGTGCAAAACGTTTTATAAAAGGCAGCTGAGTAGCCGTCGGGCCCAGGGGATTTAGCTGGTTTGAGGCGCGAGATAGCTGCAACAACCTCTTCTATTCTTATTTCTCTCTCTAAATGATCCGCTTGTGCTTTAGTTAGGGTGGGTAAATCAGCCTCCTTGAGGTAAGCAACGCAGAGGCGTTATCTAGCGTTAGGCCTGTACAGAGTTGGGCGTAAAAATCCCGGAAGGCTTCAGCGATCTCGGAATCCTCCGATACCCGCCTACCATCCCCGATGAATTTCTTGAACCCCTTGTCTCTGCCGGGCCTCCCGAAGCTTATGGGCAAGGAGGGGGCCGCACCTATCCCCTCCAGTATAATAAGAGTGGCGTAAGCGAAGAGCTGCAAACTCAGCCCTGTCTTGATCTAGCGCTGCGAGTTGCTGTCGCATAGCCCGCAGTTAACGCCATACCCTGGGTGCCCCTGTCCTCTGATGCATCTGCTCCAGCTCCTTCGTCTTTTGAGTGAGATCATCCCTCTTACATCTACGCTCCACGTTGTCTCCTGTAGAGATGGCCACAAATTCCCCACGTATGACCGCTTTAAGTGCTGCCCACTGTGTCGAGAGGGAAGTGTCGTGGTTAGCGTTATGTGAGAGGTAGTCCTCTATGGAGCGCTGTATCTGCTCGACGACATCCGTGCGCTGTAGGAGAGTGTCGCGGAGGCGCCACTGATGAGTGGGGCGCTGCAGAGGAGGGAGTGTGAAGGTAGCGATTACTGGGGCATGGTCTGACAAGGAGGCAACTCCTATCTCAACGTCAGCAGCAAGCGCGTGTAAAGGCGATGAGCCTAGGAGGTAATCGAGCCTAGCGTACGTTTTGTGCGCGCCTGAATAGAAGGAATACTCGCGGCTATGGGGATGGAAGCAGCGCCAGAGATCTTTTAGGCCTAAGTCCTGTAGTCGAGCTAGACCTGCCGCAGAGAGCGCGCCCGTCTGACCTGTGCGCTGGCATGATCTGTCCATGATGTTATCGAAGACCAGGTTCAGGTCACCCCCCAGCAGGATCCTGCGCTCAGCTGTCACTGTAGCTTCGGTGTACGCATCGTGCAGGAACTTCTCTTGTCCCTCGTTGGGGGTGTATACCGACCCAATAATGAATGTCGGGCCTCCCAGGATAAATTGATAAGTGAGGAGCCTCCCCTTAATTTTGGCCTCTTTCTAAAGGACTTTACCCTGAAACGTGCAGGAGACCAGGATGGCCACGCCAGCCGATTTAGCGGGGCCGGATGAGAACATCTGGATCGGGAACATGCAGGATTTTAAGCGGTAGCAGTCTTTTGACAAGAGATGCGTCTCCTGTAGGAGGCATATATCAGCTTTGGCATGTTCAAGATATGAAAGGACCGCTCTGCGTTTGACAGGATTATTAAGTCCTCACACGCTCAAGGTGAGGATTTTAAGAGTGGTGGGGGGCATCTACGTGGTTGTAAGCCAGAGAAAAGCGCTAGCAAGGGGCAGAGACCGCCTCTGAAGCCATAGCGGTTGAGCATATATATCAAAGGGTCGACCCCAGCGGGCATCTAAGCGATTAACAGAAAAGGTGGACGAGGGACCCCAAAACCAAAAAGAAATCACCCCAAACAGACAATCAAATACAAAACTACATGAGCAAAATGGAATCGAAAGGGATAGTCCGTCATCCCAGGATGACCAGGAATTAGTTAATGCGGGGTCTATGTTGTGGCCAAGTGTCGGAACCCCCACCCCGCCCGCCACCCACCTCAGAAGCAGTGAGAGAGAGCATGGTCATCAGACCCACTCAAGTGACTTCAGGAGTGTTTCTTGCAAAAGCCTCTGACATGGAGTCAAGGACCGCCTGTCGGCCTTTGGCGATCTCGGACTGGTCAGGCCGCTGAATTCTTCGCCTGTGACCCTGCCGCCGCCAGCCTGATGGGGAAACTTCAGGACCGGAGGACGTGCTGCGGCGTTAGTCATCGTCTGGGGGTATCGGGATTCCCAGCAACCTGCAAGCTTCAGTAAGGGAGCGCAGCTGTAGCAGTTTGCCATTATGTCTGAAGATGAGGCGAAATGGGTGGCCCCAAGAGTAGGAGACACCTTGCTGACGGAGATGCTCCGTGACAGGTCGGAACTGCTGTCTCCGTTGAAGGGTAAGGAGAGCCAGGTCCTGAAAAAGCACCGGGGACTGATCCTTGAACGAGATTGGGTGCATAGCTCTGGCCTTGTTAATGATTGCCTCCTTGGTCCTGAAGTCGCGCACGCAGACGAGGATGTCTGCGGGTGGAGCATTGCTCGCTCGCGGGGGACCAACTCTATGGGCGCGGTCTAATTTGATGTCAGCATCGGGTGAGTCACTGAGGATGTGATTGAAGAGCTCCTTGGAAAAGGTGAACAGGTCATCGGTATCTGCTGTGACTTTCACTCCCCGGATGCGGATGTTGTGTCTCCGGGAGCGGTTCTCTAAGTCCTCCAGGTGGATCTGCAAATCAAGGTGTTGGTCCTGAAGTCGTTTCACCTCCTGCTGGAGAGTGGACAGTTCAGTGTCTCTAGCAGCCCCTCTATCTTCCAGGGCAGCAACCCTTTCCCCGATGCCATCCACGTCTCTGCGGATATCCTTTATTTCGGAGGTAAGATCCTTGTTCACCGTCTGGAGATCTTCCCGTAAGGTCAAGAAGAGAGACTCCAAGAACGCCCGTGTTATAGGCTCCTCGCTCGTGCTCCCGGTCTTCACAGGGGTCGGGTCCCCCAGGGCAGAGTGCGCCATTGTGGAAGTACACTGTTGGCGAGCGAAGATGTCCTTTATCGTCTTATCTTTCTTCGCCCTCGTGGAGGACATAATCTTAGGCCTCGTCAAACCCCAAAGGTCCGTGAGGCAAGATGAGGAGGTGGTTCGGGTATAGCTAGCCCGTTAGGTGGTAAACGGTGTGTGCGAACTCCAGGATCAAAGTTCAGGTAGTGAGGGGGTAGTGTCGCCGAGTGGGCTCAAGATCTATGGGCACTTGAGGAGTGGCCTCTGCCGTGGAGCACGTCAAAAAGCCGTGGTCGAGCCAGACCCCCGGCCACCGGTCCGCTGTCGCCAATGACGCGGTGCTTCAGCGTGGGAAAGCGTGAGTGGACCCACCACGGGTGAGGACGTGAAGCGGGGCACCTCGGGGTGCCGGGCTGAGTGGCAGGCTTGCGAGTGATGGAAGTGCAAAGTGTCCAGCCCGAGGCCCGGGAGAGCCCACAATCGAGACACCCACACTTTAGAGGGTGGGAAATGCTAGGTGGGTAGAGAGCCACGTCGGGGTTGGCGTTGCTGTCCGAAGGAGGCACGCTCTGGGGTTGATAGCGTGCGTGTCCCCCGTGCCGGGCCCCCACACCTCCGTACCTGCTAAATTCGGAGACTGCCACGTGTCTTGTGTAGGAATCCGCCACTCATCGATCAGGGCCTGTCTGGCTGTCACTTGCCCGTGTGACGGGCCCAGTTGCTGCTTCGAGGAGGGGAGGGCAAGCTGGGGCAGCAGCAGGCTCACAAACAGCACCCAGTCCTAGCCGGGCCGCTTCCGTGAGTCGCTGCGACCCTCTCTCGGCGCCCACCTCTAATGGCGGCCACGCCCGCCCTCACCCTGCTGCGTTTCCGGAGGAGTGGAAGTCGTCCAGGTGGGCCATGGGGCCTCGGAGGCTGGGCACGCGAGTCTGGCAGCGGGGGGGGTCCCAGATCCCGAGGGGGTCCAAAGGTCTAGACCACGCGTTGCTTGGCTGCCTCACACCTGCCACGGGGGCCACGGCCCTGTTACGTTGTGTGGCGCGACCTGCGGCTCCTGGTAGCTTGAAGGCCCGAGACTGAGAGGCTGCACTCCTCTAGACTGCTGCGTGCCCGGGGCCTCCGAATCCAGGGACCATCCTGCTACATGCCAGGAAATTCCGATGGCGGGGGGGAAGTCCTCCGGTGCACCAAAAGGCTCGTTGCCGCGCCAGTCCGGTAGTGCTGCGGCTGGATGGGCATAAGCGCGAGGTAGGCCGCTACTTCAGCCCGAGGCCTTGCGCGGCCTCCGGGCGTGCTGGGAACTGGATGCCGGAGATCCGGCGAGCCCCGCTGGAGAGAGCGCAACCACAGTACCCCCGTACTGTGGGATGGGGCGAGCTCTTCCGAAGCGGTGAGTGGTGGGGGCGGAGTTCTCTAGACGTGTGCCTCGGGGAAGCCGTTCGGCGGGTCCCCACTCCGCACGGCCCACCGCCTGGGAGAAGCGAGGTCTGCAGGCCCCAGCAGGGAAACAGCCACAATTCGGGACAGCGTCGCGGGCCTCCGACCCCCCTGTGTGTCGGTTCTGTGCCACTTGTGTTCCGGAGAGCGGTGCTCTGCTCCGGCGGTCCTTTGCTCGGGAAAAAACCCAAGAAACACTTTTTAGGGCAGGCAACGGGCAGGAGCTCTGAGCCAACGCGTCCTACCGTGCCGCCATATTGGCTACGCCCCCAGAATACTCTTTTTAGCGACATTTGGGCCTTATATATAGTCGAGTAGGTGGCACAAAATCTGGGCAGTTTCTTAACGAAGGAGCCCCCGAATAATAGGCTGTCAGCCATTGGGCTGGCTTCCAAATTCAATCAATCAATCATGTCACTTATAAAGCGCACTACATACCCGCGAGGGTCTCAAGGCGCTGGGGGAAGAGGGGGGTGGTGCTGCTACTGATCGAAGAGCCAGGTCTTGAGGAGTCTTCTGAAGGCCAGTAGGTCTTGGGTCTGTCGGAGGTTGGTGGGGAGGGTGTTCCAGGTCTTGGCGGCGAGGTGGGAGAAGGATCTGCCGCCGGCGGTCGTTTTCCGGATGCGGGGGACTGTGGCGAGGGCGAGGCTGGTCGAGCGGAGCTGGCGGGTGGGGGTGTAGAAGCTGAGTCGTCTGTTGAGGTAGGCTGGTCCGGAGTTGTGGAGTGCTTTGTGTGCGTGGGTGAGGAGCTTGAAGGTTATCCTCTTGTTGACAGGGAGCCAGTGCAGGTCTCTCAGGTGGGGTGTGATGTGGCTGCATCGGGGGATGTCGAGGATAAGATGTGCAGAGGCGTTCTGGATGCGTTGCAGCCGTCTCCAGGAGCTTAGCCGTCGTTCCTGCGTAGAGGGCGTTTCCGTAGTCCAGCCTGCTGGTGACGAGGGCCTGGGTGACTGGTTTTCTTGTTTCGGTGGGGATCCACTTGAAGATCCTGCGGAGCATTCGGAGGATGTTGAAGCAGGATGAGGAAACGGCAGTTGACCTGCTTAGTCATGGAGAGGGTGGGGTCGAGGATGACCCCTAGGTTGCGTACGTGGTCGGTGGGTGGCGGGGCTGTTCCCAGTGATGTTGGCCATCAGGAGTCGTCCCAGGCTGAAGGGTTGGAACCAAGGATGAGGACCTCCGTCTTGTCCGAGTTCAGCTTCAGGCGGCTGGTCCTCATCCATTCGGCGACGGCCTTCATTCCTTCGTGGAGGTGGGCTTTGGTGGTGTGAGGGTCTTTGGTGAGGGAGAGGATCAGCTGGGTGTCGTCGGCGTAGGAGATGATGTTGAGGTTGTGCTGTCGGGCGACGTGGGCGAGGGTGCCATGTAGATGTTGAACAGCGTTGGGCTGAGGAGGAGCCTTGGGGTACGCCGCAGATGATCTTGGTGGCCTTGGATCGGAAGGGGCGAGGCGGACGCTTTGTGTTCTGCCGGAAAGGAAGGATGTGGTCCAGTCCAGGGCCTTCTCTTGGATCCCGGCGTCGTGAAGGCGTGTTCGTAGTGTGTGGTGGCAGACCGTGTCGAAGGCGGCTGATAGGTCCAGGAGGATGAGGGCTGCTGTTTCTCCGTTGTCTAGCAGGGTCCTGATGTCATCGGTGGCGGCGATGAGGGCGGTTTCGGTGCTGTGGTTGCTGCGGAAGCCGGACTGGGAAGGGTCCAGGATGTTGTTCTCCTCGAGGTAGCGGGTCAGTTGTTTGTTGACGATTTTCTCGGTGACCTTCGCGGGAACGGGAGCAGAGAGATGGGTCAGAAGTTCTTGAGGTCCTTGGGGTCTGCCTTGGGTTTCTTGAGTAAGGCGGTGATCTCGGCGTGCTTCCAGCTTTCCGGGAAGGTTGCTGTCTCGAAGGAGATGTTGATTATTTTCCGGAGATGGGGCCCGATGGCTGTACTGGCTTTGTTGAAGATGTGGTGAGGGCACGGGTCTAGCGGTGAACCGGAGTGGATGGTGTTCATGATCTCGCTGGTGTCCTCGTCGTTGATGTTGGTCCAGGAGAGCAGGCGGTTGGTGGTTGTGGGGGCAGTGGTCTCGGTGGTTGCCGGGACGGTCGTGGTGTTGAAGCTGTCGTGGATGTCGGCGATTTTGCGGTGGAAGAAGGTGGCCAGTGAGTCGCACAGGTCTCGCGACGGCTGGATGTCGTTGGTGTTGGAGCTGGGGTTGGAGAGTTCCTTCACGATGTTGAAGAGCTCTTTGCTGTTGTGTGCGTTGTTGTCTAGGCGGTCTTTGAGTGAGGCCCTTTTGGCGGATCTGATGAGGTGATGGTGACTGCGGGTGGCGCTCTTGTGGGCGGCGTAGCTGTCCGCTGTCCGTTCGTGGAGCCAGATCTTCTCCAGTTTCGGCATGTTCGTTTGGAGGCCTGGAGGTCTTCGGTGAACCAGGTGGCTTTCTTGCTGGTGTGGCTGTTGGGCGGATTCTTGAGCGGGGCGAGGGTGTTGGCGCAGTCGTCGATCCACTGTCTGAGGTTGCGGGCGGCGGTGTCGGGGTCGGAGGGTTCGGCGGGTGGGCTCAGGGGCGAGGTTGTGGTTAGCTGGTCTTCCGTGACTCTGCTCCAGCAGCGGCGAGAGCATTTGTTCGGTGCGGTGGTGCGTGGTGGGCTTCCTGTAGGTGAAGTGGATGCAGTGGTGGTCAGTCCAGTGGGGTTCGGAGGTGTGGTTGAAGGAGACGTGTGGGCTTGCGGAAAAGATGGAGTCTAGCGTGTGGCCGGCGGCGTGGGTGGGTGTAGTCACGAGCTGTCTGAGTCCGAGGGTGGCGAGGTTGTCGATCAGGGTGGTCGAGTTGGTGTCCTTGTTGTTCTCGAGGTGGAAGTTCAGGTCCCCGAGGAGGATGTAGTCCGTGGAGGCGATGGCGTGTGTGCTGACGAAGTCAGCGATGGAATCGCTGAACTGTGGTCGGGGTCCGGGGGTCTGTAGATGAGGGTTCCTCTGAGGGTGGTGTTGGGATCGGTGTGGATCTGGAAGTGCATGTGTTCGGCGGTGCTGAGGGTGTCGTCGGTGTTGGTTGAGACTCTGAGGGTGTTCCTGTGGACGATGGCGATGCCTCCTCCGACTCCGTTGGTGCGGTCCCTGCGGGTGATCTTGTATCCGTCCGGGATGGCAATGGCGATGTCGGGGGCTGAAGCGGGATTCAGCCAGGTCTCCGTCAGGAATGCGACGTCTGGGGAGGTTGAGTCGAGAAGGTCCCAGAGTTCGATGGCGTGTTTGCGGGCGGAGCGGGTGTTGAGGAGGATGCATCTGAGGTAGTTGGGTTCTTTCCTGGGCGGTGGTTTGGCGGGCGGGTGCTGGCGAAGCTGCAGTTCCGGCAGGTGAAGGGCCCTTGGGTGCGCTTCGGGGTGGCCTGGTAGCAGGCGTGATCTTTTCCGGGGTTTAGTGCGTGGAGGGTGCTGGCGTCGTATCGGCATCTGTTGATGTGGCGGGCGCGGGGGATGCCCGGACCAGGGGGTCTGGCGCTGGGCGCGGTCACGGCGCGGACGGGCGCAGACAGGCTTGCCTTAGGCGCGCCCGCGCAGCGGCCGCCATAAATGGGGAGGTGGGAGGGAGGAGCAGGGAATGGGGCAGCGAATGGGCAGTGAGGGGGCGGGGCCGCAGGGGCGCAGCGGCGGGAAACAGGCTCAGAAGGGAAAACGAGCACAATCAGGGCATCAAGGGGGCACAGAAAGGAAAAAAAAAATGAGCACAATCTAGATAGATCATTGAGTTTAGGATCTAATCTCATCAGGATAGATCTCCAACGCTCTGTAGAGATGGTGCAGTTGGTGTTCCCTAACATGCAGACTGCTCGCTGAGCCCAGCCAATCAGATTGTCAGTGTTTACAGGGGAGTTGGACTCTTTGGCTTAGTATGCTAAGTCTAAGATCTCAGTCAAGGTTCCTGTCAGGTCAAGTACTTTATCTTGGCACATCCAACATGAGCGATCCAGGCCCTTTTTTGGATCCCTTGAGCATTTTTTCATAAAAGTGACCATGATGGGATCTACCTCTGGCGTGTCTGCAACCTTACCCACCAGGTCTGGGCGGGGGCACTCCATGCGGAGGCGTGCACGTACCTCTTTATCAAAGCTCCGCTATAGATGGGTTTGAAGGTGTTCAGCAACCTCTGGAGGGGGAACCCAATTGGACTCCCTGGGGTGAATTATTTCGGTGGGCTCGAATTGGAGCACCCGAAGGGTATGGACTGGAGCCCGTTTCTTCTTACTGAGTCTTGCCTTCTCACCCTCATCACTGTCCTCAGTGTGGGAAGAGCAGTCTGAGTCGAGGGCCTCTGCATGCTGTGAGCTGTAAGACTGAGAGGACTCTCCCTGTGGGTTGGCACTATAATCGTGTTCAGTCTCACTCTTGCACCTTAGCTTTTTAAAAACCTCTCCATGTACCTCTGGCTGTGATTTACTCTTGACTTTGCCCTTTTTTGATGGGCCCACCTCATTGTTGGCCGGAGGAAGTTGGGGTTGCCAGCCTTGTTGGCATGCAAACTCACACAGCTGCCCCGTGAAGGGACCTTGTGCCTGAACCAGGGCCTTATTCACAGATTGCTGTACACTGCAGTCCAGTGCATCCACCAAATCCAGCTCTAGCTGGTCATCACCTTCTTCATGGTAGTTGTCTGCCTCCACCTTATAGGGCTCCCATTGTGCCATTCTCTCTACATGCACACTCAATTTCCTGGGAGTTGAGAGAGTAAGGGGGGAGTGGAACTAACCCTGCAAGGCCAAGGATTGTGTCTTAATTTAAGTGTGGAGGGAGCTGCCTGGACCAAAAAACCCACTCTAGGCAAAGCCTATGCAAATGTATGCAACCCTGCACACACTTGTGAGACAGGGCGTAGGGGGAGCATTCACCCCTGCCACCACATACAGAGCTGGGTCACGTTATGTGTAGAAAAAGCCAGCAAACTCTCTGATCAATTTCCCTGAGCGTCGCATTCAATTTCTGCACATGCGCGATGTGTGGTCCTTGTTCGCAAGTAAAAGAGGACTGCGCACATCAGCGAGATGTGCGCTGTCCGCTCCCCGCTCCACTGTGGTAGCAAGCAGCGTCAGAGTCCGACCACCGTAAGTGTTCAGAAAATGAAGGCGGAGTCCCAGCGCTGTAGCGCATGCAGTGGGTGATAGGTCACCTTACCACTCCGGCCCTCATAGAACCGCAAAGCGTAGAAAGCATTACATTCACAGCAAATAGAGGTATGAAATACCTATAATTATGGCATAACAAGCATATAGAAAAGAAACATTCTAAGCAATATAGATATGAGATATCTATAATTACGTCAGTACAAGCATAAAGAATTAAACTGCACTTATCTGGCTGTGAAGCAGCAAAGAAAGAGGACACAAAATGGTGACTTCTACAGTTATATGGGTAGCTCATATATAATTGGAGCATGTGACATGAGAGGTACAGGAAAACATGGGTAATATAGTAAAGAAATGAGAAGCATAATCAGAGCCTCCAGTCATGACATAGAATTTGTGTCATGTAAAAACAAAATGACATAGAAAGAAAAGAGAGATAGGCCCACTCCTTCCATGACAAAATGGCTTTGGGCCGAACAATTCCATCAGTCCAATAGATGGTACAGTGGTAGCTCACAGTGAGTGTGAGTGATTTTTGACAAGGGTTCAAACACCAGCTGGGAAATTCGATTTTTATATTCTTTTCTATTTTTTTCTATTTTACCCAAATGAAAGATGCCCTTTTGTAAATCACCCCTAGCAGTGTCTGGGAGGTTTGTGGCCTTTTTAGTCAAGCCAGTGCATGTCAGACATTTGTGTGGCATGTGGAAGGGGGGCAGGTTTGCTATGAAAGAAATCCCTTAATTTGTGGAATGAGGCTTTGGGAATGGTTGTGTAAGAAAAAGAAATGCATGGGGCATGTCCCAGAATGAAAGAAAAGAAGGGCTATTTGTTTATAAATCACGAAAATCAAGTGTAGATTTGTGGCATGTAAAAGAAAAACGGCATGGAAATAGAAGAAGGACAGCACCCTTTTTCCATGACACAAAGGCTTTGGGCTCAAGTAATGACTGCAAAATAGTTGGTACGGTAGCTACCAGGGGCTATGAGGACTGTTTGACAAGGGTTCAATCCCCAGCTAAGAAAACTCGATTTTTATATTCTTTTCTATTTTTTTTTCTATTTTACCCAAATGAAAGATGCCCTTTTGTAAATCACCCCTAGCAGTGTCTGGGAGATTTGTGGCCTTTTAGTCAAGCCAGTGCATATCAGACATTTGTGACATGCTGTGGCATGTGGAAGGGGGGCAAGGCTTGCTATTAAAGAAATTCCTTAATTTGTGGAATGGGACTTTGGGAATGGTTGCGTAAGAAAAAGAAATGCATGGGGCAAGTGCCAGAGTGAAAGAAAAGGGCTATTTATTTATAAAGCATGAAAATCAAGTGTGGATTTGTAGAATGTAAAAGCAAAACAGCATGGAAACAGAAGAAGGACCAGCACTCTCTGTCTATGACAAAAAGGCTATGTGCCCAGTAATGTAAGAGTAGAACAGATGGTATAGGGGTTAGTATCAGGGACTAGTGCACATTTTGACAAGGGTTCAAACCCCCACCTGGGAAAATTCCTTTTTATATTCTTTTTCTTTTTCTTTATTTATTTATTTTAGCCGAGTGAAAGATAGTCCTTTGGAAATCACCAACTGGCATTATCTGCAGTTAATCATGAAAGAGCATGTCAGAAATCTATGACATGCTGTGGCACGTCACATGAGCTGTGGCATATGCCACATGACAGAGTGACACGTGTCACATGCCAGGAATGGGCTCCAACCCTTACTGGGGATTTTGGTAATACTTTATCGACTTTCTTTGCACTCCTGTGACTTATAGAAATGTGTTTTTTTTTCATTTGATACGTTTTAAGGTCCATATTTAAATTTGTATCTTTCTGGCTTTCAATTTGTATTTGGCTTTCTTACTGTATATCACTTTCCATCTCAAAGAAACATTCATTCTCTCTATTTCTCTCGGTCATTCTATTTGTCTCTCTCTCTCCCGCAAAAACACTGTCTGCGTTTCTTAAAGGGAAATCAAAATGTATATGTGAATGTGTTTTCAGGGTGGGTAAGAGGAAAAGGAAGTGGAAGGAATCATCATCAAAGTTTATGTTGTTTAGAGGAAGCAGTCGTTTAAGAGGGAGAAAATGAAAGTGCGAATGCAGTGTTCAGCTAAATCCTATACATATGCAGCCCGATTCAGAAAAGCTGTTTGTGCAAGTTTTACTTACATATGTATTTCTTTATTTACAAGTGTAAATTTAGTCTTGACAGTTGAAAAGCAGGATTGTGCATGCATAAAGACATTTGTTCATTTGTAATATTACTCCGGCATCATGTAATATTAGGAAAGAATTAGCCTCCCAGGGCTGTGGATAGGTGTTCCTGGGTGGGGATTCAAATAAAATTTGGGAATACCCGTATATTTACAAGCTTGGGTTATTCGGTAATTTATGCAGGACCCAGTTCCAATCCGGAAACTGTCAGTTATTTACTTTCGTCATGTTCAGTAGTAAATTTGCTTTCAGGGTGAGAGTCCCCAGGAAATACCATTACATTTTGTGGTAGTCTAGGGGTTAGGGAGATTCTGCACGAAGAAAGTATTTGCCACTGGAGAAAGAAAAATCAATACAGGTGAAACTGCAGTGAGGCAAAGCTATTTTGCCTGCACAGTTGCACACTGTGCACAATCACTTCTGCAGGGCTATCTTTGATTGTAGGTAAATAAAAGTTCACAAAACGGTTCCTCGATTACTCTTGGCAACGCTTTTGGCTTAGTAAATATGCATCCAAATTATTTTATGAATATTTCACATGAATTATTCAATCTGGAAAGTCTGAATTGCATAGAGCTGGAGATTCCAATTAGTCCCCTGGAAATCCCTGAGAGGTCTAGATTTCCAGGACCTATTCCTGGGAAAATTGTTTTGTGGCTCACATGAAAAGTTTAAACAATGAGATAACTGTAGACCTATTTCTCCTCACTCAAAATGATACATGTTATTGTGTATGAGGACCTTTACTGGCACGACAAATCAGATAGGCACCTCCGAACGGAGCAAAACAAATATTCATCGACTAATATTAAAATTACTATTGTGATCATTTCACTAGCATGACTGTTTCAAATGAAATGGTTGGTGTTGTTTTCCATCTTGTAACACACATAGACATACTTTCCATCTCTTTCCCACCCTCTCCATCTATATCTTAAAACCACATTCTGTTCTCCCATTCGGTCACCTTAGAAATTCAGGTTTCACTTTATTTTGCAAGACATTTGACCTCTGATTTCCTGAAAAAGTCCAAATGCCTGCCACACTTCTCCGGAGAAATACATCCTTACCTGTTAACTATATACACTGAAATCTTCCGGATGTTTATGCAAATGTATTACCCACGTTGAAACAAATGCTTCTGTCGTGTTTCTTCCTGAAAAATCAACATAAATGTGGAGGACAGCTGTGAACGCATGCCTCTCTTGGAAATGGCATCTGAAAATAGATTTTGGGGCTGAACAGTAAGCCTGGTTATTTCAATTTCTTGCATCGAATGGACTGTGTTAGCTTTCGATGACTGTGGGCCAAATTCTGAAAGGCCTTTGCACATTTAAGTTAGGCAACAAAAGAAACCAAATTTACGAGAGCACAGTCCCAATAATTGGTGGAATGTTACGAATTCATCCTACTGCTTGTTTTGTGGGCTTTTCTGGGTAGTTTGACATCCCCAAACTAGAAGATTTGTTAGTGCTAACCAACTCCTTGCACATAAATTCCAATCGCGAAAAAGGCAAATGTATTCCTGTGAAGTGAAGGAGTAAAGTGTCTTTTAATGGTGGGAATCTGGAGGATACACACCCATATTTAATGGGGGCAGAGCCAAGGGGCTCCTCTACGGGGAAAATTTATTTCTCTCTGGAGAAAAAGAAAGATAAATGTGTACATTGCACAATTATATGCAGAATTTAAGGCATGGTAGACATTCTTCATGAATTAATGGTACACATATGCGTTCTTCTGAAAAAAATATGATTTTGTAATTTTCAAGAAGCTATATTCTCTGAAAATCCCTGAAATGTTAAAAACATTGCTTCAAATATAGGCGAAATCCTGCTGATGCCCGACGTTTTTCCTTGACTTTTTAATGTAGGGCAGTGTGCAGGGACAGCTGGTGAAGTTTGAAAGTGATGGGGCGTAAAATGAACAGACCCGTAGCCAGAACTATATGTTTTGGGGGGTCAGGCCCTCAGTAGTGAATACAATATTAAAGAAGGGGAGTGTTTATATGAGGAAAATATTTTTTAAAACTGCTAACATATGCTATGATTGCAAATTACACAATTCATTTTCTTTTCTCCTTGTTGAATATATTATTGTTTTTGTCTGAGGAATTTTTGACAAGTATGTGAACAGTGATGGTTTTAAAGGATATTGGGCATCCCTGGGATTGATTGCCCTTCTCCCCCAAATGGTTTTTGTTCAAGGATGCTGCAAGTGATGCACTTCAAAGGACACTGTACCAGAAATGCTCAAAAGAGGAAAGAAGATGGTTTTGATACACAACTTTGATAGGGCTTGGTTATTCTTCCCAAGGAATTTTGTTTCACTGTGCATTATATTAAACAGTCATTATAGCGTATAATTTCAAGCAAGGGCAACAGCAAAGTGACAATGAGGTTACAGGTCAATATATATTTTAAATATAATAGCATTGTGAAGACTGTCATGGCAATGTGTTCTTTATTTGCTGGGGCACTATGAATGCAAGTATTGAGGCAGTATTATTTACCTCACTCTCCTGAGGCTTGAGCTTGTGACATCAGGAACCAAAGGGTAATAGGTAAAAAGACATAACATCATATTTATTTGTATTATAAAAGCTCAGTTTTACCCATTGGGGCACCTTGGCACTGAATAATAGATGTTTATTGATACCCAACTTAATGGTACTCGTGTCATTGGCCTCAGAAGTTCACAGGCTAATGGGACCCACCAGGATTTGAACCCAATAAATGGATCATAACTTGTACTCTGGTCAAGAGCCAGGTGGGAGGTGATGAACTTTCAAAGTTGTGGTACTTAAAAATATGCCTTGAATTGAACTGAGCAAGAAAAACTTATTTTATTGGTGGTGGTGAGGGAGGAGAGACTGAATTTAGACAACAGTATGGACAAAAGATGAATTTAACAGCACAATTTCTACATTATTTGGCCCATAATTTGAGGTTCTGAAGGGACAGGAATAAAATCGCTATGGGTTCCCCTTCTCCAAGAACACTTAGGGACAACTTTAGCAACATAATCCTTTTTTAGCATAATCTCCTTAAATTGGCTATAGATCTGTTTGCATTCTGGGCAGTTAAAAAGGTCTTACTATGCAATGTCACACTCTAGCATTTTACAAGATGTATGTAGCATCAATCCTTACTAAAGGCCCTATTCCCAAAGGTAAATCTGGTCTTAAACTTCGGATTATGAGCAAAAAGATTCCTGGTAGACGTAAGCCGATTTACGGTGGGTGCCTCAACCAAACATGAGAAGTAAGTCTTCCAAACTGTGCATGAATTATCGACGAAATATAAGCTAGAGTGGCATGGTGGGCAAACAACGATGTACTGGAATGCTATTCCACACAATCACCAGGGACTGAGGTTAATTCAAGCATTCCATCCATCACCTGTCTGAGATTGCTCATGTTCTCTTCTGAAGGGGGGTCATGTCTGGCAGTTTGGGATGGACATTTTCCATGAGGAGCAGGGTAATTACTGATTTGCATAAAATGAGCCTCTAGCTAGAGTGGCATGATGGGTGTAAAATGTAACCCTGGGCGTAGTTCGCGAAGTAGCGCTTCGCAAAGCTACGCAAAGTGAAGTTCGCACTACGCGAGCTTCGCGTACCACTACGCGAACTGCGTAGTGCGTGTTCGCAATGATTACACAGTGCCGGATGCTTGTCCGCACTGTGCAATCATTGAAAACGGCATCTTGCACAGTGCGAGCTGTCTTTTACTGCCGCTCGAGTAGATTTTTACTCGAGCGGCAGCTTTCTCAACGCGGACTGGTAGTTTCTCATCGCGAGCGGTCGCGAGCATACGCGACCACTCGCAATGAGAAACCTGACCTCCCCACGTTGAGAATCTCGCCGGGAGGTTTATTTTCCACGCTCGCGATCGGCAACTTGTGTTGCTGATCGCGAACGAGGAAAAAGTCTCGCCGGAATGTCATTTTGCTTGCTCGCGGTCGCCAACTTGACGTTGAGGACCGCGAGCAAGCAAAAAATGACCGCTGCACTACGCTACGCTACGCGTGTTTGCACTGTGCTACGTGCAATTCGCGTTGTGCGAAGTAGCGCAAACTTCGCAAACTACGCGAGCGTAGCGTAGTTTTCCGCCCAGGCCTAGTAAAATGATGGATTGAGATGTAGCCTGAATGATAGATAGTCGCTAAGATTAATTCAAGCATTCTCTACATCACCGTGTTGTTTGTTGCTTTGTCTGGCAACAGAGGAGGGAGACATCAGAGCATGCACTTCTTATCGCTCATTCAAATCGGTTGAGGTTTTCTGTTTTCCATGCCAGGCCTTCAGCAAAGTACAGCACATTGGAAGTCTACAGCGCAGGTGAAAGAAGGGATGAGAATTGACACTTGGTTTCAACAAGGGCAGTTGTGAAGCACAAGGCATCTGATCCAAAAGTAATGCAGTTGCATTATTCAAATAGGATCAGCTTTAAGCAAAAGCGTTTTCTACCTTCATCCCATGATGCAGAATTTCAGATTGTAGGAACAAGCACTGCATCCAGCCGCATATACAAGAGCATAGCATTCTGTCAGGTCTAACAGCTGTACACTGTACTAGCTCCTCCTAACCCCCTGGTTGCAGTGCCAGCTTACTGGAAGCACATGTGCTGGCTTCAACACAACATATTAGAACCACAGGAATATGTCCTAACTAAACCCCAGCTGCTACAATACCTGTACACCTTGGAAGTATGTCCTGCCTTCATAGACAACTACAGAACCTGTGTGCTGCAGGGAGATGGCCTGATTATATTTTTGTTATCAGCTGCAGCACCTTAGCATTGCAGGAGTTAGCCCAGACTACTCCATCAGCATCATCCCTGTGCCCGCAGATTCATGTCCTGCACTCAACCCAAACAGCAGCAGTATGTGCGCTACTTCCCTAGTGTGCACAGTCCTCACTTCTCTTCTAGCCAGAACATATGTGTATGCACTGCAGAAAAAGCTTGTCCATCCTAATTTAACAAGAAAGAACCACAAGTTTGGGTTTACCATGTCCATAATAACCACATTAATCAGCTCTCTGGAGACCTCTTGTGCCTGCACCTAGCACCATCTGCTGAAGCTGCTCTAGTACTTTGGTGACTCTAAATACAGTGGGGCAGAATTACAAGAAACTGATGCATCTGCAGAGATGCGTCAGTTTCCCTGCGCCAGCCTGCAAAACCCTTGCGCCATCATGGATGCGCCGTATTTACAATACTGCGCACCATGGCGCAAGGATTGACAGATGCGTCAGAAATTCTGACGCATCTGTTGGAGCAAAAGTCATGCATTGCTGGAGTCGTGTCACAAGCACGACGCAACTCCAGCAATGCATCTTGAGGCCTATTCTCACTACACTGTGTCACTCCTTATGCCTGCTTCAAGCAGGCGTAAGGTTTTGACGCAGTGGTGTCCTAGAAGTGGTGCAGGGAAATCTTGTAGATTTCACTGCATCACTTCTATGAGGCTTTCCTGCGTGGGAACGCCCACCCTGCATACATTATACCTGACGCATGTATAATGTGATGCAGTGCTTTACAATGTGACGCATCTCCCTAGATGCGTCAAGTTGTAAATTGGCCGCATTTTTCACACCGCTGCTGAATCACAAAAGTGACGCAACAGCGGCGCAAAAGTGTCGCAAGGGGCTTGTAAATCTGCCCCAGAATGCCTTATTTACAAGGAATTAATGCAGAATGGTGCCGCAATCCATTTGGCTGCGCCGAGCTGCGTAAATTCCAAAGCAAATGGGTATCGTTGTACATATGAAGGATCCCTTTGCTCTCCCCTGTGCTGGTGCACAATGAGCTGCCATGCACCGATGCAGGGACCCTTGCACCATTGTGCAGGGGTGCCTGCGTTGCAGGGATGATTGTTTTTGTGCAGGAAAAGATACCTTCTTGCACAAAAACAATCACAAGAGGTGATTTCCTCTTTCATTCTGCAGCACACATAGAAGGAGGAAAAAATGAGGAGAAATGAAAACATTTCTCCTCTTTGCGCCTCCCTCGCCTCCCCTGGGGAGGCGTAGCATTCTGATGCATTTCCAGGTTTACGATTTCTTGTAAATCTGGAAATACGTCAGAAGCCATGGGTGTTGCATGGGAACACCCACAGCAACACCAATGGCACGCCTCTTTCACACAAAGTGCTGCATGTAAAGGGGCCGTATTTACAAGGACACGAAAAGCCACGCAGGGTTGCTTTACATGTCCTTGTAAATACGGGGCAGCAAGATGCACCACCAGTGCTGCACAAGGGGCTTGTGAATAAGCCCCAGTGTACTTACATTAGCAGTCTTTTCCAAAACCTTACAACTACTCATCTCCCTTTCCGTCTGACATCTTGCTTGCACTTTACTCTCCTCTCGAATCAGCTTCCTCTTCATCATCCACTTATACTTTCTCTCATTTTGCCCTCCCTTTTTCTCTCTACTGTAGACTTTTCATTTTATCACTGTTGAAAACTGCTGAACCTGCAAGCATAGGCTGTCCACATGCTGTAAAGTTCCTAGTTTGTCTGTGTGTGACATTTCTATGTTTCCATTATGTTGATGCATTTTGGAAAATTCGTAATGCTCGGATGGAGCACAGATCCTTCCAGTGCATTTCACAACCAGTATTCACAGACTGGGAGGGGTAAAGGCAGGTGGTGACTGCTCTGCCATATCAGAGATACATGTGCAACTATTGGATTAAGTGGGCCGCAGACAGGCATAGCATGCATAAGCTGAAACTGAGATATTTTCCTGTTGCATTTCAGTCTATCAAGAGTTATACAATGAAGGAGAGCAAAGAGCAGCAGGGTTCAACTGTTGTGACTCTTGTCATCAAGGGTATCCTACAGAGTTCATCAGAAGTATTTCATTTACACTATCTATAAAGTGAAGCAAATACAATGCTGCTGGACCAGAAAGGAACTAAGGTGCTGAGTGAGGCAATATCCGTATTCTCCTTGATTTTATAAACCTGAAAACGTTGAACTCTCTCTCCTTCATCTCTCCCTTTGTTGTCTCCCACCTCTCCATTTTGCCTGTCATCCTTCTGGCTCTCTGTCCCACCCTCCTCCTAATTTCTCTTCCCCTTTCATAATCTTGTGCTCCCATTTCTCTCCACTGACCATCTTTATCCTATCACTTCACTCTGACTCTTCCTCCTGTTCCCTCCTTTTTAGGTTTCGCCTAGGCAGCGCATGCGCTGTCTCGTCGAAAGATGGTGTATACAGTATTGTGGGGGAAGCTCCGCCCACTTTCTGCCCATGCTTTTAATTGGCTCAACTCTGAAATGCTGCATTCTGATTGGTTGCTGGCGTATTAGTCCCGCCTCCTTACTGCCATGACGTCATGTTTATCCTTCCATGGCTATCAGCCCCTTTACTTCAGCAACTCTTTTGTTCCCCTGCCTCCCCCTGTTCCCTCCCACAGTCTGTGACTTCTCTGGCCACCACCACCCCCCACCCACTCCTGTTCCTTCCTTCTTTGGTGCCTGCATTTTTGTTTACAATGCAATAGGACTCGCGTAAATACGAGTCCTATTGCATTTGTAAATGCTTGTTTTTCCGATGATTGGCTGCCTGCATGCGCACTCTATTTTGCCTGACCTGTCCGAACTCAAGCATGCTCGCGATGCTTTACTTCGTACGCATGCGCGCCAAAAGTGCTTCTGCCTCTTGTTTTCACCACTTAAAGCCCTGCAGTTAGTATATATGGAGATGCAGCGGAGCTCGGTAGCCTGCACTGGACGGGGTGCTCTGGGGAGGGCGGGGCTGTGAACACCTCGGCGTATTTCTTACTTGCAAACTTGCAGTTCAATGTGAAGTAAAAGGAACCTTCCATTTTAATTCGGATACCGCTTTTATGCACAGATGAACACTTTACACAGATCCGAGTCCGTATCTCACTTAGTAAAAGGACTGACTACATCTTGTTGCCTAACAGCGAAGCTGCATAACCGAGTGAGACCGCGGGCCTTCAGTCCGTCTCGCATCGGCCGCCGCCACCTCGGGTGCACTTGTGATTCGTGAGTGCCTCTCACTGGTCGGCCATGGGGGCCCCCAAAGAACGCCCCACTCCCTGGAGACCTGGAGCTCGTGACCTTAAACGGGGCCTGCACTGAGGGGGCAAAGCATAAAAGGACCCTCAACACACTGCCAGGTGAGCCAATGCTCTACCTCTAGGGCTTTAAGTGGGATAAAAAACTGGTGGGGGGAGAGGGGTCACAAAGGGCGTGGCCGATTAAAACCTAAAAATCTGTGGTTAGCGTAGTGCGCTGCCCAACTGGTATTTTGCAGCTTCCATCATTGCATCCAGATACATAATACAGCAAGTAACATTACACCCACAACAAGCCAAAAGTATGGGCTTTCTCAATAGTTGTTAGTTGCATAATAATAAATAAGCAATAACTAATACTTGTATATAATATTGAAAATGTTTCAGTTCTCAACTGATGAGACTGAAAACAACTCAAACGAGTCTCTTTAAAGTTGCATCAGAGGCTGTGAAGCAGTAGATTGTATGGATTAGAGTGCAGTGTGCATTGGATTGTAGTGGGTTACATGGAAGTTGTGGTTTGCAATTCATTGATATTCTTACAAACACAATCATATCCCACACCAACACGTTAGTCTTCACCAGTTTAGCACACACCCATGTTAATGCCGGTTCGACATTCCTCACGCAAGCACGAGAAAGTAATGCAGTTGCGCCGCTTCGGACTAATGCAATGATGTACTCTGTGGCTGTTAAGAACTGATGCTGACTTTAAGGGTAGATCTGCACCCCAGCCTGCAATGGGGATAGATGTGTCAGAGAATAAAGCCATGTTGTTATTGTTAACACCCCGATAACTTTTACAAACCCGGAGAGAAATCGAGAGAAAGTGACCTTCCATGGCACAAAGTACTGCATCAAAAAAGAAAAAAAACTATTTAAAAAAACACAATTAAAGGAGCTATTGGGGGCGGGGGGGATGGTACCTTAAGCAAGTCTGGAGCAGCGGATAGGTACTGCTGAAGTTGACCTAATCTGTACTTGCTCCCTGCCCCGCAGCAAGTATCACAAGTTACGTTTCGTCTGGGTTAGCCAATTATAAGGCTGTAAAAAAGGGTAGCAATGAAGACAACAAATGGTAAGCAATGGATGGGCACAAGGCCCTTTTTATAAACAATAGTGTCTTGCAAGCAAGACGCATGTGCTAGCTCATACCCTTGTAAACTCGACCCCAAAAAAATAAATGTGACCTTGTGTAATGTAACTGTTGCTCACTTAAAGCCCTCCAATAACTTTTGGTTGAGTTTCAGGTACATAAAAATATGGGGTGATTAAGTGATTTGCCCAGAATCACAGGAGGTTGAGGCAATGCCGAGACTTGAACCTGATTCCCTAGTTCCAAAGTCGACAGCTCTGGTAATAATGCCACATTTTTTTTTTGGTTTGTAGTTTTATATCGCGCAAACTCGACCCAAAGGTATTGGAGCACTTTACATGAAACAGTTTGGTGCTTCCTTTCCCTCCATGTTAAAGAACAGTAGATGTTTCAGCACCCAGGCTAATGTGCTGCATAGCTAAATACATATAAGATCCCAAAGGCGAGACCGATTGCATTGCAAATGCTTGTTCTCCTTGCTTTCTCTCTTTCTGGCCTCTGTATCTCTGTTTCTGTAGTTCTCCCTTCATTCAATCTCTATTATCTTTCCACTCTTCTTGGGCTCCCTTTATTTGTCTCTCCCATCAACCCTCTTGCTTCTCCCTCCTTTTATCTTCTCCCCTTGAACACATTATTCTCCCCTTTCTTTCTCTCCAATCGCTTTAGATTTGTCCATATGTTTATCTCTCTTTTCTCCTTTCATCTCGTTCTTACCTTTGCTCCTCTCTCTTCATAGTTTCTCTTCCTCAGTTCTAGCTAATTTTTTCTCTCGTTTCTCCCTCATGTCTTCCCTTTATAGTTTTTTAGGTCTCGCATGGCGGTGCAGCGCATGCGCTGCTCGCTGGGCGAGACTTAAAGTGAGAGAGGAGATTTCAGAAGGGGACTTGCCCCGCCCATCATTTTCATTGGGTCACGTCAGCGTTTATGCTAAACGCTGGCTTCCCATTGAAAAGGATGCTTTTGGGCCACTGCCCTTTCTCCCTTTTGGATGGCCCATCCGGACTGGGTCATCTGCTTCACGGCTGTCGTGAAGCAATTCCTTATCTTTATAGGGGGCCATCTGTTGCTCGGGCCATCTGTTTCTAATTAGTGCTTTCTTCTCCACCCTTGAAACAAAACAAGGCTTTTTTTTACCGTGGCTTCGGTGCCCATCATGTACTCGTGGTCTCCCCTGCAGCATTAGCCCAAAAACTTATGGACGACGATTTTGGACATTAGAATAATTTAATGTCACTAAACCAGCAGAATATTCACTCACCAAAAGCAAGACAAAAGGACTCGCACAGAGTTATTTCTACTGAGCAGACCACAAGCACTTAGACTCCACATGAGCGCCTTCCGCCATCTAAGAAAGCGACAGCCCTCGCTAATTTGGGCTGTGTGGCAATTATCTCGCAGCTGCACAAATGAGGCAAAGAGCAAAAGGAAAGCCGAGCGTTGAACCTGCGACGCATGAAATATCAAATGACTAACACGGCCAATAACGGTAACTAATGACACGCATTACGGCTCGATAAGATGTACTGTGCTAATGGCCCCAGATTTTAAGACATTGCTCACTGCATATGATTGAATACATATCATATTTCCGTTATAAAAACCATGGGTAGTGTTCTGTTATCCAGAAATAGATGAAATACTGTTTATAGACAGTCGTGCTGCAAAACACATTAATGGATAGAAACACATTCTGACTCAAACGTGTCATAGAAACTCCTGTCACAATTAGGGGGCAGTAAGATATTAATGTTACAGCACCAATATAAGTCATTAAGATGGTTTGAATTTCAGACAGACTCAACTACTGTTCTAGAGACAACAATATGATAGTAGATATTGGTTTCATAAGTAAAAGGTTGAGAATAGAAAAATGATATAATATATATAAAAATCAGCATATCTAATGACCACATCAAATGATGTTGTTGTTTAAAACATTAGAAAGAGGTGAATACTATAACAGAAGCCATGGAATATCATCATTTAAACCAGTAATGTCACTCTATAATCTGTGCACCCATCTTTGTTCCCGATTAAGTAAAAAGTGGGAGTAGTCTTTAATATGCTTCGGGATCCAAGGTTGCTCAAGGACTGTCCATTGTAAATCATTTTCTGAGTGGCCTAAATCTATAAAATGATTAGTCATCTTGGTAGATCTCTTCTTGCATCGGATGGTGCTTTTATGCTCAAGTATCCTAGTCTTGACTTTACGCGTGGTCATGCCAACATACCGCAGACCGCACGGGCATGTAATCAAATATACGACTTTCTCACTGTTACAATTAGTATGTTTGGATAAAGCCCAAGGTCTTCCCGTGCCGATGTCAATCTCCGTGGTGTGCATCGTGTGAGGGCACGCAGCACAAGAACCTCATGGATAATGTCCTTTGATAGGTGGTAGACCCATAAAGTAGTCTGATCTCCTGTCTTTTTCTGAATTGGTCGTGTGTGGACTATCCGATCCTTGATATTCTGGCTCCTTTTAAAAGCAAACAAGGGTGGCAACAAACGTTCATTTCCGCACTGGAGAACCTTCCAGTGTTTAAGAACACTCTTTTTAATTTGGTTAGAATAACCACAAAAAGTGCTGACACATGTAATCCTCTCTTGAGCTTCCTTCTGCGATGTTTCTTCAATGAGGGCCTCCCTATGATGGTTTGCAGCCCTCTTCCTAGATTGACGAATTGTTCTGGGTGGATAGCCCCGTTCTTTCAATGTCGGAGTCTACACAGTGGTAACTATTAATACTTCATTTTATAGACCCGAGGATTGTTTTTGTGTTATGAATTTGTGAATAGGGGACTTTCTCTCCTTGCTGGTCTTTAAAAATTGCCTCCCCAGGTTCCTCCTCTACCCTTTCTCTGTTGTTATTTTCTAGAATCAAAGCCTGCATATGGCTAAAGGTGGGTGCATGTCCCACCTCTTCTGAAAGGTTCACTCCCATGGCGTTTGGCCATGGGAGCGAGCAGCGGCACGCAGGGCGGCAGCTGCAGCGCCTCCTTGTCTCTGTGTGCCTGCCCCAACCACTCCTCTTTGTGTCCCTGTGCCATCTTTGCCCGCCTGCATGCACTGTTGACTTGCTTGGAATTGAGATTACACTGCTCCAAAGCTGACTTCATCGCAGTCTTCGGTATAAAAAGCTATTGTGTTCTCAGAATTATTACTTCAGTAAATGCCCTCAAAATGCGTCACCCAGAGTGTCAAATTGGCCAAAGTAGCACTTTCTCCTTTAATGACAGGCCTTGCAGAGGTTGTCAGCCCTGCAGCCTCCGCACAGACGTCTGCGTAACGATATTCCCACTTCCGCTCATCGTCCTGCTCCGACATCAGAGGTGAACGAGCATCTAATTACGCCTGTCTCATGGCAGTGCCCGATTGCACCACCTTACTTGAACCTATCACCCTTGCGTTGTGGAAAGTTCTAAAGGGCCATTAAAAAGGGGCACTTTCTCATATGTGTCTCTTGTAGATTATACATTCTCAGAGAATTTTTTTTTGAATTATTTCTAGTGTGTATGTATTCATTTTAGTGCCCATGAGAGGTGCAGGGCTTGAAGATTAAATTCAGTGACCTCCCCTACGCCCTTCTCTCATCCAAGCCCCCTCGCCTCCCTTTCTCCTGCATTTCCTTCTTGACCTTTGGCCTGACGGCAGTGCAAGTGCTGTATAAATAACGAACATGCCATGACCTGCTTTCTGTGTCTAACGTGAATCTGTTCTGATATGAAAAAAAACATGGAAGGGCTTCTCGGAAATGCGAATGTAAGGGAGGGTTTGTATTGGCAGTGCCTTTCTGTTTGCTGATTGGGTGTGGGATCATGTGTGCATCTACCTCAGAGAAGTACTCCATGCCCTCTGCCCCGTAGGTTTAAGCAGCAAACTATCGCACCTGAGGAGCTGACTAGAACTACTTAAAGGAAATAGATGTCTAGTGCTACCAAAAACAATAGTACTTATTTTACCAACTTCAGAAGGATGAAAGGCTGAGTGGGCACACTGGAATTTTAACCTATGAACATTGGTTCAAGCACAGATTTTTAGTCAAATGAGCCACTAGGTGATGATTTGCACAAAGTGCTCCAGTGCACAACGGGCATGTGTGCTGCATTTACCCCCCACCAGGGGAGGCACTTTGAGTTTAGGGAAGGGGTCACTAGCGCTTTGTGGCCCCTTCTGTCATATGGATTGTCTCATATGCGTTGGAGTCTGGCCCCATGCACATGAGGGGCGCCTTGCCTCGTGCCATACTTCTTACACTGGAGCTGGGCCAGACAGGCAGTTCGAAGGGGCACCAATTGTATTCCACATATAAAGTGGTGACCAGTCAGTTATTCTTCTCCCTCTCCCTCCCTCAAAGGCTGGTGCAGTCACACAGTGCACTTGTCTGCAGGGGGATTCCTCTCAGGCCAGAATCCTTTGTTTTGAAAGATGGACTGGCGGCTTGAAACCGCCTCCACCTTTCAGCCCTGTGCTGTTTTCGGAGCAGGTGCAATCTTGCTCCTGCACTAGAGACAGCAGAATTTATTTTTGCAGGATAGCACTGTCCAGATTTGTGCTGCACACCCTCACCCTACGCCATATTACTGTGATATTGCTTGACTCCACAAATGTTGCGTCTACTTTAAACAAAAAGGTATGACGCAATGATGCACAATGAGGTGCAAATGCAATTCATACTGATATGACGGATTGTGTGCGTCACTAAAAGTTTCATTGCATAAAGCAGTGCTTCAAAAACACACACAAAGCAGTGCAAAAACACTAAAAAATATTAAGAGGGGAGGGGAAGCATTGGAAGACTGTGCCAAGAGGGAGGAGGCACCCGAAACTGAGCATAAAATTTAGCGTGTGAATCAGCTGAGTTCCTTGAAAGCAACTCAGCGAGGTCCTCAACAAGACAACACAACCCTGGAGGATACACAGGAGGGATTAATAACAAGCATTTGCAATGCAATCGGTCTCGCATTAGTGAAAGTTTGAGCTATTGGCATTGCAAATGATATTGCATTAAGCGTGCAGTACCTTATGTGGCTAATGAAGGCCCCTTTGCACCTCCACAGGGACACCTAGTAACAGTCTGTGGTACTGCACACTTTCTTTGCTTCGTGGAATTTCTTTTATTACTTATGCTACTGCTGGGATATTTTTGGCCAAAAAGCAAATCTAACAAACATTATAATTTGTAGCGCCAATAACTCATACTTTCACTAATGCGAGACCTATTGCATTGCAAATGCTTGTTAAGGGTGCAGTCAGGCACATGCACGAGCTTGGTGTAAGCTATAGTCAGTGCACTGCTGGAATGGAAGAGAGCTCCAGGTCTGTGACTGCGCACTGACACTGAATGCAGCTGTGGCACTGCTCTCTAAGCCCATCCTTTAGTGTGACCCGGTCTCAGCACAGGGACTATACCCCCTCCCTTCTCCCTCAACAACCAATGCCACTCACTTAACACACTGTCCACCCAGACTTGTTTTGTAGGTCCATTTTAAAAAGCAAGTGCAAATGAATGCAATCACCTCGTGGCCTCCGTTGCTTGCTCGTGGGGGTGGGGGGGAGGTGCAAAATATATAGGATGGCCTGCCTCTCTGTTGCCCCTGCCTATGGCCCTGACAGTGACTCACTCCAAAAGCAGCACAGGAAGCGGGACACTGGAACCAGCACAGTCTGTCCTCAAAATTCAACACATAATGACAAGCTGCGCAGACTCCAATGCCCAGCTTGGCACCTGCAGCCTTTAATTTAATCCCACACTTTTACAACTCGTCCCAGGGTGGGGTGGGGTCCGTGAGGCTGCTGACTCCACCTCATTATGTGATGAGTTGTAAAAGGGTGGGGTGGCTTCAGTCCAGCTCCTGATGGACTGGCAGCCCCTGGTGCTACAGGGCTTCAGCCTAAACTGCACCGGGGCTAACTTTGCACCATGTCGTCATGAGGTGGAGCTTAGCCCAGAAGGCAATAATTTTGCAGTGCTGATGATTTCACAGTCCTCAGGGCTATGAGCTCCTCAGCGTGGCAAATGGTGATTGATGGCAGGCTGCCGATTAAATAAGGTCGAAAACAGGAGGAATATACAACCGAAGTAAGTGCTTTTAAAGCGCTGCCCTCAGTTCATCTTTATTTTTCGATTAATGTTGTGAGAAAATTAAAAAGCAATTCTGGGGTAAAAATTAAAGGGCACTGGAAGTATGTTTTGTGCATACTGAAGGTTTGAAAGTAATCAAAGGATATCACTATCACTCCTGAAACGCGCACATATACACTCAGTCAATGGTAGATAAATACCCTTAGGAAATGTGTCTTGTACAGTAAGACTGACATTAGTTATTTTTAAACATAATTAATGACAGTGGAAATCATATAAAATGAGATTGTGTAATTCATGAACATTTGGTCATGTTTCATGTATTTAATTTAGGAAATTAGATGAAAGTATAATTCATTTTATGTAAAGAGTGATTAGGCTATGTGTGTGTACCCTGCCAACTTTTCAGGAAAAGTAAACCAATGTTAATCATTATCTTTTCATGTTCATTTCTTGAACGTAATAAAACTGTACTGAATATGTGACATATTTCTTTCCATTTCAAACTCACATTTTCTGGCAGTTACTCCTCAGAAACATAGCAAACACATCAATATATAAAAGCATAACAAATGGTACATATTCCATTGTGTAATTTAGACACCAATTGCAGTCACAGGTCATAAGAAACGCACAGGCAAACAGACAGAGATTCTCATTCCTCCACCGCATTTCATTTCTAAAACAGGTTAAATGTTTTCATTTGGGTACAATAGCGACCTGCCTTCCTAATATCGTTTGTGTTGACCTTTGGAGGAACTTGGGTAAGAAAAACATTTTGTAATCAGGGGAACACATACATATTTGAATGGTAGCAGCAACAAGATCTTAACAACCCATGTACTACTTAGTAGAAATGTTTTTTTTTTTTTTAAATAACTAGTGTTAGACCTGGTCTCCTTGTCATGGTTTCCCCTTACTTTTTTTTGCCTTCTGACCTCCTGTTTTACTGACTTCATTTTTGATGGCCTTAGTATTCTGTGCACTTTACCGCTGCTAACCAGTTCTAAAGTACATGTGCTCTGTGCTAAAAACATGGTAACATTGGCTTGTCCTCAATTGGCATATTTAATTTACTTGTAAGTCCCTAGTAAAGTGCACTCCATGTGTCCAGGGCCTGTAAATTAAATGCTACTAGTAGGCCTGCGGCACTGATTGTGCCATCCACTCAAGTAGCCCTTTAAACATGTCTCAGGCCTTCCATTGCAGAGCCTGTGTGTGCAGCTTTAAAATGCCATTTCGACCTGGCAAGTTAACCTTCTTCTATGCCCAGATCTTCCTTTTTAATACATATAAGTCACCCCTAAGGTAGGCCCTAGACAGCCCCAAGGGCAGGGTGCAGTGTATTTAGAAATTTGGACATGTACTTTTAAGTTTTACATGTCCAGGTGGTGAAAAACTCTTAAATTTAGTTTTCACTACTGCAAGACCTATCTCTCCCATTGGTAAATATTGGATTAGCTTATTACATTTTAAACGTGTAATTTCCAATTGAGAAAAGACAGATATTTCGAGTCTGGTGTCAATGGACTCACAATTTAAAACTACAACTCATGGTAAAGTTGGATTTTAATTTGCAAGTCTGTAAATGTCAGTTTTAGAAAGTTGGGATTTTCTTACTTTAGCTATTCTGTGCCTCGGCCTGTCTCTGAATACACATCGGGGGTGGGTGACAGCTGGGCTTTGTGCATTCCTTCTAGACAGCCACACACAATGAGAGCTTTGAGGTACCTGATGGGCCATTCACATCCTGATGGCCCATCACCAGGCTGATGGGATATCCTGGGCAGAATGGGTTGGAGGAGCTGACACTTGCACCTGAATAAGACTGTGCCTGTCCCCACACAAAGAGCTGCATACCCCCCTGTAGTGAGTCTGGAGCCAGGGCAGGAAGGACAGGGATCTTTTGCTCCTCAAAGGCCTCTTTTGACATCTTCCCCACTTCAAATGCGCAAATGGGTATGAGTACTGGACCCACAACACCACCAACTCAGTACACTTCTGGACCTAAGGACATTCTGCCAGGAAGAAGGACTGCTGTGCTGCTTAGAGGACTGTCACTCGGCTGGACTCTGCTAGACTTTGCTGGATTCCTGCTTTGCTGAGCCTGCCCTGCTGCCCTCTTTGCCTGGGAGTGAGAAGGACTGGACCTGCACCTCTACATCCCCAGAACCAAAGTGACTCCAATGACTTGCATCCTGTTCTAAAGTCTCAGGGACATTAAAGACGTCCAACAACCCTGCAACTGCCTCTAGACTCTGCTAAATGTGAGTCCTGCCCTGCCAAGAGGTGCCAATCCAGGCCTGGGCCCTTAAAAGCCGGTTTTATGGCTGTTTGCTGCACAAACCACACATTGCTGTCCTTGCATCGGTTGAAACTGACACATTTGCCCTTGACGCCGATGCATCGCCGTTGCTGCTGAGAATGAAGACATCGCATTGCCTTCATCAAAAAGGGTTCACCGACAACGTAGCTCCGATCGGAACCGATTCATCGCCTACATCCAGCCGGATTGACAATGACGTATCGTATCCTCCATCCAAAGGTACTTTTTGAGCAGGACAGGGTTGGTCCCTGTATCTGACCCAGGCTCCATAGTGGTCAGCCTGAATTTTTGGATTTACCCCGGTCAAGCGCTACCAGATGTCCCCGGTTGGCATTTTATGATTTTAAGCACTGTATTTGCAGATATGCTTTAAAAATTCATAATTCCGGTTCTACTTATTGATTTTTTGTCGTTTGTGGTCTTGTTTTGTTCATTTAAGTAAGCTCTATTTTCCTAACCTAGTGAAGATTATTTTTTGTGTGTTTTCATTGTTTCACTATTTTAAGTGTTGCATAAATACTTTACAAATTGCCTCCTAAGTTAAGCCTGACTGCTCTGTGCCAAGCTACCAGAGGGTGAGCACAAGTTAGTTTAAGGTGTGTATCTGGCTTACCCTGACTAGGATTGTGTACCCTACTTGGACAGTGTGCATACCTTTGCCAACTAGAGACCCAATTTGAAACAATTATTAATCAAAAGATTTACATTTTTGGGAAATATTTCATATGGTCAGCAAGACATTTATTTCACAAACTCTAGGACTGTCACTGGATTCTTATGAAACACAAGGAATTCCTGTCAAATTCATTCCATTTTGAAATGTGTTTCCAGCCTCATCTCAAATTCTCAAATTGATGTACTTCACCACCCGCATGATGCAATGTGGAATGTATTATTTCTATTAACCAAATTCTTGTGGGGAAAGGAATGATCTATAATCCTCCTGAGTTCCCCTTGCCCACCTCCACAGGGAAGCCTGTTAAAAATCTAGGGGTGTAGTTTGATGAGAGTCTCTCCTTTTCGATACACATTAAGAAGTTGGCTGGCTGCTGTTTCGGCCTTCTCAAAACTCTTAGAATTTTTTTTCCTCTCCTTCCCCAGGCGGCGAGGGAAACGGTTACTTGTGCACTGATTTTGTCACGGCTGGACTATGCCAATGCCCTCTATGTTGGTATTCCGGGCTACCTGCTGAAGAAGCTCCAGGTGGTCCAAAATACGGCAGCCAGACTTTTATTGGGCATCTCAACTAGGAACAGCGTTTTCCATCAGTTGCGATCACTTCACTGGCTTCCCGTGATGGATAGAGTTAAATTTAAATAATTGGTTCTGGCACATCGTGCTCTTCATGGTTGTGGTCCTCTTTATTTGCAGAAACGTTTTTCCTTTTACGTTCCTGCGCGACCCTTGCGGTCTATGTCCTTGCGCTTTGCTCAGGTTCCTCGCTTTAAGTATCAGAGGTTAGGGGGCAGCTCCTTTGTTTTGAAGGCTGCTGCTGCTTGGAATGCCCTTCCTCTTGCCCTGCATAATATTCAGGATCCAGTGGCTTTCAAGAGGAAACTGAAATCACATTTCTTTGCTTAAAGTTCACTTTCCATACTCCGCTAGGCATCGCGCCGGGACTCTCATGAGTATCTGTGCGCGTTACAAATTCACTTAACATAACATAACATAATCATGTTCCCCTGCCCTGAGTGTCGCACTGCAATTAACTGGTATCCTGGCTTTTGATTTTAGCTCTGGCCTCATTCTCAACTAATGTGTGCACAGAGGTCTAGGTCTGTCCTTTGACATAAGTGAGTTCCTGAGCCTGTCCTGGGACCTGAGGCATGAACCATTTGTGTCTCATTGTTCTGACGGTAGACAGTTGTCCCTGTCACAGGTTTAGTACATAGAGCAGTGGTGGTAGCACACCGAGTTTTTGGGAATCCATAATTGTGACTAGAACTTTGTTATCTGGGTCATTGGACTGGAGCTCTATTGGCCACTTATGCAAAGTTCTCCTTCTATGTGCAAACCCAGATCCCAGTGGTAACATCCCAAGTGTATGTTGAGCGTGTTGTTTATGTGGCCGGCAAGGAACATGCATTGTGTGTATGAATGAGCCAGATTAACGGCAAACTGTGGGATCCATTCTGGATGCCACTTGCCTGGACTTGTGCACAAGATTGAGGGAAGCTGTATTCTTGGACAGTGGATATGTATAGCTGACATTCCTGAAGCCTGATAAAGGGACCCACTAGGTGAGGCCAACCTTTTGTCTTTCCCCTGATCCCTATTCAGTGTGGCTGATCACAGTTGGGTGCAGAAATCTTATACCTCTTTGTGCCTCACTTGTGGGTGCCTCTGGCTGTTGTGGGTGCTCCGAGACTACCCTGCTGGGATGAGCATCACTCTACCAAATGGCTGTGCCTGGAGAGCAGAAAGGATGCTTGAGAGGGGATCCACCCTGAACCATTCCTGAAAGAGGAGGCAGAGGATCCACATCTCCAGTCTGCTTTTACTGTATAAAATTGAGAGCCAGTGATCCACTTGCTATTTCAGTACTGAAAGGACTGCTTTTCTGCCAGAGCTGGTTTCTGCCTGACAGTCAGCTTCCCAGAGGTGAGGGGGGACATCACCTTAACTCTTGTCTTGCTGGAAGATGCTGTCCATCTTTCCTGAGGTGCCTAGAAGCCAGCCTGTGTGTTGAGAGAAGGAAGAATCCTGCCAAACTTGCAAGAGGTGTGACTGTCCAGGAAGAATCTGAAGCAGTAAAACTCTGGTGCTGGTGATGTCTGTCAGAGGAAGGAGGACAGAAAAGAGTGATATGCATGCACTAGGTTTTGGTGGGCATCAGAGCCTCTGAGCGGAGATTCCTGTCGAGAAACAAAGAACTGCAGCCTTACCTGTACCACTGTGACTAGAGAAGAACAACCATGGCTCATTACATGCCACACTGGTCAGAGAGGTGCAAGTGTAGCTCATCCCATACCGCTGTGACCAAGAAGATCATCTGTGCCTCACACCATACCTCCATTGACATCAATTCACCAAATTCCAGGGGTAGAGGAACTGACATCACATGCCCTTTGACTATCACTCACACATGCACTTACACGTACACACAAATTCACACTTACAAACACTCTTTCTCATAAACACATTCTCAACCGCAGACACGCACCCACCATACATTTAAATGCATTTTTATTTACCCTAGCTGCAAGGTAATGTCACATCCCAATCCATTTTTAATACACTAATAGTTAAGAATGTAATATTATTCATTATTAGTGTAATAAACAAATTGACAGAAAACAAGGAGAATCTAGTCCCAACCGACATCCGTAAGTAGGAGCTGCTCTGTGTTCCTGGCATTGATTTTGCCAGCTCTGGGGCCAGGGGTCATAAAGATGGTGTCAGGGGTCACAAGGGGCAAGCAAGGGATCACATTTACCGCCCCTGGTGACCCCTAAATGACGTCCTTGCCTACCTCCCTGACTCAAAGACTGGTGCTGCCCACTTGCATCTTCAATTATGACCAGACCTGCTCCATGGCGCCATCGGAACTGCAGGCAACCTAAAATTCCTGGATGGAGGATCTCCGACATCGGCTCCTGCCACCACCTTTCAACTGGCCCACACCACAGGAGCTAAAGGAGGCTGCACCTGATTCGTAAGAACACTTTCTTCCAGAAGTGGGAGAGAGATACAGTGCCATTGCCAGTTCACTTCAGACCTCGGCCCTCCTCTTTAGAGACCCACAATAAACATCTGTTATTCAGCACCAAGATACTCTTCTGGGTGAACGTGCACAATGCACATGTTATGTTATGTTATTGTGGCAAAATACTAAATATGAATCTGAATTTTGATACACTGAGTGCGCTAAACTTACTAGAGAGGGATAATCTGCACCTGGATCTTGATTCTTACCCAGAGTGGAGAAGTGCCAATTTTAGAGGAGGAAGGAAACTTGGGGAGAGAGGAGTGGACAGCTGATCAATATGCCTTGACTTGTGTAGTAGTTATTTTTCATGTAATAAAATGCTTTTCTTTTATAAAGTAAAGCAGTGGGTTGTAAAATCAGTTATTGCACTGCTGGGTGATTGCTGAGTTCTGAGCTCGAGCTCCCCTATACTATTACTTCCTGAGATGCATGTGACTGCTTGCCATCACTACCACTAACAGTCAAGTGCTGAAGGGGTTTCAATTGGCCAAGTTTGCAAAGCAATAGTAGGATGGACCCGAGGGCATCAGATGCAAACAAATCTAAACCCCATGGTTGAGGCCCAGTAGCCACAGCTTGCCCTGTGGCCCCCGGACAGGGTCTTACAGTTCTAAACAACCAATTAAAAATTAAAGTGTTAGTAAAAACTAAGCAATAATGTGCAGTGAAAATATGCAAGTAGAGTGAACAAGCCAGTCCACAAAAAAAATATCTATGTAAATTCAATAGACCGTGTCAATTCCACAAAAGATAATTGTGCAACTACAGTATTGATTAGGTGTCCAAAGTGTTGAGTTTCTGGCTGAAAATCGTAAGACTGGGGGAAATTATGTTAAGGAGAAGGAGTTGGAAAAGGTCAAACTGGGGGATAATCTGAAGGGTGATCAACATGCAGTATAATTGCACCACCAACAAAATCAGAACTTTCTGAATACTGATGAAAATTTCTATTGGTATACTCACTCTGTAAATGCACATACATCTACGCCTCTAATAGATGGTAGCATATGTGAATCTGGGGTGAGAAAGAGAATCGGAAAGTCTGATATATAATGGTTTCTCCAAATGGAAATAAAAAGTTGCCTGTGCTGATACAGTTGTCCACAAGAGTTACTAGGTGAACTATCATTTAAAAAAAAATATTTATTAACTGGGCGCATAGAAGATATGTTTTGCTGCTTCGGAGTGAACACGGATGTGGCATGTGGAGTTGTGCTACTCATGAAACAGCCATGCCTACGTAGACATCAGCAGTTTAATGAGCTGCTATCACCATCTGTTGGGAGATGAAGCTTTATCTTTTGCACCCAGAAGACTGGCAGATGCATGTGGACTATCTCTTCTCATTGCAAGCACCTTGTCTTTTGATGGAGTGCCAGTGGTGATATTGGGAAGGGAATATGAAGTGTGTCAGAGTGAATAGAGTGTATTCTCTGTGCATGTGCTGCAACCAAACCCATATTTGCAATGGGCAGTGGTATAAAACTGCTGTACCACATTTTGCCTATCATGCTTTATTAGCAGAATGATAATGCACTCCTGCACACTAATGTTGAGGCACTGCAATACCTTCTAAAGGCACTGGGGTTGGCTGTTCTGTGAGGTACCATCTGTGATGCCATCAGATGACCCAGTAGTCAGGAAATGTAAAGTGGCGGGTACATTGTCACTGGCATGACAGTGGGCTGTGATTAAAGACAGCTCCAATTCCTATTCCCTGATCATGTCTAGATCACCTTTAGAGGCAAGTGTTATCGCCTCAAAGACATTTAGTCAGCAAGGAAAGAGTATGATCCCTTACCTGAATATCCTCTTTCACCTCAACCAATCGTTCCTGATGATAACAGACAGTGCTTCAAAGACTGTCAATGTCTTTGACTGTTGCTTACTTACTTGGCTGCTTACTTATGGTGCTGACTTATGTATCATAGGCCAATGGGTTATTGAGTGGTAGCATCTATTTACCCTGCTGCCAGGTAAATACTGATTTTGTTTCTGCTATTTACTCGGCTGCGGGCTAAATAGTAGAAATTATTTACTATTTGGCTGGTGATTTTCTTGCTCAGAGGGAGGTTTACGCTCCTGCCCAAGGATTGTAGGGTGGCGTAAGCCGTAGATGGCTTTAAATAGCTTGGAATTTACATTACCAAGGACTCTAGGCTGTATTATGTCCATAATCTCCTGCCACCGCTACAACAGCTCAAAAACGATGTGGAGCATTGGAAAGCTCTCCCGTTATCTCTATTGGGTAGAGCTGCGCTTTTTAAGATGATGTCCCTACCCCGCTTTTTATATGTCTTGTACAATGCACCCGCTCCTATCCCGGCATCCTACTTTGTGGCCATAGAAACTGACCAGAGGGCGTTACTTTGGGTAAAGGGGTCTCCCCGAATATCAGTCTCAAAACTAGTGAGAGGATGGTACGATAGAGGGATAGGGCTCCCAGACATCAAGAAATACTATTGGGCTGCCCAGTTGGCAGCCATCAACCAATGCATGTACCGGCCCCACAATGATCCTGGATACTGTATGTATAGATGGCTCTTACCGGGAGGATCCTACGCCAGGGCACTCTATTCTAGACCTGCTAAACTGCAACTAACAGGACCCACATCGCACTCTGTCCAGATATGGCATACAGCTTACAAAAGTCTGAGTTTGGCTAAGAAAATCACGCAGGCCACTCCCCTATGGGACTCGGACCAATTGGGAACCCTTCGGAATACAAAAGGGTTCGACAACTGATATATAATAGGACTGTCTCGGGTGGGGGATATGTGGAGGGAGGGTAAGGTGATACCATTGTCGCTATTGCAACAAGAGTACGAGCTGGCAACCACGGAAAGATTCAGATACCTGCAGGTGAGACATGCCCTGCAAACAAATATCCTGGCAGGGGAGACACTCTCAGAGACGTCGCTGTTGGAGGATAGACTCCTCGACGAGTACATGCCTAAAAAATCAATATCACTGACCTACCGGAAGTTAATTAATCATTCTCTCGACCCTCTCATACAGCTCCGTAGGAAATGGGAAGCCGACCTAATAGAACTAGATGACGAAGACTGGTTGGAAGCATTGGCTTCACCCAAGGAGGTTGCAATCTCGTCCAGGCTCAAACTTGTACAATTAAAAATACTTCATAGAATATATTTCTCTGGACCGGCGTTGGTCAGGATGGACTATGGGAAGGACTCTCGATGTAGACAACAGTGTGGACGAGAAGGCACTTTCCTACACATACTTTGGGAATGCACCCACATTAGTAAATACTGGATGGACGTCCTCCACTGTATGGAGGACGTATTGAGACTGAGCCTGGCCCTGGAGGCCAAAAGATGTCTGTTAAATATCTGGGAACCATCGGACTTGAGTAGCAAAGAGAAAACATGGGCAGCCCTGGGTCAGACGGTAGCCAAACGTAACATCGCTAGAATATGGGGGGCGCAGGAGGCACCAGCCATAAACGCATGGAAGAAAGATATGGACTGGTGAATATTTTGGGAAAAAACGGTGTATGTCTCCAGGGGATGTCCAAGGAAATGGACACAAATATGGGGTAAATGGAATGCCTACAGAGGTAATATTTGTGCTCTCCCTCTTTCTCCCCCCCTTCCCTCCCTTGACGAACTGGAATCTATCGACAACTGTAATAATTAAACTGTGTTGCTGCATGTAATAAGAGTGAATACCCATGCTTTTCAAGGAAAAATACCTTTATACCCATTACCCAGAACTATATATTTAATGCTATTAAACTGACAATACTAAAAAGATTTGGAAAAAAAAAAGTTAAAAAAAATAATAATAGGGATTCTGCACTTTTTGGCCGACGGTCGCGCAAATAGCAGAAAAAAATTCATATTTACCCCGCCACTGGCTAAGCAATAGAGATTCTGAACTGATTCACTGGCTACCATGCAAATAGCAGGAAAACTTCACTATTTGCCCAGCCACTGCTTAATAGTAGAGATTCTGCATTGTTCAACCGACAACCATGCAAATAGCAGAAAAACTTCACTATTTACCCAGCTGCTGGCTAAACAGTAGAGATTCTGCACCATTGGGACGGCAGCTATGCAAACTGCAGAAAACTTCACTATTTACCCAGTCACTGTCTAAATAGTAGAGATTCTGCACTGTTTGGCCTGCAGTTTTTGGAAACCTATTCCTCCCCACCCGAGGCTGACAACATCCTGTCCTCCCCCTTTGTAAATTAGTTACCACCACAAAAAGGGGGGTCGTTAATTCATCAATGGTTTGAGACAGCAATTGCAGTTGCAAATGATCAATAAATTCCTTTCCCAATGGGAAAAGGGAGGGCAAACCCACTTTCATGAACCCTCTATTTGCTTTACAGAAACAATTGCAAAAGTCCTTTTACTAGTCTAAAGACATTTCCAACTCATAAAAAGTGTTTTATACATAATCATAAGTACTTTTGTGGTCACAAACCATGAGATTTTGTGACATGGGGTTCTTAGTGCTAAACTGGCTTAGATGCAGGCACTGACTTATACATCTAAATGTCCCAAATGTTTGAATGTTTCCAGGTTATTTTGACAGATATGGCACAGAATGCCACTTCATTACCCCATGGGCCAAGACATGGCGATTTAAGAGGCCTTTGATGAATCTGGCTCGTGATCCACAAATGCTCCTACTGCTGTACATTTACCTGCAGATGTGACTAATGATAAAGGTGATTAGAACATTTTCAAGACTAGTTAAAGCTGTTTACTCTTCTAAAGCTATATACCTGCTCCTACTCACAAAGCCATGGGAATGTACAAGGGCCAGATATAGAATTTCCAAAAGGCTCCATTTTATCAGAACATCTCTTTTTCTGCAGCAAATCAGTGCATTCCGGACTTATTGATTCTGGTTCAGTTCAATTAAAGAAATCAGACTGAAAACAATGATTCGTAAAAACAAAACCCAGAAATGAAAACGTACCCCAGTACCATAGACTCATCTAAAATTGAGGGCGATTTTATCAAAATAGAAGCAAGAAGAGTTTTCTACCAGGGTGATGGGGTCATTATATGTTTCCTATCCCTTACAGCCAGGTTTTACTCTAAATAGGGTAGATGGTATAAAGTCCTTCCTTTGATTGTCCATGCATTGTCGGGCAATCAGAGGAATTATTCTGTTGAGAAGTCACAAGCAAAGAAATGGGGCTATGATTAATTGAACTGAATATCATTGGAATATGGGGTGTTTCTCTTTAAAATACCATTGTCTGGCTGTTATTTAGACACAGCCTTTGTGCTAGGTGATGGCTCTCACAGCAGTATCAATGTTGCTGGATCCAAGCAGAAATATCCAAAATAAGACCAAAATAAAGCATGAGATCGCAGCACTTGGCTGTCATCCTGAGTAATCATCAGGCACAGACAAGAGGGCAGCCCTGCTTGGAACCTTTGACACCTGTAACAAGAGAAACCGATGACCTATGCCTTACTTCTACCATCTACCCTATGTAGTCACTCAGGAAGAACTCATCAGCAGCCCTTTGCTAAAAAGGACCTCGCAGATTTGTTTTGGGGTAGCCTTTTCTCCATTCTTCCTCCCTTCAGTTCTGTGTCTTTACCCTCTGTCCACAGGAATTCAGTTAATACATGCCCACTGTGTAGGGAAGTTGTACTCCCATGTCACCTCAGTGCAAAATGCATCCCACTAGTCCATGCACTAAGACTTTCATTACAGGAGTCTTACTACTACGCACTTAGGGGCAGAACTACTAAGGGCTTGCATTGCCCTTGCTTTAAGCAAGGCAACAAAAAGAAAACCAGGCCCTTAAATGGGATGTACTAAGCCACCTTGCATCGTTCTGCGTGGCCTAGTATATCCAGAGTACCGCAAGGCAAAGCATATTGCTGTCTTGTGTTACTCTGTGTTGAGAAGGTGCTCCATGGATGGAGCATGGGAATTCCCATGCACCACCCATGGATTTTGACACAATCCCAGATTTGCAAAGGTGAGTAAACCTTAGATTGCATCAAAATAGTATGCCTTCTCAAGTGATGTGCAACAAGGAGAAATCACTGTATTGATCCTTGTTACTTCCTTTTCTATGCGTGCTGCATTCCGCAGCACACACAGAAAAAGGAAAATGCCTCAAAAGATGGTTTTTGTGCAGAAAGGTGTTCCTTCCTGCACAAAAACAATCCTACTCATAATGCAGGCACCCTTGCACCATGCTGGAAGGGTGCCGGCAGTGGCGCAAGGCAGCACACAGTGCACCAGCACAGTAAGCGAGCAGAAAGCGAGTGGAGAAGTGTGGCTCAATGGTTAGAGCGGCAGACCCTGATGCAGAGATCTGGCCCGGGACCAGGGTTCAATTCCCGCCTTGGTGGGTCTTGGGCTCAATTTCCTCGGACCTGATAATTCTCGCCTCGGTGCCTATTCTAATCATGGGTCCCACTCTGGGCAATAGCTTGCTTAATCTCCACAACGGCCCCACCAGCGCTGGGATGCCTGGCTTCACCTTGGGGGTGCCCAGGAGTGGACATCTCACAGGGAAAAGCCAGGAAGGGTTCCACAGCGGTATGCGTACAGCGCCGGGACACCGCTTCGGGGGTAGCCGTGCGCTTTACAAGTACGAAAAAAAAAAAAAAAAAAAAAATGCTGCATATTGGCACATTTCTGTTCTCTCCCTATCATGCAACACAGCACAGACTGGAAGTTGTCTTGCTGCCTTGCGTTGTGTGACTTCTTAGTAAACCATTCTCTTGCTACATAACCACCTCACATACATACACAAAGAAGGTCAGCGCAAAGATCTAGGGGTCACACACAATCCCTCTTTGGGCCATATGAGCCGATCTACCTGGAGTCTCCACCACCCTCTCTTCTGCTCATCACAGCCTCTCATGATCTTGAGCTTCCCTTTGCTAAATACCATATTTCTTTCACCCCTTTGTTAGCCATTAACCATTTTCCTAACTTCAGCTATCTGAGTTTCTTAACCCATTTCTGCCATCCTTCACAGACCACACTAATTTTCACCCATTCACCTTTAAACTCTTCTTCCAAGATTCACTCCCTAAGCCCTCAGATACGCATTCAGACTAATGTGCCAGCATCAGACCATGTCTTCCAGTTCTAACCTCAGCTGTCAGAGTGTAACATTCCTAGCTTTTTTTTACTTTGCATGCTCTGACTTTTCAGAAAATACTTATCAGTTCTATACGTGAGCTGAAGAGGGGGGTTTACAGTGGTTGGCAGTATATGCAGAATGAATAAGAACCATTTACAAAAGGGATATCCTAATACATGTTTCCTAGACTCACATAGGTGTACTCCTGTTCCTGGCCTTCTTTATTCACTTCTTGGTCCTTCCATGCCTTTAGGCACTGGTCCTCCTCTTAGTCCTGTTGCAGGTCCTCCTCTTCTGTGTTGTTTTGGTTCTTCTGAGTATCATTCTGGCTCTGGTCTAACTAGTTCTTGTCACCCTGGTATACTGAACCTGGAGGTCATGGTTGTAGTCCTTCCTGACCCATGTCTTCCCGCCCTGCTCCTGATTCATCCTTGCTTTAGCCCTTCCTGGGCTTCCTGATCCTGGTACTACTGATCCTCATCCTGATCCCGCTGGTCTGCTGGGTCCTTATGCACCTAGCCCGGTTGTCCTGGTTCTCCTATGGTTGACACTCCTAGTCTTCCTGGTTTGGGTCATACTGATTCTCCTTGCCCTGGTCCTTGTGGTCAACCTGGTTATTCTTCCATGTGTCCTGGACTTCTCTATTAGGTCCTCTTAGTAGGTCATCCTGTTCTTAGCCATCCTGCTTGGTCATCATGGCTTCTGTCATCCTGGCCTTCTTTTTCCTGGTCTCCTTTTCCTCCTCATCCAGGCCCTGATAGTCCTGGTAGGCCAGGTCCTGATACTCAGGGCCTCTGTAATTTGAGTTTTCTCTCCCCTTGGTTGTGGTTCTACTGGTCCTCATTGCCCAGGTCCTCTTAGCTCTTGTACTGTTGGCTCCGGTTGCCTGTATTATAAAGGCCCTGTTCTCCTGGTCATGTTCACTCTCAGTCTGGTTTGCCCAGCAATTGTCTCCCTATTCCCAGTCCTCACAGTCATTGTACTCTTCCTGGTATTGTGCCCACTAGACTTGATCCTTTTGTTTCTGGTCCTTCTTGTTTGGATCTTTGTATGACTAATCCTCTTGGTTCTGCTCCTTCTGGACATCATGGTCCTTTCAGCCTCCTTTTCCTAGCTGTTTCTTTTCTTTCCTGATCCTCTTGACCCTGGCCCATTTAACCTGGTCCTTTTGATCCTCCTCACCCTGATCACCTGATTCCCAGTACATCAGTTCCTGGTCTTGCTGATCCCCTTTGTCTGCCTGGCCTCTTGTGTCTTTGTCCTCTTAGGCCTTGGCCCCTTAGCTCTTGTCTTCCTCCTTTGGATCATCCTTGTCCTCCTAGCCCTGTCCCTTGTCCTCGTGGTCCTTCTGGCACTTCACCCTATGGTTTGAGCCTTCTTGGTCCTGGTTCTCTTTATTGGCGTCCTTCTTAGCCTCTTGAATTTGGTCCGGGTCCTCTTGGCCATCCAGGTCCAGTCTCCTCAGTCTTCCTGGCTCTATCTGTAGTGATCCTCCTGATCTTCCTCACCCTGGTCCTGCTACACCCAGGTCATGGTCTTTCTGCTCCACTTGGTACTCTGGGCTCTGGTCCTATGTTTATGGCCCCCCTGGCACTCCTAAGCCTGCTCTTGGTGCTGATCCTTCTAATCCTCCTTGCTCTTTTCCTGGTTCTCCTGGCTCTAGTTCTCCTGACATTCTTGGTACTGACACCCTTGTCTTCCTTGCTTATTCTGGCCCCCGGTCCTATTGTCCTGGATCTTTTCTTCCTGGATCTGGCTCTGATCCTCTTGGCCCTGATCTTCCTGCTGATTGTCCTCCTGGTGCTGCACAAACTCATCATGGTCCTCCTTTATCTGGTCCTCCTAGGCCTGGCCATACTGTTTCTAGCTCTGTGGCCTGGACCTCCAGGCTGTGATCATCCTGGTCCTGATGTCCATGGTCCTGATCATCCTAATCCTCCTTTTCCTCCTCACCCTGGTCCTTGTGGTCATGATACTCAAGGACTTGATCCCCTTTGTCCTGATCTTCCTGGTCCCCTTAGTTTCTTTGTTTCCTGGTTGCGCGGTGCCTGTCACGTTGTGCATGTAAATGCACAACATGTATTTTTACATTGCGGCGGGCGCATCCTAATGTGTATTGCGGGACCGCCGCACCTATGGCGGGCGGTCCCTTTTGCAAATGCGATGGCGGGTGGACTTTGTCACTGCGGCTCACCATGCCTCTTGACTCCATGGCACTTCGTTCTATGACACTCACTCCATGACACAACACGCCACTCCACTCTATGCCCCTTCACTCCACCCACACCACTTATCCCACTGCACTCTACCCCACTCCAATCTACCCCATTCAACTCCAATCTATCCCACTCCAATCTACCCAACCGCATTCTACTCCTCTCCAGTCCAACCTACTCCACTCCAGTCTACCCCATTCCACCCCAAGCTACTCCAGTCCACTCCACTTCACTCTTCCACAATCTACCCCACTACACTTCAACATACCCCACTCCACTCTACCCCAATCTACCATAATCCAATCCACTGTACCCAGTCTACCCCACTCCATTTCACTCCAATCTTCCCCATACCACCCAAATCTACCCCACTCCAGTCCAATCTAACCCACTCCACCCCAATCCACCGCACTCCATCCCACTCCAATCTACCCCACCCTAACCCAGTCTACCCCACTCCAATCTATCCCACTCCAATCTACCCCAGTTCTTCCCACACCACTCTATCCAACCCCACTCTAATGTACTCCACTACAATCTACCCCACTCCAAACTACCCCACTCCTATCTATCTCACTCTAATCTACACCACTCCTCTCCAATCTACCCCACTTCACTCCAATCTACCCTATCATAATCCACCCAATCTATCCCACTCCAATTTACCCCACTCCACCCCAATCTACTCCACTTCACCCCAATCTACCCCAGTTCAATCTACCCCAATCAACTTTTGCCAATGCTTGTTTCTTTAGGAGCTGCTAATTAAAGACCTCCTTCACACTATTTATCTGGATGCTGGTCAAATTGTACATTGTCTCTATTATTTAGTCTATGGCTGGCTAAACAGCAGAGATAAGGTACTATTTTGCTGACCACTGGGTAAATAGAAAAGATTTTGTACTATTTGGCCGGCAGTAGGAAAATAGACACTTCCTTATTGAGTGCAGTTAATGGAGTGTGTGGCTCAGCTTTTCTGATATTTCTCACCTTTGCAAAGTTTTATTGTACATGCTTTCCAGTGTAAATGGAGGGGGCTAATGATCTGGCAATTTGGGATATGCAAGTGCTATGTTTACCTGTTTGACAATGCCGCACTTTAAATTATATTGGGCAAGGGTAGGTGTTTCGTTGTTCACTTGCCTTTGAGCTTTTGTTTAGTCTGACTTTTGACCTGTATGTTTTCATTTTTATTTTCCCTAGTTTGTGTTGTGATTTTATGCTATGTTTATGGATCTGTTCCTTACTTTTTGTCACACTGTGGATCTCCTGGATCACTGACAGAATATCGACAACACTAATATCGACCTACAGAAATATCGGGACATAAATAACGTTGTCAAAAATATCGACCTCCTATCTTCATAATGGTAAGTACAAAAATATCGAGAAAAATAATATATCGTTAAAAATATCGAAGTACAAAATATCGTTTTTTTAATATGTATTATAAATAATGTAAAATAAATTAAATAATACATTTTATTTAAATTTATTTGTAAATTTTAACAATTATAAGTAATAAATGTAATTTAAAAATAATGTAAACATACATATATAAAATGTAATATATATATATATATATATATATATATATATATATTTACTTAAAAATAATTAATAAATAATAATTTTAATTAAATATAAAATGTTAGAAATATATTAAAAAATAAAGAAAACTACTTATATACATACACCTGTAACATAAAAATTAAAAAATAAATTATAATATAAATTAAAATATTAAAATATGTAATATTTTTTAAACCTACATTTTAAACTACATTTAGTGCAACAGTAGGGATAGTGTTGGATAGCGAAGGGTAAAAAATTACTATTCCCACTCCAGCGAGTGCAACAGTAGGGAAAGTGTTGGATAGCGGAGGGGAATAATTTAATATTCCCACTCCAGCGATTGCAACAGTAGGGAAAGTGTTGGATAGCGGAGGGGAATAATTTACTATTCCCACTCCAATGAGTGCAACAGTAGGGAAAGTGTTGGATAGCGGAGGGATAAAAATTACTATTCCCACTCCAGCGAGTGCAACAGTAGGGAAAGTGTTGGATAGCGGAGGGGAATAATTTACGGTTCCCACTCCAATGAGTGCAACAGTAGGGAAAGTGTTGGATAGCGGAGGGGTAAAAATTGCTATTCCCACTCCAGCAAGTGCAACAGTAGGGAAAGTGTTGGATAGCGTAGGGGTATAAATTACTATTCCCACTCCTGCGAATGCAACAATAGGGAAAGTGTTGGATAGCGGAGTTGTAAAAATTACTATTCCCACAGAACAAAATTCAAATTTAAAAACAAACAAAATATCAACTGTAATATATAACATATATAAAAATATAAAAATTAACAAAACATATAAAATATTTTAATATAGCAAAAATCTAAAATTGACATAAAAATGTCAATTTTTTAAATTTAACAAAGATATTTTGTAATAGAAATTAATCTTAATCAAAATTTTTTAAATTACATAAATGTAATATTTATTTTCCTACCCTATAACACCACACAATTTACAACACACATCTAAATTAAACAAAAAAGTGTACCTTTACAATTAACACAATTAATTATCAATTAAACAAATATTAATAATTATAAAACACATTTAAAAATGTAAACATTAATGTACGAACCAAACGTTACAGCTATTGAACCTAAATCCCCAAACAAACAAAAAAACTAAACAATTACCAAAAATATTTATCAATTAATAAATGAATATTAATGATCATGTAATGATTAATTAATTTAAACTAAATTACTTTCCACTATGTAACCCAATAAACACCAAAACACATACCTAAAAATATTTACACAATTTCCATAACTAATTTTACATTAATAAATTAATATCAATTAACAACAAATCATTAATGAATTTTTTTTAAATTGCTTCCCACCATTTACCACTATAAACCCCACAACTCACACATCAAAATTATTACACAATTGGCATATTTAAAGTTTAATTAATTAATTAGCATTTATTAACAAATAATTCATTAATTATAAATAAATTGCCTACCACCATATTCCCCTAAAAATGCCACCACCAATTTCGTAAAACATGACACAATTAACATAATTAATTAACAATTAATTAATTAATTAATAACAATTAACAAGCAAAATATAAATAATTATTAATAAATTAATTCACACAATTAACACTATAAAATAAAATTAATTAAATATTATATTACAAATATTAATAAATGTATTAAAATTAAATTACTTCCCACCCTATTCCCCTATCAACCCACAACCCGCTTCTAAAAAAATAACACAATTAACATAATTACCAATTAATTAATAATAATTAACAACCAATTAATAAATAATTATTAATAAACTAATTCCCACAATTAACAATATAAAATATGAAATAAATAAATATTAATTAATAAAAAATATTAATAAGTTAATTATAATTAAATTACTTCCCACCCTATTCCCCTATAAACCCACAACCCACTCCTAAAAAAAATGACACAATTAACATATTTACCAATTAATTAATCAATAAAAATTAACAGCCAATTATTAATTAATTAATTATAAATTAATTCCCACAATTAACACTATAAAATCAAAAATAAATACTAATAAATAAAAATTAATATTCAATTTATTATAGTTAAATTACTTCCCACCCTATTCTCCTATAAACCCACAACCCGCTACGGAACTAAAACGCAAAATTTATTTAAAATAAAATGAATAACTTCTTAAAATTTAACACATATATTAAAAAACAAATGCAATACTTAGACAAAAAAATAAAGCACATACATTTAAAATACATACTAAAAACATAACACTAACTAAAAAATGATATTTTTTACAACTATGGGTTCAATTCCGATCTGGGTCGGAAAGCCCTCCGACCGAGCCGGATCCGGAGTGTTTTCCGACCGAGCCGTACCCCTGGAGTCCGACCGAGCGAGTACGATGCTGCTGCAGGCTGACGGACTCGGCTCGGTCGGATTCCCCTTGAAGTCAATGGGAGCCGGTCGTACGACGCGTGCATGGCCTCGCATCAGCTGAATAGGTACGTCTCGCACAAGGGCGCCCCCTACAGTGGGTACGCGTTGGTGCCATCCACACCGTACATGCATGTGAAGGGGGGACCCTTGGGTCCCCCCCTGTGTTTGACTTGTTAGGCTACAGCTGAAGGGGGTCCGGCACGGACCCCCGAAGTCCACTTCCCGGAGCTTTTTCGACCCGGATACTCCGACTCGATCCGGCTGTCCGAATCGTGCATTGTACTGGCTCGGTCGGAAATCGACTCCATTGCGCGGTACGGTTCGTCTGCGACCGAGTCGTATGGAGCGGTTCGGACCCGGAAACGAGTCGGTCGGCGATTTCGCATTCGTTCGCATCGTACTTGGGCGTCTGGACCTCTGTACGACTCGGTCGGAAACAAAGCCTCCGACTCGGATCCGGTAAAGCCGAATCCGATTCGGAGGCCTTCCGACCGAGATCGGAATCGACCCCTATATTGTTGCAAACAATATTAATTACTTAGATATTTTAGAAGACGATATTTCTTACCTGAAATTTGATATTCTTGACCACGATATTCTTGCTGTCGATATTTATGTATCTCTATATTTTGCACTTGATATTAATATTAATGTTAGTCGTCATTTCCTACTCGATATGCTGACTCTTTACCGGATCTCCTATTGACGTCATGCAGCCTTTTTTGTTTGCATCATTTTTCTTTGCATTGCTCTTGTTTTATTACTCACAGCAAGCATTGTTATTTGTGAATCATTTGTGGTACTCATGAGTAGCCTGAGTATGGTGTGTGACTTGCTTCGAGACTGAGTAGGTGTACTTCCAGATCTTGCTGTCTTGTAGAACTATTTGAGTAGTTGAGGATGCTCCTTATGTGAATGAGGCCTTCTCCTAACTGACTTTAGTGTATGTGTGTCGTCTATTTGCTTGAGCTTTAAATGCTCCTCCTTATACTGTTAAGCACAGTTCCTCCATTTGGTCCCGAAGGTTGTGGCCAGACCTTTCGAGGTGCAATGCCCTTCCAAGTTCACATGTGAGAAATCTTGTCATATGCTTTGATATTGGTTTCAATTTCGACAGACAAATTCAGAAGTTCTGTGACTCCTGTTTCCTCCTTCTGCATACTTTAAGAACAAATGCTTCCATTTATTCCTAAAGAAAAATGGGCCTATGTAGTGGGACTGCTGATTGTTTTTTAACAGGACTTTGGAAATACGATCTACCTTTGTCTAGCTGAAACATAACTGAAAACATTTTGGCACAACATACGGCTTTCTATTTGGTTATGGGTCTACATAAGTATGACCAGATTTCCAAGCCAGCTGATCCTTACATTGGCTCCCCAGCATGGAAAGAATCCAACTTAAGGTGTTCTGTCTCATGCAACAGATTGTCTATCAAATTAACCCCAAATTTCTTTCTGACCTGATTGGGACGTATGTCCTGGCGCTAAGATCCACACCTCACTTTCCTTTGAAGATTCCTTGTTATTAGATAGATTATTGGCCGCAGGCTATTGGTCCGTTAAAGTAATGGGCTGCCAACCCACGAATGCTCTACCCAATCACTCACAGACTCACACTCTATTAGGTATTCCGTAAAGCAATAAAACAACCCTTTTCTGTAAGTCAGCATGCTCTGTGCCTGCTGTTGTGTTCTGTTTCTTCTGTTTCTTGTAATTTTAGTTATTTTTTGTGGGTTGCCATTGTGTGTTTTAGCACCATGATGCCTTTGATGACTGTGCACTTTATAAATATACAAATAAATACAAATATCTTACTGGTAATGTTTTGACTGTGTAATATAGTACTGACATTTCATGATGTTAAGGGCCTGATTGTGAGTACAGCGGTCCCAAGATCGCCGTACCCGCGGTGGTGGTCAGACGCCGCCTCCTCGGTTGTCCAACCACCCGATTACAACCATGCCGATCGGAACGACACAAGACAACAGCCAGGATCCTGGATCCCGTGGAAACAGCAGTGGGGAAATCAGCGGGCAACGGAGGTGGTGCAGATGCCGGCACTGCCGTGCAAATAACGACCTGCATTCCGCCAACCTTTTCATGGCGGGGTCCCCGCCATGAAAAGGTCAGTGGAAAGGCAGGGAAGGCGCAGCAAACAGGGACCCTGGGCATTTTAGCCCATTGGACAGTGTGGCTGGGGCACATGTTGTGCCCCCTCATGCACACACTGTGTGCCATGCACGACATGGTGCATGGCAACAGTGCGCGCATGACAGTGCAGGCCCTGCAGTGTACATACAACAGTGCAGGCACTGCAGTGCCGTGGCATTGCCTTCAGGCTCTTTCTGTTAGCTGAAGCATGCTGCCAATGCAAGTCTGCCTCTGGCAACCCGCCAGCCCGGCGGTAAACTAAAAATGTGGCTGTCAGGATGCCGCCGGCTTGGCGGCTTTCTCCTGTCTGTCGACGCTGCAGCCTGGCAGTCCAACCACCAAGGTCGTAATAAGACCCTCAGTCTGTGGATCCTGGGTATGTTTTCACATGGAGTTTTGGAATTCCAGAATATTACCAATGGTGCACAGTGCTGAATATGCCATGTGTAATACCAATTATTGGAATGGGCATTGGAAATTAGGCCCTTTTTTTGCATTCTGTATTAAAAGAAAACCACATTTTTGTCATGGATCCCTTTGTCAGAAGCTTTAATGGGGGCATCCAGCCAATGATGCCGCATAAGGGATTAGATTACAATTGTTGCATTGATGTGGTTTCCCTCGAATATCTCTGGATACTATGGATTGCACTGGAACTGAAGCATTGAAGCATCGTACTGAAATTTAAATTAGCAGTGCAAATTATGTTTAAGCTCTCACTAAGGCTCTGATAAATGGGATGTGAACCCTCCTGGTAACTACTAACCCCTGGAGATATCAACATCGGGAGTACCAGTGACACTGGAAGTTACTGGGGAATTCAAGAGTGACACGTTTATGGTCCCAGTAGAAACGAGATTATTCGGACAAAATATCAAGTAAAAAATATCAAGATGTAGAAATACTGAGGGGCCGATTCCGATTCGGGCCGGAAATCTCTCCGACCGAGCCGGACCCGGAGAGATTTCTGACCGAATCGGACCCGTGCAGCCCGACCGAACGAGTACGATGCGTCCGTATGCTAACGTACTCAAGTCGGTCGGACTCCCATTGAAGTCAATGGGAGCCGGTCGTACAACGCGTACGTGGGCTCCCATTGCCTCAATGGGTGCGAGGCGAACAAGGGCGCCCGTACAGCGGGTACGTGGCGAAGCGACTTGCGCCATACACGCACAGGTAGGGGGGACCCAGGGGTCCCCCCTGTGTGCGACTCGCGCGGCTACGCGTACAGGGGGTTCCGACACGGACCCCCGAAGTACGGCTCCGACTGCTCTTTCGAGCCGGACGGCGCGTGTCGGTCGGACTGCTCGCGGCGTGCATCGTACTTACCCGGCCGGGGAACGTCTCCATTGCGCGGTGCGAGTCGTGTCCGAGCGAGTCGGTCGGTGCGGTTCGACCCGGGGACGAGTCGGTCGGAGCGGTTGGGACGCCCGAACGAGTCGGTCGGCGATTTCGCATCGTACTCGCTCGTCCGGACGCGCGTACGGATCGGTCGGGAAATAGGGCTCCGAATCGGATCCGGTTAAGCCGAATCCGATTCGGAGCCCTACCGGCCGATATCAGAATCGGCCCCTGAGTTTTTAATATTGTGATCCACAAATATCGTGATGCTGGAATATCCATTTTCTAAGGTAAGTAATATCAATGTCAAAAATATCTATCTAGTTTATATTATTTACAAAAATATCTATGTGGTGAATATCGATGTTAAAAATATTTTGTTAATATCGGTTACAAAAATATCGTTGTTAACAATATCGTTTTTTAAACATTTTTATGGATTTTAGTATATGTTTAAATTGTATATGTTATAAATTGTTTGTATAATTATTAATTATTGTTAATGCTTTTTAATATAGCTTGTAAATTTGTAGTTGTTTTTAAGTGTAATGTAATTGTTTATTGTAATTCTTAGTGTTGTAGCGGGTTGTGGCTTTTGTAGGGGTATAGGGTGGGAAGTCATTTAATTATAATTAATGAATAATTCACTTTTTATTATTATTAATTGTTTAATTGATAATTAATCATGTAAATTGTGTAATTCATGTATTTTTTAAGTTAAGTTTTAGGTGCGGGTTGAGGGGTTTGAAGGGGTACAGGGTGGGAAGTAAATTAATTATAATTAATTAATAATTACGGTTTTAATTATTATTAATTATGTAATCGATAATTAATTATGTAAATTGTGCAATAAATGTATTTTTTAAGTTATGTTTTAGGTGAGCGTTGTGGAGTTTGTAGGGTTATAGGGTGGGTAATACATTAATTTTAATTAATTAATAATATTTTTTTATTAATTAATTGATAATTATGGGGGTCATTACGATGGCGGGCGGAAGCACAACCGCCGTGCTGGCGGATGCAAAAACCACCAGTTACCGCCGGCACGCAGCAGTCCACACGCCCGCCCATTTACGATGCGAAAAGTAGGCCAAACACCGCCGGCAAGCCAGCAACACCGTCCGCCATCAAAGTGCGTCCGTACACGTAGCGGCGCAGCACAATTGACACACACCGTCCGACGAAATCACGTCCCGCCCGGCGTATAAATTACGATGCCGCAAACAAACGGCTCCCACGGCTAAGAGACACCGTACGACAAACCGAAGCGGTAACACGGACGCCGAGCACGGACAACGAAGAAGCGGCTCCCCCGAGCATGAATCCAGCACTGCAGGCCCTCCCCATGCTCTTGCTGATGCACCACCAAGGATGCAACGTACCGCGGAGACGCAGGTAGGCACACACACAACAAGTGCACGCAAACAGCGCACACAGTGCAAGGGCGGAAAAAGCGGACAACCCCCCACCCCCGCGTGTACACTACACATCCACCATTGCATCCACATATGACACACAGGCCAAATCGTAACATCGCGTAACACATGTGTACACACCACCTGGGACTTGGAACCAACGACCCCGTCATGGCCCCAAAGCGGCGATGACGCCGCCACACATGCGCACAACGCAGAGGCCAACCGCAGCGCCATGCAAGCGTCGCACACAGACACAGGGACACAACCAAGCAGCACACACATCAGCCCCACCCCGAACGCACATGACACGTGACAGGCCTGCCACAGACATGTCCCCAACGCCCAATTCACGGACAACACCCAACGCCACACAACCGACGCACACATGTCAGTGAAGTCACGCAACAGCAGGACACACCCCAGTGTAACAAACATGGCGTAGCACACAGCGGCGGCAACACCAACTAGGAGAAGCAGGGCCCCTTCGGGAAGAGGAATGCCAGTACCACACTGAAACACCCATACCACCCTGCACATATGAACAAGACATATAAAACGGAACACCAAAGAGCCCGGGGACCGACAACAGGTGGCCCAAGAATAACATTCACACACAAGGCCCAACGCAGAGCGGAAAGGCAGCCTGCCGCCCACACAAGGGAGAGCAGACAGCACTGAATGACCTTCCATTCCAACTCCGAAACCACAGCCCTACGAAAGAAGCCGGTGAATACAGCCATTGTCCAAGAAAAGACCAACACAGGCATGCCGAGGAGACCGACCACAGGGCAGATAGCGCATATCACAGAAGCACACAACGGACGGGGAAGAAAAAGAAAACACTCCCCCATGTCGGCCACATGCAAGTTAATTGGAAGGAGTCACACATCACTGACCTTGAACTGTCTGAGAAGCATGTGGGATGAGGGCCCGTGTCCTCCGCACAAGCCAACAGAACACAAGTCCTGTCTCCCTACGACTACACAGAGCTCACAGCAACCTCGGAGCGTGCACATTGCAGACTGCACACACAGCCGGAGCACGCCACCACAACGCACCGCTGTGAAATGGCAACCGCAACACACCTACCCAACTACGCCGGACAGGTCAAGCTGTACAAAACCAACCTGATACATATATTGGGATGCGATCTCCTGTCCCTGCTGAACGTAAGTTACCGACTGACTTACCGCATCACATTGTTCAGCTGCGTCATGCCCGTCTTCTACTGTCGGAGGTGTCCCTACCAGCATCCCGTGGAGATGTGCCTCTCCAACCTGGCATGTCTAAAGGCGGACCTGCTACCACTACTCCTCCCTCTGGACGCACACGACAGGGCCTGCTCTGCCTATGGGGGCATGGCGTATGTGGCCAACATCGCACCCGCACTGAAATGGGACCACTGTGCCTCCACACGACGGATCATCGAGAACAGCTACATCGAATGTCACCCAGCATGCCCCATCATGGTCCTCCAAGGGACAACTTACGAACAACACCTTGACAGCCACCATCCGCTACATTGGCTGGCAAACATGTACACCACCAATGACATGGAAGCCCTGCTGGACAGCATCGCTTACCTGACAACCTGTAAATTCGTCGGACCACAACGCAGGTTCCCCGATTGACCTATGATGTCCAACCCCGCACCCATGCTTAGCTTCCGCACGGACTGGCCAGTCACCACCACAACAGCCATACCAAACGACCGGCAACTGTAACCACACCATCAACGACATCGCCATGACATCGGATATGACCGGGACATGCACACTGTTCCCCATCACATCACATGCATCGTGGGAGGCAGTGGCATGGGGTCTGTGTATCGCACCCACATGGACGGAACTGCACGAACAACCAGGACACGACATGGATCCAGCGCCCATGGACACACACACCGCTCAGTGGACATGAATAGGTCGCCTGGAGTCTGTGGGTGCTGCACCCCTCCCACCCCCGCCCCGGGAATCCCATACCAGGACCTTTGCATGGACGACAAGTGCATACAACAACAACACGACCCCAGTGACTGTGACATGTCCAGTAACCACCACATTGCAACAACAAGTGGCACGCCGCTGCATGCACGCAAGCACATGCCCTGATGTCATCTCACATGCACGCGTGCATGAGGAACAACCGCAGCAAACCTGTCACATGGAACTGAGATGGACTGTGCCCATGATGCCAAGCGGTCTGGTAGGCTACATGTATACCGTCTGTGTCAAAGTCCGCAGCTCCGCAGCTATACGTAAATGTACATTAGCACAGCCTTGGCCAAGCAGATGTAACTCTGAAGCCCACATCCCACATGCAACAGCCAATCACATGTAACCCCACACCCTATCCCATTTGCAATCATGCTCAGTATATCCTCAACATGTATTCCGCTGCCAGTAGTGTCCACTATACTGCATCACAGAGGACAGAAGACTCAATATAATGTTTGAAACCAAAACTGTCTCCGCTGACTCATTTCACAAGTACGAATGAGAGAGGATGAGAGTATGTGAAGTACACGGCAGTCGTGACATGACCATGTAGTCCACTGGTATTGGATGTCAACGCAAATGAGTAGCACAACTGTGGAAGACACACATGTGTCGTGTGAAGTCGTATGGACGCAGTGCTCAGGTGGGTGGGTGTGACGGGTAGATGCGCACATGCCAAGTTGGAGCACGCCGTGTTGGGAGGGGTCATGAACAGTACACCACCGCTTCCCTGGGCATTGTGAGAGGACACCTGTCGGGGGGAGTGAACACGTGTGTGCACAGCAGCCGGGCACACGTACAAAGCGGTACCAGGCGCACCTCAGCCCACCCTCTGTGGACAAGCTGGATCCTGTTATGCGCCCGCCATGCCCCTTGACAAGGCACACACAGCCCCAGTCGACCAGGTGTAACCCCAACATAGTCAATCCGCACAGGCGATACAGGGCACGGGATGGCAGTGGAGCATGGTGTGTGAGAGGTCTCCTCGCGCTCCTCCTGGTCATATCACGCAGGCAATAGAACCTCAACGTCTAGCATGGCACAAGTCAGATGGAAGTGTAGGGGGACGCACCACAGCACGAGCAGCACTGACGTCACGGGAGGTGGCTCGCACCATCCCATCCATTGCCCATCATACCAACCACGCCACATGCCATTGCGACTAAGTGCAAGCGCGTGCGCCACCACCCCCGAGCCCTCCCCAGAGAGGCCAAAGAGTGAATGTGTGGGCCATCAGTCACAGACGGACGCGGCCTGGCCGCAAGGGCAGCCACAGCCACTGGGTGTCGCAGGTGGCGGATCCGGAAGGCGAAGACTGTGATGCATAGTCCATGCAGGCCGGGTCTCCATTTGGGGCACCACGCAGGTGGACGGCGTCCCGTAACACATCATACCCTGAGACAGCCCACTCGTGCAACTGGACCCACACATACACTCCTTGCCCTCTCTGGTGCGAGCTTGGGGCTGCCTGTGCAAGCGCTAGCCTCGCAGGTGCACATGCATATTGGGGGAGCGAGGGGAGGACATGAGGGCTGGGGCGAAGATGACTGTATCACTGTCAGTGAGTACAAGGGATGACCCAGATGTGGAAAGGAAGAGACGTGTCCCGTGTGTACTGCAACTAGTTGCCAATCCAACTACCCCCCCATGTCCGGAATGTAAGCCCGCACCTAGGCCCGCCCATCCGCCACATCGAATATACCACCAGCACGACAACCTTCCCATTCGAAACACTGACTGGGGGTGGCGACCAGTGAACAATCATGTGTAGCCTACCCACGCGTACATGTGGGCCCTCCATGATCCATGTCACCTGCGGCAAAGTCATGACATGCGCAATGAGGGAAGTGAGGAGAGCTGTCCGCCCCACGCACAGAAGGTGCATCAGCTCCACAGACCCAGCAGCGAGTCCAGCAGGGGTCACATGTGCAGGGGCAGCTGTGCCTGGTGTGAAGGCACATGCATATAGACAGCACATCGACCAATGTGTAGTCTGCCCACATCTACAGTCCATCATCATGCGGACATAGGAATTGAACACAGGGCAACACATCTTAGTGGGTGCACCCACCGTGACCAACAATGCGCAATCATCGACGTACCCGCCCTGTGCATGGCCCCCCACCCAACGGAGGCACATCCAGTGCCACCATCCCACACACACAAGCCTTCCACGGAACTTGCTGTGTCCAATGGTCAGTACAGAGTCAGCGCCCATCTGGTGGATCCTGAACAGGAGACACATGCACACACATGCCAGCTCCCACTATGTACGTCTGCCACCTGGCACGTGCAATGTAACCTCTCACCTGTGACGTGTGACTGCAAGCACACAGCCGTCTTGGCATGGGGCTGTCAATGTGGACACCTGTCAATGTTTCGGGAGGTGTGATCCGTACAGTGCTGTACATAGGGTGCAGTGCTGACACCTACTACTGTCTCATATCCCCTCGTGCCACAGGTCCCACTTGTTTTGGCCGCTCAGCCTGTGCCCACATCGTCGTCGTCGTGTGCCATACTCATCCAGCCTCGGAAGCAGTTCCATGCTCAGCAGACATTCATGTTGCTGTGGCGTTGCCGCTTGACGAATATGCAGTCAGTCCCCATCAGCACGCCCCGCAAGTCATTGGGGCCTAGATCCCCATGTGCATGCACATGGCAGTGTTTTGTATCACTAGCCATTGCCATTGTTGGGAGACCTGTGTAAGTGTATTGTGGCCGTGCCGTCCCAGCTTGACAGCTGGGCTGTGGCTCATGTGCTTGCTCAGTCATGTCAGTGATGTGTATGCGAAATTGCTATGTGTTGTGTTGCTTTGACATGTGTCCACTGCCATTTTCCCTAGTCGGAGACCGAACATTGACCGCCCATACCAATTGCTGGCGGACATGGACGATACAGAGGTCATTAGGAAGTTTCGGCTGGACAGGCCAACCCTGCATCGACTGTGTGCCATGTTGGAACCCCATCTCCGTCCCCGCAGGGTGTATCCGACAGCTGTCACCCCCACGGCTAAGGTGATGGCCGCCATGCATTTCTTCGCCACTGGGTCATTCCAGCACACAGTGGGCAGTGGAGGAGGGATGTCCCAGCCCATGTTCAGCAAGGTGCTGAGGGATGTACTGGCAGCCATGATGCTGTACCGAAACAGGTACATCCGCTTCCCCAGGGCTCGTGAATTGGCGGCAGTGAAGGGTGCATTCTATGCCCTTGG